>JASMMZ010000001.1:16116420-16177646 GCA_038502455.1 Anisogramma anomala
TTTTTTTTTTTTTTTTTTTTTTTTTTTTTAGCTATCCACAAAAACTCCTTACGGCACACCACCCGCTTAGTGATGTACTCCATTTTAAGATTCTTTTATACTTTTAGGTTTATGTCTCGTGGTAAAAAGACGGCTCCTGTTGTAAAGTATATCTTTTTACCGAGTTGTGAAGTGTATCTTCCTTATCGTCACAGGCTTTCAACCAAGATATATGTGTTTTACAAGTTTTTTAATATTCTAGGACCGCCGTTAGATTTTTGATACGAGTAGGTATTGAGCGGGGACTAAAATAACCGCATGACACGGCCCAGTTAAAGCTATAGTTTTCACGCCCCTGCGGGTTTCTAAACTGTAAGGTACCTTAAGGCCTTAATTGGAAAGCTAGCTTAAATTTTGATTCCTGGCAAAGGTTTGTATTCTTATTTCGGTTTAATACGTAAAGGTTATAAATTTAAGGCAATAGACTTTTTTATGAGTATATTATGTGGAATTCTTGGACCGAAACACTTAGTGATGCCTGACCTAATTTATGTGGCAAATGGGCAAGCTTACACAAATGCAATTTATATTTGTGGTTTTCAATAAGTTTATGGCACGTAGTAAGTATCAATACGATTGATGATAGGATCCCGTAGGCATTTAACAAATATGTATAACACATTATTCGACAATTGGCCACAGGTGTTAAGGATCAGGTTCTCAACTTTATGTAATTGTTTAGTTGGTGATATAGTCTTTATTGGTAATAGTTTGTTCAACGGAATGTATGGTATTACTTGGAAACAGGAATATTCGAATAGGATGGTTGTTTTAGGGTAGGAATACTTAAGCTGCTAGCCTTCCCGCCGGCATATACATCTTTAAAATTGGTGAGGGCCGCATTATGGTGGCTATATAGTGGGCACTGCCCGGTGATAGTACAATATATATATATATATATATATAAGGTCGAAAAGTTCCTTTCTCTGTTTTTTCTTAAAGCTGTTCAACAATCAAAGTGATTCCTTTATTAACTTTAGGATGGTGTAACCAAACCTGATATGCCAGAGGGAATTATTAAGAAATTTGGTGGAAATTGTGGCGATAGGATTGTAATGAAACTGTCATGTAACTTGAATAATAGTATAATTATTGGTCATTATAACAACTAATTCCTTAGTTTATAAGTTGAATAAATATAAGTTTATGACTCTAATATATAAGTTGTAAAGCTTTAATATGTTAATCTGATTTGTAGTAAACTTAAGGTAATAAAAACAATTTTAAAAAGTTAGGGTATAATAATTGAAACTTTTTCTTAGATTTGACTGATATCTAAACTATTTACCCCCCGTAGGTTGAATAATACCACCCCTATTCGTAATCCGGAATAGTTTTCGCTTTACGTTTTAAGATGTGAGAGCCATTTTTTGTTGTTGAAAATATGGCAAGCTAATCCTAAATCAACTCTAATATAGTTTCTAAATTGGAGTTTATCAATTGTAAAACAATGTTACCGTGTAGAAGAAGGAGAAAGTGAATAAGATTTGACTTTAAGTTTAAATGATTTAACGTTGAAACTAGGGCTTGTATAGTGGCATTACCCGCTTCTAGTACAGCTTTTAATTGGTTGTATTGGCGGACTAAAGTAAAAAGTGGTACCTTTAGCGTAAAAAGTGGAGTTTTCAAAGTTAAGAGTGGAGACTTTAACGTTGAAAGTAGATCCTTTAATGTTAAACGTAGATATCTTAAAGTGGGAACACACATATAAGATACGGCTTTTAATTGGCCGGAATTCTCCTGTATAGAATTCTGTGCAGGGTTTTACGTAATAGACCAGTTAAATTGAATATCTGACCCCGTAATTGTTGGTGGTAGTACCAAAAAGTTATACTATTGTAAGTGGTGGGTTTTTTTACTTTACCGTTTTTAATTGCAATAATATAAGTTATTTCTTTTCTTTTTTAATAGATTTACCAGTATTGAAAGGCCATGGATTTGGGTGTAGTACATAACGAGCCTATGCTGAGTAGTCTCTGTGAGAATGTGTATGGAATTCTTTTTTAAAAAAACTGACTAATACGTTATTTATGGTTAACCAGTAGCTTATTGTTGGTTTTTATCTAGAGGATAGAATTTAACGTGTTTTTTTTTCTCTTTAAAACCGGTTCTGGTTTTGGAAGTCTGACTATAGTTTATGTAGTATTGAGGGAACAGCCTTTCTTAGTTTACTCCATATACATATTGTTCAAATTAGAAACTAAGGCTTGATTTAGTTTAAAAACTAAAGGAAATATTTAATATTTTTAACCTAACGGCTTTAATTCATGCAGTTACTTTTAGTGTTTACAAACGTTGTTACAAAGAGAGTTAAGACAGAATAGTGTAAGGGGCGTAAAAAAACAAAGTTTCTTAAGATGTTCTTAATAGTAGATTGGTTTCGTGCATTGGTATATGCCAATCAACTTAAACAAGGCCTTATATAAGTTCTTAATACCTATGAGAATTGCTAAAATGTTCAAAGTGATAAAGGAAGTAATTATATTATCGGCCCGAATTCGTGTACGTATGGTTTTGGAAGTCTTTGCAAGAATATAGTCGATAGACGTAAATAGATAAATGTAATCTGTGTTTGAATTTTTCTTCTTAATATTAGAGATAACCTTTAAAATATAAAAACAGTCATTACTGACAACATAAGCTTTTATTTCTATTAGTTATGTATTTATATTCGTCAAGGTTAACCTTTTAAAGTGTTTCAATAATTATAATTCAGGCCTTGATAGCTACTTCATTTCCTTCACGTTAAAAGGGGGTTTTCATTTCCTTTCTCTTCTTTTATCAATATAATGGTGTTTATAGATTTGTATAGTTCCGAATACGTTAACTGGGGACTATCAATTCGTTCCCTATGCTCGGTTGTCAGTTTATCGTATAAATCGATAGTTGACTTAAATATTTCCCGTTTTGGGTAGTTTAGGGCATAGGAAGCTCTAGCTTCTGCCTCCTTATCAGCAAGATCATTAGCATTAACGGATTGAAGTTCTTGCTTAACTCTATCCCTACGGGTATTACGAGCTGCTTTTCGCCCTTTCTTTAACAGGGTCTCAGGGTCCGGAATATTTAAGGCAACGTAAGTAGCATTAAAGCGTAGGATACAAAGAAATGGGGGTTCAGACAAGGGAATATAAGAACCTGTAAGTCTGGAAGGACCGGAAGCAAGAATATTCCTCTGAGAAAAAGGACCATCATCACTGGTACTACCATAAAACAGCCGTGCTGGTGAAAATAAGCCATGTTCTGGGGATACTAAAGGGTCATCCTTAAAGGTGTCAAAAAGTACGAAAGAAGTGGACATTTTAATCCATGTGAAAAGAAGTAGACTGATTCGGTAGTAAAAACAGTAGGGCACAATCGTACTAATGACGTATTGAAGTGAATGTACAAAAATATATTATGTAGGCTCATAGATTCAATTATTCTAGAATCTACATAGAAGACTTGGTCTATAATCAAGTGTATTCTTATAGAGATCTCGATCAAAGATCGAAACTCCGTACTAGTTAATACTAGTGTATACTAGTAAATACTAGTTTCTATGTACTAGTAAGTACTAGTCTAGGCAGCATCTCCGTGCTGATTCTCCGTACTGGTCAATACTAGTACTTGCACTAGTAAATACTAGTTCTTCTTGGAGATATCTACATCTCCGGTGAATTCCTCATCCTTTGGTATTGCGAACTTTAGTACTTGAAGTTATACTAAGTACTGACTAGCCCTGTTATTAAGTATGTACCGAGTGACTGCATCCATTGTATTTCAACATTTACGGACTATAATATAAAAGTTATCAGCATTGATACCCTTAGGTTTCTTTTATATAGATGTAAAACCCCGTTCCTAAACGCGATGGTTAACCGCTTATCTCACAAGCAACATATACTTTAAGGTGTGATAAATCATTTGTTTATACTTTATCAACAATTTATCTAAAATAACGTTATATTATAATTAATAATAACACAACCCCAAATTCGATATTAATGTTCATCGAACTTAATATTTAAATAAGTTATCAAAAATAAGCCTGAACCGGTTGTAGATATATAACGGGTAACTTTGCAGAGTCGTCGAGGTAAGATAGGAATACAAAATAATTTCAATCGATAGGTACACCAATTATTCGTAATGCTGTAATATTTAAAACATATATCTATGAAAATTTTGACAAATGAAATGAGATTATCAAGTAAAGTTATTATAAACGGGAAGTTATTCAAAAGCTAAGGGTAAGTTACCAAGTTGAATTAAAATCCCTTCAACATTTATGCGCGATTATATGCAAAAGTTACGTTTTTCCCTCCTCAAGGTTGATATAGTCATCGGTTCAGGTAAATTAAATGCCGATATTAATTTTATTACCGAAATTCATCGAGAGTTTCGCACGATCTAATAGGTAGGTATCAATGTAATAATCATTTGTGTTGTATTTTAAATATTAACCAAAGTTTAGACGGTGGAAAAGTTCCGAGTAATTAACCTAGGTAACTCGTCGTTCAATATCGGTTCAAAAAGCATCGATGTCGGTTATAATAACATTTTCCTAACTATCGTGAGCAAGTACGTCGTTATTATCATTCCCGTTACGAGTAATACTAACAGTACCAGTATTATTCATATAACTAAAGTAAACGTTTCTAATATATATATTATAATATCGGTTTTTGATCAATTGATTACAAACGAATTACTTGTTATTTTTCGCGTGTATGTCGAAAGTAAATAACGCATTGACGAATTTATCGTTAATAATCTTTTTTAAAATGGCGAATTTAACGGCGTATTCCCAATGCATAACGCCAACTTTCGTGAACACAACCTTTCAAATATTAAGAAGGATATGAAACCGATTGATAACTTTTTATTTTAAGTTCATAAATTAGAAGGTTACGCTTTTTACTGAATTTCAATTATAATAATTCGTGGAAAACATTATTACAAAAGCGTCGGAGTCCCTATTACTACCGTCGTTACCATAAACGTAATAACCTTTTATAACGGTTTTCGTAAAACCCTTTCATTATTAAATAAAAATCAAAAGTGATTTTATATACCAATTAATTTCAGTTTTTCACGTAATTTAGGTAATATATTAACTTTATATATTCAAAAACATAACTTGACGTCGAAAAACCTTACCAGCTTGTCGAAAGTCTTACGTTTAATCAGTTAATAGCCGGCGTTGTTGGATAAGTCGTTAATATCGTAATGGGAGTCCAAAAAATCCGAGTTATCTTTATCATCATCGCGGTCTCCAATTAAACGCAACGAGATATTTACGTAGTTTGTAAGTAACGTGAAATCGGAACCCCTTTAAGGGGGAAGTTGTTTCAAAAACTTAGGCGTACCAATAACGATTTCAAGTTGCTGGATCATATTTATAAACGTAATCAATACATCCGTAATAGGTTATTTTATACGTAAAATATATTCGAGAATGATTAAATTACGCTCAAAAAATTCCGCACGTAAAATCTCGGTAAATCGTTTATATTAGGCAATGAAATAACCGTACTACGTTTCCAAAACTCTTTAAAACTAGCTACTAACACGCGCGTTAAGTAATTATTCCAAGGCTACAGAATCTAGGTTCAAAAGGTCAGAAGATATAACCCTAAGTTATAATTGCTTATGAATAATTAAAATACAGTTTGAAAGAGAAAACTTACAAAATAACATGTAAAATAACTAAACTAAAATTATCGCTTGAGATGGTCGGATATTATCTATCATCCTCGATGAATAGAAAGAGGAAGAAACCTTTGCTGAAGAGTTGTTATAGGCTAAATCTCTGGTGATCACCAGCCAAGGCACTAGACTATGATAGTAATCCTTTCATTCGTTATTATTCGGAAACTTTATGGTTCAAAGAAGTTGTTGAAAACTTTACTGCTTAGTATTTGACGAATTACGGCGCTCAATTTATTATCGGTAAACATCTTGAAAAAAACTGGGCAGCATAGCTTTGAGAAGTTAATAGAAGTATCTAAGGGATTGGAAGATAATTATGTGGGGAAAAATGAGAATCAATTTAATATAAAATCAAGCAATGAGTCTTAGGATCGAGACATATACTTTCAATCGATTTATGGTATTTAACTATATTTCTTTTACGATTACAACATAATCAATTATTTCTATTGATGAAGTAGACAAGGCTCAAGGGAACCGATCAAATATTTAATAGTCATATCGTAAATTTAAGATGTGCAATAGGTGAAATTGGAAATCTTTTTATGAGCCTAAAATACGTGTCGGAAAAATATTATTAGAATGTTAGAAAATAACTTACGCTAACAAACTACAAAGAAAACCCTTCGTCAACAAACTATGCAGGAGTTCCTACACTAACAAACTATTGACAACATTATTGGCGATAGCTGTATCCATAAAATTGAGGAGACATAAGCTGATAAAAAAATAATAATATACCAATTCATATCCTTCTCAAAATTTATCGCTTAACACCTTTTACTGTTATTATTATAACCAATTTATAGTTGAAACCCCTTACATGAATAAAAACCTTCCATGGATCCATTAGTAACCTTGTAGGCTACTAGAGCTACTAAGATTAAGTACATCGTATACGTACCTACAAAAGGATAAGTCCATTTCAATGGGCTTAGTTATATGGAGTATCGGATGTTTACGATGCATATAAGCTAATAGGTGGTTAATTACCGCTATTAAAATATCTTAAAGCCTTTTATTCAAAACTAAAATTGATATTCTTTTACCCTACCCTGAAAAATACCTTCATAGACTTATTTATTGAACCTAGCTACTTAACGATTAAACCGGTATGTATTCGCTTTTTTATCTCGTTTAATTAATACGAAACCCTTTCGCGCTTATATCAAAAGAATATTTTCACTTTATGAAGGTTATTTAAATTATTATCACCGGTTGAAACTAACGCCCGATACACATTTTACTGTATATAATCTCCGATTGTTCACCTTTCAAAAGTAATACAAATTCAAACTTACTTTGAACCAACTTTACCTAATATATGAAAACTTCGTAAACGGTGGCAGCAGCCAACTTTAACATTTTAATTAAGGTTTTTAAAAGGAACCGACGCGATATTGAAAGCTTCAACTTAATATATACTCTTATGAAACTATTTCAACTGAAATTATTGACTTCATAATCGATTGATATAATAACCTTCAGAATGACTGTATGTCTTTGCAACCCAGCTACACAGGTCATTTTCTTTTTTGAAAAAAAAAAACATCTTTTTTTTAATTTTTCGGGGCCTTTTTGTAAGCACTTTTCAAAATTCATATACATATGATGTTTTAAACAACCTTCTAATCATTTTCTCTCCTTTACGGCAGGGTTTCATCGAAGTTTCCTTTACAGTCGAAAAAGACATTATACACTAAGCTGGGTTCACTCTGATTAATATTGTTTGTTTTTAGAAAACAACAGCATTAAGACATATTAAATAATTTATATTCTATTATTCATTGAACCTATTCGACTTTTTAGCCTTTTCAAAAAAGAATGGCATTTTGAGGTTTACTATTAATACAGCAAAGTTAGAATTTTATGTCGATGTGTGTTTAAATTTATAACTTTATCGTAATTATATTCGCCTGATTAAATACCCTAACTACATTTTTAGGGATATTATGGCCCTAACTTTTACTTCGTTCAATTTTATGTAATAATTATTACTTCTTTTGATTCACGATTCCAAAACTAAACGGGGACCAGATTCTTTTTTATCCATTTTTTTTTTTTGAAAGTTTGGGCGATTTTCCAGCAAACCTATTTTACATAAAAGATTAATAGGGTATTTTTAAATTCGATAACCGTACTTAATACATCCGATGTAAAGAGATATATCTTTGAATAGTAATATGATAATAGTTTCGTAGTATCTGATTTCCCGACTAAAGGGATATGAATATTTCTAATTACCGTATCAAAAAGCCTCTCCCATCATCCTCAAAAAACTAAAACTTTCTTCACCACCTGTAACTTTGCCATTATTCTTTTTATAAACTCTTCCACTAACATTAACACCCCAATCCATATAACTATTTTTACAACCGAAGCTTCCAACCCATTAATAAGTCACTCCTCTGATACGACGAATCCTCTCCTTACCTAAGACAACTCCTTCTTCTCGATATCCTAAATAATAGGGGATATCATTATATAAAACTTAAATATACTTTTTATAAGCGTCATTACGGTGAATTCGACTACGTAATTAGAAAATCCGGTTGACAATATAGAGTTACCGATTCAACGTCTTTCTTAACAAAAAGCAAGATTTCAACATAAAAAGTAATATTTTAAATATATCAATTAAACTGATTATGAAAGAAATGAAACGCTCTGAAATATTTTAAAATATGAGGCTCACAATTTCTTGAACCAATATAATTAAAACCTCAACGAAATAATATATATAGCTTATAAACTCCGCAATGAAAAAGTTTATGTAATTGAAACTTACAATTCTTAAACGTGACTCAAATAAAATAACATCTATTTTATATAGTAATGTCTGAGATACAATTTTTTTCTCATATTCCTAATTAAAACGAAAACATGTTCACTTAAAGAGCACTTCGGGTCATACTTTGAGCTCTACGACTATGCATACTATTTTATATAATGAAAAATGAGTTTAAGGTTATTACAACTTGGATTAATATCCATAAAAAGTCTTTAAAACTCCGCTTTAACGAAGCAGATATTTCTTACATATATAGGGACTAAACAACTAACATTACATTTTACAAACGTTCTTGCTGATCACTCTACTATAGTAGCAACGTAAAGAAATATTTATTTTTCTTTATGAAAGAGTGAAATGAAAATTTACCAACATTGAGGGAAGTTACACCTTCAACTCACGTACATTATCTACAAATATATATATTATTGGGAAAAAGTATTTTTTAGTTCTCTATCAAAACAATTTTTGAATTTTATTGTTTTGAATATATACGAAACTTTGACCATGAAAAGTACTAGTTTAAATTAATTTTAAGATCATATGGTCCCTTTTAATACGTTGATGGGCCGCAGGAACTACCGCTCCCTTTTAATGGGTATTCATATATCAAACATCAACTTAAAAAAAATCTTTTACATTGCATTTACGGGTTTTATTTTCATGTTTACGGTCGACTAAAATATCAAACAAGGGATATGTATACGGTTAAGCCAACTTTTCGGCCAAATCATATACAAATGCCTTTAAGTTGGTCAATATATTTATTTCAGCTTCCATCAATTTTACGACATAGTAGAACTAAAACTTAAATTACTTCATCATTATATAGGAAAACACAACAAGGTATGGGCCTTCAAAACTAATTAGATACAACGTGAAAACTTCACGAATTTTGAACGCGCCGAAACCAATTTGTAATGTATTAAAATTAATAGAGCGGTCGATCTTATGAACGTTGACATGATTATAATTTGATATAATAGCTCCTTCCCCTCATAGCATCCTTCACTTAACATAATTAACTCATTAATTTAAAAATTTGAATAATAATATCGTTATGTATATATATATATATATATATATTACAAAAAAATATCGAAATCGATTTGCTTAACGATTGGAATAAAACCGAGTGCTTTGTCCCTTAAGTCGTTAAAAGCTTGGCAGAGAAACTAAGACGTCACATTATTATGATACGATACACCGCCGTCAGTCTTAACAACACAATTGTTCGCCTTTTAAGGTTTACTAAAACTTTATTACAAAACCCCTCCGAGTTTGTTACCATACATAACTTGTATTTAAAGTCTTTAAGAGAGTATAAATACAATTGAAAGTCTTTATAATCCTTGAACTTAACGATCGAAACCTGTTTAACTCCCTTTTATAACGGTTTATTACCATTATTCCGATTAATTTATAAAATTTGAAAGGCATTGTTATGCCAAATTTTAGTGTATTTTATTATTCTAAAAAGACTAATGAACAGCACTATAAAAAAAACCTCGACACACTTTTATAAACCTGATTTAATCCTTCATTCATAATATAGAAACCATTTTAGCAAACAATATAATTGTTTCAATTGTCACTAAAATACATGAAAAGATTTTAATGTACTTCTCTATAATTAAAAAAACTCAAAACATATAGAATATAACGTTTTACTAAAATCTACCGGGCCTTATTTAAAGTTTTTCAATGAATAAAACTCTAAAGATCTAATATTCATTGATTACAATAACCTCCACAAACTTTATTAACAATACTTTTCAAAAATTACTCCTGTCACTGGTTTTGTAGATATTACCATATATCCCTATAGTTAGTAAGAAGCCATGCTGCGGAGTGCACTTTTGTAAGAGTGCACGGTAATATACCACTCTACAAGGTGCATTCCTACTGAGTGTATGATAGCCTGCCACTAGCTGGAAGTGGTATTTGCAGAGTGCATGGTAGAGTTCCACTGCCTAGAAGGGAGATTAGTAAAGTGCATGGCAGAGTGCTACTGCCCGGATAAGAGGTTCATAACCTCTTACTCGTAGTGTACACTCTTCGAATACTTTTTCTCTTTTACTTAATTTATTTTTACTATTACAATACCAATATTTACGATTACTTTCTTACCTTCTTACGGTTATATAAATAAGTAAAACCCTTGCCGATACTAATTACTAGCCAATTAGGTCGACTACAAACAGTTTATAAAAAAAGAGATAAACCAAAGTTAAATACTTATAGCAGAAGATTGTGGCGGTCCTAATTATTTATATTTTAACAATACGCCTTGTGAAATTATACTGGTGTGTGAAATCACGCGTAAACGCCTTTGAAAACCGAAGAGTAGTAAAATTATAAAATATAAAGTGGTTTTAGAAGTATTACTTTAGTCCGATATTATTAACTAGTTAATATCTTATTTGCTAAAAACTCCGTTACATTATCCGTTAATTCGTGTTATATATTTAAACGCACCCGGTTATGCGAGTTAAAAATACTAAGTTTCGAAACCCTTAAATACATACATATTTTCCCACATTTTTTTTTCTTCTCCTTTCCCATTTGCCCTGCCCGCTCTTCTTTGTTCGTCTTATACCACCTATTTTTAAACTTGTAAAGTTTGAGTTCCTTCGACTCTTAATCAGTATAAAGTTCATGTAGCGTTAAAAGACTTCATTTAAAATATTTAACTAGCTCATAATTGCAACTTATTTGTATATGGATTTTGTTTTGACTGGCAAATGTTAAAAGTATTACTTTAACCTCTTTACTACACCTTATTTACTTTATATTTACGTATTTGTATATTTTTCTTCGTTATTTAATTATCATATTTCGAACCTACCCGAATCCAATATACTTCGCGAAACCAATAATTTGTACCGCTCTAACATTTCAAGTTTATATAGGAACCGCCCTTTAAACCGCTTTCATACACTTTAAATTCTTAAAACTATAGCTCCACAAGTGATAGACATGATGAAAGTTGACGAATATATAAATAACCTTTTTACGAATAATATATTATTTCGTAGTAGTATTTCAAAGTATTTACACATTAACTTATACGATAACAAAATCGAGGTATTAATGCAAGATTAAGACCCTTTCACAGAAAATATATACGTTATTTATATGATTTTTAACTATTACAGCGGCGATATTGAAGGGCTCGACTTATTCAACGATTGTAAGGAGGATTTTACAGACTATATACTGGAAATATGGTGTATAGTCGATAATATAATCTTTAAGGTATTACGAAAACAATTATGATGTAAAGATATTGATACAACAAGAGGTAATAATAGCCGTATTTCAAATTTACTATTAATAACGACCCAGTTTACCTAAATTACAAGATAGACGGATAATAAAGTAATAGTTGTAAAGTTTGTGAAGAGATATTGGTTGAAAAAGCGATAGGATTACCTTTTTAAAAGAAAGGATCCGGAATGAGAAAAGTCTCCGAAAATATAAGGAAAAAGGCGTTTAGGAAGGCAGAACGCACTCTGCTAAGTGGAAACGAAACTAAACGAATCGACGGAAGAGGGGAAAGTGCCGTAAAGATTATTTACGACTCGGGTTAAATACGAACCCTTTTCGGAACGCAGTTTTAGACAAAGTCTAATATAAAACCACGTTCTGAATACCGTTAATAACCAGATTAATTACGATAAAAGGGGTCCGAATGAAGAGAATGGCCTGTTATAAGATAATATAAGCGGCGTAAAACGTTAATACGTACCTTACGAACCAATGCCCGATAACTATAACCCTTACCGTAATCTTTCACCATACCATTTCTCTACTAATAGGAGCGATTTAATAAAACTTGCCAATTTCACCAGGCTTTGGGATAAAGACGAAACCTATAGCGGCGAGCTATATAATGTACTAGATAATAAAATACGTATAATACTAAATACAAGTAAAAGACTAAATATTGAACCGTTATAATTTTACGTTATCTTACCCGGTACACTTTCAAGGCAGGTTGAAAAGTAATATATATATTACTTTAAATAAGTTAAAACAGTTACGGAGTATTGTAACCGCCTAAAATTACACTTCGACATAAGAATGAATTACGAACTTCACGATAAATACTAAATTCATACTATTTGAAAATCCGTCAAGAATTAACGTAAAAACATCAATAAAAACATATAAAATTGATCACTACTTTATTATCAAAGCTTCGAAAGTATTAGGCGGCTCTTGGATAAAAAATATATGGATGACAAATTGTTTATTAAAATAGTAATGAAAGCGTTCCGCGAAAACCTAAATTTCAACTTTATATTATTTAAACCGGAAAAAGACTTAAAGGCTTTTTATATAGGCTTCAAAATATTGTTTAATATATTAATATACTGATAGGCGAATTTCGTATCGGCATTTATAATTGATAAAGTTAAAATCGAAGGCTAAATAACTAAAAAAAAACCTTTCTAAAACCATTTACCACGTTTTGGATAGAATGTTTAAAGTATACATAAGATAAGGTAAAGTAAACGCCTTAAATGCGGTTACTAAAAAGAGAGAATTAGGGAGGGAGCCTTGGAAATAAAGGGAAAAGTAGCTATTATCGAAGACGATTTTACGGCTAAGGAAAAAGCCTATCAGCTTATAGAAATACCCGCGAAGGAATATATAGATCTTTACGGGTTTTTAGAAACATTATATCGTATACGGTAAAATCGGCTAATAGTTTACTAATTGCCTAGTATAAGAGAAGATTCGAATTAAACGACAGTTTTAGGTCGATTACCCACCTGAAAACCAGACAAAATCCAATTTTACAATATATGTAACCAAATACGAAGGCGTCAAAAAATAAACTTAACGTTTACCCTTATAAATACACCTCGGAGAAAAAGAATTTAAAGGTAATGATATTTACCTAATACCAGCGCAGCCAAAAATTTAACGGCTGGAAAACGATAATTCGACGCGTTTACGACGAAAATTCCGAAATTCCAGCTCGATCGTATGAGAAAACATCGATAGGTTTTATTCGATAAAGGTAAAGCGTTTTCATTGAATACGGTTGTTGTAAATACGCGATTCGATCCGGTTAAGTTTTACGTAATAAACTTTCAAACGTTATTACTACTTTCGTTTGTTGATATAAAAAAATTCGGAATTAAGGTCCAGAATACAACCAGTAAACTTATCTGCCTTTCAAATACCGTATCCGTACCGCTTCAACTTAAGTCTAGCTATTTGAGGTTTTTCTTTAAAATATATATAATTGAAATAGTTTACACAACGAAGCCGGAATTATAAATATTATACCGCCAACTTGGATACCTAACTTCAAAACGTCTTTTACGGCTACTTTACGTCGCAAGTTATACGGATATAGAAAAGGAAACGTTCGAAGTTATCTAAAAGTTTTGTTATAAGTATCAACTATATTTATAAACTCCATGGCGGTTTACATTCTACCTTTGAAACGATGTAAACTTT
This sequence comes from Anisogramma anomala, assembly GCA_038502455.1. Lineage (NCBI taxonomy): Eukaryota > Fungi > Ascomycota > Sordariomycetes > Diaporthales > Gnomoniaceae > Anisogramma > Anisogramma anomala. The sequence continues at coordinate 16,130,420 of JASMMZ010000001.1, forward strand.
TACTATGAGGTAATTATAAATATTATACACCTTAACAACTAGTTAATATTATACTTCATCGATGTAACAATGTTATTCCAGGTCGATAATTTTATAAGAAACGTTTTCTTTATAAATTGCTAAGATGATTTAGTCAACTACTGGTTAAACGTTTACTTAAAGCCTTCGAATTGGATTACCTACGATGTTAATACGACTTTCGACTTTATTAAGTATCGTATCAAATGTATAATCACTGGTAACAAATATAAATAAATACCCGTAAAACAATATAGGTTATTAGAAAATGTAAACGATATTATAAACCGTTTAAAAAGGTGTATATAATATCATTCAAAAGGTTGAAATGTATTAGTTTCAAAGAATTCGTCCTATAAATAGCGGTTAACGCCGTTAACAATACTTTCGGCCCTAGTAAACTAATACCTACGCTGCTTATGTTCAATATTTACCCAAAAATCTATATAGAATTTGTATTATCGCCAACTACAGTGTTAAGAGCGAATACTATGATAAAATCCAGAATAGCGTTACGTTATTTACGGGTTAAAAACGATATTTTAAAACCATTGGCCATAAGAAACAGCTCACTTAAGACCGGCGTTTTGGATTTACTATTATAGTTTAATATTCTAGTTTCAAAATTCAAGGACGAATAAACTAGTATTTAAAATACTAACGTTTTCAATGGCCATAAGATACTCGTTAATTTGTTAAATGGTATAATTTCGTGTCGTTGGAAATTGATACGCAAGTATAAAAAAGAAAATATAAAGAAAAACAATCCGGAACCATAATCCGAATAATGGTACCGGCGGAAGTACTTTTACAACAACGGATCCACACCGCCCCCAGATTCAATATACCACCCGAATCTTATTTTAGAACCGCTACCATTACATGAAAGCGACCCGCTTACATTAATATCACTGGCACCTCGCCGCCAAGGCCGCCCACTTGGCTCGAAAACCAAAAACGACTTAATACCTTTACCGAAAATTCCTTTATTACTTAAAGAGAGATGAAAAATCGTAAGCTTAGCTTAAAATTTTACCGCGAAAGTATTATTATTATTTTAGACGCCTCGTTCGAATATGTTACCTAGACGGAAATGTTTGCCTTCATCGAATAAGGTGTCTTTCGTTTCGAAATTTTTAACTTAACAATTTACGATTTTTTTTAAAAAAATTCCTATACGCTTTATATACAAAGCTAAAGATAAAACCGAAAGGTCGTACGAAAAAAATCGCTTTATTATAAAGGGGTATAATAATAACAGTAAAAAGGATATTATAACCTCATCGACTATCTTATAACATGTGAGCTACCGTTTGATTATTAAGCTCGTGACTTTTTTCAATACCCTTTAAAATTTATATATTGATTTTTTTTATATTACATAAACTTATATACAATCTGAGGAGTGGTTTAAACGGCGTATTTACGCCAATATGCTTGCGAATCTTAAAAAATACCACCTACTTAGAACTATTTTACGTATTATAAAATAGGTTTACGGCCTGGTTGATGTTAGTATATATTGGTATAATTCCTATTAAAGGTATTATAAAAAGCGGCTCGAAATGATTAGTTTGACCTTAGACCTCTATCTATTAATTTCGACGGCCCTTTTGAAAGGCCGGCCTATAAGTAAAACTTAAAACGTACCTGATGGAGGATCATATCATCGGCTTTAATGGCGCGACTATTACCTTCCAGAATGGCGTTTTAGGCCTTACTTAAAAAGAGTAATTAGATAAAGTTGCCTTCGTCATTTTGAATAATACAAAACAAGATGACGATTATAAATGCTAGAGCGTACGTAGTGCTTGGATTTCCTTAATAGGATAACTAAAAGCGGCGTTTGACCTTTTAGTCGCCGCGTAATGTTAAACTAACCCTTTGAAAGTTATATATAAGGCACTTAATAAGCGTGTTACGTGGAAAATATATAATTTAAAGCGCGGTTTATATTTCGTATCGTTTAGAATGTATATTACGATACTGTTTGTTTTTGCTATTGATTCCTTCGCTAATAACTTTAATCACAACTCGTAAATAGGGTTAGTTTTTATTTTTGGTAGCGAAATACCGGTTAGAAACGGATTTACGTTGCGTAAAAAGATTATCTATTAAAGTTCGACTAAATATACACGGGTTACGTAAAACGTTTTAGCTTAAAAATTATTGAAATAGTTAAAGGCTTCGTTAAGGTATTATTGTAACGATAATGGTTCTAATAATTATTTAAACCTTAATTTAAAACTTATATTTTTCGTCGTTTATATTAACCTTTTTTCTTTGTAAAAAAACCTAGTTAAATTTAGTATTATTAACGCAAAACGCCTTATAATAGATATTATGATATTACGCGAATAGTATAAGCGTCGTGAAAGTAAGCAAATAAATTAAATTAATAAAAGGTTAAACCTAGTAAACGTAATAACTAAAGGCGTCCCGAACATGATATTAAAAGAGCTTATATCAATAAGTGAACTTTTCGTCAATATTATTGGGAAGGTTTTACAACCTTACCTAGGCTGACATTCTACGCTTTACTTCTTTTTTCTCCATCTTGTATGATTACACTACCTTTTATATTTTTAAGTTGTCCGAAACCCATTACTCGCGCCGTTCCCCGTATTTTACTAATGTATATACCTTTCATTTACGCCGTTTTTATGAATTTTTCCTTCATTTAAATTTATCATTTTGTATCGCTTCTGACATGTTATTACTTTTTGTTTTATTAACTTTAACTTTACTGAATTTTCACTTCTTATCTTTTACATTTATTACTTTAGTTGCGATTTTTGTTAAAGAGTAAAAACATTACTATATAACTGACTGTATTATGATCGGGTACGCCGGTCTAGCCCAAAGAGGCAGTCATTTAATATTAAAAGGAGAGGGAAAAGGCGACGTCGTCGCGTCTTTACTATCCTCCCCATCGCTTTTCCTCTTTGTATTAACGTTACCGTTATCACCGCTATCGACGCCGTTATCGGCGCTACCGAGGAGGTCGCCCCGCGTTTTAAGCCGTATACCCTTAGACAAAAGCGCGCGGGGGGGGGAGAGTTACCCTCTTTACGGCGATGCGAGATAACGTTGTTGAACTCGTTTACGTAGTATATACGTAGGCATTATTTACAAGCGGTAATAGCGGCTGCCAACTTTTTACTCTGCCAGTCAGTGTTTATTATTAATTAATATTGGGTTGTTTCAATTATTTATAATGATGGTTGTTTGCCAACGTACCTCGAACAACTTATTTGGTAAAGAGAGGATTTCAATTTATAATCGGAAATACAAATTCAAAGTAAATTTACTATAAAGTAGGCGGGTATTTAATATGGCTTCAACTTACGGTTTTAAGAATACCTTAATAAGGGCGTATCTGTTATTAGTCTTTTTGTAACGGTAGTAACGGGTCGAAAGATCCCCGTTTTAGTAGTAATCGTTAATAAACTTACCCGCGGCCGCGGCCGCGATATACAGAACATAAGGCGTATTTATTAGCGACCTGGGGCTACGGATCCGGGTACGTTGTTTTAACGCCTTACGCATTAAAGAGGTCTTGCAATGTACTCTAGCGATATGAAGTTTGAAACGACGAAGGAGGTCCGCTTCGATTGCCTCGTTCAAAGGGATATTAGTATACTGAAAAAGATACGGGTAGGATTAACAATACGAACCACACCGTAACTTCATCAGATTATGTTTACAGTAAAAGAGGGGGGGGGGGGGTCCCCCCCGGCGAGTAATAGGGTTTTTACCTGCGAGGAAAAGGTAAGGCTTATAACTTGATGAGTTTCCCGTTTCTCTTTTTAGGAGTTGGGGGAAGGGGGGCAGAAGGGGAGAGAAAAAGGAAAGGAAAGTGAGTGGTAGCTTCAGCGGCGGCGGCGGCAGCGGAGGCGAAAAAAAGCGCTGGGATAGAGGCGGTGTTACCCGAAAAGCTAGGGCTAGTATTAGTAATAGTGGTGGCGGTGGCGCGGCTGGCGGCGGCAGCGGCCTCAGCACGCTTAAGTTCGCGCGCCAAACGGCGCCTAAGGGTCCTGTTTTTCCGCGACATCTATTTAGGGACAAGGTTAACATATAGGAATTTGTTAAGTAACCTACCCATCGAGACGGTTTAAAATAAGTAATTGGATAAAATGTTGGATTTATATACGTAAATTAACAGATTAGGACTTACGTTAACTTTAGGTATACGCCGTTAAAGGGAAAAAGAGAAAAGGTTTTATTTGAACCGATAATAATATATCTTTTTAAAGTAAGTCCAAAATATATAATGATATAATTACCCTTACGTAATTACATCTCTAGAGTACCTACGTAACTACACCTTTATATGGAATAATAACAAATGCTATTAATAACCGTATCGTTACCGATTAGCTAAATCAATTTGATATTTATTATAATTATTACCGCGGCTAGAAATTACTAATTCGAACTTTTACAACTTTTGTTGTCATTATACTATTATTACTAAATTATTAACTTAATCCTTTACAGTTTTACTGTAATTATACTATTATTATTAAACTAAAAATACGTACTATACTATAACCATACTTTTATTACTGTACTACGAATACGGATAGCTTTATAAACACCGCTATTACTATAAAGTAACGAATAAATACCGTAATAGGGAAAAGAAAATATTGTTTTTGTGGATATTATTATATATCTCTATAGCTAGTAAAAAGCTATGCTGCGGAGTACACCTTTATAAGAGTATACGGTAATGTACCACTCTATAAGGTGTATTCCTACAAAGTGCATAATAATGTACCACTGGCTGGAAGTAGTATCTGCAAAGTATACGGTAAAGTGTCATTGCCCAAAGGAGAGATTAGCAGAGTGTATTGCAGAGTGCCACTGCTCGGATGACAGATTTATAACCTCTCACCCGTTGCGTGCACTCTTCGGATGCTTCTTCTTTCTTGCTTAACTCATCTTTAATACTACAATACTAATCTTTACGATTAATCTACTACTCTTTTACGTTCACGTGAATAAGTAGAGGCCTTACTGACAGGTTTTACATATAATATACACATTAAACCTCGATTTATTTTATTAAAGATGGATTTTTATTTACGCGGACGAAGTACCCCTCATTGGAACCTTCGAATCGCTAAAAATTAACTTCGGCGATTTACAAACAAACTTTAAAGAATCTCACTACCGAATGGACAAAAACAAATTGGTATCAACTTCGAAAAAGTTGAAGCTCCTGTATATTAAGTGACGGATAAGCCTGACAGACATTATTAGGCGCCGTAACCCATTCGTAACCACAATCCTTGGGATCATTAACTCCATTATCGAAAATACTAGAAATTCAAAAGTTTTGAAACTGTATTGACTAATATTTTATTCGACCAAATTATGCGAGGACGGGCTGAAGTTACCGAGCACGTAGCTAGCGTACTTGGGGTTACTAGATATAATAAAAGGTTTTAACATAGTAGAAATAATCCCTCCTCCTACTTACTTTGTACCACCCTTATCTTTTTTTTTACTTTCACCAGGCAGTGCATATTACATAACCAGTATAGTGCAACCCTCTCTAATGTTACGTTACATATACTGGCGGGAAGGATCGCAACCTAATTGTCCTCACCTTATAAAACTACCACTCTATTCAATTCCACGTTATTAGGTTATACTCTTTAACTCATTGAATCAACCACCATACTCCTTATAATAAACATAAATTGAAAACGTATCTTCAACACCCATGGCCAATTTTCCAATACTATACTATATGTAATTATTGAATAACGATAGGGCTTTATATCGATTATATACGTACCCGCCTTATGAAAAATCCTTTCCGCAAAACAAATGTGGATCGTATTCGTAAATATTGAGACAATATTAGAACATAGAAAGAGAGGACCCACCATTCGGTATATAAAAAAGGTTTTCAACTTATGATACTTGTAATATAATGAAATATAACCTATGTTTATACAATATATTGTTAAGTAAAAACTTTCGACGGAAAACATGATATCAAATTAACCTTTTCAATAAAGCCTTAAGATATATTATGGTTTAGATACCTATAATAACGGGTGTGCAAATTGTAGCCTTAACCGGGTCGTATTGTTCGGCCGTTTTAGTTTTTATTTGACGCCCATTCGCATCGAAAATATGATGGACTTAATATAGTGTAGTTTGTATGAAATACATATTCCTTAGTTGAAAGTCCATGTCGGTGAGGAAAATATACTTCATAACTTGTTCGGCCAGTCACCTTTTCGCCATGGACCGCAAACATAAAGAGTGTTAAGGAACGTAAAATAGGGCATATTATTAGGCGGATAGTATATTGAGACAAGACTTTTGTAGATAGCTAGATACCAAAGTGTGATTGAAGGCTAAAGCCCCATTAAGTGTGTGAGTCATCGGTAGATAGTAATGACTTAAAGATAAATGAATTAGTAAATATATAAATAGAGCCATTAAATACAAGCGTTTATTATAAAGGACGTCAAGGCCCTCAAACGAAACAACCAGACTTTGTTTATACCGTAGTATAAGTGTGGAAGGTTACGTTGATATAGGTGACAAGGGATGAAATCTTTATTTTTAAGGGCTGTTATCTGAATATACCGTTGCGCAGGCGGTGCGCTAGGCCGACAACAATCTTTATAGCTAAAAGAGGGTCGCCGGAAAAGATTCAAGTGGTGGTAAAGTTGATTAGAGATGTTGTGTTGAAATAGGATACATGTGAAGGATTGCGTTAAAAGCGGCTGGAATCTAAAAAAAATTCTCGAAAGTGGGTATTATTAGGGTTTATAGTGTAGACCCCTAACCTTTTTCAACAAGGTGGTCCATATACCCATGTCAAGAAAGTTCATATTATGTCGAAGGTGTTTACATTTGCAGTTATTATCATCATTACTTATTGACATGAATATTAATATTTTTGGTCCGGTTAAAAACAATAACATTCAAACAACAAAATTGATATCGTGTTTATCGTCGCGGAAAAAGCCGTCGCCCCCTTTTATAAAAAGTCACTTAACTTTTCTACTTTATAAAACACTGGTATATTTTCAGAGAAATCAATCCTGAAATATACAAATCAGCCCTAAGTTCATCAACTCAAAACATTGAAAACAGTATACCCGTTGATTAGACGCGTTGAATTCACTAGAGCTGCGTTTTTTTCTCTTTCTACTTACAATAACATATTCATTAATTGAGGGTTGTATCTTAGATCCATATTTTCCATGCAACTAGCTTTAACATTAAGGAAATTAAGGCATTGAATTACAAGTAGGAGACTTCATAAGTTTACACGGCTTCACGTTACGATTATTAGATTTTCCTTCATAATATTGATCTCATCCGGAGTATGAAAATCTGACTTCGAAAATATACCCCAGCCCTTCCGTTACAAAAAAACACTTAAAAAAGCATGTTTATTAACGAAAAATTATTAATTTCCATTTTTTCCTGGTGTTTATGTCGGTAAGGTGTAAAACCCATTCACGTGAAGTAGGTAAGTAGAAGAGTAATCGTTAGATTGGTATTGTAGTAATAAAAGATAATGATAGTGGAAGGAGTATTTCAGAGAATGTACGCCACAGATGGGAGGTTATAAACCTCCCATCTGGGTAGTGGCCTTTTTTCCGTGCGCTTTGGAATACCCAATCCAGACCGTTCCATGCATTGCCATACGGCTTGCAATAGTCATTTCAGACCGCTTTATAAATGGTGCACTTTATATTTTGCAAAAGTGTAACTTGTAGCGTGACACGTTATCGCATACCTTGCAGGAAAGCACCTTGCAACACAGTATACTGCCACTTGCCCTATGTATACTATCTATAAGGGTATATAGTAATATCCACATAGGTGATTTTTTTCTTTTTTCCTTATATGCCTATAACTTAGTAGCGGTAGTATAGTTTCAGTTGTAAAGATTTAAATTAATAGGTTTTATGATAATAGTATAGTTATAGTTGTAAGAGTCCAAATTAGTAGATTTTTGTAATAATAGTGTGGTTGCGGTACTAATTGTAAAGGTTTAATTTAGTAGTTTTTGTAATAATAATGTGTTTTTAAAGGTCCGAAATAGTAAGTTTTAGCTGCTGTGGTGATTATGACTCTATTAGAACTAGTAAGGATTAATCGCGGTGGTGATTGTAGCTCGGGCCTGGTTAGTAAAGCTAAATAGGGGCGATATAGTTATTAATAGCGTTTTTTGTTGGTTTTGGTAGGGGTGTAATTGCGTAGGCGTTATAAGGGTAATTACGTAGGGGTAATTACACTGTCACGTGTTTTTGGGTTAGTATAAAAAGATGTATCGTTATCGGTTTAGGCAAAACTTCTTTTCTTTCCCCTTTTAACAATATACATTATTAATTAATATAGGTTTCCACTTTAATTTAATTTCACCTCTTGCTTAATTAACTAATTTAAAACGCTATAATAGGTAGGTTACTTAACTAATACCCATATACTAACTTTTCCTTTAAATAGATAACGTATAAAAATAATATAGCTAAGCGCCGGCTGACGCGAAAGCGCCGCCGCGCCGCCGCTGCCACCACCGCAGTGGTAGCCGCCACCGCTACCATTACCGCCACTGCTATTACTAGTAGCAACTCGCCCTTAATAGGCATAATCTTATCTATAGCCGCTACGCTACCCGCCGCCGCTACCCCTCCGGCTTTGATAAGTTCCATCGCCGCCGCATCTACCCCCTCCCCAGCTTTATTATTCGTCGTTGCCGCCTTTACCCCCCTCTTTCCGGTCTTACCAGCCCCCGCCGTCGCCGCAACCCCCTTATTGGTTTCGTTCGTTTTTGAGGTCGCCGCTATTACCACCTCCTTGCCGGCCTCGTTAACCCCCGCCGTTACCACTACCCCTTCATCGGCTTTGCCCGCCTTTACCGCCGCCGCTACCCTCTCCTTTCCCCCCTCGCCCTCCCCCTTTCCTTTAAGCTTTTAGGGGGAGGAGCGGGGGGCTTCTAAGGTTATAGACTTTATCCTTTCCCCACAAGTAAAAACCCTCTTACCAGTAAGATCCACTAATGCCGTAAACGTAACTTTACGAAAAATTTCCGCGGTTTGTATTACTTAAATCCACCCGTGTATATGCTTTTAATATCTCGTAAATAAGGAGGAGGAATCAGACTTATTTCGTCGCCTGAAGCTTCGTATCGTTAGGATACACCGCGAGGCCTTTTTAACACATAAAGTATCAAAACGGCGTACTCGGATCCGTAGCCCCAGGCCGTTAATGAATACGCCTTACGTTTCATGTGTCGCGTTCGCGGCTGCGGGTAAATCCGTTAACGATTACTACCAAAACGGGGGGGCGTTCGGCCCGCTATTACCGTTACGAACGGATTAGCAGCGGATACGCCCCCGTTTCATTAATTTTAGGGTCGTAAACTAAGGCCGTATTACGCGCCTTCTGGCTTGATTATGAGTTTTAACCGCTTTTTCAAGATTCCCCTTATTAAAAATATAATATCTGGAGCGCTTTAAAAATTATCTGCGGTGGTAGATAACTAAAATAAACTGATATTAATTAATACCAGGCGTTAACCGGCAGACCAAAAAATCGGTAGCTGCTATCGTTACCTGGAAAAGGGGCTTACTTATATGTTACGTAAGCGAATTTAACGACGTTATTACGTGTCGCTGTAAAAAGGGTTAAAACCCCTTTACGTCTTTACTTAAGAGTATGCGACCTAAGGTGTAAAGTTATATCCTCATTGGCGCCGGTGGCGTCGACGACAGTAATAGCGGTGGCGTTAGTATAAAGGGAGAAGGCGACGGGTAGGATGGTGGAAATGCGACGACGTTGCCTTTTCCTTCTCCTTTAAATAGTAATTAATTAAACCTTTTAGCTGGACTGAAGCGCCCAATAATATGAATATTACTAATTTTCCTTAAAACCAAATATATATAAGTAACAAAAATGATTTAAAATATATATAATTGGTAAATTTAATTACGGAAAACAAAAATTGAAAGTGTTTTAAAAAGCGGTACGAAGTCGTATATTCGGAGTACGACGATATTTTAAAAGCAGTGCTAAATAATATGTCCAAATAGAAAAAGTAAAAAATTAAGGAACTTGGTAAGGTCTATACGTATAAAATGAAGAGTGGTAAAAAGCCGGGAGTAACGCGAAATGATAAAGTTAAATAAAGGAATAAATCTGGGAGCGACGCGGATAGCGAAACTTATGCCGCTTTAAACTTGGTGAAAGTAATATAACAGCTCATTAGGGTCGTAAAACCTTTTAGCTACACTAATAAATAAAGTGCTTATCGTTATGAATGTTTTTAACGCTTCGTTCGGTATAGCTTTATGTTATGACCCAACAGCTGCAGGTCACACCAGCAGCGGCCCACAGCACTAATGAAGGAAATCAGTTGGACACAGCCTGACAGCAGGCATCTAGTCCCACAGACCCCGCAGGGTTGGAGTCGTTAGGGACCCACTCGGCACACCGAGAACCGGAGACTGGATATATTGGATATGCTACATATCCAAATGATCCAGTCTGGATATATTAGATCGCGCACATATCCAACATATTTCACACTACTACGTCAACTGAAGGAACTAGATATAAGGACGTGGTCATCACCACGTTAGGTAGCTTCATTAGATAGTTCTTCAGTTGTCAATCTCAGTATTCAGTCTACATACCTGAATAGCCTAACGGCTAGTGATCATTCTACAGCACGAACAAACATCTTCTTGATATTGCAACTTTGTTACCTCTGCTTTCTTACTGCTAATATAAACCCCCTGACACCTTCTATATACCCACGGGTATTTAGTGTGATTATTACACTTTAGTTATCGCGTTTACCGGGTTTAATTTTCTATTAATATACATCATTTCTTCGATTTCCCGGCGTTTATAAAACTAGCGTGATACCATAATATTGATTATTAATCGTTTTTTACTTGTAATTCCTAATTTAACTAGGTATTCATAAAGCTAAAAGGAGTTAGTATATATAATGAAAGGGATAAGGCGTAAACTAAGGTTGAAAATAATTATTTGAACCGTTATTATTATAGTAATACCAGAATCGAAACCTCTAACTATATTATAGATTTTTAAAGACAGGACGTTTTTCTTTACCCTTTTACACTTAGTAAAGCTTTAATAAATAATATTTTTTATAGAACGTAAGGCCTTTTCGTGCCGGTATTTCGTTACCAAAAACTAAAATGAAGCCTATTTACGAATTATAGTCGTTATTATTAACGAAGGAGCCGTTAGTAAAAATGAATAACTTTAAAATACGTATATCCAGCGGTACAAATTGTAAACTGCGTTTTAAACTATGTATTTATTATAGGAGACGTTTGTCAAACGCCTTGTATATATTGTCTGTCGGGGCGGTTTAGCATTACACAGCGACTGAAAGGTTAAATACCACTTTTGGTTATATTATAAAAGCAACCCAAACGATATATACGTGTTAGCATTTTTATTCGTCGGCCCGTTTTACGTTATTTAAAACGAAAAAGGTAACTTTGTTTAACTACCCACTTTACGTAAAGCTCAAAATGCCGTTCCGAAAAGTAATAATAACATTATCAGAATCAATTATATAGTGCTCCATCGGGTACTTCTTAGATTACGCTTTTAAACTAGCCTTTCAAGGTTTCCTCTTTTTAAATACGGAAAGCGACGCGTTACATAACGTTAATATATAGTTCGTTTACATAAATGTTAATATAAAGCCTTCCGAGCGGGCTATTAATATTAAGAGGCACGGGTCAAAGGTTGAATTGATTATTTCGAGCCGTTCCTTATAATAACTTTGGTAAGTGTTATACCAATAAATACCAACTTTCATTAAGCCGTAAATTGGTTTTATAATACGTAAAATAGTTTCAACCGGGTGGTGTGTTTTAAAATCCTTTGGCATATCGGTGTTAATACATCGTTTAAGCCGCTTTTTAGATTAAGTATATACCTACGTTATATTACGGAGTTCGATATATAGGCTATTCAATATGCTGAAGGAGGTTACAAACATAAAAATCATGCGGTGGTTAGGCCGTTATAAGGTAGGTAATTAGGCTATAATATCCTTTTTATTATCGTCGTTATAACCTTTAATAATTAGAAGAGTTTTTCTCATATGGTTTACCGGTTTTATGTTTAACTTCATAAACGAAGCAAATAAGAAAATCCTGTAATCGCCGTAAATCGTTGAGTCGAATTATTTAAAGCGAAATAGATTTTATTTGATTAATATAAAAAATATTTATTTGCGTGGACTATTCGAATAGGGTACCTAGGGTAGTGATAATAGCGTCGTAGCGAGGTTGTAAGTTAAGTTCGCGGTTAGTCATTTCCTTTTAAGCAATAAAAGAGTTTACAATAAAGTTTCCAAGGCGTTTTTTGGTTTTCGAGCTAAGGGGGCAGCCCCAGCGGCGTTATACGGGTAAGGTTAACATAGACGGGCCGATTTTATCTAATAGGAACAGGCCGGGTACGTGATTCGGGGGTGGGCTAAAATTTAAATTGGTTTGGATGCGTTATTTCAAGGGGTGTTTTGTTAGTGGTTTTATTCGGGTTACGGTTTCAGGCCGCTTCTTTTTTTTTTCTCTTTTGTATTTTCGTATGATTATTTAGCGAAACGAATTTGTGCCGTTTGGTAAGTTAACGAGCATATTATGGCTTATAAACCCGTTAATGTTCTAAGGGCCAGTCCATCCGTCCTTGGTTTTTTTAACCAGGACCTTAATTTATAACAGTAGGTTTAAAACGTCAACTTCGCATGGTCTATTCCTTATAGCGAACGCTTTAAACACATTATTCTTGGCCCGTAAGAGACGTAATACTGTCATAACCTTCTTTGAAACATTCGCCTTTTATACCGTGGTAAGTAATAGTATAAAGTTTGTATAAACCTTGAGGTAAATATTAAAAATGAAAAGCGTAGGGATAAGTTTACTTAAGCCAAAGGTGTTATTAAAGGCTTTCATTGTTATTTAAAAGATGTATTTTTTCAAATTTCATATCTTTTATGTTTTTTAGATAGTATTATATACCTTTTTAAAGTGATCCGTAATATCGCTTATATTTTTAATGCCTTATAGGGATTTTACTAAAATCTTTTTACACTCGTTGCCGGCTATTCGGGCCTTAATACGTTATTCTTTGGAGTTAAAAGCTATACTAACGTCGTAAATAATTTAGTTTAGGGACCCTAAATAAATGTTAAACCAACAGTTAATTAAAGCGTTTTAACAGTTTATAACGAAAACGCTTCGTATAAACTTGGCGGCTTGAAATAATATTGTCGCGTTGATGGCGTAAATAAACGGCTGGCTATTTAAATATATTATATTAATAATCAATTTGTAGGTAAAGTCCATATCGTCTTAAAAACGGAACTTAAATCGGATTAAGGCTTTTAAGTGTAACTAACATTTATAGTAAGAGTTTTTAATAGCTTTAAGTGCGACTTTTCCTATATTCTATGGCCTACAGCGTAAAATAGGCGTAAAAGACGCTTTATAACCGGGTGTTCTAATCGGCGGTGCAAAATCCGTAATTTCGGTTACTTTAAGTAAATAACCTCAATTGTACCTATTTAGCGAAAAAAAATACAAGTAGTTGAATTTAAGTTGAAGCGATACGAATACACTATCCGAGGCGCGGATAAGCTAATTAGTCGTATTTCGGATCTTAATTCCGATCTTATTTATATTAGTTAACAAAGGAAGAAATAGTGTGCTGAAGTTTATTACGCAAAACTCAACCCGTTTGAATCGCATATTTATAACGATCATCCTGAGCGATAACTTTTTACCTTCATTAAACAAGACTTTTCGATATTTTCCTCTTCGGTTTAACTAAAACTTTGAAAACCTTATCGTAAACATTTCGAATTCTCGTTTTCCGGCCGTTAAGATTTCGGCCATATTAATATCAGGCATAATGCCCTGAAACCAGTTGTTGTATTTGTTAGAAAACGTGCATTACGACGTTATATGGACGTTAAACGCTCCTTTCGCGTAGTCCAGGTCTGTTTCATGTAAAAAGTAGGCGTTTTATAACCTTATGAAAATGTGTTAGGCGGTCTTATCGTCGTAAACTGTTAATTAAGTCTTGTTACTTTTAAAGTTTTTATTGTCAGATATATATTCGTGATGGTAGACGTTAAACTTTTTATCTGTGCCTTTGTCCTTTGTTATGTATATTGTGAAGTTGGTTTTTATCCGTTCTTTAAATAAATAATCAACATAAAATTATCATTTAATTTGAATTTATTCGTAAGCGGGGTGGTTAGTAATCCAGCAACCGATTTTTTCGTATACGATACACCGCTTTTATAAACCCGTAAGGGTCTGTATCTCTTTTCGCAAGTATTGTTATAGCCGCGGTACGGTTCGTATATTTCCGAACAATCGTCCTTAACCCTTATTACTAATGTTTCCTCCTTAATACTTATACTTTGGGCGTTCTTTCTATTTTAGGTATACTTTAAATCTTCGATCTAAAACGTGGTGAATAGTTTCGATGAGGTTTGTTTTAGTAATTGCGCTTTTGCCTTTGGTTTTTTCGGCTATAAATACTAATTCGAAGCTTACCTGCCGTCGTATAAAGGTTTTAAGCGATATTTTAAGGCTTATATAAAATTTCTTTAAGTTTTTTTCTAGTTTAAAAAGTATTAGGTCGAAGTCCGGGTTTTCGCGACATACATTTGTTATTACTTAGATAAATAGTATATTCCCATTATATTCCGGTTTAAAGGCTGCCTAACACTTTCGGAACTTAGTTAATAATGCGGTAAGGATTTCCTATAGATTTTTATGGGCGTTTTTTTATTGGTTTTGTACAGATTCCTAAATCGAACTATTTGAATTCCTATCGTGAAGTTTACAGTTAATCTCTATATCGAAGTGGAATTTAAGGCGGTTATAATACTTTACAAATGTATTTACCTGCGTAAAGTGATATATATACTATTTTGAGCTTACTCGAATGATATACCGGGTGAAATAATATAAAATTGGAATAGTTTAATATCCAGTCTTTTATATGTGTTCAATACAACCCGTATTTTATTGTTAAATATATCGTATGGTTCAACGCTGTAGTTTTCCTTCCTATTTCAAAACCTGGCGAAGTTTATAAACTCTATGGGATTATTTTTATTAGTGGAAATACGGCGCGGTGAAAGGTTACGGTAGGAGTTATAGTTAGCGGATATTGTTTTATAGGGCACGTATTGGCGTTTTGCGCCGCTTGTCGTTTCCTAAAGTAGGCTATTCTTCGTGTTTCGGCTGCTTTCGCTATAACTGAACGGGTTATCCTCGGTATTTCGGCCGCTCCCGTTATATCTAAATGGGCTATTTTCAGTGGGTAGAAAGTAGTTTGGTATTTAGTTTTACTTTATAATATATGTCGGTATAAGGGTGTATTGTACTTGTTCAGTAAATAAGGATCATAATCTTTTTTCCTTTTCCTCAGGGTTTTTATTCATAACTTAAGTGTAATGATCACACTAAATACCCGTGAGTAAATAGAAGGTGTCAGGGGGTTTATATTAGCAGTAAGGTAGCATAAGTAACAAAGATGCAATATCAAGAAGATGTGTGTTCGTGCTGTAGAATGATCACTAGCTGTTAGGCTATTCAGGTGTGCAGACTGAATACTTGGATTGACAACTGAAGAGCTATAAAGGAAATACTATCTATGTGGTGTTGACCGTGTCCTTATGTCCCTATCCTTCATACCGTTTTCAGTACTGGACCGCTGGAGTCGCTGTCGGTCCCATCGGTCCTTCCCTGTCCGGGGTTGCTGACATAAGAGAAGTTCCCCGCCTGATTCTAGACTTCAGGCTTTCTAGTGGCGCAGCGTTGCATACTGGCCTGCTTCCTGGCCCAACCTCTGTCTGGGTTATAACATTAAGGTATAAGTATAGAACTAAATCATCCTGCGCCTCGTCTCTATTGTTTTATTAATTGTTTTTTGTATTTTATTATGTAATATCCTTCTATAAATTCCGTTTAATATAAATATTATTCTTTTTAATATAATTAGTTGGTAAGTTACGCTTTTTTAAATAATGCTTTTATAAGGTGGCTATTCTACCCCTTAAGGTATTAATACCTTTGGTTTGTAATTGAATTTGCAAAGCTTTAGTAATAAAAGGGTTTACTATTTATCATACATCTAACGTCAAATTCGAAAAACTTTTATAAAAATTATTTAATAAGTTAGGGTTTTAGGCCTTTTCCTCCCATTAACGAAACATAACGGTCAAGATGTATATGTTTACTATATAATGGTCGAGTTCCTTAACTGGTATATCAATGGTATTATCACAAAGGCTGAAATCTATTTCGTACATTATAACCTTTCTAATTCATTTATATTCAACCAAAACGTCGAAGTAAGCGTTAGCCTTTTCCGGTGTTGTTGGTGTTAGAGCTATGGTTGTAGGTGTCTTAGGGCGGTTAGAGTTAGATGTTCTTATATGTACCTAGTATATTATAACGGTGAAAATTGGTGGTTTCGGGTCGTAATTGTTTTTTGGGTACGTTTAGATTCCAAAGTTTAAGGTGGTTTGGCCAATATAGAATAAATAAGATGATTAAAGCGATTGAAATGGGGTTTACAAATATTTTCTAGTACAAATGAAATTTAAACGATACATAAATAAAACGTAACCACAAATTAATTAAACGTTTTCAATTGGTTTTGTTAATGTTTAGTAGCGTTACGTTTACTAAGTAGCTAGGAAAAACTTAAACGTCGTAAAGGCCAAACTTAGAATACGTAGGGCAAATATAGGCAAATTTAAAGTATATAGTGCGAACGTAAAAGGGCGAACGGGGTAAAATAAGTGTAGGTATAGGGATGTATAGTGTTTAATCCGGTATGTGTGTTTTGGCGAGCGGTTCGGATACTGTATTTGTAACCATTCCTATGTTTTGCGAATGATGCGGATTGTCGATTTAAAATCGGACGGGTCCCAACTAAGGGTTCCGAAACTTAGTAGTTTTGGCTTACATGGTCTGGTACGTAATAGGACGCTCTCCAAAAAGTGCCCAGGTACGTTGAAAAGCCAAATAAGGGTTAATAGTAGCGTAATGGGTCTTTTAGTAGATAAAGCGTGAAATAAGGATTAATAATATCGTACTAAAGTTACCTGTTTAAAGTTACTCAACTTTTATAGTTTTTATAAACATACCGTGTAATTTTTATAAAAACATAATATTAAAGCAAAAACAGTTGAAATCGTTATAGCATATTATTATAGGCATTTAACTTATATCTATCTCATTTTTCTTAGGTTATCTGTAATCGACCGGATCGGCTACTAATTAGTATTGGTAAGGTTTAAAACCTATTTATATAAAGTAGGCAAGTAGAAAGGTAATAGTTAGATTGGTATTATAGTAAAAAAAGATAATAATGGTGGAAGGAATTTTTCAGAGAGTATACGCCACGGATGGGAGGTTATAAACCTCTCATCTAGGCAGTGGCCCTTTTGCTGTACGCTCTGGAATACTCAATCCAAACCACTTCATGCATTGCCGTGCGGCCTGGAATATGTATTCCAGACCGCTCCATGCATGATGCACTTTGCATCTTGCAAGAGTGCAGCCTGCAGCGAGACACATCACCGTGCACCCCGCAGGAAAGCACCTTGCAATACAGTGCACTGCCACTTGACCTATGTATACTATCTATAAGGGTATATAGTAATATCCACAGTTTACTTATACCCCTCCAGCTTACGCCGCGGATTACAACGGATTTTATTCGGGGCCTTTGAAAAAAAGATTATCTGAGTTTATAAAACTTAATATTCCAGTTTTGACAAATACAACTTTTTTACTATTACCATGAAGTGCCTTCCATGAAGTATAACACTTTCTAGTACGAAATAATACTGTAGATACCGGTGGAAGAGATCGTAAAGCAATTTCTACCAGAACCTGTATAAGAACTGGTGCATCTGAGCTATTTTTCTAATCATAACCTTAGGGTGCCCTATAGTTTGGAAAGCCGTAGGCATGTAAACTGTAGTCCTAGTTGTGCCGAAAGGCGTAGCCTGGTTAGTTCCTACCCAGGACCTATTTACGCCAGCAATACAACTATATAAACCCTTGAGAGAAGGGCTCTTTAAAGTAGATATGTAGATAAATAACACGTGAAAATGGCGAGGATGAAACGCGTTGCGGTCGCGTGAGTCATTAGGCCTTATAAAGTGTTATTGGTCAGACTTATATATTTGGTTACTTGTACATCGTATGTCTAAAACAAAATAAAGTAAAACCTTGGTTAATAAACTATCCTTACACCCTATAATTCATTATTAATAAGAGTCTTTCTATTAATGTAAATAGTAGCTTTGTTAAGGAAGAGAGGTTCTATATGCGCTTTATGCCGCCGCTTTTAAGCCCTCGTAGCGGGCTTTGTAAAGCCCAAAAGGCTCTCGCGTGTACGAGCCTTTAGACTCAATCTCTCGGAGTCTAAATCCTCCCCCCTTCCCAGCATTATAACCCCTGCTAGCTCTGTTTTGTTTTACGGAGTCCAATTTTGTATGGGTTATATTCGATTTTTCAATAGAGTTTAATAACAGAGTTTGTATTTGGGGGGGTAGAACCATCATAAAATGTGTTTATGACGCTTATAATCGCTTTCCTTAGTTTTTCGTAAAAGGGTATAATATTAATGAACGATAGTAATAAAACATAAAGGCAGGTGTATTTTCGTTATCATTATTACCTCTGTGCCTTTAGCCGTTTATCGTATTGTCGTTTTCGCTAAGATGCCAACTAGGCGTTTAATTGCCTTTCAGTGGCCTTTTCGCGTTTTCTTCGAGGCGGTAGAGGGCAGCGTTACATAAGTTACAACCGCAGCGTTATTGGTTGACCGTCGTATAACGTTAACGCTCTTGGTTTTTTTCCTCTGGTGGAGGCGGCATCGATAACGACGGCGACAGCGATAACAGAAGCGGAGGTAATACGGGTTTTATTAAGAATGAGTTTGCCGCCGAGGTCCTGTCGCCGCTTTTGCTACCCTCCCTTTCGTCAAACCCGTCGCTACCCCCCCTTTCCCCCTCGGGCTCTACCCTTTTTTTATTATAAGGATGCATATTCGACCTTACATCAACTTTCTTGGTATTTGTGCACGGACCATTTTGTTGAGAAAGGTATGAGGCCTACACTATAAACCCTAACAGTGCCTATTTTCGAGGAAGAAAAATCAAGTTTAGTCGTTTTTAACACCATTAATTCACATAAAACCTATTTCACTAAAACATTACTAATCGGCTTTACCAATACTTGAACCTTTTCCGGCGACCTCTTTTTGGCTATGAAGATCGTTGTCGGCCCAGCATACTGCTCGTGAAACGGTGTATCCAGTGAACAGTTCATACAAACAACTATTCTATCCATTGTTACTTATTCTAACATAGCTTCAAAAACTTATACTGCAGTAAAAATAAAGTCCAGTTTTTTTGTTTAAATGTTTTAATAATCTTTTACATAAACGTTTGTATATGAAGAGGTTATTTATTTATTTGCGTTCCGTCACCACTTACATCGGCTCCCCGCCCACTAAGTGGAGCTTTGGCTTTCGAATTTATTGTGAATATCTTTAGATGAATATTGAATAATTTTTTGGTACATTACTTCCATACTTTCAAATTCTCTGTCAAATCTTCTATAAAATGGATACCAAACAGAGACTGTTACAGAAGAACATCATGGCCCGCCCAAAGATATAATGTTCTCGCCCATATAATATAACGGGGGTTTAAACTATAAAGTACTTTAAGGCCTTATTATAAATCTTGATTTAGGGCTCGGTTTCTTGTTAAGGGATTTTACCCAATAATATGTTTTATGGATGAAGGTTGTGTTATTTCGTTGTATTACAAGTATAATAGGTTAAGAACTTATTCGATACACATAATGGTACGTCGTCTATTTTTACATAATAATACTGATAAACTTATAAAAATGCGATTCATATTTGTAATGAGTTTGGATTTAAACCATAAAGTGAGAACTTATATAGTTGATATAAATCTCTATCAGTATTCAACGATATATAACACATTGTTCGGAAATTACCTGCAGTAATGGGGGATACGTTTTCAATTTAATGTATTTGTATAAGAAGGAATCGGGTAGTTTATTCAACAGGTTAAAGGGTATGCCTTAAGCGGGAAATGAAATAGAGTGATGGTTGTTATAAGATAAAGACACTTAAGTTGCGATTCTTCCGGCCAGCAATTGTACATTTACAACAGTGAGGGTTGCACTATACTACCTTTATAGTGGGCACTGCCCGGTGATAGTAAAATACAAAAAAAAAAAAAAAATAGGAACGGACGCGTTGGGTAACGGTTATTAAGTCTTTTGTAGTCACTATAATACAGTTGTTAGGTAGGTAAAAGCTTATAGTTTATAGTGGGCTAGCGGGCGTAAAACTTAAGTATTGTTGGATTGCGTAAAATGTGGTTATTATCGACGGACGTTAAACATAAACTTATGAAGACTTTAATACATTTTTTGTCTTTGAAAAAGAATCATCCGTAACGCGGATAAAAGTCCGTATTTTTTTCATATTGAAAAAACTTTACGTATGTAGGTTTCGCGTGCCCGTCTATCTCGGGGCTTTATAAGTAACCATAGCTAAATTTTCCAAACTTTTTAAAAGGCCGCATAATACATTAAATGTATAATACCTCGTTATATTTTACATTTAATGTAGCTTCAGTCCGCCTCAAGGAATTCAAAGCGTTTATAATACAATGTAAAAATTTTATATTTCTATTTTAGAGTTATTAACCGATATAAAATGGTTGTATTAATGGTAGCAAGGGGAGGGGGGGGGGGGCGGYCCGCATATCGGGTTTCGCCGAATTTCGGCCTGGGTTTGTTTAAACACGCAAGTCTCTAACATTTATATAACCGGAATAGTTTATTTTATTTTTCAGGGTACTATTTTTCCTTAATCACGCTTAGCTTCAATCGAAGTATGGATTTACTTTCGTTAGTAAAAGGATAATAGTTATCGTATAAACTGATCTTAGTTTTATTATCATCATTGGTGAATTTGTTAACGACTTCGTTTCCGGTGATATTTATTTATCCAGGGCTTCATTTTACCTTCACGAAGCCGTAAAGGGTTCCGGTGGCAATGTGGAATCTGTTATACGCCTATTGAGATAAAGTGGTAGCGTTGTTTGCTAAGTTTTAAATTACAGAGGTATTATTAACGTATATCGTGATATTTCTTAAAGAAATACATATAGCCGTTTTTAGGTATCGGAATGTTTCGATAATCTTTGTATCGAAAACATGTATAATGAGATGGAAGTTACTAAACCTTTTTATAATAATATTGCCGTTACGAAAAACTATGTACTTATATCCTATATATCTTTATTTATCGTAATATTATTTCGATTTATCTGTAGAAATCGTGGTATAATTCTCGTAAAGAGTTTTTTTTTTTTTTTTTTAGTTGAACATGGTTATCTCTTCAATTAATCTTTTCGTATAGTTTTCAAAAAAAACGGGGAAAAATTGTAACGATAATAGTAAAGGTGTAATGATCACACTAAATACCCGTGAGTATATAGAAGGTATCAGAGGGTTTATATTATCAAGAAGGTAGTAGAGGTACTGAGTGAACAATATCGGAACCGTGCAAGTAATGATCAAAAGCTGTGAGGCTATTCAGAATATACTGAGACTGAATACTTAGATTGACAACTGAAGAGCTATGAAGGAAATACTATCTATGTGGTGCTGACCGTGTCCTTATATCCTTAATCCTTCATACGCCTTCAGTGCTGGATCATGTTGGATCGAAACATGATCCCAATGATCCTGGATCTGTTGGATCGAAACATGATCTCAATGATTCTTAGTGCGTAACCCTAGCCCTAAAGTTGCTGACATAAGAGATATCCCCACCTGATGTATTGGACATCAGGTTCTTAGTGGCTTAGCCTCATACTGGCCTGTTTTCTGACCCTCCGATATTCTTGGGTCATAACAAAAGGCCGTGAAAAGATTAGGAACTCCCCGTTTGTTATTATTGAACCTAGTACAAAATAGGTAGTTTTATTACCTATTCTATTGTGGTATAGTAGGTTATTCAAACTTTCCAAGATATGTAGAGGCGTTGTTGTCGTCGTGTAGAGTTGTGCGAATCGTTTGGGTATATATATGGGTTGGTTTATCCCGGTAGCCCCAGGTGTCGGCATTGCGGAATCCTATTACGTAGTCCTTAGTAACAAGTTAATTAATAATGTGTCAATACGGCGAATAAGGGGGCGTTAACGTCAATAAATTTTAAATGAAAGACCAATCGATTCTTTTTTGCATCTCACTATTACGGGGCAGTTCCAACTGTGAAGTTTTGCACCAGCTGCCACGAAATAGACTTCTTAATATAGGTGGAAGGGATCGTAACTCAGGGCCCCAAGGGCCCATGTAAACCTCTAGGATTCTAATCTATCCCTCCAATCAAGACTTTAGGGTACCCTATAGTTTAACGACTTGAGAGCGTATAAATTGTAACCCTGGGTAGCCCATCAAACGCGGCCGTTTCAGTCACCGCTTGGCGTTTGTTTGCGCTAGGGATGCGACTGTATGGACCTCTAATGAAAAGGGCTTACAAAGCGAAAATGGGGAAAAATAGCCTGAATAAAAGGTGGAAATAAAACGCGTATAACGTAGCGCATAGGTTTTGTGGGGTATGTTGTAGTTGTTATTATCGTAGCTTTTATATGCAGGTGCTGGCCCATACATCACATCTTTATCAACGCACTCCCAAAACTGAAAACTTTGCTTATATAATAATAAATTATAATATCAAATTATAAGTATCGTCATATATTTTTACGTACCTTTACGTATTTTTTTGATATCTCTATATTCATAAAAGTAGTGGTTTTATGTTGTAATGGCCGGGTTATGCGTTCCAGGACCCGGTATATACGAGCCTATACGCGGAAACCTCTGTTTTCCAAAAGGGTAAAGAGTATCCCCGTTCATCTTTCTGCCTCTATTAACCACTTTTCCCCTTTTCTCCCTTTTAGGCCTGTGTAACCTCTGGTTATCTCGCTTTTGTTAACGAGGTACAACCTTATACGGGTTGTATAAGGTTTCAATGAGTAGGGGTTAGCGACGAGGTTTATGTTGGTGGGCAGGAATTAGGCTTTAAATGCGCCCATTGTGCGTGTATGAGCTCCGATATATCTGTTGATGTTATGTAGAATAATTAAATGTTGATGAATAATAGTAATTAAATGTAAAATCAAGTATATCCTTATCGTTGTTAGCACTGTTAGGCCGTTGGCCGTTTACCGCGCCGCCGTTACAAAGGAGGCGTTTTCCGGGCGTTTAACAACTTTGCGATGTTTTTTTCGCACCGTTATCGAGGTGGTAAAGAGTGGGATAGCCTAGGACATAATAGCGGCATAATTAATGGGGCAGGATGTTACTTTGGATGGGGCTCGAGTTCATGTCAACGGCGGTGGCAACGATGTTGGTAATGATAAAAAAAAATGTTTCATCCTTAATTAACCTATATCATTTACCCTTATCGCTGTCCTTATTACCTCTTGCGTTGCTAGGACCGTCGCCACCCCAAATTTATTTTAAGTTTTATCATCTTTTTCTAATAAATCTGGGTCTATCGAATAGCGATTGTAAAGGTTTTGGTAACAACCGTGGTAAAGTTGATAAATGAGTAAGTTGTATGGTTAGTTGTTGGCATTTTCATATTAATGGTGGCTATATACGTTAATTCCAGCGAACTTAATACGTAAATAAAGTAGGCGAGTGTAAAAAGTGAATGTTATTAGTGGGTAGAAACATAAGTCGATTAAGTTAAAATTTCATTTCCGGGTTTTTTCTCCTTTAAAAACAATTTGTAACGTGGGTAAAAGCCTATAAATTCTAAAGGTTCAAAAACATTATATAAGCTTCGCGTACCCATTTATGTGGGGGTCTCCATAATAGGAGTGGTTAAAGTTTTCCAACCTTTATAGAGGTCAGATAATATATTACGTAATTTACGACATGTTTTTCGTTATGTCGAAGGTAGCGATCGTCTGTTTCGAAAAGCTTAAAACGTGGGTGATACAACGCAAAATCTTTATATTCATAATTTATCTTTAAAAACTAATATAATAAAGGCTTCGATAACGGGGTTAAAGGCGGAAAAAGGTTTGATTGTTTAGATTTGTCGAACTCCGGGTTTAGTTTAGTCGAATACGTAAGTTTTTAACGTTTATATAAGGGGGATAATTTATTTAATTCATAGGCGTATTATTTCTCTTCGATAATACTTAATTATATATGAACTTAAACTTTAATGTTATTAGTGGAAGGTTAGTCATTGTCGGTTAGGTCCTTATAACAACGTATAAAAAAGATAGTATAGCATTCAAAGTATGGTAGTAGAAAGATGATAGATTCAAGAGGAAGAAGAAGCACTTGGAGAGTGCACGCCTCAAATAAGAGCTTATAAGATTTTATCTGAGGCGTGACACTTTACTATGCACTCCGCTAACGTGCTCTCTGGGGCTTGACACTTCACCATATACTTCGCTAACGTGGTACCCCACGCTTGCTGACTATGGTGATATTTACTAATATTTATACCGGTAATCTTGATTTTTGTTTGAAAAGCTTCGTATTTATAACTTAGTAAAAACAATGTAATTCCTCTAAGCTTTTAATCGGTTATTTAGCAATAAAGGTAGTATAGACAGTAATTTAATTTAAAATGTTAGCGAACTTTGTCGAGGTGTAGTCGTTGATCTTACCTGTTATACAGTCGATATAAATTAATACATAGTTATCGGTTTAGGCGAAAATATTCTTTTAACGACGTGTTACCATTTGTTAGATGAACCCCCAATTAGGTATACCGCGTTTTCGCATTATTCAATTACTAAATTAATTTCATATACTAAGCTTGCGTACTTCCTCGGCTAGTTCTAATCATATTACACAAAAATTTCGCCAAACCCGTAATAAAATGCGCCGTTTGGCACGGTAACATTAACGTGTTGTAAAAGCTGTAACTGTTACTGCACACGCCCTCACTAACAACCATTTCCCCTTCCGTTTTATCTCACCCGCCGCCTCTACTTTCCCTCCTCTGTCCTCTTTTCTTTCCATTGCTAAGCTGTAGTATTAACAGAAAAATGGGAGCTTGGGGTTATAGACCTTATCTTTTCGCTGTGGATTAAAACCCCACCTTTACCCACAGCGCCTCCTAAACGATGTAAGCGTAATATTAGAAAATTACAACGTGTTACATAAGAATTTAACTTCTATTCGTAACATATACAAATTGTTATATAAACGAAACGAAAATTTCCGAACGAATTCACAGCCTAAAAACGCGCCTTGTTTGGGTACGTCACGAAATCACTTAAACGCGTAAAACGTTAAACCAGCATACCAAAGCAAACGTCTCCAACACGTTTATAACCACGCCCTACGTGCCATATATCGCTTCCATTTCTGTTAAAAAATCCTTTAATAAATATCGCTAAAACGATAATGTTTTAGCCCATTACCATCATTACGTATGGAGCGGTAACTAATACACCATTGTGCCAGTAGTGTTAAGGTCCTTTACCGGAGCCCTTTCACGCACCAGCCGTCTATATGATAATTAATTTACCTTTTTAATACGTAATCCGAAGCTCGTTATTTCTTCTTTCAGTTCTCCTATATCAAATACGGGGGTTAGGCTAATATCGCGATAAATGCTAACCGGTGACTTATAAAAACCATTAACGTCATTACGGTGTAAAGCGTAGATTTACACCTATATTTCGTAAGCCTGTTCGACGACGTTTTCGCGCAACTTCACGAGAAAAGAGACTCCGCTTATTACCACATATCCAAAAGTATGTAACCTAAGATGTAGGGGGCGTTTAGCCCTTTTCAGGATAATGACGTCGACAGTGATAACATCGACGACGATGAAAACGAAATTATTCAACCCCTGTTTCCCTCCTCATTTATCAGCTTTTCGCTACCACCTTTCATATTTTACCGGTATAAACCGGTAAATGTGCAAATAACTATACAACGAAATTTCATTTAAAAAGATCATAGCGCAAATAATATATAATAAGTATGGAAAGTGATAATATACCAGTCAAACAGCGGATAATCCATTGAACAAGTAAAATATATAATGTAAAAAGTAAATGATAAAATTGATACGCAAAATACAATATTCATAAAAATATGATAGATTGTCTATCTGGAGCTTAAATGTACGACCTTCCTAGCAACGTTAACAAAAAGGTAATTTGTAAATACGAATGTTTTTGATATGTTATTCGGAACGCCTTCGGTTATCGTATTTATTAGTTTTAACTTTCCGTTGATTTATTTCGTCTCTTTAGTTTGGCAAAATTATTATACTTCGAGTAAGATCATAATATCGATTACAAAGCGCTTTCAATTTGTGATATCGAGTTTAATAGGATACTAGTAAGTAGAAGAAAAGTTGGGAAAGATTAAAAATAGGAGGCTATTCATTTCAAAATTCAAAATAATATACGGATCGTTATCGTTATAGTAATACTGAAATCAAAACCTTTAACCATACCATAGATATTTAAGGGGAAAACATTCTGTATAACTCGTTTATACATAATCAAAGTTTAATTAATAATATTACAGCGTAAAGTAAACCTAATTAGATTTAATATCTTATTACTAATAACAAGTATAAACCTCATTCACAAGTTACAATCGTTATGATTCCCAAATAAATCGTTAATGAAAATAAACAACTTTATTGTTTATATGTTGAAAGGTACAAAGTGTAGGCCACTATTCGAGTTCTTGATTTCTTATTTAAAGCGTTTATTTAACGCCTAATCTTCATCATCCGACCATGATGTCTAATATTAAGTAACGACAAATAGGTTAAAAGACGTTTTCAGTTATACGACTAATACAACGCAGACCCTATATATACTTTAATATCGGTACTCGTCGGCGCGTTTTATACTAGTTACATTGACAAAGTAAACTTTATCCAACTGTACTTTTTATATAAGCTTGAGGATATTATTCTAAAGCGTAATCGTCGTATTGTTAAAGTTAATTAGGCGGTTCTTCGTTAAACATGTTTTTGGCTTCTTTTCAAAGTTAGTTTTTTGAAATATCCTATTTTCTGAGGCGGAAAACGGCGTATCATGTAGGATAAACGTATCGTTATTCTGTATTTTGATACCTGTAAAATCCTTTCAAAGTGTTGTAAAAATCAATAGTTAAAGATTGAAAAAAAAATCCGTTTATTCCAAACATTTCTTTATAATATCTTTAATATCCATCAAATTAATATATAATAACCTCCACAAAGAACGTAAAATGACTTAAGGATATATAATATCGTTCCCGGTAGGTAATACTTTCAAATTTCCAAAAACAGGAAGGGGTAAATATATTTCTTAAGGCGTTTTTCTCATCATTTATATACCTGCGTTATATACCGAAGCTTGAGACGCAGATTATGGAAAGTAAGTAAAAAAGAAGTAAACACTAAAACCAAACGATATCTTACCCGTTGTAAGGTAGGTGATTGGGTTATAGGATTTTTTTTCCCAACGTTATCATTCTCTTTTATTGTAAGGCGATACTTTTCATAAAATTTCCCGAAAAAATACTTTATAAACTAATTTTATAAAGAAAATCATATAGTTGTCGTAAATTGCCGGATTAACCCAATTAAAATAAAAAAAGCCCTACTCAATTAATATCATAAACTTTTGTTGGTTGACTCCTTGAAAAGTTTACCTATAACTATAATAATATTTTTATAAGGGAGATTAATACTTAACTCGCAATCTACCACCTCATTTTAGGTGACAAAGAAGTATAAAACAAAGGCTTCAAAACATTTCTTATTTTTCAAACCAAGTAAACTCTTTTGTCAGAGTCATTTTATTTCTTGAGTTCAAGTTACTCGTTTGGTTAAGGTATTGAAAAGTATATAGGGATATTCGAAAAGTATATTAGTCTTAAAAGAAAGGCGTTTATATCATTGCAACAGTCCGGTGGTTATTATTACTTGCTAGGTAATTTTTTAAATATTCATTTGTTTTCCTTTTCTTCTTTATAGCCTCGTAACATTACCAAACAAAAAAAAACTCATACCGTTTGGTAAATTCACAAACTGTTGGAGCAATATTGACTGCTATTTTTAGCCGGTCAATTACAGTACTGTTCAGTCAATTATACTGAGTGTAAGTTGACTGTATTGGTTGTGTTATTAACTGCAAGTGTAGTGCAGTAGGTACCCACTTTAAAGTCGGGCACAGACCAAAGCTTTTGGCCATATAAATTAGTTTGCAGACTGGCTATCGGTTTGCTAAACTTAGATCTTACAACTAATCGACCACAACCAATTTCAATGCAGCACCAGTTACTTCGACCACAGTGATTCGAATCGACTACGTTGCAACGATAAAAGCCTACCAACACAATCACATTGTATTCTTTAATATTACTAATTTTCGAAGGGCTAATCTATCCATTCTTTGTTTTCTAAATCAGAACCTCGGATTACAACGTCAGGTCCAAAACGCCTGTTTCCTGCGGACAGTTTCTTTTCAACAAGGCGTCTGGAAATCAGTTTTAGCTTTCGAAAAACATAAAATTACCATAGCTTTTACTGCAACGTTCGCTTGCTAAAATATAATTTTTCAAGATATCCCATTCACACAAACCCTGTGGTAAATACCAAATATCAAAATAATAAGGATAAGTTTAGTCGAACTAAATGTATTGTTTACAAAATTGATTCCTTCGAATTCCATTTTTTAACTTTTTTTTAAAGTACTGTATACACCTTTTCATGTGATTTAGATTTTTTTTTATACTCACTGATACCTTGAAGCACTTCCACCTATACTTACTTACACTCGCTACCGGTTCTTTCAAACTTAATCCGTTATTGATTCGAGGTGGAAGCCGTGCCTATATTGTAAGTGATTCAACCCGCAGGTCCAAAATTGAATTTTATCTAAAAATTCACCAAAATATTTGAACAATCCGTTAGTAAAGAGTTCCGTGTAAATTCAACGAACCACAACATCTTACAACTCCAATAAGGTAAAATACAGGTTATCGTCCGAAATATAAAATATCGATAATTGTCGGTAAGGTCTCTGCCTAATTTACATGAACTTAAAAGAGTAAAAGAGTAATCGTAAAGATTTATAGTGTAGTAGTAAAGATAGATAAGTACAGAATCAGTATTTAGAGAGTGCACGCCACGGGTGGTAGGTTATAAATCTCTTATCCGGGTAGTGGCACTTTTGCCATACACTTTGGAACGCCCCTTCAAGACCGCGCCACGTATGATGCACTTTGCAAGAGTGCAGCCTGCAGCATGACACGTTATCGTACACTTTGCAGGAATGCACCTTGTAGTATAGTGCATTGCTACTTAACTTACGTGTACTAATTATAAGGATATGTAATAATATTCACACAGGCAATCTTTTTTTTCCTTTTTTACGCGCTCTATGTTTATAGTTTAGTAATGATATTATATTTGTGATAAGTTAGTACCCGTAGTTTTGTAGTGATAGTGTAGTTGTAATAATTCGTATTCTTAGTTTTGTAATGACAGTATAGTTACGTTACCAATTATGAAGGTTCGAATTAGTAGTTTCTAGCCGCGATAGTGATTGTAATAAGGGCCTGATTGGTGTAACTAATCGGTAGCGATATTATTATTAATAACTTTTTTTATTGTTTTCGACAGGAGTTTTGTCGGTAAGGTCTCAAGACTATAATATTCACGTGAACATAAGGTCTTTGAAGAGTAATAAGAATGATTGGTAATTGTAGTATAAAGTAAAATGATCAGTCAAGAAGAAGCATCCAGAGGTGTACGCTACAAGTGAGGGCTTATAAGCCCTCCACCTAGAGCATATCACTTTGGAATACTTTTTTTAGACCGACCCACGCATTGCCGTCGGTTTTGAATAGCTATTTCAGACCGATCCATGTATAATGCACTTTGCGTCTTATAAGAGTGTAGCCTGTAGCGTGACACGTCATCGTGCACCCTACAGGAGTGTATCCTGCAATATAGTAAAATATTACTTAGCCTATATATACTATCTATAGGGATATATAGTAATATCCACACAGGTAATCTTTTTTCCTCTTATATACTCCGTACCTATAACCTAATAGTAACAGTGTTATTTATAATATTAATTATAATAGGTCCAAATTAACAGTTTCCATAGTAACAGTGTTGTTATCACATTAATCGCAAAAGGTCCAAATCAGCAGTTATTGTAGTGACAGTATTATTGCCGTATCAATCGTAAAAGGTCCAAATTAACAAGTTCGGCTAGAATTAGCAAAGTCTAGCTGAGGTGGTATTTTAAATTCGGTTAAGATTAGTAAAATTCAGCGGAAGTAGTATTTGTAATTCGTGCCTAATTGATATAGTTAAATAAAAGCGATATAATTAATGATAACGCCTTTGTTGTTTTTAACAGGGGTAATTACGTGGTGGTGATTACGCAGGGGTAATTACTTAATTATGTGGTAAGTTAGTATAAAAAATTTATTGTTATCGTTTTAGGCAGAATTTCCTTCCTTTATTTTTTCTAAAGGCGCATAGTTTCAGATAATACAAGTTCCCATTTTAACCCAACTTTTAGTTTCCTTAATTGAACTAAGCTGCTTTAATATATAGGTCACTTAACCTACATACATACTAATTTATTTCCCCTAATAAATGCCGCATAAAAATAGGACTATAAGGCGCCGTTTAACGCGAGAGCGTCGGCGCGTCGCCGCCACCGTAACCGCCGCAACCGCTGCCCCTAACACCACCACTACCATCAACAGTAATAACCCGCTCTCGTCGGGCTTAATCTCCTCAATTACCGCCACGTCGCCCGCCCCCGCCACCCCGCTCGCCACTACGCCGCCAAGTCCCGCCGCCGCCATTACGCCGACTAACTCCGCTGCCGCCACACCCTCTTCCTCAACTCCTAAGAGAAGGAGTCAGGGGCCCCTAAATTTATAAACTTTACCCTCTCCCCATAGGTAAAGACTTTATTACCCGTAAGGGCTTTTTTACGCTGTGAACGTAACTTGGCGTAATTATGCCAAGGTACATATATCTTAATCTCTCTATTCGCAAGTTTTTAACCACCTTCTTTTATAAATAAGGAACACGAGGCGGATCTCCTTCGCCTCTTTAAGTTCTGTATTGCTAAGGTACATTATAAAGCCTTTTTAACGCGTTAAACTTTAAAACGGCGTACACGGATTCGTAGCTTTAAGCCGCTAATAAATACGCTCTACGTATTATATGTCGCGTTCGCGGCCGCAGGTAAGTTTATTAACAATCATTACGAAAACGGGGGCCGTTCAGCTCGCTACCACCGCTACGAACGAACTAGCAGCTCGTACGCCCCCGTTCCAATAATTATGGGGTCGTAAGCCGAGGCTGTATTACGTACCCACCGGCTCTTTAATAAATTCTAACCGAATCTTAAAACTTCTTTTAGCAGAAATACACTGTTCCAAGCGATTCGAAAAATGAACCGTCGCAAATAACTAAAATAAGCCGATACTAATTAGTAATAGACGCCAACCGGCAAACAAGGAAAATGGAAGCCGCTGTCGCCACCTGAAAACGGAGCCTACGTATATACTACGCAAGCGAGTTTAACGGCGTTATCGTATGTCGCCGCAAAGAAGGTATTCCCTCCCCTACACCTTTGCTTAAAGGCATAACCAATAAGGTGTAAGGCTATATCCTCGTTAACGTTAATGATGTCGTTAGCGGTAATGGCGGTAATGTTAATACAAAGGGTGAAAGCAATAGGGAGAACGGTAGGGACGTGACGGCGTCGCCCTCTCTTTTTAATAGTGGATAAATACCCCTAGGTTGGGCTAGTGTACCCGGCTATAGTATAGTACGTTATACAATAATTTTATAGGTTTTTATAAAACAATCGTTTAAAGTGATAAAGGTGATACAAAATGTAAAATAAAAGAGATAATATACCAGAATTAACGCGATATTGTAAAACTAAATAAAACGTAAAACAAAATCGGGAATTGGTACTAATGGTCGTGTCTAACAAAGGCAAAATCCGCGATTGGTAATAATATACCGTTTAAATAAAAGAAAAATCGTAGATTGGTGTAAACAATTTCGATAACCCAATTCGAGTCGGCGAAAAGTAATATAGCGTAATAACTTATTAGGGTTATAAAACCTTTTTAACAACCTTAACAAATAGCGTACTTATATATATAAAAGTTTTTAGTACGCCGTTTAGTATAGCATTTATTATTACGTTTATTGGGTTGTATTTACCATCAATTTACCTGGTCTCCTCGATTTCCCGTCGTTCGTACGATTCGCGTAATGTCATAATGTTAATTATCAACCGCTTTTCATTTATAATACCCAATTTAGCTATGCACTTATAAAGCGAAAAGGAGTTAACAAAACGACAAGAGGAATAGGGCATAGGCTAATGTTAAAAACAATTATCCGGACTGTTATCGTTATAATAATACCTAAATCGAAACCTTTAACTATACTATATATTTTAAAATCCAAGACGTTTCCTGTAACACTTTTTCACTTAGTAAAGCTGCAGTAAACGATATTTCCTCGGAATGTAAAGCCTTTTCAGGCTAATGTTTTGTTACCGAGGATTAGAACGAAGCCGATTTGTATGTTACAGTCGTTAATATTAGCGAAAAAGCCGTTAATAAAGATAAATAGCTTTATAATACGTATATTTAATTATACAAATTATAAGCCGCATTTTAAATTATATATTTACTACGAAAAACGTTTATAAAACGCCTTATATATATCCTCCGTCGACTCTATTCAGCATTATACGGCGATAGGGAGGTTATATACAACCTTTAGTTATGTTATAAAAGCAACTCAAACGCCGCGTATACGTTAATATATGTATTCGTCGGCTCGTTTTACGTTATTTAAAATAACGAGGGCAACTTTGTCCAGCTACCCCTTTTACGAAAGGCTTGAATTGCCGTTCTGGAAGGTAATCGTAACACCATTAAAATAGATTACGTTATTTTTCATTAGGAACGTCCTAGGTTTATCTTTTAAGCCGGCTTTTAAAGGTTTCCTCCTTTTAAATACGTAAAACGAGGAATTACACAACGTTAAGATGTTGTCCGTTTATATACCCGTTAGTGCAAAACCCTCCGAACGAGCCGTTAATACTAATAGGTACAGGTCGAAGGTAAAGTTTGTTATTTTAAGTCGTTTCTTATAATATCTTTAGTAAGTATTATGCCAGTAAACAACCATTTCAGTCAGGCTATAAAGTAATTTTATAATACGTAAAATCGTATTAGGTGGATAGTATTACTTAAAGTCCTTAGAAATATTGGCGTAAATCCATCGTTTTAACCGTTCCTCGAATTGGGTGTAAGTTTACGTTATATGTCGAAGTTTAACATACAGATTATATAGGTTTTTAAAAAAGACAGTAAACGTAAGAATTAGGCGATAGTTAACTCCTTATAATATAGGCAACTAAATTATAATATCCTTTTTACCTTTATTGTTATATCCCTTTATAACCAGACGGGTCTTTTCGTAAGGCTTTCCGGCTTTATCCTTAACTTCGTAAACTAAACGGGTTAGGGAAATTCTATAAACGCTGTGAACGACTAGATTAAAGCGTTTAAAACGAAATACGCCTTAGGCGATAAGGGCGGAGATTTCCGTTTAGGTAAATTATGCGAATAAAGTACTTAAGATAGTAATAATACCTTCGCGACGGAACTTTAGGTTAACCTTATGGTTTGCCATTTTCTTCTACATAATAAAGGAGTCCATAACAAAGTTCTTAGGGCGTTTCTTGGTTTTCGAGCAGAAAGGGCGTTTTTGGCGTTGAGATTTAACGGGTTTGGTACAAATAAGCCGGTTTTATTTAGCGTGGTCGGGTTGGATTTGCGTCCTAGAATTAAGTCTAAAGTTAAGTTCGGTTTCAATTCGTTGTTTAGGGTAAGGTTTTTTAAGCGGTTTTACTCGTCTTACGATTTCGGGACGTCTTTATCCACGTCTCTCTTATATTTTCATACCATTATATAGGGAAATGAATTCATTTCGTTTGTTAAGTTAACTAATACATCATAGCCTTGAAACTCGTTGATTCTCTAAAGGCTAGTCTATCTATCCTTCGTTTTGCAAATCAAAACCTTAAATTATAATAATAGGTTTAACACGCCAATCTTACGTTAACCGTTTCTTATAGCCAGCATTTTAGATACATTATTCTTTATTCGTAATAAACGTAAAGCTGTTATAGCCTTGACCATAGCATTAGCTCTTTGTATTGTGAATAATAATAGGGTAAAATCTGTGTAAATCCTCGGGTAGTTACCAAAAATAAGGAGCGTAGGAATAAGCCCACTTAGGCTAAAAGTATTATTAACGGCGTTAACCGCTATTTAAAGGATAGATTTCTTGGAACTAATACCCTTTAATTCCTTTAAAAACATTATATACGCTTTTTTCAGTAGTTTATAATATCGTTTACACTTTCTAATATCTTATAGGGCTTTCAATAAAATTTGTTACATTTGTTACCGGTTATTCAAGTTTTCGTACGTTACTCGGTAAAATTGAAAGCTGTACCGACGTTGTATGTAATCTAATTTAAAGGCCCGAAGTGAACGTTTAACTAATATTTAACTAAAACATCTCAATAATCTGTAGTAAAAGCGTTTCGTATAAACTTAGCGGCCTAAAATAATACAACCGTATCGACGACGTGAAAGACCGGTTAGCTATTTAAATATATAATATTCATAATCACTTCGTAGTTAAAGTTTATATTATTTTAAAGACGGAATTTAAAACTTTATAGGGTTTGTAAGTAAAGCTGGTATTTATGACAAAACATTTCGATAGCTTTAAGTGTATTTTTACTTATATCTATATAGCCTACGGCGTGGAGTAGACGTAAAAGGTGTTTTGCAACTGGGTATTCGAATCGTCGGTGTAAAGCTCGTAATTTCAATCAAGTTAAATAAATAACCTTAATTATACGTGTTTCCAGAAAAAACTATAAGTAGCCGAATTTAAGCTTAAGCGATACAGATTGATATTTAAGGCGCGAACAAGCTATTTAGTCGTATTACGAACTTTAATTCCAAACTTATTTATATTAGCTAATAAAAGTAAAAATAGCGTTTTAAAATCCATCACGTAAGACTTAATCGGTTTGAAACGCGTATTTATAACGACCGTTTCGAACGACGTCACCTTACCTTTATCAAATAAGACCTCTCGATATTTTTCTATCCGGTTTAACCGAAACTTCGGAAATTTCGCCGTAAGTACGTTAAATTATCGTTTTCCGGCCTTCGAAATCTCAGCTACGCCAATGTCAGGCATAATATTCTGAAACCTTATTTCGCATCTATTAAAAAGGGTAAATTACAACGTTATATTAACGTTGGACACTTCGTTCATATATTCCAGGCCTTTAATATACAGAAAGAAAGCATTTTATGGGCCGGTAAAAATACGTTAAGCGTTTTGATCATTGTAGTTTAACAGGTAGATATCGTTTCATTTAAGTTTTTTTTAAATGTATCTTTGTAAGGGTATGTATCTAGTCCGCTATTTGTATCTTTACATTCGGCTACGTATGTGGTAAAATCAGCTTCTATCTGATCCTAAAAATCACACTCGGCCTAAAATTATCGTTTAATCTGAACTTACTCATGAATGTGGTGGTTTGTAAATTAACAGCCGACTTTGCCGCATATAATTTATCGCTTTTGCAAACCCACAAGGCTTTGTATATCTTTTCGTAAGTATTATTATAGTTTTGGTACATTTCTTCTATTTCTGAACGATCGTTCCTGTCTTTTCATACCAGGGTTTCCTCCTTAGTACCTATACTTTAAACGCTCGTTTTGCCTCGGGTAAACCTTAAATCTTCGGTTCAAAACATGGTAAATTTTCTCGACAAGATCTGCTTCAACAATTGAGTCTTTGCCCTTAATTTTATTAGCTAGAAATGTTAATCCGAGGTTGGTTTGTCGATGTATAAAGGTCTGGAACGATATTTTAAGGTTTATAAAAAAGGCTTTTAAGTTCTTTTCTGGTTTAAAAAGTGCAAAGTCGAAATCCGGTTTTCTATAGCAGGCTTTTGTCACTACTTAAATAAATAGTTTGTCGCCTTTATATTTTAGTTCGAAGGCTATTTAACACTTTCGAAACTTCGCTCAGAGGGTGATAAGGATTCGCTAAAGGTTTTTATCGGCGTTTTCCTATTAGTTTTTTTACGGATTCTCAGGTTATACTGGTCTAATCTTTATCGTAAAAT
Organism: Anisogramma anomala; assembly: GCA_038502455.1. Classification (NCBI taxonomy): domain Eukaryota; kingdom Fungi; phylum Ascomycota; class Sordariomycetes; order Diaporthales; family Gnomoniaceae; genus Anisogramma; species Anisogramma anomala. Next base: position 16,166,856 of record JASMMZ010000001.1, read on the forward strand.
TGATAGTTAATTTCCGTATTGAAGTGGGATTTTAAGCGGTTATAATACTTTACAAAAATATCTATTTACGTAAAGTAGTATATATACTTTTCTTTGAGTTATCCGAAAATTTTACCGGGTAAAATAACATAAAATTAAAATAACTTAATATTTAATTTTTATACACATGTTAAATATTATTCGCATTTTGTTATTAAACACATTGTATAGTTTACCGTTATAGTTGTTATCCCTATCTTACAACCTAATAAAGTTGATCAACTTTATAAGGTTACTCCTATCCGTGTGGAAACGATATAGTGGGAGATTGCGGTAAGGGTCGTGGTTAATAGGCATCGATCCATACGGCACGTATTAGCGTTTTAAGCCACTTATCATTTTCTAAATCGGGTTGTTTTCCGTGTCCCGGCCGATTATCGTTTTTTAAAGCGGATTGTTTTCTATGTTTCAGTCGAGTCTACCATGGCCGATCGGGTTGTTTTTTGCGTTCGGGGTATATTATTGTCTTTCCGTTGGTTTAGAATTACGTTTTAAGGGGGATTCATATTTCACCCTTATTTTAAATAATTGTTGATGTGCTTCTTCCTCTTTTAAAAATTTTCCTAGTTTTATTTCCTTTCTCCAACGTGCGTTTAGTCTTTCTAAACGCCGTATCTCAGTCTATGATGTTTTTTCATAATCCTTTTCTACAAAGTTAATTAAGCGATCCTAACGTTTCTTTAGGTAACTTCTTTTCATAAACTTTCATCCTTTTATTTTTCTATATATCCATTCCGGAAATTATATAAGCTAAGCCGTTGTAAATAGGGCCTTTGCGATACAGATATTACTTCCTCTGGGTGTATCAATACCTTTGTACCCTAATCATCTTCGTAGGATTTTTACAATTATACCATCTACTATTCGCCACATATTTAGCGTCCAATCCGCAAAGTCTTCGCTAAACTTTTCGAATAAGTCGTAGCCTTTAATTTCGCTACTATAGTAGTTGAAAATCATATTCGTAACGTATGTATTTGCCGTATAGGGATTCAAATATTCTCCTAAAGCCTTAATTTTATTACCCCAAAGGTTAAGGTCCAAATGTTTAAGGATACTATTTCGAAATGACGTGTATATAAAAAGGTAGTTTATACAGTCGTTGGCCTTTACCAGATCCGTTACTAGTAGGGCTATTGTATACATGTAAAGGGTAATTCGAAGTTTGGGGTAGTTTGGTGAATGTAAAGGAAATAAGGTAATTAAAGAAGTCGAAATAAAGCTTATTAACGTTTGCTAACGTAAATAACTTTTAAACAATACGTAAGTAAATCGTAACCTTAAATTAGTTAAACGTCTTTAATTAGTTTTCATTAGAGTTTGATGGCGTTACATTAGCCAAGCAGCTAAAGAAAAATTAAACGTTATAAAAACTAAATTTAAAATACATAAAGCGAACGTGGAAAAGTGGGTAAAGTAAGGGGAATGTAATTATGTGGTCCGGTATTTAGTAATCGGTCCGAATTGGTATGTTATAGCAAAACTTGGTGAAGAGATTAATCAGTTACTTGGTATACAACCGATGTTGCTAAGGTGATCAGTTTAGTTGTTTGTATATAACCGATTTTGGTATGACGATCGGTATAGATTGTCGAAAATCGGATAGGTCCCAACGAAGAGTTTCGAAACTTGGTGTTTTTGGCTTATGTAGCCTAATACGTGATAGGACACCCTTTAAAAAGGGCCCGAGTTACATGTTCAGAGCGCTAATACAAGTTGGCTGTTGACAGAACGGGGCTAATCTTCTCAAAGTTACTCTAAATCTTATATTTTTATAACGCTTCGGGTTTCTCGGCACTCCCAGGTCATTATACACTCCTGTATGGTTTTTATAAGGCGTAGTATTGAAGCACAGGCAAGTGGTAACGCTACAGCATCCCGCTATAAGTATTTAACGTATATCTATCTTTTTTTCCTTAGGCTATCTGTAATCAACTGAGTTGGCGACTAATCAGTATCGGTAAGGTCTAAAACCTATAATATTCACGTAAATATAAGGTTTTTAAAGAGTAATCAAAATAATTGGTAATTATAATATAAAGTAAGATAATCAGTCAAAAATAAAAAAAAACATCTAGAGGTATACGACACAGGTAAGAGCTTATAAGCCTTCCACCAAGAGCGTATCACTCTAGAATACTTCTTCTAGACCGACTTACGCATTGCCATCGGTTTGGAATAGCTATTTCAGACTAATCCATGTATAATGCATTTTGCGTATTATAAGAGTGCAGCCTGCAATGTGACACGTTATCGTGCACCCTGCAGGAGTGCACCCCGTAATACAGTGCATTACTACTTGGTTTATATATACTATCTATGAGAATACATAGTAATATCCACAGGTTTAATTGCGTAGGTGTTACAAGGGTGATTATATAAATGTGATTACGTTGTTATGCATTTTGGGTTGGTATAAAAAGATATATTGTTATCGGTTTAAGCTAAACTTTTTTTCTTTTCCTTTATAACGACATATACCTAAAGTTAATATAAGTTCCCTTTTAATCAAACTTAACCCCTTTGTTAATAAACCAATCCAAATCGCTTCAATAGGTAGGTTATTTGACTAATACCACTATACTAATCGCTTTTGAATAGATATCGCGTAAAAACAGGATTGCTAGGCACCGTTTGGCGCGTAAGCGCCAACGCGCCGCCGCCGCCGCCGCCACCACTACTAATTACCCCCTCTCCTCGAGTATCATCTCCTTTATCGCCGTCTCGCCCCCGGTCTTGCTGCCCGCCGCCGTCACCACCCACGCCTTTACCCCCTTCCTTCCCTTTTCTCCCTTCCCTTTCCTCTTTAACTCTTAAGAAGAGGAGCGGGGAGCTTATAAAGTTATAAACCTTACCCTTTTTTTGCGGATGAAAACCCCCTTATTCGTAGGGACCTCTTTACACCGTAAGCGTAGCCTAGTGAAGTTACGTTGCGGTTTGTACTTATTAAATCCACACGTTTACTTATCTTTAATGTTTTATAGACTAGGATGTTGAAGCGGACCTTTTCCGTCGCCTCGAGTTACGTATCGTTAGGGTACGTCGCTAGGCCTTTTTGATGCATAAGGCATTAAAGCGGCGCACCTGAGTCTATAGCCTCGAGCCGTTAATAAATACGCCTTACGTGCCGTATATTGCATTTACGGCTACGGGTAAGTTTATTGGCGATTGATACGAAAACGGGGGTCGCTCCGCCTATTGCCACCGTTATGAACGAACCAAGAGTGGATACGCCCCTATTCCGTTAGTTTTGCTGTCGTAGGTTGAGGCTATACTACGTATCCACCGTCTTTATAGTAAATTTTAATTGCTTTTTAAAATCTTACTTTAAAAAAAGTAATGTTTAAAGCGCTTTTAAAAACAACCCCATTCGCAAATAATTAAAATAAGCTGATATTAATTAGTAATAAACTCGAATTAGCTGACTAAAAAGTCGATAGTTGTTATTACCACTTAAAAACGGAGCCTACATATATATTGCGTAAGTAAGTTCGACACGTCATTTCGCGTCGCCATAGAAACGGTAAAGACCTCCCTACGTTTTTGCCTAAGGGTACATGGCTTAAGGCGCTGGTCCACCTCCTCCTTGGCATCGATAAAGGCGTCGATAACAGTAATGGCTATGGCGTTAACATGAAGGAAAAGGGTGACAGATAGGATGGATGATAAGGACGCGACGGCATCGCTTTCTCCCTCTTCTTCTAATAGTAAATAATTACTACTTTAAAACGGGCCGGCGCGCCTAGCTATGGTAAATACGCTATATAGTAATATATTTTTTTCCACAAATAACTATAATAGAAGTAATAAATGTAAAACGTAAAGTAAGTTTTAGATACATAAAATAAAAAGTCATAATATGTTAGAAGTGGTGTAAAATCGTAAATTTAAACAGAGAAGGGTAAAAAATTAAAAATTTAGTAGGGCCGAAGTGTATGAAATAAAAAGTGATAATATATTAAAAGCGGTGCGAAATGTTAAATCCAAGCAGAGGCAAATACGTAAGTGCGGTGTAAATTATGAGTTTTAGACCGTTTTAAAATGTTAATAATAGTGTAATAACGTAAAATGAAAAGTGAAAAGTAAAGCATAGTACGTTAAATTTATCAGGGTCGTAGCCCCTTTTTAATAGCATTAATAAACAGTATACTTGTCGATATAAACGTTTTTAATGTTCTGTTCGGGATATTTTTTGTTATTGTATCCGCTAAGTTCCATTTTACATTCATCCACCTCATTTTTTTTCGATTTCTAGGCGTTTATATAACTCGTGTAATACTATAATATCTATCATTAAACATTTTTCGTTTTTAATATTAAATTCAACCAAATATTCGTAAAACGATAAAAAAATAGTGTATTTAACGAAAAGAATAAGTTATAAACCAAAGTCAAAAATAATTATCTGGACAGTTATTGTTATGGTGATTTTCGAATAGAAACCTTTAATTATACTACAGATTTCTGAGGTCAGGACATTTTTTATACCCCGTTTATACTTAGTAAAGGTTTAATAAATAATGTTTTTACGAAGCGTGAAGCCGTTTCGAGCTGGTGTTTCATTACCGAAAACCAAGATAAATTTTATTTACGAATCATAATCGTTAATATTAGCGAAGCAGCCGTTAGTAAAAAAATAAACAGCTTTATAATACGTATATTTAACGGTATAAATTGTCAACCGCGATGCAAATTATGTATTTGTTACGTAAAGCGCTTATCAAACGCCTTGTATATATCGTCTAACGGGTCAGTTTAGTATTACGTGGCGACCGAAAAGTCGAATACCACCTTCAGTTATAAAGTAACCTGAACGTTACATACGCGTTAGCATTTGTATTCGTCGTCCCGTTTTACGTTATCCAAAACGACAAGGGCAACTTCATTTAATTTCCATTTTTGAGTAAAGCCTAAAACACCGTTCCGAAGAGTAATAGTGGTGCTATTAAAATCGATTATATGGGTTTCCATCAGGTACGTTTCGGGTTTTGCCTTGAGGCTGGCTTTTAAGAATTTCCTTTCTTTAAATGCGGAAAACGAAGCGTGACATAACGTTAATATATTGTCCTTTTATATATCCGTTAGTGTAAAGCCGCTGAAACGTATTGTAAAAATTAATAAACATGGGTCGAAGGTTAAGTTAGTTATTTCGAGCTGTTTCTTATTATACGTTTGATAAATGTTATATTAGTAAACATAAACTTTAGCTAAGCCGTGAACCGGTTCTATAATGGGTCAAAACGTTTCAGATAAGTGGTATTTTCTAAAACCCATGAGTATATCTGTGTAAATCTGTCGTTTAAGCCGTTTTTTTAGATTATGTGTAAATTTTCGTAATATTATCAAGTTTAATATATAAATTGTAAGTGGTATTAAAAAAAAGTAACTAATGTAAGAATTAAACAGTGGTTAGCCTATTATAAGGTAAGCGACTGGGTCATAATATCCTTTTTACCATAGTTATTATATAATGTTATAATTAGGCGGTTTTTTTGTATAGTTTTCTGGTTTTGTCTTCAAATTCGTATACGAGGCGAGTAGGAAAAATTCTACAAGCATTGTAAATTATAAGGTCAAACCGTTTAAAGCGAAAAACGCCTTAGTCAATTAAGGTAAAGATTTCCGTTTAGGTAAATTGTTCGAATAGGGCGCCTAGGGCGGTAATAATGCTTTCACAACAAAGTTTTAAATTAATTTTACGTTTTATTATTTACTTTTCAATAATAAAGGAGTTTACAATGAAACTTCTACGGAGTTTTTTGGTTTTAAAGTTAAAAGAGCGACCCCGGTATCGAGGTGTTAGTAGTATTAGTATAAACGGGCCGTTTTCGTGTGGTGATAGAAGATTGAAAGTACGATTCGGAGATTATACAGAAATTGGGAGCGGTTTGAATTCGTTGTTTTGAAAGTGGTTTCGTCGGCGGTTTTAGTCTGATTACGGTTTTAGGCTGCTTTTTTTTTTATTTTACCTTATTTATTTTGTACTCCCGTACTATTATTTAGCAAAACGAACTTATACCGTTTAATAAATTAACGAGTACATTATAGAATTCAAATCCGTTAATTTTCCAAAGGTTCGTTTATCCGTTTTTAGTTTTCCAAACCAGGACCTTAAATTGTATTAGTGAATCCAAAACGCTAGTCTTACCTAGGTTATTCCTTATAGCCAGCGTTTTTAAAAAGTCGTGTTTAGCCCGTAAGGAACGTAACTTTGCTATGGTTTTCGTTACACTATTCGCTCTTTGTACCGTGATTGGAGATGTTATAGAGTTTATATAAATCCTTGGGTAAGTATTAAAAATAAGGAGCGTAAGGATTAGCCTACTCGAGCCGAAAGTGTTATTAACGGTTTTAACTGTTATTTACAAGATATATTCCTTAAAATCATTATCTTTTAGATTTTTAGACAACATTATATACGCCCTTTCAAGAGGTTTATAGTATTGTTTACAATTGTCAATACCCTATAGTAATTTTACTAGTATTTGTTTACATTTGTTACCGGTGAACCTAACTTTGGTACGTTATTTAGTAAAGTTAAAAGCCATTTTAACGTTGTAGGTAATCCAGTTCGAAGGTATTGAATAAACTTTTAACTAGTAGTTAACTAAAGCGTTTTAGTAGTTTGTAACGAAAACGTTTTGTGTAAACTTAGCAACTTAAAATAATATTGTCGCGTCAACAACGTATAGTATTTACTGGTTGTTTAGGTATATAATATCGATAATTACCTTATAATTAAAGTGTATATTGTTTTAAAATTGGAAATTAAATCGCCGTAGGGCCAGTAAGTATAGCTGGCACTTATAGAAAAACCCTTTAATAGCTTTAAGTGTATCTTTTCCTATATTCGTATAACCCGCGACGTAAATTAGCTATAAAAGTCGTTTTATAGCTAAGTATTTGAATTGGCGGTGTAATATCCGTAATTCCGGGTACGGTAAATAAACAGCCTTAATTGTACGTGTTTTTGGGTAAAACTGTAAGTAGCTGAATTTGAGTTGGAGCCATACAGATATATTATTCGAAACGCGAATAAGTTAGTTGGTCATATTTCATATATTAATTTCGAACTTATCTATATTAGTTAATAAATATAGAAATAACGTTTTAAAGTTTATTATATAAAACTTGACCTGTCAAAATCGTATATTTATAACGATCGTCTTATTTGCCTTTACCAAATAAAAACTTTCGGTATTTTTTTATTCAATCGAGTTAAAACTTCGGGGATCTCGCTACGAACGCGTCGAATTATCGTTTTTCGGCCGTTAAAATTTCGGCCGCGTCGATATCAGGATTAATACCTCAAAACTGGTTATCGTATCTGTCTAAAAACGTGAATTGCGACGTTATATGGGCGTTTAACACTCCGTTTACATAGTTTAGGTCTGTACTATATAAGAAAAGGGGCGTCTTGTAGGCCTGTAAAAATGTGCCGGGCGGTCTTATCGTCTTAGACTGTTAGGTAAATATCATTACCTTTAGAATTTTTTTTCCAGAGGTGTATTTATAAGGGTAAGCGTTAAGATTATTTTTTACGCTTTCGTACTCGCCTACATATATTATAAAATTGTCTTTTATCTGGTTTTTGAGTGGGTAATTGGTTCAAAACTATCATTTAGTCTGAATTTGTTTATATACTGGGTAATTATTAAAGTAGTAGTTGATTTTACCGTATATAATGCAGCGTTTTTGCAAACCTATAGGGTTTTGTATACTTTTTCGTAAGTATTGCTATAACTAAGGTGCGTTTCATCCCTGGCCGTAGGATTGTCCTCAATAATAATTGCTTTATCCTTTATTTTTAGAGTTCCATTCCTAATACCTTTTCTTCTGGTAGTCATATTTAGGACCCTCATTTTGCCTTGGGCATACTTTAAACCTTTAATTTAGGACGTAGTGAATAGTTTCGATGAGGATTTTTTTAATGATTTGGCGTTCGTCTTTTGTTTCATCGATTATGAATGCGATTCCAAGGCTCGACTATCGGCATATAACGGTTTTAAACGATGTTCTGAAACTTATATAAAGAGCGTTTAAGTTCTTTTCGAGTTTAAATAATATAATGTCGAAATTTGGGTTTTCACGATATAATTTTATTATTTCTTATATAAATAATTTGTCATCCTTATATTCCGGTTTAAGGACCGTGTAATATTTTCATAATTTCCTTAATAGGACGGTAAGTACTTCATGTAGGTTTTCATCAATGTTTTTACGTTGATGTTTTATGGATTCCTGTTATGATCCAAGCACGTTAGCGGGTCAAGAAACAGGCCAGCATGCAGCTAAGCTACCGAGAGCCTGAAGTTTAACACATCAGGCGGGGAACATCTCTTTGTCAGCACCAGAATAGGCAACCCTCCAGGGTTAGGGTTATCTAGATCACAAGTGCTCACTGAGCCTCAGTGAGTATCAGTGAGCCTCAGTAAGCACCGGTGAGCCTCAGTACTGAAGATGGTATGAAGGCCATAGGATATAAGGACACGGTCAGCACCACATAGATAGTATTTCCTTCATAACTCTTCAGTTGTCAATCTAAGTATTCAGTCTCAGTATATTCTGAATAGCCTCACGGCTTTTGATCATTACTTGAACGGTTGCGATATTGTTCACTCAGCACCTCTGCTACCTTCTTAATAACATAAACCCTTTGACACCTTCTATATACCCACGGGTATTTAGTGTAATCATTACAATTCCCCGGTTATATTAGTTTAAATCCTATCATAAAACTTGTAATTGATATCTGTATCGAAGTGTAATTTTAGGTGGTTAAAACGCTTCATAAATGTATTCACCTACATAAAGTGGTACATATACTACTCTTTAGCCTACCTAAATAGTATGCCGGGTAAAATAACGTAAAACTAGGACGGTTCGATATTTAGCATTTTATATGTGTTAAATATTATACGTATTTTATTATCGAGTATATCGTACGGTTCGCCGTTGTATTTCTCTTCCTTATTTTAAAGTTTGGCGAAGTTGTTAAGCTTTGTAGGATCTCTTTCATTAGTGGGAAAACGATGCGGTAAAAAGTTACGGTAGGGGTTGTGGTTGGCGAGTATTGGTTTGTAGGGTACGTCTTAGCGTTTTATACCGTTTATTATTTTTTGAAGCGGGGCGTTTTTTTATTTAGGTCGTTTTTGTTGTATCTTAGCTGGTTGTTAACGGTACTCTGGACATATACTTGTCTTGGTTTCTGTTTAAAATTGCGTTTTGGGGAGTTTTCGTATTCAACTTGCGTCGTAAATAATCTTTGCGGTATTTCCTCTTCTTCTGTCGATTCTTTCAACTCCGTTTACACTTCGCGGCTAGCTTTCAGCCTTATTAAACGCCTCTTTTTTATTTTAGAAATATTTTCTCATTTCCGATATGTCATTTTAAGTAAGCGATTTTGACGTTTTTTTAGCCAGTGTCCCTTTATAAATTTCACTTTCATCACTTTATCGTTTGTCCACTTCGGTATTTGCGTAAGATAGGCTATTGTTAACAGGGCCTTTGTAATACGGTTATTATTCTTACCGGTCGTATTAATACCTTCACTCCATAGTTGTTTTCGTAATATTTTAAAGATTGTACCATCGACTATACGCTATATGTCCTGCGTTTTGTTTGTAATATCCTCTTAAAAATCGTCGAATAAGTTGCGCCTTTCAATTTGGCCGTTATAATAGTTAAAGATTATATTAATAATATAAGTATTTGCCGTACAAGGGTTTAAATACTTTATTAATATCTCGATTCTATTATCTCGTAAGTTAATGTATGAATATTTTAAAATGTTACTGTGACACAACGTGTTTATAAAATGGTATTTTATATATTCATTAACTTTTACTAGATCTATTATTAGTAGGGCTATAATGATACCTGTAGTAAATGATTACTATATGTACCTTTAATGCTAAAGCGGCCGAAATTGTTGGTTTGATGCCGTAATTGGGATTCGGGTACGTTTAAGGTTTGAAAGAAACGTGCAAATACGTAAAAATGAGGGAAATAAGGTGTTTAACATTTACCAATATAAATGAAGTTTAAATAATACGTAAATACAGTGAACTACAATTTATTTGGGCGTTTTAAATTAGTTTTATTAATGTTCATTGACGTTATATTAGGCAAACGGATAAAAAAAAACTTAAACGTCGTAAGTATTAAACTTAGATTACGCGGTGTACGGCGAACGTGGGGAGGCGGATAAGGTAAATGTAAAAGGGGGAAAGGAAAATGTGGATGTGAAAAGGTGTGTAGTATAATCCGGTATGTAAGACCTGCTTCATATTTAATAGGCGGTTTGGATTGTCGCATTGTAACCGCTTTTTGTGGTTGCGAGCGGTTTGGGTATTGCGTTCGTAACTGCTTTTGGGTTTCGTAAGCGATTTAGATACTGTATTTAGATCGGGTGGGTCCTAACAAAGGGTTCCGAAACTTAATGGTTTTGACTTACGTGGCTTGATACGTACTAATACGCTTTTCAGAGAGGATCCAGGTACGTTTAGAGCGTTAAAACAATTTCACAGTCAATATAACGGGTATTTTAATAAATAAAACACCAATTGGTTAATATTATTAAACTAAAGTGGTCATTTTTAAAGTTACTCCGAATTTTATAGTTTTACTACATTTCGGGTTTGAAAGGCATTCCAGCGTAATTCCACACTCCCGTATGGTTTTTATAAGGCGTAGTGGTAAAACACAAATATTTGAAACCGTTATAGCATCCTGCTATAGGTATTTAACTTC
>JASMMZ010000001.1:16177725-16370461 GCA_038502455.1 Anisogramma anomala
CTATAGTCAACCTAGTCAGCTACTAATTAGTATTGGTAAGGTCTTTACCTAATTTACGTAAACGTAAAAGAGTAGACGAGTAATTGTGAAGATCAATATTATAGTAGTAAAGATAAATAAGTCTAGAATTAGCATTTAGAGAGTGTACGTTATGGGTGAGAGGTTATAAACCTTTCATCCGGGCAGTGGCACTTTTGCCGTATACTCTTGAACGCCCCTTTTAGACCGCGCCACATATGATGCACTTTGCAAGAGTGTAGCCTGCAGAGTAACACGTTATCGTGCATACTGCAGGAGTGCACCTTACAATGTAGTGCACTACTATTTGACCTAAGTATACTAACTATAAGGATATATAATAATATCCACAATAATAACTTTGTAATTCACGTTAATATCGATTTATACGCGAAATTTAAGTAGCTAAAAAACTTATAAATACTGTTAATGTTTACATAGAAACTTCTTTATAATAACCAAATCTTTTCATTCCAAATTAATATAACCATTCGCTTGAAAAGATCGTAAAAAGCAGTTTATGATGGGATACTCAAATCGTTGATATAATATACGAACTTCTAATTATATTAATAAGCGGCTTGGGTCGTTTCTGTTTTTGGTCATGACGAAACATATATAATGTAATAATAACACTAAATACCCGTGAGTATATAGAAGGTGTCAGAGGGTTTATGTTATCAAGAAGGTAGCAGAGGTGCTGAGTGAACAATATCGCAACAGTGCAAGTAATAATCAAAAGCCGTGAAGCTATTCAGAATATACTGAGACTGAATACTTAGATTGACAACTGAAGAGCTATGAAGGAAATACTATCTATGTGGTGATGGCCGTGTCCTTATATCCTATGGCCTTTATACCATCTTCAGTGCTAAGGCTCACCGGTGCTCACCGAGGCTCATCGGTGCTCACTGAGGCTCACCGGTAGCTCAGCTGCATGCTGGCCTGTTTCCTGACCCGCCAACGTGCTTGGGTCATAACATAACATTATAGGATACGTTATACGGTACCGATAATAAAAAGTATATATTATACGACAAATTAAAGTATTTGTTATATAATGTCGGCGGCTGAAGGTTAAACTAGTTAGTATGTTTTACGGCTTATGAATAAATGCGTTATACAACGTTAGCAACCTRAGTTTAAATTGGATAATACGTTAGGCGGCATATCAAGAACGCGTTATACAACGTCAGTAACTTAAGGTTGAATGGTCCGATATATTATACGACACGTTAAAGGATACATTATACGATATCAACTGTAAAGAGAATATATTATACGATAAGTTAAAGGAACGCATTATACATTGTCAACGACTTAGTATTAAATCAGCTAATACGTTATATGGTATATTAAAAGCGCGTTATACGGCGTCAGCGGTTTAAGGTTAGATCGGCCGATATATTATACGGCGCATTAAACGTCGTATTACTTACTTGCGCTTGGACCACGTATTAGTCGGGTAAGGCCCGCATCTCGCGTTTAACTAACGGGACGCCGTAACTTTCATTATATTTGAGGGAAAAGAAGGTATATTATAAACTTAGGCTGTTAACTATTAAGTTTATTGGTTACGTGACTATACATGTAATGTAATTGATAGTACTTAGTCCGGACCCAGTTTGGATGCAGATTGAACACAGTTTGTATACGGTACGTATAAGGGCACGTAACGGGCTAGGCACTGGCTATACCCATAGGTTCTGCACGGTGGACCACGGTAGCCTTTTCTAGTCTTTCACCGTACCTCAATAGTAAACCCTATTTGGCACCTACTTGGCTTACCATTGTAGGTCGGACCATAATAACGGTCGCCGCAATTAAGTTTTTCGCTGTTATCTTAGTCGATAATATAATCGCTGACGAAATTAACCAAATGTATTTCCGTTAAGCTTTCGTCGACATCGGACTCCTAAAGCTTTGTATTGTAATATTTGGTAGAAAAAAAGTTTGAGGGCTTTAATTACTTTCTTTTTAGCAGGGTTGGTAATATCTTTAAAGTAAGCGTTAATAGTAGCTATTTTAACGTTTTTACTGACGTAAGATATGAGACTTAGTGTTTTGGTATAAAGTCGCGTAAGAACTTGGCGATTTAGTATGGAGTCACGTAACGTGGTTTTTTTGGCGTGGCTTAGCGATTTTTAGTGTTTTCGTTTAGATATAATGATCACACTAAATACCCATGAGTATATAGAAGATATCAGAGGGTTTATATTATCAAGAAGGTAGTAGAGGTACTGAGTGAACAATATCGGAACCGTGCAAGTAATGATCAAAAGCTGTGAGGCTATTCAGAATATACTGAGACTGAATACTTAGATTGACAACTAAAGAGCTATGAAGGAAATACTATCTATATGGTGCTAACCGGGTCCTTATATCTTTTATCCTTCATACCGTCTTCAGTACTGTCCTAGGTTGGGTTATACTGGATTGCTATGATCTTCCATAATCCATCACGTGACTTTGCTTAGTCATTGTGGCTGACATAAGAGATATTCTCTGCCTAATATGTTAGACTTCAGGCTTTTCAGTGGCGCAGTTGCATACTGGCCCATATTCTGACATAACCGCTGTCTGGATCATAATATTAAAGCAGCGATATTAATGATTAAATTGGGGTAAGGAAAAAAGAATAAAATAGGAGCAAAGGTTTAACATAAAGTGTAAGGTCGAAGGTCGTTTATTATTATTAGTAAAAGGCGAAGGTTAAAAGTTGTAAGCCGTATGATTTCGTTGTTTTTGCAATAATAGTACCCGTATTAGTATTAACTTAGCCGTTTGCCAACTTGCTGAATTTTGAAACTTTCAACATTTAATTCCAATATTTTTAAGAAAGATCTGATAAAGATTTCTTAGTGTTTTTAATAATAATACCATTGCTTACTTCCAAATTGCCATTTTGGACTGATGTAATCCAAAAGTCTTCTCTGTTTTCCCACCGTTGTAAACTAACGCAATACTAATAAAGGCTCTTCGTAAAAATCTTTCCTCTACTCTAACCGTCGTTATAGCCATAGAGCGTAACTGGAAAGTAGCCTTTTCTTTTACTTAGCTTATCTGTACTTAATCTAATAAGCACTAATCAGTATTAGTAGGGCTTTAAACATTACAACGTTGTCGATTCGATTAGTTGAAGTAACAGTAGTATCGCGTGGTTAAGTGGTGGATGTATTATTCTAGGTTTGGCAGACCGCTAGCCGGTCTGCACAGTAATTTGTATGGCCAATTGCTTGGCCCGTGCCTTAGTGTGAAGTGGGCGCATACTGTACTTGCTTTGCAGCTAATACAGTAGGCCCGCAGAAAACAATACACTAAACTTGCAGTCAGTATAGTCAACTTTACTGTAAGTAAAGTTGACCTACTGCACTGCAAATACTACTATTCCAACAGTACCTAAAAGTACCAAATCTATTAACCCGTACCAAAAGTTGCTTTCACCTGTGCCAAGAGTCGTTCTCCATGTTTAATTTATAGATCAGGTACAGATTCAAAAGATTGCACCTGAATTGATCATTGTTTTACCATCCGCCTACTTGACCTATTAAGTAACTTGTTTGTTGTTTTGGGTCTTAGGTATTCGGGAATACTTGCACATCCCGGCTTTGTCAGCAAGGTCGCGGAAAGGACTAACGCGGTGGCAGGTGACGCCAAGTAGTGGTTTGAGCGGAGCTACCAAATTCGAATTAGCGGCCTGGGCAAATATCGCAGAGGGCCTAGGCAAATAAGCGTTAGGGACTACGCCGGGTCGCTACAGTAGCTAGCTCTTAAGGTAACGCGGCGGTGTTGAACCATTGCGACTGCAACTACAACTTGCGACCACACTTGGCTTGTCTTCGCCGAATTTCACCATTTCCAACCCAGTGTGTCCTCGATCACATCCCACTCTCTATACCTACGCAAGCACTTGGCTTGCTTGCCATAGCGGGCCACCCCCAGGACCATCAAAATGATACCCAACCATGCCATGTACGGCGCCCAGCATCACTACCCTCAGGACGCCTCTGCCTGGATGCAGCAGCAGCAGCAACAGCAAGCCCAACAACACCAGTCCCACCACCAGCATGCCCAGCAACAAGCTGCCCAAGCTGCCCAAGCTGCCCATTTCCGCAGCATGGCCTCCAATGCGAACCACGCCAATGCCCTGAATGCTGTCCACCAGGACCCCACTGTTGAGAACCCAAATATGTCCGAGGACAATCGGCGCACCATGGGCTATATTGCTGATCTGTTGCGCGAGTCCACCCGTGAGCAGGCTCTCCTGGAGCTCAGCAAGAAGCGCGAGCAAGTCCCTGAGCTTGCTCTGATTCTATGGCACTCCTTCGGTACGTTGAACAACTACGTGATGCCACACCCAAGCCTTCCCTTGCTGAATCAATGTGCTCTCCAGGTGTCATGACCTCCCTTGTCCAGGAAATCATCTCCGTCTACACCCTGCTCAACCCCTCACAGCTCACCGCTGCAGCCTCCAACAGAGTCTGCAATGCACTTGCCCTGTTGCAGTGTGTAGCCTCCCACAACGAGACCCGCACCCTGTTCCTGAATGGTATGTGTCTTGTGCTGTTGCGCCCACCGAGCCCTTACTGTGGAGCTCCTGCTAACATGGCCCAGCCCATATCCCACTGTACCTCTATCCCTTCCTCAACACTACCTCCAAGTCGCGCCCCTTCGAGTACCTTCGACTTACAAGCCTTGGTGTTATTGGCGCCCTTGTGAAGAACGATTCGACTGAAGTCATCAACTTTCTCTTGACCACCGAGATCATTCCTCTCTGTCTTAGGATTATGGAGACAGGCTCGGAGTTGTCCAAGACCGTGGCCATCTTTATAGTTCAAAAGATCCTGCTGGATGACAATGGCCTCAACTACATCTGTGCCACATATGAGCGCTTCTACGCTGTTGGCACCGTGCTCAGCAACATGGTTGGCCAGCTGGTGGAGCAGCAGACGGCTCGTCTACTGAAGCATGTAGTCCGATGCTTCCTCCGGTATGGAATCTCCCGTTACCCCCGAGCCCGTCTTTCGAGAAGCTATGGACGTCAGACTAAGTCGGTGCAGCCTCAGTGATAATGCCAGAGCGCGGGAAGCGCTTCGCCAGTGCCTCCCCGAACCCCTGCGCGACGCGACCTTCTCTGCTGTTCTTCGGGACGACGCTGCTACCAAGCGATGCCTCGGTCAACTGCTCATCAATCTCTCACCAGAGAACACGGGCATGGGAGATATGGGCAACCCCGGCGTTTCCTAGAACGACTCGCCGACCATTGTCAATTCTGCCCCACGGGCCACGAGACCTTGTACAGCACCCGCTGAGGTGCTCGTTAAATTCCCTTCATGATGATTTCCTATCTTCCCGTGGTTTTGTCACCAAACACTGAGCCGCTCATTCATCGTACGATACCCTTCCCACCATAGCTACGGAGTAAGTTTTGCGGGGGGCCGCAGGGTGCGGTCGGTTCCAGGCACTCAACGAAACGGTGGACAGACCATAAGTGGTCAGGCTGGTGATATTGGCATTACGGGCCAATAGGAATAAGCTTCTGATTTGCGATGGCGTTGGGGATAGATAGTATACGCAACGGGGAGGCGAGGTGCGTTGTGCTTGATGGAATGCCTCTCCTCTCTACGGTCTTGCGTGCTAATTTTGGGTCGCATAACGGCCGTCGGGGGAGTGTAGATGTTATACCCGCGTCCTGGTCGTGTGCTTGCAGCTTCGGCGTTGCAGGAGGCTCGCTGATTTGGGTGGGAGGAGAAAAGTAGATTCTACACTAGGTCTTTGCGTTTAGGGCAGGGCAGGGCGGCAGTTGAAGGGGCAAAAGTCGAAACTGTACATGACGATTCCTGCAAGAAAAGCAATGGTATCTGATTCAAGAAGTGCGGCCTGAGCTGTGCGTCCGTCCAGCATCAAGATCACACAGCGACTTGATGAGGCAGTAGCCGATAGTGTGACTATATCAGGAATGCCTACAGCACCTTTGAGACGCAGTCCGAGCGCAGGTCACATGTTGTACACTTGAGCAGATTCCAACTCTAAAGAACATACATGTCTGTCGGAATCTGCGGTGGCGTAGCACCATGACTTGCGACGCGTTAGTGCCTCTCTGTTAGGTCCAACCGGCCCGGGTCGACACCTGCTAGACACCACACCACAGCCATCATCCGCCGAGATAATAGCCTTGGTCACCCGACCCTTGGCGAACAAAGCCTAGTCGATGGTCCGTCGTGGGCCTGCCTTGGCGTAACACGACTGATCAGGTGCCTATTTATATTTATTTTCCTCGCCCTGCCCTTTCCCTCGACATGGCCGTCTGGCCGTCGCCTACGCCGCCCCATCGCCCATCGCCCATCGCCCGTCGCCCGTCGCCATTGACTCCACTCTGTTCCATCATCTTCAACTCGGTGGCTGACCCGGTCGCGTCGTCCCATCGAGGCCAAGGACATTCCAGCCGCCCGCCCGTGTTCAACATGGCCAGCCTCGTCCGCCGCGGGCCAGGAAACGCGCTGCGCACCATGGCAGCCGCCTTGGCCTTCGCCGTGCTCACCACCGCCGCCGCCGCCGAGCCTCTGCTTACCCGCGCCGCAGTTGCGTCCCAGACCGGAATCCTCGAGGGCGGCAACCCCGTCGCCTACAGCAGTTCCAATCCCATTTCCCTCTTCATCATCCAGGCCATCATTGTCATCATCTTCTGCCGCATCCTCCACTGGCCCCTCTCCTACCTGGGCCAGCCTCGCGTCATTGCAGAGGTTCTCGGTGGCATTCTGCTGGGTCCCTCCGTCATGATGCGCATTCCCAATTTCAAGGAGTCGCTGTTCCCTACCGCTTCCATGCCCATCTTCAGCAATGTCGCAAATCTCGGTCTCATCATTTTCCTCTTCCTCGTTGGACTCGAGGTTGATATTTCGCTCTTCACCAGCAATTGGAAGGTCGCCCTCAGTGTTGGGTTCGCCGGTATGGCTTTGCCATTCGGCCTTGGGGTCGGCATTGCCTGGGGCTTGTATCACCAGTTTCGAGACGACCCCAATACCGTCGAGATCAGCTTTGGCATCTATGCCTTGTTCATCGGCACTGCGCTGGCCATCACCGCCTTTCCCGTGCTCTGCCGCATCTTGACCGAGTTGAACTTGCTCAAGTCCAATGTTGGCGTTACCGTCCTGGCTGCTGGCATTGGTAACGATGTCACCGGCTGGATCCTTCTGGCTCTGTGCGTAGCTCTCGTCAACAACACCACTGGGCTGGCTGCTCTCTACGCCCTGCTTGCTACCATCGCCTGGGTCCTGTTCCTGTGTTATGCCGTTCGTCCTTGCTTCATCTGGTGTCTGAGGAAGACGGGCAGTCTGCAGAAAGGCCCTACGCAGGGTATGGTTGCCCTCACTCTGGGCATTGCTTTGATATCATCATGGTTCACTGGTCAGTTATTGAGCCTCACCCCGCTGCAAGTAGATCTCTCTGCTACGGTGACCTTCGGTGACCTTCGGTGGTGAACTTCCCGTGCTAAGCACGGCTCACAGGGATCATCGGAGTCCATCCTATCTTTGGAGCCTTCCTGGCCGGCCTGATCTGCCCTCACGAGGGCGGCTTCGCCATCAAGCTCACCGAGAAGATCGAGGATCTTGTTTCTGTCTTATTTCTGCCCCTCTACTTTGCATTGTCCGGACTGAGCACCAACCTGGGACTCCTGAACGATGGCATGACTTGGGGCTACGTGATTGGCGTAATTGCTGTGGCCTTCGCTGGTAAGATCATCGGAGGAACGTTGGCGGCGAGGCTCAATAAACTGGAATGGCGGGAGTCCTTTACCATCGGATGCCTCATGAGCTGCAAGGGTCTTGTGGAGCTGATTGTTCTGGTGCGTTCACAAGACGTGATTGACTCTGGTTGGAGGAAAGTCGAGGTGGCAGCTAACAGTGGGATACCAGAATATCGGCCTCTCTGCCCGCATCCTCTCAGAACGCACCTTCACTATATTCGTTGTCATGGCCTTGGTGAGCTCTCCCTTGGTCTCCACTTGGATGCTCTCGTCCATCGCCTAACAGTCCCTGCAGGTTACCACGGTGGCAACGACTCCCTTGACCAAGTGGCTATATCCACCCTGGTACCAGACCAAGATAGAGAAGTGGCGCAGAGGCGAGACCGACAAGGACGGGCAGCATATCGGCTCACTCGGCTCCGGTGGCGGTGATTCTATCCTGCAGCTGAAGGACACGCATGTCCGCCGTCTCCTCGTCTATCTGCGTCTTGACAGTCTTCCCAGTCTCTTCACCTTCGTCGCTCTGCTAGGTGCCGATAAGACATTCCTGCGTTCGGAACCCGTTGAAGACAACGGTGAACTCGGTCCAGACCAAGTCGGCTCCACATATTCAGCACAGCGGCCCCTCGAAGTCCACGGCTTGCGCATTCTGGAGCTCACAGAGCGTACCTCGTCCGTCATGCAGGTCACTGAAGGCGAGGACTACTACTCGGAGCGGGATCCCGTTGTGAACGCTTTCCGCACCTTCTCCCGCCTCAACGACGTCGCCGTGTCTGGCAGAGTTGCCGTGGTGCCCACTGCCTCTTACTCCGAAACACTCACGAAGGAAGCCGCCGACGTGGCGTCCGACTTTGTCCTCGTGCCATGGAGCGAGTATGGCACCATCAACGAAGACACCTCCGTGCTCGATGTGGCGTCCATCCAGGACCGCTTCACCGGCCGCGAGCACCTCGATTTTATCAACCGGGTCCAGCAGCGGACCGTCAGCGACATGGGCATCTTCATCAACAACTCCTTCGGCGGCGTCCGCGGCAGGCGCGCCCTCGCCCGGTCCAAGTCCGCACGCTCGCTGCACAGCCAGCGCGACGCGGCAACGCTCCCTGTGAAGGACAAGACGCACCAGGTCTTCTTCCCGTTCTTCGGCGGCGCCGACGACCGCGTGGCCCTGCGCTTCGCCCTGCGTCTGGCCAGGAGCCCGAACGTGTCGCTCACCATCGCCCGCTTCCACTGGCACGCCGCGGACTCGGGCGACGAGATCGAGAAGCCGGCGCAGGCCGCGCTGGTGGCAGGTGGCCGGGCGGCCGATGGCAGGGACGGCGCCGAGGACCTGGGAGAGGACGCGGCGCTGGACGCAGCGATGCTCGCACAGCTGCAGTCAGCGCTGCCCCAGGAGCTGGGCGGCCGAGTCACGGTCGCCGAAGTCGGTGTGTCGCATGGCACCGCGGCGGCGGAGGCTGTCGCCCGGACCAAGATGCACGTGGGCTTGTTCCCCAAGAACTCGGGCGATATCGTGGTGGTCGGCCGGTCGCACCGCGAGCTCGGAGACTACGCGGTGGAGGTTGGCGGGAGCGAGCTGATGAAGACGATCGGTGTCGTCGCGGAGCAGCTCATCGAGAGTGGCGTCAAGGCGAGTTTGCTGGTCATCAAGGCCGGCGGTGCCGGTCTGCACGGGTGAAAGGGTCCATCCACGCGTTGGCTACGTCGGATGTTTTCTCATGTTATATAATTTGGTAGTGTGGGGGCAGGAGGGTGGACGGACGGTTTTTTGCATAACGTGATATCCATTCGGTTCGGCTTGTTACTACCTATACATTGGATTCATTTTCTTGGGAAAGACGCCTGCTCCTCAGCGCCAGCAACCTCAACAGGTACATGAAGAGAACCGACCCCGCCAATTCCCCGCATCCGCCTGACCAGCACAACGATGCAGAAAACAGACACATTTTGTTTTGGTCTATGCACGTTAAGAAACACGGCAAAGTGAAAAGAAAAGTCGGCGCGTGCCAGCGGTATTGGTTGGGAGCTTCTCAACTCCAACAAGCTCCACCAAGCCCACAGACGAACTCGCTTGGAATGGCAAAAACATACACCACTGGGAATTCGCTAATGGTCACCCACTTAACTACTAATCCAGCCCTTAGTGGCTTATTTAGGGGAGAGCGGACGGGATCCCAAGCTTTCCACTAGGTATGGGCGTATGTGATGGACATCTCCATTTCATCAACTATAATGCAAGGTTGTAGTAACAACAGGTGGTCTCCCCGACGTATGCGGAAAGAAGAAAAATACACCGGCCATTCAAAAACAGTAATCAATTCATCCTCACCGGGCATTAGACGTCGTCATGTACTGCGAAATACCATTGCGTCAGACCCACGGCAGCGTTTTCTATGGTCTGCAAAAGCCTCACAACGCCTCCAGCATTATTTGTCATACCGCGGAATGACGACTTGCAGTTGCCTCCTTCCCAACTGTGTATTACACGTAAATACGTCATTCCAACGCCCACCTGTGTTTCCCACACCACTCATCCGCAAACGTTTTGATTCTTGCACGTACGACCTTGTTTACCAAGACACCCGGATTCCTTCTTCACACATACGAAACTCATACAGACTTCTACGTTCTCTTGTCTGTACAAACGCTACTGAACCTGCGACACCACAGCAAAACCACAGCCAACGACCAGCCACGCCTTCACCATGTACATCCCCAACGCCCAGAGTGTCATGGTCGCCGGCCTGGCCCTGACTGGTTCCATCCTCAAGTGTTGGTCTTGCCCTGTCCCCCACCTCTTGCATTATTCAGTCAGCTAACCTCATCTGCCACCCAACAGCAAGCGAGGTGGCCTCCGGTGAGATCCTGGATTTCGCCGTGGAGAAGTGTGTCGACAGCGACGGCCACCAGCGCTGCTCCAAGCCCTTCCTGGTGAGCAAGTCCACCTGCTACGACATCGAGTGGAGCACCAACGGTACCGTCTCGCACACCACAGTCGAGGTCCGCGATGCCGGAAGTGATGAGCTTGTCTACTACCGGGACACGAATGGCCAGTGGACCGCCAAGAAGAACGAGCTGGTCTATCTGGACTTCAAGCCCAAGATCTGGAAGACCGGCAACGACACGGTCCAGTACAAGGTCACCACCTGCGAGTGAGTGTTTCTGAGGTAGAGGAGCTGTTGGATCGGGTAGAAGTGGAGGTAGAGGCATGTTAGCGAAGTGAGGGGCGGCCGTCTCGTAATTAGCATGAGTGTGGGTACATTTGCAGGACGGTGACATGATTTTTCGGTTTGGTCTTCGGGCCTGCCTCATTAGTAGTCAGGAGTCTCAATTGCGTCGTTGGGGGTTTTTGAGCTGCGATACATTTTGGAGCCTGCTCAGATAATCGACTTGATTTCTCGACGGTCCATGGGCCACGGCGTTGATGTCGTGAAATCGGGGCTTGCTGTTGAATATGTGCTCTTTCCCCCCAGGTGGCTTCCAGTGACAGTAGATCGAATACCTTCATGCCTCTGGCCAACGGAAAGGGGCTGGCTGTCCCCCCTTGCAACCGGAATGGGGGGAATGCATACGGGCATTCCACATGATTGGTGGATACACTCCAAGATGCCCTGCAGTACACTCTACTGTACATTAATTTAAGCATGTCTCCTATGCGGCACATATTCCACAGTCGTCGATATGCGCGGTGTGGGAGATCTTGACCTGGGCTTTTTCCGAGCATATATTGGCCCCCCTACCCCTTTGGCCCTCTGCCTGTCCGTACATCCTAAACATTCACATATCACTGCATTTCCCCCACAAGATGCATTCCTTCGTTTTTCTCACAACCTTGGCCAGCCTCGTGGCAGCGACGCCCCGTCAACGGCCCGTGGACCACAAACTGACCCGAAATGGCATTGACGGGCCCCCTATCGCCATGACTGAATGGACGGTGCGAGCAGACTGGTCAAGTAGGCCCTCCTTGAAGTCCGGGCGCGGTGCGAGACCGGGTCGCTGACGCCGCACGCAAACCAGGGTGCTCGAATGCCAGCGCCCACGAGGTGGTCTTCCAGGGCAAGATCGCCGCCGCCGGCGTTGCCGCCGGCGCGGGGATCGTCGACTTCCGCATCCCCGCGCTGGCCGAGGGCAGCAACGTGCTCTCGCTCGTGATGAAGCCCGCCGGCAGCCCCGGGCTCGGCTCGCCGGCGGCGCGGCCGGCCATGGTCGACGTCCAGGTGTCGGCGGCAGCGGCGACCGCGGCGGCGGCAGCAGGCGCGCGCGGGGGGCCGGAGCTTGGCGTGGCCACGTTCCGCCCTGCGGCGGCTGGCGCCACGCGGACCGAGCGGCTCGCGCAGGTCGCGTGGTTTGCTGACGAGCACGCGGCGGACGCGCCGGTGTCGCAGATCGGGTACGCGGCGCTGCAGCGGAACGCGACGTCCTCTGCGGCCACGACGGTGAATCCGAGCTTCTTGAGGGTTTACTACGTAAGTGACACACACACGCTCTCGAAAGCACTGAACAGCTGGTGGAGGCATTTTTGCTTACCTTCTCGGGTCGTGTAGTGCACCTACCCTGCGATTTGAGTCAGGACATGAGCCGGAAGCCTCATCGTTAGAATATACGAAAGTGAATCGTCAACTGATCTACGGCGCAGTTCGTGTTGCGAAAAGGGGTCCATTCGCAAAGGCAGACCGTTATCTGACGCTCAGGTTTGGTCTTGTCGTGTATATATGTATCGTATGTATGAATTGAGAAGTAGATAGAAAGCTTGTGAAGCTACGCAACATATTCTCCCCTTGATTTCAAGCTGATGTGAAGTCATGCGAAAGGAGTTGGACGTGAAGCGAAGAGTGACCGTGTGCGGGACGAAGTGTCTAGACACCAGAGTCGCAAGTCTCTCATAGCCAGCGGGTCCATGATCATAAAGGCTGCGTTAGAAGTTAGCAAGGACGATGGTTGAACAGCCTCTCGGTGATGGTGAGATGTGAAGTGGCGAGAGGCGAGAAGCCCGGTTTGCTCCGGATTTCCGGGAATGGCTTCCGGGTGGTTCCGGGGGGTTGCGGGGCTGTGGGGGAGCCTACTACGGCGTAGTCTGTACTAGTACTATGCATGAGTAGGCAAAGTCTGGGCAGCGACTCCACTGAAAAGTCACTGCCCATGGCGCTGCAAATGACGTCTACCACCTGCATTTCTGCAAAGCTTTGGGACCGCATATTCAATCACCACACTCCGGGCCTGCTCCATCCTCTCAGTTACCTTGCGGACTTGCCCTTCTCAGCACACAACCCTTCGACACAATGGGTTGGTTCTGGAGCGACGGCCCGGGCGCTCAAGCAAACCCGCCTTCTTCATCGCGGACCGGCCCTCCGCCTCCTGCATCCTGTCCAGTGCCACATGACAAGTCTGCAGATGCCGTTCCTCCTGTACTTCTCCCCCATCACGGCCGCGGACCTTCCCAGTCTCTCGTACCCACGCTCATATCCGGACCCAGCCACTGACCCTGCTACAGCCAAGTTGCCCCATGCACAATGGCACTCTCGATGCTCTCAAGGCCGCATCTACTCTTCCTCGGCCTTCCGCCACCACTGTCCCATCCTCCGAGCCCTCTTGCCCTGTTCCGCACGACCAGAGGCACACCGCATCCGCTCAAGAGCCCTCCCAAGGCATTCTATCCAAGCTCAACCCTCTCAACTACATGTTCCGTGACATCTCAAACAAGCCTGTCGAGAACCAAACACACTTTCTACCCCTCGAGCGTGACGCAAGCTCCATCCCAAAGGGCACCGGTGACGGCAACTGGGAGTACCCTTCTCCCCAGCAGATGTACAACGCCCTGCTGCGGAAGGGCTACACCGACACCGATATCACCGCCGTCGAGAGCATGGTCTCGGTGCACAATTTCCTGAACGAAGGCGCCTGGGCTGAGATTGTCGAGTGGGAGAGGCGCTTTGGCGGTGGCTTGTCGAGGGCTTGGAAAATCAGCAGCAGCGGCGAGGAGAATGCCCGCGAGACTCAGCGCCTGATTGACATGAGAAATGGCACGCCTCCCGCCACTCCCGCTCTGGTCCGCTTCCAAGGTCGACCACAGGACATGACCCCCAAGGCGGCTATCCTCCAGGTCATGGGCTGGCTATACCCTGCGAAGTTCGCGTGAGTCTCCCGGAAATCGCATCATCTAGCATGCTTTGGTTTATTGATCATATGAGACCGCAGTACGGAGCCTCCCTTCGACCGACACGACTGGTACGTCGCCCGCAATGTTGACGGCGCACAAAAGGAAGTTCGCTATATCATCGACTATTACGAAGGGCCCGACGAGCCCACGGGCGAGCCTGTCTTCTACCTCGACGTCCGGCCTGCTATGACCCCCTCCGGCGCCGCCGAGCGATTAATCAGATGGGGTGGCGATGTTTGGTGGCGTGCCAGTGGCGGTCAGACCCGCGAGGGGAATCAGCGTTCCAAGGGGCAATCGTCTGCTTGATACCGCCTACAGGGCTGTAGTCACTGCCTTTTCCCTCTCGAGACTGCTTTTTGACCCGGCTCGGATCGCACGCATATCATGAATTGGGTTTCCACAGCTGGCGTTTGGTGTAGTCTGGTCTAGCTCTGACAAGCTTCAACGGATGGTGCGTCTTCTCTTCACCACGGCCTTCGAATAGCCCGTTCTCGTCTATCAAACTACTCCACTCCCTGTCCTGATGTACAAAATATTATAGACTTGCAGATCACATTGGGGCCATCTTGTTGCTCAACTTGACAAACGCTTGGAAGCTTGATGTGCCTGCCTCCAAGCCTATCATTTCAAGACAGTTGCGAGCCGCTTAACCTCGTCCAGCAGATCCTTGTCCTCACGCGGAGAGTCTTTGAGCACTTTGTCCCTCAAGTGCTCAACGTGGTGGGGCACATCTTGTGGTGGCTTCCCCTGGGCCGTCTCGATCCTACTAACCTGCATACTTATAAAGAATTTGACCGCTTTGATTTTCAACTTCCCACCTGTGCTCCGAATGCCAGCTTCCGTCGCCTGGTAGACATTCAACGAATCTTTGAACTTCTGCAAGTCCGTGTTTGCCAGCGGGTTTGCCGTTACGAAGTTGTCCAGGGCTAATTTCAGAGGCGTGCTCTTGGACTTGGAGAAGTTGATGTCGCTAAATTTCACGCTGCCTGAGGTGACGTCTGGCACCCTGCCGATGGTTTTCTGGGTGCCGCAGGTGATGGAGCCCTGTATGTCCTCGACGGTGTTGACGACCTCCTGCGGGAGGGCTTTGCTGCTGACTAGGAAGCAGGCGGTCTGGCCGGATTGAGCATTGACGGCGGCTATGCGCATTTTGGTCAGCCCTCGCTTCTGGAAGTCCCTGGCGCGGGCCGGAGCAGGGCGAAACTTACCGGCATGGCCCAAGGCAAAGCAGCTGGCGAGTGCCAGGGCGACGGAGGGTATGGAGCGGCGCATGATAGAGCGGCCTCCCACAGAGAGAGAGAGAGAGAGAGAGAGATAGTATGGCAGACGAGAGATGGCGATCAAGTTGCTCCAGGCAAAGGATCAAGACGGATCGCAGCAAATGCGAACATGCAGGCCGGAGTCTCAGCGCTCAGGAATAACGGCAGCAGCGGAAGCCAGACGAACAACAGGACTTATCATTGTCTTTATCATTGCATACGGGCGCGGCTTCTAGGGGCGGTGCTGGACACCTGCCAGTCATGTCCAAACTCATGGGGGTTCCACACCGAAAATAGAGAAGAGTGCTCCGTACGCACCTGCCGGTAGATCAAACCGTAAAGTGGAGGCTGTCCCTGTGTGCCTAACGCAGACACATTGGTAGTTTTGGAGAAGAACCTACAGCGTATTCTTTTTCTGTATCCTGGAAAGTATCGTACACAGCCCGGGTTATCAGCGTGTTAGATCGATACCTGCTGTCTCTTGCGTTCTCAGGCCATTGTGGAAAGAAATCTCAAGTGTCGAACTCCGAAGCCGCACAGATAAATAAAAATGCACACTCAATGCAAATACATAAATAAATAAATAAAAAAGGTTTTGAATACCAACTGCAAATTGTGGGAACTAATTGGATTTCATGAGTGTAAATGGGATTGAAAACTAATTATTTGTGGTGACCCGAGAACATTGTTCAAACTTGAATCTTGTACTGTACCCAGCCAACAACAAACATACTTTTTTTTTAAAAAAAAGTTTGTATTTGGCTTATCTTCCCTCTGATACATACTCTGGCTCTATATAAGATGCAAGTGTCGCCTCCTCGTTGGAGTGACTGCCTTAAAGAGATCTGTGGCTTTGTTTGGTGTGTGGGTCTCACATGATGCCTCCTGTGTGAGTCTCAATTGGCCCCTGGGTCTTGGCAATAGAACCAAGTGGTCTCTATGGGATACATGGACTTCCTGAGCTTCGAAAAGATGAGCATAGCACTAGACACAAGGCATCACCGATGAGCAGTAACTGGTCTACCAACGCAAACCAAAAAATCCGTCGTATAACAGATATGTGTCGCACCTGGTTCATTGAACACTGACTGCAGTGATCATATTTGGTTGTTGATGGTAGGCCTTTATCGTTGCAACATAGTCGTTTCGAATTTCTGGTTGAAGTAACTGGTATTGCATTGGAAGTGGTGATGTGGTACTTCTAAGTTTGGCAGACCACTAGCCAGTCTGCACACTAATTTGTATGGGCAACTGCTTGGTCCGTGCCCTAGTTTGAATTGGGCATTTACTGTACTTGACTTGTAGTTAATACGGTTAACCTATAAACAATGTAGTCAACTTGCAGTTAGTATAATTGACTTGGTTGTATTGCAATTGACTGTTGTTCCAATATTGGCGACTTTTTGTTTTTGTGCGTGTGCGTCAGCGTGGCCAATTACTCATTTGTAGTAATCGCTGAAGTTCCTCCCAACTTAGTCAGTAAAACCCCTGTCAATTCTAGTTCGATTCACACCTAAATTAACTCTAATTACAGTCTTTCGCCCCGTATTTCCAGGTATTAACTTCCTCGACTTTCGTATACAAATTTTTCGTTATAAACTTACGCGTTATTAATTACATACCTTTTGCTAGTAGGTTTGTGTACGTTTTTCTTATATACACCTACCTTGATATTTTTTAGTTTGTTAGATACTTTTTTTTTACATTACGTTCCGGTCGATTCACGTAGCCTTTGATTTATATAGTTAGGTTGTTGTTGTTTACAAATCTTTTAAGGGATTGTTTAGTATGGCTTTAGTTATAGCGTCGGTGGAATTATTAATACAGTTAATTTAACTAAATTCATGGATTTCCTAGGTCTTATATACCCCCTTTACAGTTATTACGTTTATTATTAGACGTTCTTCATTAATAGTATCGAATTTGGAAAAGAATTTGTAAAGGTTTCGGAAGTTAGTATAGATGACTATAGGTATCGGAAGTAGTTTTAACTGTTTAGTAATAATCTTTAATGTATTATCGGTTATTATACTGATATCAAAGTTTATTATCATATCGTAAACTTTCGATGTAAAAACGTTTCATGTTATACATTTATATTTAACGAATATTTAGTATTCAAGGTTTCTGATAATCGTAAATTATTTATCGGATTTATTTTTGTTATCAAGTATTATTTGGAATCACATTTGAAATACAAAGTCAGTGTTATTCGCAGGAAAAAGAAGTTATAAAAATCATTAACTTCATTGTGATTAAGTCCATCAATACTATTTTAATACATTTGTCCGAATTGTTTATTCATTATTATATGAGTTTGTTTAACCTAATAAAAAAATATTTAACGGATTTCATATTTATATTGTAATAGATAAATCGTTCAATGCTTTTGGTTGGTATAGCATGGTGATGTAGGCCGTTGTAGCCTTTTATTTAAAGTACCGTTACGGTTAAATCTTATTAGCTTTGTCGATTTTCATTCAGTTCGTAACTTTCCACTTTTATCGTAAGTTAAGGTACATATTGCAGATATCGTCATTATTATGGATACGGATTAACAATTTTTTGAAATTCAATTATATGCTTTTGATTAATGTTTCAATTAGTTTAGATATTGAAAGACTTAAATCATCGATAACATATTGTTCAGCTGTTATAAACTTAACGTTTTTAAGGGAAAGTACATTGTTAATTTTTAGGTCAATATTGTTAAAGTTTTTACTTTATATGATTAACATGTATAGATTAAATTTAACGTTTTTATATTTAAAATGATTTTCAAATTCGTTTAATACGTTAAAAATTGATTGATACTTGTTTTGGATAGTTCGTAAAAATGTTTAAAGTATTGTATTACCGTTTGAGTAAGTAATTTGTGCTTTGGTTCTTTTAGTAGCTTTAGTAGTATAATTCGTTAAAAATTCATGGTAGATTACGTGTACGTTTGCTTAATGTTACGGTTATTAATTATAAACATACCTCTTACGTTAGTAGTTAAACTAACAGTAATTACGGCGATTAAATACTATATGATTTTCTGGATTATAAACGATCAAGTGGGGATTTATATTTTGTTTTTATTGCTATATTCTTAAACGATTAGATTTTGCTTTCCGTACGGTCGATTAGTGATGTTATCTTAAACTTTATGTATGATTTATTAGTTTAATATTATTACGTTTTCTATTTAGAATCATGCCAATAGTATAATTTGAACGACTTTATATATGAAAAGGCTATTAATTTTAACTTGGTATCTTTCTTTAACAGGTTTTATCTCTTTTTTAAAAAGGGTTTTCTGCTTCGTTAATAATATCTTTCACATGTAACTTCAAAGATCAATCGCCTTCGGATTTTTTTATAACACCCAAGCCTTTTTATATGCTTTCTTTAGTTTATAATCCTTATAGACATTCTTTTCTTTAGTGTGTATCATATTTCTAAATAGTCTTTCACGCTATCAATGTTTGATCAGCTTATTAACGATTGGTTCGAGATTATTATATCGATTAATTTGTTCGGTTTGAAGATTATTATCATGTTTAAGGAGTTTTTTATACGGTTTAACCTACGTGATATGGAAAGTAATATGATTGTTAGCGGTTTTAATCATTACGTTTCGGTTAGTGATATTCAATATTTTATAGGGTTTATTTCATTTGGTTGGATTTTTTACGTGAGACTTCGTATAAAAAAGGTAGGTATAATACATTTGCTGTCGATAGTCCGTTCTTAGTATCAAGGGTGTTGTTAGTTTAGCGGCGTACGGATTTATTCTTTTGTTTTTTTCCGAAGTTTTACTATATATTATAAGTTTGTTTCAGGTGTTTAATAATGATCTATGTTTAGTCTTTATGCGTATATACACTTTTAATGACAGTAAAGTTGGTACCAAACCATTGTGATCAATAGTATCATTAAAGATTCTTACTTCCATTTGAAATCATGCTTTTAAATTTATTAAATTTCTAGTTATTAATATAATTATATCGTAATCTTTTAGTAAAATCCTATATGCTTTTTTTACTTTATCAATAGATTATGAAGCTTTAATAGAAATATATTAACGTTAAATCCTCATCTACTTGGTATTGGTCTAAAACGTTATCACGGTAAAATGGATATAAATATTAGAAGTTAATGCGTTTGGAGGTTTTAAGTACGTATTAATTTACGAAGTAAGTAATTTTTTCCATGTTTCCTCTGTTATCATAGTTCAAAAATTTTTAGCACTATGAAATTCCTTTGCAAGGTTAAGAAAATAAAGTACAGGTTTATTGTTTGAGTATAATACGTTAATATACACGTTTAAATTGAGTTTTTTCAAATGTAAATTGAAGTTTGAGAGGGGGTCGGAAGGGTGTTTAACAATGATGAAAAAAATCTTTAATTACTTTAAGCGTTAGTAAATTTATGTATTATAATTAATTGCTTCAAGGGTCTCATGTAATTCATTCATTTTTGGATGCTTCAATCGTTAATATCATCAACGAATTTTCGACTAAATTAAATTTAACATCGGTTTTCTGCACTATTGAAAATGAAATAACAAGTATCTAAATTTAACATTAAGTGTAAACCTCTATCCTTACTACCAATTAATTTGTCAATTTAAATATCAACGTTAATATCAACTTTAACATTAACGTTATTCATGTTTATAGGTAAAGAAACAGAACGGTTAAACAATTTTCAAATATATAGGATAATAAAACCATAGATTATGATTATAATTGTTGATTAAAGTAAAAATAGTTACTTTTTAAAGAGAAATACAATTTTAGATTTACTAGTATTCGTGTAATTAAGTTCTATAGTAGTATTATTATCCTTTTGTCATGCGAAATATTATGAAAAGACTCCTATTAAGTATCGCATTTCCCTTGTATTTGGTATAGTGTTTCAAAATATTTTCTTTGCGTAACGATTGCAAATAGTAAATAAGTGTGTAAAGCTGGTGTTTCTTTGGCAATTTATTATCACCGGGTAGTGTCCACTATATAGCCAGCACAGTGCGACCCTCGCTATTGTAAACTAAGTAAAAATATTAGCGAGATAGCTCGTAGCCTGATTTTCCTTACCTTAGAATAACCACTATCCTATTGTAAAAAATCCGCTTATAATCTATACCTCATAATCTGTTGAACAAACCATCCGATAACTTATTACATAAATACATTAAATTAAAAACGTATCCTCTACACCTGTAGCTAATTTTCGAATAATATGCTATATATAATTTTTGAATACCAATATAACCTTATATCAACTATATAGGTTCTCACCTTATGGTATAAACACAACCGCATATAAAATAACTAGATCAGAGCTATCGCTTAAGGCAGTCAAATACTGTATATAATCCTTAATGAAGTAAAGAGTGAGAGACCCCTGTTTAAGAGCTGTTATGGAGCTAGTGAAAAGGAATAACTCGGTCACGTGGTTGATTATGTGGTGTGGGCATATTGAAGAGCGGCTTGAAAACTTCATAGAAATATAGCAACCGCTAAGGCTAAATTCATGATGATTAACAGCCTAGGTACTAGCCTATAAAATTACCCCCAGTCTACCGAGAGGGTGTTCTTTGTGATTGTAAAAAGTGTTTATGGCCCGTAAATCATCCTAGCGCCTTGTAAAATGTGGTAACATGTATTGGTATAATGGTAGCCACGGGCCAATTACTTACGAACGGTATAAAGTTTTATAGCGATATATACAAGGTGCCCTCCTACTGTATATCGTTTTAAAAGGTGCCTCCCCCCCTTTTTTTTTTAATTAGAGGCGTAATACCTATTTATTAACAGCGTAAAACGTCATAACAACATGTAGAAGACTCTTTTCGTAGATCTTTTTTATGTATTATGAAAGGTATCAGCGTTAATCCCTTTTCTCTTTTCTTATAAATAATTTCTTTTGTAATATCCGAAATACAAAACTTTCACTTCATCAAAAAAATTATTTATCTTTAGTACAATAACATATGTTCTTTTTTACCTTGTGTAATACCACTTTACCTTATTTATTAGCTCAATATTTTTTACCCTACCCAATCGTTTTCCCCGATTTGAAATGATAAAAACCAATCCAATTATAATTTTCAATAAAGTTATCCGAAAAGTAATTATCTCCGTTCTGAAGCTATTTGTCCCTCATGAATAAGGAGTTAATTCTCTCATTTCAAGCCTGTCGATATATTGTACAACGAAACATGTAAATAGATATACTTCGAATATATTTACCATATAGCGTATAACCCTCAGAAATTCTTTCAGAACATTAAAAGTAAACGTAAACTATAAGCAATGTTTAGTGATCCATTAATTAGTAATTATATATCGTCGCAAATATTATTTTATGGTATAGGTACAACGGATAGTAATTTTGGCTATATATATAGTTTTATAAACTTAAACCCTAATATAAATAAGGTTGTAAAGAGGTTATCGGAGGTTTACCTCGTGTTCAATACCATGGATAGGAGTCAATGACCCGTCTTATAAGCCGCTTCTCTATTATTAACAAGCAGATATATAGTGTGCAGGTTTAAGTGGTCGCCGTAAAAAACGTTATAAGAGTTTGGCGCATTAGGAAGTATAAGGTTCACATACAAGGTAGCGCTGATTCCGTACCGTCTACGCCGGTTCATTCAGGTAGTCTTCACTCCATACAACTATTTCATAAGGAGCGTGGAACCCAGGTAAGTAAATATATTTTAGTATTAAATATAAATGTTACGATTAATGAGCGGATAGTGAACCTAATTGAATACGACTAAAAAATCAATTAAAGTTGTAAGGAGAATCGACGGTAAACTGGGTAAACTAATGATTATATGGGAGAATCTATTGAACAATAAAGTCCTACATTTAAACTCGAATAATGGTACCGGTAAATATGGCGATATAATGAATTAGTTTTAACCTTAGCAAAAATGCAAATTAATACGTTATACTCGGTATTAATAAATCAATTAATCCAAAATAACTTAGTAATTAATGATAAGTAGAATTAAATTTGTTTACGGATCGGACGATATAATTCATTCTTGTCCTCGGTCGAACTATAATGGAATTCTAAAATATTAAAAGCGACGGTATTCGAAAAGTTTAAGAGCGGCTTTTAAGTCGAATAGACGTAACCTACTTATTTAAATAAAACTTGTTACTTTGGGGAGTTTACGATACGAGAGCGACTTATTTAAAGTTTGGTTCGGGATTATAACATACTTTCAATGTAATATTCAGCTTCGGTTTCGCTATTGTCGCTAATAATATTGACAACGGGCGGCTAATGATTACGAATTTATTAGCTTATGAGCGGGTCAAACATAGCTCTAATAATCTGGTTAACGTGAAAATGGGGGTATTTTCTACCCGAGATGTCAAATTTAACGATGTAGGAATTAATATTACGTATAATACGGTATTTGTCGTAAAGCTAGCTTAACTTTTAGAAAATTAGTCTAACTTATGGTTTTTAAAAATAAACCAAATATTATTTCCAACTCGAAATTATTTTGAGGGAAAAAGTGGTTTATTAGCAGCTTTTTTTTACGTTGTTGCATAATCGCTATTACTGTTTATGCGAATTTTATAACATAGCGAACATGTTAAAAGAAGTCTTTAGTCTTTATACAAGGCTTTATTACTGGGATAATTAAACGTTGAATGTGTTATATAGGGTTAACGTGATAGTTATACTTTATGAAAAATGGGATAATACATATGGTAATATTATTTTTATGATTTAACACCAATTCATGTTTATGTTATAGGTGTTTATAATTGAATTAAATATAAATAATCATGAAACGTGAATACATTAAAACTTCCCAATTAACATGTTTCGTAATATTATCAGTTTTAAGGTAGAATACAATTCTTAGTCGTTTTTTACCCCCGTTAAGTTGTAAAGGTGTTTCTGAAACCCACCTATTCAATTTGATTTTAGTTGTTAATAATAACGCGAGAAAACCTGTAAAATCTCTAGTAACAATTAAAAAACCGCTTCACATAAGTTTTAACGTCTATGATTCCCATTACTTCCAAAGTAAAGGTTTTATTCAATCGATGCGTGATCAATATAAAATAACGTAGGTCGCTAATTCGATTTTAAGGGAAGTTAAATATAAAATCGACTGAAAACTCGCTTGAAAACCTTTTGAAAACCGGTAAAGATTTGAAAAGTTACTTTCAATAATATCGCTAATATATTATCCGCTCATAACCATCATAAGTACGGAAAAAACTTCGAATCGTACGATATAAGCTAAGTGTTGGAATAGCAGTCAAATTCAATACAGCCAAGTCAACTTTACTTGCAGTAAAGTTGATTGTATTGACTTCAAAATTGACTGTAGTTTGTGGGACTGCACTGCAAGTGCAGTGCAGTAGGTGCCCACTTTAAAGTGGGGCACAAGCCAAAGCGTTTGGCCATACAAATTAGTGTGCAGACTGGCTGATGGTCTGCCAAACTTAGAACTCACACCACTTCAAACAATAATATCAACGCAGCACCAGTTACTTCGACTACAGTGATTCGAATCGACTACGTTGTAATAATAAAGGCCTACCAACACTAAGCTAAAAAATGAGACTTAGATAATATAGCGATAGTAATGTTATAGCCTATATGTTTCGTAAAAAGCGAATCGTATATAACTCGAATTAATAAAATTACGAAACCGTAAAACTGTATAGTAGTTTATCAATTATTATGAAATAAAAACCTTAAACACCTATTTTTTTTTAATATGAATTTCTATTAGAAATCCGCGATTTTTATATATATTTTGCAAATGAAACGGGGGTAAATAATATTCCCATTTGAATCATAGTCATTGCAATGCAGTAAGTCAACTTTAATTACAGTAAAGTTGGCTATACTACCTGCAAGTTGAGTGTATTATTTTTTGGGGTCGACTATATTGATTTCAAGTCAAGTACAGCATGCGCCTAAGCCAGAATAGGGTACGAGTTAAGCAATTATCTATACAAATTACTGTGCAGACTACCTAGCAATTTGCCAAAACTATAAAAATATATGAACCACTTTTAATGCAATACTGGTTACTTCGACCAATTCGAATCGACTATGTTGTAACGAAAAAGCTCTACCAACAATAATCAATACTTATTAGATTAAGCACAGATAAGCTAAGTAAATAAAAAAAAGGAACTTTCTGGTTAAGCTCTATATGAAACGGCGGCAGGGTAGAGCAAATATTCTTGTGAAGGTCCTTTATTAATACTACATTAATCTACAACGGTATGAAGTAAAGAAGACCTTTGAGTTACGTTAGTCCACAACGGTAATATGAAAGTAAACAACGGTATCGATATTTAAAATACAAGGAAATCTTCACCAAATCCTTTTTAAAGACGTTAAAATTAACCGTTAATAGTCTTGAAGTTTGTCAAATTAGAAAACGGCTAAGTTAGTACTACTATGGGTGCTACTACTATGAAAAAGACTAAGTTCCACGCCATTTAACCACCAATAACAAACGATTTCCTACCTTACTTTCTACACCAACCCTTTGACATAAAACATCAGATTTTTCCCTCTCTACTGCTCTTTTTCACTATTTCCCTCTCACTACACCCCAAGATCGCTATCCTAAGAAAAAACACTGAGAATCGCTAAGTTGCGCTAAAAAAGCCACGTCGCGCGACTTCACGCCAAAACATCAAAATCCCTCGCCTAAATCATCAAGTCTTACGTCCCACGACAATCAAAACGTTAAGATGGCTACCGTAAGCATTCACTTTAAACTCTTCGCCGACCCTATCAGGAAAAAGGCAATCAAAGCTCTCGATCACGTCTTCGTTAAAAATTTTAACGAAAACCTTTAGGTGCAAGATATCGATGAAAACCTAACCGAAAAACATTTATCTAACTTCATCGGTAATTATATTCTCGAGTAAAAGAGTAATAAAAAGCTCTATCATAACGTTTGTGCCTGTAATAAGTACCTTAAATTCTTTGATAATGAAATAATTAATATATAAAAGGCAACTCAAAAAACAGTTAAATTCAATTTATAAGTAAACTTTAAGTAACGAAAAGTTTATGTGTTCAAAAAACTTAACTAAGCTAATACAACCCCTTTTTGATTTGAACTAATGAAAAATACCTTTAATATCTTCTAGGTAAAAGTAAAGGCGTTGAAGACTTTTAACGTCTATATACGCATTTTAAAGAACCATCCATCAATCACTAGTTGAGTTCAGCCTTTTTACGTGCCGACGATAAAGAATCTGTTGATATGTTCGGCAACCTAGCATTTCTACGTAATAGCGCGGAGTGCGATTTTACTAGCGATAGAGTGCATGAGTCAGAGGGCGTTGATACGGAAAAAGAAATAGAAGTTGGAGTTATTCGGTTAATTAAACAAAATTGTTAAGTTTCTTAAAACCTTCCTTATTAGTAAGTCCTCTTTACCCTTTAACTCTTTCCTTAGAATCGTCAAGTTCCTTAAGGCGAGGTTTCTCATGGCAGGTACGTTTACACACGTAAGCCTACCACAGATTCTACCATAAGACTTTACCTCTTGGGCTAGGCGACTTGCAATTACCTTTATTATTGCGACTCGAAGGCTCCAAGGCTTAAGTTAATAGTAAGAACTATTATCGACGATTAGGACGACTATCTCGACCTTTCCCCTAGATCTTTCAAAATGGTTAATATTAATTACAAGCTCCTTACATACCTTTTGAAGATTTGGAATAACGTAGAAAAGTATAATGAAAAGCTTTACAACCTCTTCGATACGAAGATAATGCTTTTTTTAAAAAAAATATCTACAAGTGAATAGAGAACCCTTTTTCTGGTTTCTACTTACTATTTCCTAGTATCCTTATAAGTTACGCTAAGGATTACTACTTAACATTCCTAATAAAAACAAAAAAAATACTATGAGATCTATAACAGTATGAAAAGTTATTTTGAATACGACGTTCATCTTATACAATATTATATAAATTATATTACAATGAGATAGGTGACAATAATCATTAAAAAAAAGAGGAAATAACAAGAGGTATTTCCAACCACATGTTCAATAAGTTCATATTATATTGATAAGTAATGGAAAAGGCGTATATTGGCGAAACAACGTTTTAAAAGCAAGTCCAGGTAGTAAATACCGATGTAAACGAGTTTCAATACGTCTAATAACGTTTAAATATTACTTATAAATGATCTTTTAGTTAATTACGGTTTTCTTTTACTAACGAGATAATATATACACTAAATTAGCTTAGTATATACCCCTTAGGATGATAATTTCTATGATATTAATAAATAATATCATATAATAATATATTACGTCGATTGTAAGTAAGAGTAACTCCAACGTTTAAAATCTGGTCTAATACTTTCGAATTAGAATATATAATTATACTAGAGTTTATAAGGGTAGTATTGAACGGATTCATTAACCGCAATAATTATCGTTATAACAGTGATAAAAGGTATTAGATTTGTAATAAATTAGGTTATTAGTCGACTCGCTACCTTTCGGCTCAATGTAATAATAAACAGGTGATATATTATATTTAGTACCATATAACTTCCTGATGAAATTACCCCGATCATTTTGTAAATTTAGAAAGTAAAAAAACTATTAATGACAATGATATTCCCAAGAAAATTACGTGGCATAAAAACGCTATTTTTGGCGTGACCTAATAATTAGTCAACTATGCCTTTCTGTACTATTTAAATAGAAAAAACACTTTCGTTTGTTTCAACCAAGCTCTTAACTCATTATGTATCGTTAATCTTTGCAGTTGTAATGAGAATTATATGTTTTAATGTATAATACCAGATATGGGGATAATGAGGTACTGAACAGGAAGCTATTTATAGTATATAGTATTGCAAAGATAAAGCATTACTATTACATAAATTAATCGTTAAAATGCCGACAAGGCTAAAGTTGGTTTCGATCTAAGAGAATAAATATATTTATTCCTAATAACGGTTATTTATATTATTGTTAAGTCGATTACGTTCCACATTTTTCAGTTCCTTGCTTTCTTTTCTCCTTCTTGAGAAAATATGAAGACTCTTGACATTAACATTGATATTAATGCTGATAAGTTGGTTAAGAACAGCTAGAGGTTTCCCCTCTATTTTAAATAGGGGTATCTATAGTTTTATTATTAAGATTTAAAGGCAATGTTGTGAAACCTAATGGAGTAAGAAATACATTAATTATATCGGCGGTTTAATTGCCTAATTATCAATGAATCATATAAAGTTTTTAAGCTTGTGGGGCAAGAAAATATAGAAACATTGTGGTAAAAATCATTGAAAGGCTTTTCTATTATTGTTAAACGTATATCTAAGCATACCGAAAATTCAGGTTGATATTAAAAGACGATAAAGATTTTAATTGTAAAAATTTTATTTACCTGTTTTACTTAGATTATAGGTATATTCTTTGGTTTATTAACTCCGAGATTTTTTTTCATGGTGATAAGTTTCCAAAGTCCCTGTCAGCGAAGGATACGTTTAATATGTTCAGGATAATATGTATTAATCCGTATTTAAACCCAATTGACGTCGTTGTTTACGATATCGGTACTAAATTTGCAGCGGCGTAGTTTTAGGCGGATACTAAGATAATAGAAATACAGTATAAATAGGTATCTATTAAAGCTTACCAGAGTATTAAAAAGATTGAAAGGATATACGCGTTGCTCCAAAAAATATACGATATCCTTACGTTAGAAATTAAAAGCTTCACGATTTAGAAGGTACGTAGTTAAATAAAAGTAAAGGTGTTGGTATACATGTAGGGTGGCAACGTAACGTTGAAACAGTGTAGTATTCTGAGGATGGAAGAGGAAGAAAAAAGAACTAGAAGCGAAGCTCAGCTGAGCTGAGCATATAATTTCCAGATATATAGGTAGGTGGGGCCTATACTTCCTTTCATTTTTATGTATCCCCCCACGTAAGTGTACAATAAGTCCCTGTAACTAAAGTAAAAGGCAATGTCATCGTAGAGTAACATATATAATAGAAAGCGAGACGCGAGTTGCGAGACGCGAAACGTAAGGCATTAGACGCGAGACGCGAGAAGTGAAATATCAGATGCTAGAAGCGATTGGTAAGGCATGAGAAGCGAGAGGAATTCCGCGCCACGCAATTCTCGTAAGATATCTTTCACATGAGATTGAGTTTTCATAGGACAATCTTCTTGCGAACAGCTTTTTCGTATACCTTAAAATGTTACATACAATGTTCCTAATCTTTCATAGCTTTTTATTAATCGTCTCTTCAAGTGTAACCCTTTTAAAGAACCAAATATTAAATTTGGTAACCCATACAACGACACCTATTCAAACGTTTATGCACGATTTGCTCAACTTTCCATTTATCTCTGCTGGAAGTTTTTTTATATCGTATTAGCTTAGGTGGTAAAGGTACGCGGGCGAAAGGATCATCTTTAGGCTTATCGTCGAGAGTTAGGTATTAAACGTTAACGGTATGTTAATATTGTAAACTGGCGGAAAAGTCAAATGTATAAGTAAGTTTTTTTATATGGTTTACCATAGTAAACGATTTTAAACGTAAAGGTAAAAGTTTCCTTTATCGATATAAATGTTTGTAGTCTTTTTGAGCGCGAAGCTAAATACGATTATTTACGTTAGATTATATTAAACGGTGATATTCATTACAAAGCTGTTTTGAGTCATAAGCAATAACGTTTATTATAAGTGAGATGTTATGGAAAAGATACCTTTTATAAAGCGAATTTGTGCCTATTGTTGGGGTAAAAAAATGAAATAGATTACAACAATACATAACTTGAACCCGAACAAATATTCGTAAGTACTGGCATTTATAATACTAGAATATACGTTATTAGGGTTTCATCAAAGCGTGAAAATAATATCCGTCAATATTTATTCCGAATATTGAGCGATATGGTGTCGTAATACCAATTCGACGACTTGTTTTTTTCTTTTTACTTATCTATTATTTTGAGAATAATAAGCTATTGTTATATAAAGTTTAATAAAAAAATCCTTTTTACAAAGCTCTCTAAAGGTCGAAAAAAACTCAGTATTTCAATCATAAATAATTTCTTTTAATTAAACCTAATTTAATAATAAAAAACAGCGACATAGAATTTTCGCCTAATAAGATATTATTTCAGTGGTATACTTGGGTAATAAAAAAGTACGTTTTGAAGTCTTGTAGGTAACTGGTATAATATCGTCGAATTCTTTATAACCTAATAATACTCAAGGGGTATTAATCGATAATAATAATGGTAAAGTAGTAATAAAATCCATGTAAATAGTTTATGTGAGTTCCTTTAACGTTTAAATTAGTTAAAGTCGTTGAATAGGTTTCTGATTTTTATTTCGTATTTAACGGTATAGAATGTAATACTGATAATATTATTATACCAGTTTTCATTCATACCTAAAATACAGGCTATTTAGTAAACTCATTATACGTTTATATCTAAAATAATACCTAGTATTATAATCATTATAAAAAATCCGAAACGAATTTAGTATGAATAACAATCTTTTACTGCTATTTTTATCCCG
The DNA here is from genome assembly GCA_038502455.1 of Anisogramma anomala. NCBI lineage: Eukaryota > Fungi > Ascomycota > Sordariomycetes > Diaporthales > Gnomoniaceae > Anisogramma > Anisogramma anomala. Next base: position 16,207,477 of record JASMMZ010000001.1, read on the forward strand.
ATTGTAATGGAGGCGGTTAACTAAACAAAAAAAATAACTATACTTAAAACAATTAACAATTACCTTATTATTTAGCCCTAACTAAGTGAAATTTAAGATAATCGATCGACATATAGCTATTTACTTATATACAGACCAGAATCCGAGACTTATATCTCGAGGCAAAACAACTTCATTGACGTGTAATATAAGATTAATTTTGTCAAGAATTATATGAAGATTATTAAATATTTAATTAAGTATATTTAGGTAGAGTCTAAATATCTGTTCACGTGAAACAAGGTGTCTTAGAATAGTAATCAAAATGATTGGTATTCGTAGTATAAAAAGATGAAGATATGTCCAAGAAGAAGTATCCAGAGGTGTACGTTATAGGTGAGGGCTTATAAGCCCTCGCTTAGAGCGTACCACTCTGGAATACCTGCTTCTAGACCGCTCCACGCATAAGAGTATAATCTGCAGCATGTCGCGTTATCATATACTCTACAAGAGTATAGCCTGTAACATGACATGTGATCATATACTCTGCAAAAGTACAGCCTGTAGCATGACACGTGATCGTGTTATGCTTCAGGAGTGTACCTTATAGCGTAATATACTGCTACCTAAATATACTATCTATGAAGATATATAATAATATCCATACAGGCAATCTTTTCTTCTTTCTTTGTGCGTTCCGTAACTAGTAATAACAGTATTATTGTAGTGTGGTCCGTATTAGTTGTATAGTAACGATATTCCTTAGTTGATAGTGACAGTAGGTGATATTCTGTATCCAATAATGACAGTGGTATATGCTATCGTTTTAGGCAAAACTTCTTTATTTTTTTCGTTCTTTTGCTTATAGTAAAGCATTAATGTTGCGAATTAGGTTATGTGAACTTCCTCATAACTTCAATAGTCGTAACAAGTATTAAAAGCAATGCATATGTTCTGAATACGTAGTCTAGAGCGTTGTACGTAGGTGAAAGTAGGGGAATACTGTTGTAGGTGGCTTGCTTTCGTGGGTACAAAAATGGGGGTTTTTTTTTTTTGGAGGCCTAGTTGCGTATAAAGCATCTAGCCACTCTTTTTCCTTAAGTAAGGCTCGGATTGGTGTGGTGTAGCAGATTTTGCTGAAGCGATCGGCGTAAATGTTGTAATTGTAGCCGATTTTGAAATAAGCGAGTGGTGCGTTTGTTGTATTTGCGGCAGATCCTGTGATTCGTGGTCGGCTGGAAGTTGTATTTGTGGCAGATCTTGTGATTTGTGGTCGGCTGGAAGTTGTATTTGTGGCAGATCTCGTGATTTTTGGTCGGCTGGAAGTTATATTTGTAGCAGATCTTGTGATTTGTGGTCGGCTGGAAGTTGTATTTGTGGTGGATCTTGCCCTTCCTCCTCCTGTAGCCCTTTTCTTCCCCCTTGTAGCTGCGGCCCAGACTGTGTATCTAGGTCTTCTTTCTCTTGAAAACGTGTGAGGGCAATCTTTTCTTTTTCTTCCTCTTTCTGAAGGTGTGGTTTAGGTTACATACATAAGCCTTCCTTCTCCTATAACCCTTTTTACAGCACAGACTGTATATCTAGGCTTTCCTTCTCTTTCTTCCGCAGCCCTCCTTCGTCTTAAGGCTGTTCCTTGGACTGTATACGCAGGCCTTTCTTCCCTAGCAGTCATTTTTCTTCTTGCGGCCCACATAGACCTTATTTCTCTGGAAGCCCCTTTTCACCTTATAGCCTACATAAGCCCTCCTTTCCTGGCAGAACTTTTTTTCCCTGGCAGTCCTTTTCCTCCTTGGAAATGTGGTCGTTTTCCGTTCTTGTGGTCCCTGTTCCTGGCATGGAGTATGGGGCTATGTTGTTTTACGTGTGGTCCTCCTCGTTCCATCATTAGTCTCTTTTATTCCATAGGGTAACATCCTCTCACAAAGTCCGTAAGGTATAAAATTTTTCCCTCTCATTTTGGAAAATTGAAAAGTTGTGCTGTTTCGAATAGGGTTTTTTTTAAGCGGCTATTCTTATCCCTTAGGGTATTAATACCTCCTTTTCGTAAACGAATTCGTAAAACTTTGGCAATAAAAAGGTTTACTATTTGCCACATACCTAGCGTCCAGTTCGAAAATCTTTTGTATAAATCATCCAGCATATTAGTTCCTTGGAATTTCTTAGCCTAGTAACGAAACATAGCGGCTAAAATGCATGTGTTGGCAACATAGGGTTTAAGTTCCTCAATTGGTGAATCGATGGTGTTGTCTTAAAGGCTCAGGTCGATTTCGTATATCATAGCCTTTCTGATTCCTACGTGTACGACCAGAAGGTTGAAGTAAACGCTAGCATCTTTCGGTGTTGTTGGTTTGTAGCCATGGTGGGCGTTTCGAATTGGTAATGCTTAGTAGCGTTATATTAGCTAAGAGGCTAAAAAAAACACATAAATAAACAAAAAAAAATAGGGCAAACGAAACCAAAAAAAAAAAAAAAGGCAGACGTAGGTAAGGTGGGTAGATCAATGGGAACGTGGGTAAGATAAAGGGAATGTTGGTAGGGTAAAGTGTATGATCCAGTGTGTAGGTCGGTTCGTATTGGCGTGCCATAGCAGAACTTGGTGGAGGAATTGGTTGGTTACTTGGTGTGTAACCGATTTTAGTAAGGCGATCGGGTTGTTTGTTTGTGTGTAACCGATTATGGCTTTGCTGGAGCGAGTGATTCGAAAAAAAAAAACAGATAGGTCCCAGAGAAAGGTTCCGAATCTTGGTGTTTTTGCTTGCGTGGTCTGGTATTCGGTAGGTCCCAGTAAAGGGTTTCTGAAAACTTGGTGATTTGGCTTACGTGATCTGGTGTGTGATAGGACGCTTTCTAAGAAGTGTCCGGGTACGTCAAAGCGCTAAACAGGGGTTAATAGTGGCGTAATGAGGCTTTTAGCAGATAGAGAGCCAAATAGGGGTTAATGGTATCGTTCTAAAGTTTTCCTTCTTTAAGTCACTCAGTCTTTATAGTCTTTGTACACGTCGGCATGTAATTCTTATAAAAAAGAAGTGTTAAAGCACAAACAGTTGGTATCGCTACAATATCCCGCTATAGGTATTTAACGAATACTTGTCTCTTCTTCCTAAGCTATCTGTAGTCGACCGAGTCGGCTATTAATCAGTGTCGGTAGGGTCTAAAAACCTGTTTACGTAAAATAAAGTGTCCTAGAAAAGGAATCAAAATAATTGGTATTTGTTGTATAAAAAGATGAAGATATTTCCAAAAAGAAGTATCCAGAGGTGTACGTTATAAGTGAGGGCTTATAAGCCCTCACCTAGAGCGTACTACTCTGGAATACCTACTTCTAGACCGCTCCACGCATTAGAGTATAATCTGCAGCGTGTCACGTTATTATATACTCTACAAGAGTATAGCCTATAACATGACACGTGATCGTGTCATGCTTCAAGAGTGTACCTCATAGCGTAATGTACTGCTACCTAAATATACTATCTATGAAGATATATAATAGTATCTACAGTATAGGTACTTTTTTTAATCAACGAATCTTTCTATTCGTTGACGTTAGGAGTTTCAACACAGTATTTGGAACCAAATTAAGTCGTTTAAGGAGATGGATGAAGTTCAAATTGTATATATTCAGGTAAATAAAAGCATTAAATTTTTTTTTGCCTGATCCGTATAAATTGTATTTGGAGAAGTTTTATTAATAATACTTATCGTGAATTTGTAATTTGTAATAACAACGATTGAATACTGGTTTTCAACTAAAGTTCTTTTCATGTGTTTCCGCACGTAAAAAAAAACAGGTTACCTTATATTTATAAGGTCGATAATTTAACTTTACTTGAGTAAAACATATATCAAAACATAATATTTTGAACAACGTTAACTGGAATTGATTGATTGCATTTTTCAATTTACTGAAGTTTAAATTAAATAAAAACAATACCAAAATATATTTTCAAATGATTATTAACTCATACAAATAGTAAACGAAACGGTTATATATAAGGTAAACGTAACTTATTGTATAAATACTAATATAACGCGGCGAAAGATTCCCTTTTTTCAATTATATGGAGTATTTTTTGTAGTTTGAGTGTAATGTATACGCTTTCTACGATTCTTATTCTCGACTTATCCAGCTTTACGACTTACAGGTAGTAAATCAGTTTTGAGTTTTTGTAATGGCTTCAATGATTGGACAAAGTATGACAATATTTTGCGCAAAAACCTAGCAGCTCCCAATTACTTTTTCAATGATTTAATGGTAGTTGTAAATGAAAGATTGCGAAAGGATTATGTGTATTGAGCGGTTGTTAAGAGACCGAAACCGTTCATGTAAAATCTGAGTAATTTAATAAATTTAAATCCTATATAAGATTCTTATGGAGACGAGGAGATTTCAAGGTTAACAGATAAAGAGAAAACTTTTTTGAAGTTTTTTTAGCAGTTTTTTAAGTTGTCGGAAGATATAATAATGTTATCGATAAAGGTTCAACAAAATGAGTTGTATAGGTTGAAAGTACAGTTTATAAATTTTTATATAAACTCAAGTGAATTTATAAAATATATTAATGTTACTATACAACGTTTAAGTCCTCGATAGCTTAAGGAGTTAAATCGATTTCGGTAATTTGAATGTACGAGTAGTCAAAACAACTTTGTTACATTCATTACCAAAATGTTAGAAGATCCTCATAAAGAATTGATAACGTCAGCTTGAAAAGGTAATGGGTAGCTATTAAGGACAGCGTATTTATTAAAGGGCTTAAGATTAATTACCACACAACCTTTCTCGATATTATTAAGTTTTCTTTAAACTATGAAGACTGGTAGGGAAAATGGTAAAACGTTATTTACGAATTCCATACGATTTTAGCGGTATATATCGTTAAACCATTCATAAAGGAAAATTTCGTTTCCCTGAAAAAATAAATAACGATAACGACTAAGTTTCGTATTTTTCCAGAATTTTACAAATATAACTTTTATTATTTAGTCAAAAAGAGCTCAATAGGTTTAAAATTATGACAGATATCAGGGGTTTTATTACAAATCTTTACGAATTTCAAAGAATTAAGCGCCTTTGTTTCGTTGACATATGATTCGCATTTAGATTTTAACATTGGTATATAATTTGGAGTCTTAATATCGAAGGGAGCCGGAAAGCCTTTAAAACAAGGTTTATTCTATTACTTAGAAATATTTGGCTTTCGTGCATTGAAATCCTAAATAAGGCCGGCGATGGTGTTTAGGAATGGCGTGCCAGATTATGGGTTAACGAGAATTTCTGAAAGGAGCCGAGATTGTTTTTTTTTTTACTTTCTCGGCGGTATAATAGTTCAATCGAAACTCGGCTTTTATAGGTAGGGTTTCGGAGTCCAAGTCGCCTATAAAATAATATTTACTGGAGAATTCCCAACGGCCTTAAGAGAAGGATAAATAATTTCGAAAGTCATATGTACAATTCTTACTTCCTATAAAAAAGCTTAAACGGCGTTATTTTAAATTATATGAAAATATATCATATCTTTAAATTTCGCAATCGTTTCGAAATGTATATTCTTAGGAATACTGATAGCCATTGTAATAGGATTGTAAAGTTAAATAATATAAAGTGTAGTAAATCTATAATTATGTTTAACGCGTAAATATACGAAGTAGTAAACATAAATAAACTACCTTGAAGGAGCTTACCTTATTTAATTAAAAAAATTACCGTATGCTTGGGTAACACTATTCCAATCATAATTTTAGTATGAATTTTACGTATAATTGGATTCGTAACCTCTTTTTCAATTAAAAATGACACTTCGAAGGTGCTATTGCTAAAGAGACCAACATTTTTCAATATAAAAATATCTTCCTTATAAGACTTTAAATATTTATTAGAAAAAAGAACACCAGTATTTAGGCGGTATATTACCTAAACTTTAGCCGTTTCTTTAAAGACCAGACGTTTCGTCAGATTTATAACTAATAGCTATAAAAGTTTATTTAACCTTAGTAATAAGTCGTACGAAAATTCTCATAACGCCTAAGATTATTTGGTACTTATTTTAAGAAACGTCCGTTTCAACATAGTTAGGAAAGTGTTTATTTAGCTAAAACTTGGCGACAAGATTTTTACCTATACTTATATTTAGGTATAACGTATAGTTTGGCCTAAAAAGCGTGCTATATACGGCCACCTGTAAAAAGCGATAGCCATCTATATCTAGAGCGAACGTTTCGTTAAATAGCCTAGCTATAATTACTTCCAGATTTTTCATATGTAGAGAGACGTCCTTAAAGTTAAGCGCTGAATAATTTATGTAACTTATCTTTCTCTTTATAAATCGTTAGTATAAGGTCCTTATTTGCGTATAAGATTTAAAATGTTTAAAAAGAGCGTTACAAGATTAGTAAACTTGCCCATAACAGGCGTATATTTGAAAACTTAGCTACGTTTCGCTGGCGAGTTCAAGTATCTCGTTTATAAACTTTACCTTACTCGTTTAAGCAGGAAAGAAAGAGTGTTTAGACTCGTTATAACTTTGGTCGAAATAGTTAGTATCTTCTGATTCTGATTAAACGTTATTGACTTGTTCGCGCTAACGGCTGAATTCGAAGCAACTATCGCCATCTCGACGGCAACTATTACGGTCGCCACGGCGATTATCATCGCGACGCTTTTCTCGAGGTTTGTCTTAAGATTCGCGAGGCTTAATATCATAATGGCGAGGTTCGCGATCGCGTTTACGAGTACAATAACCACTTTTTCCAGGTTATTTATTGTACCTCTTTTTATTCTTATACAAATTGGTATTTTTATATTATAATTTCTTTTAAAAATACCACCAGTTCTCCTTTTCGCAACTCTCAATAATGATACACTGGTAATATGAGTATTTACAGTCGGTTACCGTTAATGAAATTGTCTTAAACTCTTTAATCTGATATATATACTCGTAGAGATTTTACTTATAGTTTAGTAATCAAAGGTTTTATTAAATGTTTAAGTTTAGCGAAGACCAAATGTTAATTAAAACTACTTACCAATTTTATTTTTACGCCGATCAAAAGTATCCAATACCCGAACCTTCCTTAACTTGGTTTAAATATGCTTATAAAAGACATATTCGGTTTTTATAGGATCATGTAAGATAAAAGTCGATTTTCAAAGAAGAAAAAGTAACTCGGCTCAGATTTATCTAAAAACGTTACGTTAATACAGCTATAATAATTTTTAAACCTAACAAGCTTAGCTCAAATAATTTCTCGTCGAAAATTTCCTTGTTTTACAAAACAATGGCGAAACTTTATAACAAAATATCTAATATAGATACGATCTAGCCTTTCACCTTAGGATTAAACCTAGTAAAACATTCTGAAAAAGTTCTAAAACTCTAAACGGTAGTAAAGATAACATGATAGTTAAGTGTAATAGTACCTATATTAAAAATAATTATAGTATTTTGGGTTATATATTCTCATTTACTCTCGCTTCAAGCAACGAAAAGTGTTAGCAAGTAAAAATTGAAAGGCCGGAGTAACATAATTAGTACGAAGACATTCGGGGCAGTAAGGATGAAGCTGGAGGCTGCAAGGACGAGGTAAAGGGCTGTAAAAACGAGGACTACAAGGGTAAGGATACTCGTTTATCTTATGCGTAAGGGTCTTAAAACGACCAGTAGTAATTATTTAATAATCTTTTATTTGTTGTTACAAGCCTTTATTCACAGTATTAAGGCATTCGTTAAAGATTATATTTATCTTTGTTATCTTTTTCTACAGATATCTAGATCATTCTAGCTTGAGAGAGGGATTCATAATAACATAATAAAGACATGTAAAGGTAACTAACGAAAAAATTGAAATTGGCAGGAGAATACTTATAAGTATGGCTGGCTTGCCAACTTTGTTATTGACTAACGAAGTAATTAGCTCGCTAGTTTTACAATGAAAACAACGTAAAGTGGTAAATAATTCCGTAAGATTTAAGGCTAACGCATGTAACTCACGTTTGTTTATCTGTAATAAAATGGCGAAAAGGTGGCTAGACTGATATTAGTAACGGCGAGAACGACTCGAATAAAAAGAAAATAACAACGGCGATGTGAAATGGTGGTGGCGCTAGCGGCGGAGGTAGTGACGGTTAAAAAAGGTGAGAAGGCGGCGGTGGCAGCTAGCGGTAGCGGCGTCGAGAAATTGCGGCGGCGGTGGAGGTAACGATGGCGACGTAAATAACGACGGCGACAAGGATTAGGTAAGGAAAAGGGGGTCGGTAAAGATAAAAGGTAGGTAACAGTAATGTTGATAGGAAAGAGGTTAAAGATCGTAAAGTTAAAAATCAAAGAAACAGAAGGTTTGGCGGGGCAGAGGGGGTCATTAATATTTATTTTTGCGGTTACAAAACTGGTAACCATATTCCTTCCGTTTCGTCTTATTCATTCTGATAAAAGGCAGTATTTGGTGCTTTTCAGCTCTTTTGCTTACAGCTATCAATTGTTGGTACGCATATATAGCGGCAACGTAATATTGAAACAGTGTAGTATTCTGAGGATGGAAGAGGAAGAAACTAGAACTAGAAGCAAAGCTCAGCAGAGTTTAGTATGTAATAGTCAAATGAACAAGAAGGTGAGGCTTATGCTTCTTTCCCTTTCCATGTATCCCCCAATGTAAGTGTATAAAAGAAGAGCTTGAATAATATTGCGCATCCTAAAAATATAATGCTAACGTTACTTGTCTTTGAAGCGTACACATGTTTAACGAGTAAATCACCGCTATTAACAAGTATTCAAAAGAGAGCTGTGACCTACGGCAAAGTATTGGGTAAATTACGAAAGAAATTAGCACATTGTTCAGTTCATAATACCCTTAACACTAAAAACGGCCTCACAATGATCAACGTGTTTGTTTTGCCGTTACGAAGTAAATTTACATACAATAGAACCCAGTTAACTAGGATAACTTATATAACATTTTACGTATAGCTAATCCGCAAGTAATTACTGAAATTATTAACGACTTCGAAATATTTTACATAATTAAAGTTAAGCCTTCTATTAAAATAACTAATAATAGCAACAAAAACCTTGAAGTTAAGCAAATGAACTAACACGATCCTCCTTTATCCATTATCAATAAGCTAATAAAACTTTTCTGACGCGAAAAACTACTGAATAAAATGAATATTGAGGATAAGTAATATATATTGAACCAGATTTAAAATATTTTTCAGTTTAATAAGAAGGAGAAAAACGACTAAAACTTAACTGTAAAACTCTGGGTATAAGGTATTATTAAAACATCTGCCAAATCTTTTAAGAAAAGCGATAAGCTTAAAATTAACGGACTCCCAATTCGAAAAGTCGTATAATTCGTACTTAAAAACGTCTTTAACCTCCAAAACCTAAATGTTACGATTTTCAAGTCGAAGATTATACATAAATTTAGAGATAAAACTATGGAGAAGTCGTACAAAAAGTTACGTTTAATCGATTAAGTGTTGGAATAGTAGTATTTTCAGTGCAGTAGGTCAACTTTACTTACAGTAAAGTTGACTATACTGATTGAAAGTTTAGTATATTGTTTTTTTGTGGACTTACTGTATTGACTGCAAAGTAAGTACAGTATGCGCACACTTCACATTAGGGCATAGACTAAGCAATTAGCTATAAAAATTACTGCGCAGACCATCTAGCAGTCTGCCAAACATAGAAAAATACATCTACTACTGGACCACGTAATACTACTATTACTTCGACCGATAGAATCGACAACGTTGCAGCGTTAAAAGCCCTATCAACATTAAGAATATATTCATAAAGGCAAAACCTAGACCTTTATATAGTCGTTAACGATTTAGAAGATCATCCAACATTTAATAGTCGTTTTTATAACAAGGATACTTAGCAAAATTAAAGGAAAGTTTACCGCAAAAAACTGCAATATGACATAAACGTACATATAATTAGTAACTGATATACAACCAATCATCCTACTAAAATTACCATAGGGATTACCTGGTAAATTATTATAAAAAAGCGTAATAAAATATAATGAATTAATATGCAAACCAGCTGAAGTAAAAGTTAATTAGATTTTAATCCATTAATCGCTATTTAAATTAAAATTATGTATAGAGTAATTAATCTACGACTTAAATTTAAAGTAACATAAAGAAGTAATTCGGAATGTTAGGCATAAAAACTTATAATACCCTTTTTATGAGAACCACTAGCTTTATCACATAGAAACAACAAGCGATTAAGGTCTAAAAATTCTGAAATTACAAGCCGGTCGTAACTCTAGCGAAAGATAATCAACTTACTTTAACGAATCGTTAATCCGTATACTTAGTATTAATACTTGCCTTAGTTTTCACTAAAATGGCTAGAGCGTTAACTTAGCCACATTTGATAACATTAATATGGCAAAGGCTTAACGATATTTGGAATAACACGACTATAGCAGTTACATTGCCACCCTATGCCAACCGAAGGCTTTCTACGACCTATCGATTACGGTAAAAGTATAAAAATTAATAAACGAAGATTTCAATTGGCTAAATTAAAGGTTATAGTGGAAGATGAGAAACCTAAGCCGAGAAATCAATATGGTTTTGATCGAAATGTTGAAGGTCAAATTGATAATCTTTACGGACAGTTCTTTTGCAAACAATATATACCTATTGTTAAAAATCGGCTTTTTGAAAATATTGGTTAATGAACACAAATAAAAACTAGTTTAATATAGTTGGAAGCCCAATTTATTGAATATTTATCAAATATAAAAGGATTATACGAAGTGTACTGATTTTGAAGGTTTATGGTATAATAACCGATTTCGATATAAGTATAATATTATAGAAAAATACTACACATTATTAACAGACGATTGAAAATTCCCTCTATCCCGGTAGTAATTTATACCAACTTCAAAAGCCTATTTGAATACCTTTTCAAACTCGGAAATATTAGCGAAAAACGCTTAATAATGGACATAATTGCACTTTGTAAAGCTTATGAATATAAAGAGATTTAGAAGTTCCAATGGATTAACAACAAAGACAATCCTGCTAGTGTTATAATAAAGACATCGCCAAATAAGGCCCTTAAAAGGTTTATGAATAGTAATAAACTGACTATATATATCGAGGGCTACGTTGACAGGCTACCCGATAAGGTTAAGTTACGTGTGAGCGAACAGAGATGCTCTGGAAAATTGGAAAACGACCAGGGAATTAAGTCTGGCGACTTGTTTAATTGACACGGTTAAGTTCATAGCCTGTACAAATCCCTGGAGAAAAACTTGTTTATGAGAATTGATAAAGTTAGAATTCAAACTCGTAGGGCAAATAAAGGTAATTTGAGTAAGTTGGCTGTGAAATTAATGGGGGTTTGGCTAGTTAACGAGAATGTAATTCAATGGTAACCGGAAAATATTGGTCGACCACACTAGCGTATGCGCATAAAACAAAAAAGCCGCCAATATTGTAATAATAGTAATTGCAGTACAATAAGTCAACTTTACTTACAGTAAAGTGGACTATACTAACTGAAAGTTGAGTATATTGTTTTTCGGGTCTTCTGTATTGACCGCAAGTCAAATATAGTATGCGTCCACTTCATACTAGGGCATGAGCCAAGCAATTTTCCATACAAATTACAGTGCAAACCGGCTATCAGTCTGCTAAAAATATAACAATACATCAATCACTTTAAATGCAGCACCAGTTACTTCAACCAATTCGAATCTACTACGTTGCAACGATTAAGCCCTACCAATAATTCCGGTTAATAACAGCATCCAAGATATTTTAGAGGTCGGTGTTGGTAAATATTTTGTAACTTTCTGTAATGAATTTTCTAACAATGTTTACTAGGAGACGGGTACACTTAGAAACGGCTTTAAATTCATTTATTCAAAGCGAAACAGCCACAATTTTCGGCTTATAAAATAAAAGTAAAAAAAGCTTCGAAAAAAATCATAATTTAGTTGTTATAGTATATTGGATCGTATTTAATCCGTTCGTTTATTATAAATCAATTTAAAGCGGAATTATAAAAGACGTTCCAACCAACGGATTTTCTGTTTGTAAAACCATCGAATGATCATAAACAATTCAAGGTTTCTATAAATCGTAAAAATAATAAACGGATGTGCCGTACTCCGAAACTTCGCGTTCTCTACTTCCAAACAACTTATAATCCCTAGAATATCTTTATCGTAAATTTCGTAATTACATTCGCCGGATAACAAATGAAGAAGGTAATACATTAATAGAGTAAATGTGCTATGATTATTATATTAAAGCAAATAATTCTCTGAAACTCGTCCCAAATAATCGACCCACAAAATATTTTCATTTGTGGTTCCATTCAACAAAAACAAGTTTTAAAAATAACAAAAACTTGAGTCGTTTAAATACGACTTCCTTTTCGGGTCCCTAAAGAAACTTAAATTCATTTTTAATAATCCAGATTAAAATTCCGGTTATAAAAATTTAATTTCGAATAAATTAACGGTACTACTGAGCGAATCACAAAAACCCTCAAACAACTAACATAAATGTCAAAAACGCCTACTCCCGGATAAAGCGCAGTGTCTCAGGATTCATACGTACTCCGAAACACTCTGTCATAAAGAAACCGAAATAATTGATTTAATAAACAACAAACTTATAATTGAATATATTTAGGTTGAATTAAATGTAATTCAAGTCACTCGATATTTACTTAACCTGAACGTTACAGTAATTAAAGGTACTATCCAAATAAACGAAAGAGTCGTTGATATAAAAGAAAGAGAACGGTTTGAAAAATAGGACAGACCAATTCTTAATATATCGTTAAAAGTATCCGATACAATGAAAAAGCCGAAAGAGGTGATTAATCATTCGAAAAATCCGAAACGGATACGAAATGCGATCTTTTACTTATTGATCTTCTTAATACAAAATTAAGAAAAAAACGGATTTCACGTCAAGTTTGATATATTATTTAATTCGTAAGATATTGGCGAACGTTTCGTCAATAAAAGGAATGGGTTATCAGTCGACTTTTATCATAACGTTTAGTAGCCGATAATAGATATAAAAACGACAATCATCTCCGGGTTTTTTTACCTAAAATTAAGGGATCATCCGTTAAGAAGCTTCTCATACGAATATAACCTTGATCAAACAACTCAATTAATATATTCCTCAACACTAGAAGCTCTTTACATAACATATTGTATGATAGGTCCCAAAAAAATTAAAGAATTAACCCTAAGTATTGTTTCAAAACCCTATTCTATAATAGACTTTTGACGTATAGGAATATAATTTGTCTCCTAGGGTTCTTTAAAACAAAGATATTAACTTTTGAAAAACCTTCGAAAGTTTACTACCGATAATAATGGCTCGTTTCAAATTTAACACCTTATTAATATCTTTTAAAAAAACAGATGTAAGCCGCGTGGTAACGGTTCAATCTCTACAAATTAAACGGAATATAACGTAAAAAACAACGGCACTAGCACACATAAATAACCTTTGTATCGGAGTGAATCCCTATTTTTATACGAGATAATTACTCGCTCATTCAAATAGTAATACATGCTCCGGAGCAGCATAAGTCCCGTACTCGTATTTTATCTAAGGCTGACCAAAAATAACGTCGGTTGACAAATTAGATATAATATAGAACCAAATACAATATGAATATCCATCGAAATTAACGTAAAAATAAACGATTAAAAATGATATGAATAATTTAAAGGATAGGTTGATGAAGTTATCAAAGTAAAATAAAGATGCATGATAACTCTAATAGGCAAGTAAACTATTAATTTATGACTTCATAACATTTCCAACCTATCTGTACTAAAACGTTAACAAAAGAAGTAACATTTCTAAATAAATCTATTACAAATAGAAAGCTGTTTAAAAGCTATAAGTAAGTTACCGGGTCGAATTAAAGTCTCTTTAACCTTTATATGCGACTATATATAGGAAATACACTTTTCCCTTTTAAAAGTCAATAAAACCATCAATAAAACAAGTTATATACCCGGATAAACCTTGATGCTGAAGCTATTTAGACTCTAGGTAGGACCTAAAGGATATGTCCAAACTCAATAACTATTCAAGCCGCATCTTAAATATAAACCAAAGTTCTTACATAAAAACTCGGTTTGATTCACTAGAATAACGCGCCATTTAATACCGTCTCGAAAGGCGTTTACGCTCATTATAATAACATCCTCCTAACTAAAGCACGCGGATATAATACTATTACTAACTCCGCCGTAAACAACAACGCCGCTGTCTATATTATTAATATGATTAATGTTGTCATATCTAATACAAAGGTTTCAAAGTTGTCTATTGATGAATTAAATATGAGAGACCCACTCGTTATATTTTTCCAACATGTCGAACAAAAGTTGCCCATTGAATAGGGTATCGATAATAGCTCTTTCGAAAATGGCGAATTTAACGGTAAATTCCAAACTATACTGCCAAGCTTGGCAAATAAAGCCTTCAAACGTTGGGAAAAATATAAAAGCATTTACGAACATCCTATGTTTAATTTATAAGCCGAGTAATAACGGCTTTCGCTGCATTTAAATTGTAGTAATATGTATAAAACATTGTTATAAAAGCGTTAGGGTTACTGTGGATATTACTATATACCCTCATAGATAGTATACATAGGCCAAGTAGCAGTGCACTGTATTGCAGGGTGTATTCCTGCAGAGTGCAGGTAACGTGTCACACTGCAGGCTGCACTCTTGCAAGACGCAAAGTGCATTATACATGGATCGGTCTGAAATGGTTATTCCAAACCGACGGCAATGCGTGGATTGGTCTAGAAGGAGTATTTTAGAGTGATACGCTCTGGGTGGAGAGCTTATAATCCCTCACCTATGGAGTACACCTCTGAATACTTCTTCTTAACTAACCATCTTTATATACTATAATTACCAATTATCTTAATTACTTTTTAAAAATCTTATATTTACGCGAATATTATAGATTTAAAACCTTACCGATATTAATTAGTAGCCGACTCGATCGATTTTAAACAGCTTAGGAAAGAAAAGATAAATATAAGTTAAATACCTATAACGGGATATTATAACGGTTCTAACTATTTATACTCCAATACTTCGTTTTTATAAAAATTATACGCCGACGTATATAAAGACTGTAAAGATTAAGTGACTTTAAAAAGGATAACTTTAATATGATATCATTAATCTTTATTTAATGTTTTATTTACTAAAAGCCCCTTTACGCTATAATTAACCCTTGTTTGGCGTTTTAACGTACCTGTGCACTTTTTGAAAAGCTTTTTATTACGTATCAGGTTACGCAAGCCAAAACTACCAAGTTTCGGAACCCTTCGCTGAAACCTATCCGATTTCCAATAATTTACACCAATTATCTTACTAAAATCGGTTACATACGAATATTCAAACCGACTGCCTTAATAACATCGGTTACATACTAAACAACCAAACTGATTACTTTACCAAATTAGGTTACGATATACTAATCTGGGCCGCCCACTAAACATCGGATTATACAATACACCTCCCTATAATTACACCCTTTATTTATCCTATTCGCCTTACACTTCCTTTATCCTATTTAATTTTTTGCATTCGCCTTACGTATTTTAAATTTAATTTTTATAACCTTCAAATTTTCTTAATTGTTTGGTTAACCTAGAGTTACCAAACGTTTATAAAATTAATTAAAAACGCCTAACTGGTTTGTGGTTACGTCTTATTTATCGTTTAAAATTCATTTATACTAATAAACACTAACGAATATTATTCTCATTACTTTAACTACTTTGTTTATTTTATATTTACTGTTTATAAAACGTATTACCCCAAACTTTGGAACCTAAACGTATCCGAAACCTTATCACGTCTCGGAATTATTAATTCAAACCGCTTCAATATACTTAATACATATAAAAATCACCCCAAAACACTTACAATTACAGTCTTAAAACCAATATTACTAAAGGAAGCTAACGTTACCTTAGACCTTTTGTTTAAGAATATGAGAATTAGAAAGAATATAATGTACGAAATCGACCTAAGCTTTTAAGACAACACTATCGATTCGCCAGTTAAGGATTACGACTCATATACGGCAAATACATATATTTTGACCGTTATATTCCGCTGTTAGGAATAAAAATCTTAAGGACCTGATTTGTTCAATGGTTTTTATAAAAAAACGTTTAAATTGGATGTTGGATATATAATAAACATCAAATACTATTATTACCAAATCTATATAGATTAAACTATGAATTAAAGGTATTAATACCCTAGGAGGCAAAAATAACCTCCCTACAAAGGCCCAATTCGAAATAGAATAACTCGTCGACGTATTAAACTAAAAGTATGAAAACCTGTACCTAACAGAATTTATAAAAGGATATTACTTTACGAAATAAAAAAAACTGTTATTAAAACGATAAAGACTAGGCGTAAAACAATCTGATCTTTTACCTATACCTCAAGCTAGAAGTAAAGACCCCGAGGAATAAAAACGACTACAATACATATTTATTATACAAATATAATACACCCCTACGTAGGTATACACTTTAAAATAAAACCAAACGCTAAACCACTTTCAAAATATTAAAAACAACCCGATTGGTTATGGCGTGAGCGGTTAAAACACCGGAAACGACCTGATCAACCACGAAAGAATCGGTTAGGACATAAAGAACAACCCGACCTTAAAATTAATAAGCGGCGTAAAACTCTAATACGTACCCTATAGACCAATACCTACAAACTACAACCCTTACTGCGATTTACCACTATACCGTTTCCCTACGAATAAAAGCGACCCTAAAAAGTTAACAAACTTTACCAGACTATAAGATAAGGATAACATTTACAACGGTAAGTTACACGACGTGCTTAACAATAAAATACGCGTAATGTTTAATACGTATAAAAAAAATTAAATTATACTAATTTTATATTATCTTACCTGATATACTTTCCGGATAAGTTAAGGAATAGTATTTGTATTACCTTACGTAGGTAAATACATTTGTAAAGTTTTACAACCGCTTAAAATCCCACTTCTATACTGAAATCAACTATAAACTTTACGATAAAGACTGAACCGGTATAACCTGGAAATCCATGAAAACCCAATAGAAAAACGCCGATGAAAACCTATAATGAATCCTTACCGTTTTATTAGCAAAGCTCCGAAAATATTAACTAATCCTCGGACCGGAATATAAAAGCGATAAACTTTTTATTTAAATAGTAATAAAGGTCTGTCGTGAAAACCCAAATTTCGACCTTGTACTTTTTAAATAGAAAAAGAACTTAAAAGCCTTTTATACAAACCTTAAAACATCTTTCGAAACCTCTATACGCTGACAAACAAGCCTCAGATTAGCATTTCTAGCTGATAAAATTGTAGGCGAAATCCAAATTATTAAAGTAAACCTTGTCGAAACAATTTACTATATTTTAAACCGGAAATTAAAGGTTTACTTGAGGCAAAACGAACGCCTAAAATATAGGTATTAAGGAGGAAACCCTAATAATGAAAAATAGGGAAGATTACTTAGAAAAATATAAGAAACGTACCGAAATTACAATAATACTTGTGGAAAAATATATGAAACCCTGTGGGTTTTTAAAAGCAGTATATCTTATACGATAAAGTTGGTTACTAATTTACAAACCACCCCGTTTATGAATCAATTCGGATCAAACAACAATTTCAAACCGAATATGATTTTAAGGATGGGATAAAAGCCAATTTCACAATATACGTAACCAAATACGAAGGCATAAATAACGAATTTAACGTATACCCTTACGAAGACATATCTGAAGAAGATGACTTTAAATAAAACGATATTAAATTATTAGTTTACGACGATAAAAATGCCCAACGTATTTTTAACGGTTTATAAGATGCTTCCTTTTTATATATTATAGGCCTGGAGTACGTAAATAAAGTATTAAACGTTAATATAACGTTGTAATTCACCCTTTCAGACAAATACGAAACCAGGTTCCAAGGCATTATGCCTAATATTAACGTAGTCGAAATTTCGACGGCCGGAAAACAACAATTCGACGTACTTACGGTGAAATTTCCGAAGTTTCGGCTAAACCGGATAGGAGAATACCAAAATGTTTTGTTTAGTAAAGATAAAGCGACGTCGCTCGGAACGGTCGTTATAAATACACGTTTCGAACTGATAAAGTTTTACGTAATGGATTTTGAAACGCTATTTCTGCTTTTATTATTTAATATAAATAAGATCGGAATTAAGGTTCGGAATACTACTAATTAGTTTGTCCGCGCTTTCAATAACGTATTTGTATCGTTTCGACTTAAGTTCAGCCACTTATAATTTTTTTTAAAAATACGTACAATTAAGGTTATTTATTTAACTTACCTAAAATTACGAACTTTATACCAACGATTCGAATACCCAATTACAAAACGATTTTACGTTTACTTTATATCGTAGGCTACATAAATATAGGTAAAGACGTATTTAATGCTATCAAAAAGTTTTGTTATAAATACCAATTTTATTTATAAGCCCTACGACTGTTTAAATTTCGCCTTGAAAACGATATGGATTTTAATTACGAAGCAATTATTAATATTATATATTTAAATAAGTTACCGGGTTTTTACGTCATCGATACGGTTATATCATTTTAAATCGCTAAGTTTATACGAAGCGTTTTTATTATTAATTGTTAAGATGTTTTAATTATTTACTGGTTAAATGTTTACCTCGTGCCTTTAGACTAGATTACGTACGACGCCGGCACGGTTTTTAATTTCACCGAATAACGTACGAAAGTTCAGATAGCCGGTAACGAGTGTAAGAAAATTCCAGTAAAAGCCCTATAGGGTATTAGAAAGTATAAACGATACTATAAACCACTAAAAAAGGCGTATACAGTATTGTTAAAAGAACCAAAAAGTATTATTCCCAAGGAATTTATCTTTTGAATAGCGTTTAACGCCGTTGATAACACTTTTGTCCTAAATAGCCTTATCTTTACACTCTTTATCTTTGGTGCCTACCCGAGGATCCATAAAAACTTTGCCCTATCACTATCTATAATATAAAGGACTAATAATATAGCTAAAGCCATGATGACATTAAGCTTACTACGAATAAAGCATAATATATCCAGAGCGCTAGCTATAAAAAATAACCCACGTAAAACTAACATATTAGACCTAATATTATAATCTGAAGTTTTGGTTTAGAAAACTAAGGATAGATAGATTAGCCTTTATAAAATTAACTCATTTAAAGGTAATAATATCCCTGTTAACTTACTAAACGAAACGAGTTCGTTTCGTTGGATAATGGTACGAAAATACAAGAAAAGGGTGAAGAAAAAACAGCACGAAACCGTAGGACAAGCAAAACCGCTTACAAAACATTACCCAAAACAACGAATTTAAACCGAACCCAGTTTTAACCGCACCCCCAAAACGCGAATCTAACCCAACTACACCAAATAAAAACGGTCTATCTATACCAAACCCGCTAAAACCTCGAGGCCAAAAACGCCCTAGTAACTTTGTTACGAACTCCTTTACTACGTAAAAAAATGGCAAACCGCGAACTTAACCTAAAACTCCACCGTAAAGGTATTATTACCACTTTAAGTACCTCATTTACATAATACATTTAAATGAAAATCTCAGCCTTAATCAATCAAGGTGTATTACGTTTTAAAAGCTTTAATACAATTACCCAAAATACTTATAAGATTTCTTAACCCGTCTTATTTACGAGGTTAAGGATAAAATCGGAAAATTTTACGAAAAAATCCGTTTAGTTATAAAAAGATATAGCGACGAAGGTGAAAAGAATATTATAACCTAATCACTTACGTTGTAACAGTCTAATTGTCGCTTGATTTTCACGCTTATTACCTTCTTTAACAATTTATATAACAAATATATTAAGCTTCGAAATATAACATAAGCTTATACCCAATTGAAAAAATAGCTAAAACGATGGATTTACGCCGATATACCTAAAGATTTCAGGTAATAGTACTTATCTAACACTATTTTACGCATTATAAAACCACCTTATGGCCTAGCCGAAGCCGATGTTTATTTGTATAACTATTGGAATAGTATTACATGCAGTGTAGTAAGTCAACTTTACTATAAGTAAAGTTGACCGTACTGCAAGTGTATTGCTTTGTATGGAGACTTACCGCATTGGGTGTAAGTCGAGTGCAATATGCTTCACTTCACTCTAGGGCACGGGACAATCAATTGGCCATACAAATTACAGTGCAGACCGGCTAACGGTCTTCCAAACCTAAAGCAATACATCCACTATCTGACTACGCAATACTACTGTTACTTCGAAGACCAATAGAATCGACAACGTTGTAACGTCTAAGGTTTACCAATACTAATTAGTACTTATTTGCTATGTTAAACACAAATAAGCTAAGTAAAGGAAGAAACTACTTTCCGGTTACGCTTTAAGTTAAACGACTATTAGGATAAAGTATTTTTGTTTACGAAGAGCCTTTATTGTTGCGTCGGTTTTTACGACAATAAGTAAAAAAAACCCTTAAGTTACGTTGGTTTTTACGACAACTTAAAGGTAACGACGGTATCATTATCGAAAACACTAAGAAATTTTTATTAATCCTTTTAAAAACTTGAAAATTAACTATTAAAATTCTTAAAATTCGGCAAATTAACAAATAGCTAAGTTAATATTATTATGGGTGCTACTATTATAAAAACGACTTAATCTCCACGTCAAATAACTATAATAAATAACCTTTATCCTTTACCACCTATACCGATTTTCGACCTTACCCTTTATAACAAACCTTTTTCATACTTTATTCTTTTTACTTCTCACAACACTTTAATCGTTAAGTTCGCTAATTTTAGAGAAAACACCAAATTACACCGAAAAAGCTACGTTACGCGACTTTACGCCGAATCGCCAAGTCGTCAAATCCTTACACGACTTTACGCCAAAATGCCAAGTTTCCTACGCCTAAGATCACTAAGTTACTCGCCATATACGCCCGTTAAATCCTATATAAGGCGAAAACATTAAGATATCAACTACAAATATTCACTTTCAAGTCATTACCGACCCCGCTTAAAAAGAAATAATTAAAAACCTCGGATTGGTTTTCGTTAATTTTTATGACGAATAACTTCAAACTATGGATACTAACGAAACATTTAATAAAACTTACCTAGCCAATTACTTCGGCTAGTACATCTTCGAAATAGATTTAGGTAATAATTATAACTATGGTACCCGCGCTTTTTAAAACTTTCGCGAGTTTTTCAACTATTAAAATTTTAATATATAAAAGATAATCCAACGTTCGATTAAGGGCCAAGTTTTAAAAAAGAGGTTACACGCCAAAATATTTACATTCCGGATAAAATACCAGTAAAATTAGAAAAACTTTATTTAAACTAATTTCATAAAGATATTATCTCTAAAATCTCAATCCTTAAAACCTTAAAAAAAGATGTTAAGGGATTTTGACGCCTATATATACGTTTTAAAAGACCCCTAACTTATCTTT
The DNA here is from genome assembly GCA_038502455.1 of Anisogramma anomala. Classification (NCBI taxonomy): domain Eukaryota; kingdom Fungi; phylum Ascomycota; class Sordariomycetes; order Diaporthales; family Gnomoniaceae; genus Anisogramma; species Anisogramma anomala. Next base: position 16,229,050 of record JASMMZ010000001.1, read on the forward strand.
AACTAGGTTAAGCCTTTTTATACGATAACGATAAAGAATTTATTAACCTATTCGATAATTCAATACCGTTACATAATAACGCGGAGTATAAATTTGTCAGCGGTAAGGCACGCGAAATAACGGCCACCAACATGGCTAAAGATATTAACGTCAACGTTTTACACTAGTAAATTAAGTAAAATCGTCAGGCTTCCCAAAACCTTTAAATACCTATTATCCTTTAACAATTTAATCGTTAAAACCCTTCAAAACCTTTCCCCTTTAAACTCGCCTATATGCGTAAACCCACCATAAGTCTTATTATAAGAATTTACCTCTTGGGCCAAGCAACTAGCAATTACCTTTAATACTATATTTCGAAAACCCCAAAACTTAAACTACTAGGAAACACTATTTAAAATTAGGATAATTATCGCGAATTTTCTCTAAAACCTATTAAAATGGTTAATATTAACTATAAATTGATAACAAGCTTCGCTAAAATTTAAAACGACACAAAAAAGTATAACGAAAAACCTTATAACCTTTTTGATACCAAAATAGTACCCTTTTTAAATATCTACAAGGAAATAAATGTTTTACCTTTTAATTTTTTACTTATTATTTCCCCAAATCCTTACAAGTTACATTGAAAACTATTATTTAACCATCATAAAAAACGTTGTTATACTTTAAGAAATTTAAAATAATATAAAAGGCTACTTCAAATACGACGTCCACCTTGCGTATTACTACATAAACTAGGCCACCACGCGGTAAATTATGATAATGGCAAAACAAAAAGGAGAAATCACTAATAGATATTTTTTAATTAAATTCTTCGTAAGCTAATAATATATTAAAAGGTAATGCGGAAGGCTTACGCTTGCGAAGTCACACTTCGCGAACAGGTACGGGTAGCAGTTACAGGTGTTAATGAGTTCGAATACGCCTTATAACGTCTAAATATCACCTACGAAAGTTTATTTAATTAGTTAAGTTTTTCGTTTACCACCGTAATGATACGTATACCAAACTCGCTCGGTATATATTCCCAAGCTGATAATTTACACAACGTAAATAAAAAAAGACTTTTTGGTAATTAATTACGTTAATCGTAAATACGAGCGTTCATAACGCGTCAAATTAAACCTACCAACCTCGACTATCAACTAAAGGTAATACTTACGCTAAATTTAGTAAAATTTAAACGAACTTATTAATTATAATTACTATCGTTGTAATACTAATAAAAATATTAAATTTATAACAAGGAAAATTGCTATTTCATTCAACACCCCCCCGCCGAAGGTAATAATAGAAAAGTAACGTATTACGTTTAATACCTTATTACTTTAAAATGAAATTTTTAAATTGAATTACAAATATTAAAAGCAATAAATAATGAACGTCATTAACGTTTCCAAACAAATTAAATAACACAAAAATACTACTTTTGATACGACGGCCTAATAATTAGCTAATTATACCTTCTTATACCGTTTAAGTAGTAAAAACACTTACCTTTACCCTAATTATACCCCAAATTCCTTATACACCTTTAATATTCGCGATCGTTACACGGATTGTACGTTTTAAGGTATTATGCTAAATATTAAGGCGATGAAATACTTAATAAGAGGTTATTCGTAATAGGTAGTATTACTAACGGAAAGAATTATAGCTAATGAAATTAATCGTTACGATATAAATAAAGTTAAAATTAACTTTAGCCTAGACGAACAACTATTATTACTAGGGATAACGGTAATTTCAACCGTTATGAAAACGATCACGTTTTACATCCTTAAATCCACTACCCTTTTTCTACTTCTATAAAAAAATATCAAGATTTTCGATGTTAATGCTAACGTTAACGTAAACGAATTAATTAAAAATGGCTAAAGGTTTTTACTCGCCTTTAAGTAACGGTACTTATAATGTTATCTTTAAAGCCCAGAAATAGTAATATTTAACCCAACGAAGTCGGAAATTAGTTAATTATACCGAAGTTTTAACTATCCAACTGTTAACAAGCTATATAAAGTCCTAAAATTCGCAAGACATAACAATATAAAATACTTCACCTTCGAAACTATTAAAAGGCTATATCATTACTATTAAATGTATATCTAAGCCCCCCAAATATTTAAGTTTATACTGAAAAAAAAATTAATTACGAAATCTTTATAAACGTATTTTATTTAAATAATAAAACTATTTTTTCCGTTATTAACTTCGCAACCTGTTTTTATGAAGCTAAATTCCTAAAACCTTTTTTGAAAAGAAAAAAACCTTAAAGAACTTTAGAAATATTATAAACTAACATGTTTTTCGGTTTACCTAATATCGTCGTTTACAATAGCGGTACTAGTTTTGCGGCGGTAGAGTTCTAAAAAGATACTAAAATAATAGGTATCCAATATGAATAAATACCTATAAAAGCCTATTAAAGTATTGAAAAAGTTAAAAAGGCATACGCTTTATTTCGCCAAACGTATAATATCTTTAAGTTAAAATTTAAAAGCTTTATGGGTTCGAGAGTACGCCTATAAGTGACAGTAAAAGGCCTTAATAATACCGTAAACCCTAACAACATAATATTAACGATTTTAACTTTTAAAGCGTATCTACACTTAACAAATAAATATCCGCTCTCGGAAAATATTTAAAAACGTGTTACGGCTTATAACAAAGATTCAAAGGAACTACAAAGGGAAGTGACACGCTGTTAAATTAATAACGCCCTTAACACCAAAAATGATCCCTTAACGATCAATGTATTTACTTTATAATTATAAGGTAAAGTCATCTTATTACAAAAGCTAAGTAAATAAGAAAGAATAATATAAGATATGGGGTATTATAAATTTTAAAATAATTATTAAAATTACTAACAGCCTTATATCTTTTCGAATCACTTAGGTTAAACCTCATATTGGGTGTACTAAAAATGAAAACCCTCAAGCTTTTGAAATAAAACGACCGAGATAATATAAACCACTTTTATCCGTTATTAATAAGTCGATAAAATGTCGTCGTCGTGGGTAACCCAAAAAAATGGGGAAACGTTAATATATATATATATATATATACCGGACCGTATTTATAATATTACTTAGTTAAAAAACAAAGAAAAAGATAACAAAAACTTAATATTGAAGTTTAAGATAAAAGGAATTATAAAATATTTCGGCAAACTTTTTTAAAAAGCGACAAAATCGAAATCGATGGCTTATTAATTCGAAGTATTAAACAGTTTATATTGAAAACCGACTTTAACCTTTAAAACCCAAACTTCACTATTTTCAAATAAAAATTAATCCACGAAGTTAAAAACAAAACCACGGGGCAGGCGTAAGAAAAATTACGACTAATGATTTAAAAATACGACGATAAAAACAAAACATAAATCCTTATATAATCTCCAACGATTTGGACAATCAGCTAACACTTAATAGTTACCCTAATGATAAGTTTGTTAACTAAAATTCAAGATAAATTTACACTTAAGAACCGTAATATTACGTAAGCTTATATATCGTTCATAATGAACCTGTAGATGATTGTATTACTAAAACTTCCGTAAAAGCTACGTGTTATTTACCCTTCAAAAAAGGTAATATGATGTGTTGAATTATTACGTAAGTTAACTAAAGCAAATATCTACTAGTTTTTAACTTATTAATTACATTTTAAATACCGTTTAATAATAAAGTTTTTAATATACGATCCGTATTTATTAGTAACGTAAAAAAGGATTTCGATATAATAGGTATATAAATTAACGATACTTTTTCCGTCGAAACGGCTAGTTTTATAATCTTAAAACGGTAAGTGATTAAAAAGTTTAAATTTTGAAATTACAATCCGGTAACGACGTTAACGTAAAATAAGTAGCTGAACTTCAATCAATCGTTAATTCGTATATTTGGTATTAATACCGACTCAAACTTTCGCCAAAAGGGTAAAGGTGCTATTTTTATTACAATTGATAAAATTAATAAATCTAGGGTTTAACGGTATATGAAATAACGTATACGGGGTAGTTATATTATCACTTTATGCCAACAGAAAGCTTTTCACGATTTATATATTATGATATTAGCATAAATACTAGCGGATAAAAACTTTAATGAACTAATAGGAGGTTGGAGGGGTAAATACGAAACCTGGACCGCGAAATTGATATAATATTAATAAACCTTTGAAAAGTTAAGTTAATAATCTTTACGAACGGGTTTTTTACAAATAATACCGATTTGTTTTCATAGCTCGGCTTTCTAATAACCTTCGGGAACGAAAATAAGCAGTAAAATCAATTTAACATTGTTGGTAATTTAATTTACTAGTTTTTAGTTAAGTGTAAAAGGATTATACGAAGCTTACTGTTATCGGAAGTTTATGGTATAATAGCGGGTTTCAATATCAGCATATAATTATATAAAACCCTTAACCACATCGCCAGAAAGGTATAGATTTCTCCTATCCTGGTAGTAATTTATACCGACTTAAAAAGCCTCTTCGAATACCTTTTAAAACTTGGGATTACTAATGGAAAACGCCTAATAATCGACGTAATAGTACTTCGCGAAGCTTGCGAAGGGAGGGAGATCGAGAATTTTCGATAAATCGATGGTAAAAATAACTCTATTAATGCTATAACGAAAATATCGCCAAATAAAGCCCTAAAAATGTTTATAGTTAGCAATATGCTAACTGTACGTATCGAGTGTTACGTAAATAGGTAGCCAGGGAAGCCTAAGTTACGTAACGGCAAACAAAGATATACTAGAAAATTAAAAGACTGTTAGGGAATTGATAATGGTAATCTATTTAAATAACACAGTTAAAGTTACGAAAAACTATGATAAAAGAACTTTTTGTAGGAATTAAAAAAATCGGACCTTGAAGCGAAGAAGCGATTAAGGAAAAATGGGGTTAATTTGTATACAATTGAGTGCAATATAGCATAAAGATCAATTGGAATTTATAGAGGGTATGGAGCCACTATTTAACGCTAACCGGAAAAGATTAATTAGATACATTAACGTACGCGTACAAACTAAAAAGCCGTTGGTATTGGAATAGTATTATATTTAGAGCAATAAGTCAACTTTACTATAAGTAAAGTTAACTATACTATAAATGTATTGCTTTGTGTGGAGACTTACCACATTGGGTGTAAGTTGAGTGCAATACACTACACTTCACTCTAGGGCACGGGCTAAGCAATTGGCTATACAAATTACAGTGCAGACCGGCTAGTAGTCTGCCAAATCTAGAACAATACATCCACTATCTGACCACGTAATACTACTGTTACTTCGAAGACCAATCGAATCGACAACGTTACAATGTCTAAGACCTACCAACAATAGCACCTATTAAAGATACTATAAAAAACTATTCGGAATAATTAGCTTCACCTTCGACCCGTATCTATTAATATTAACAGCCCTTTAGAAAGGCTTTACGTTAACGGGTATATAGACGGACGATACTCTAACGTTATACGATTCTTCGTTTTCCGTATTCGAAAAAAAGAAACTTTTGGAGGCCGGTATAAAAGTTAAACCTAAAACATACCAAACAAAAAATAACGTAATAGATTTTAATAACACTATTATCACCTTTTAAAACGGCACTTTAAACCTTATATAAAAGGGATAGCTAAACAAAGTTACCCTTATCGTTTTAAATAGCGTAAAACGGTCGACAAATATAAATAATAATATGTACGCGGCGTTCAAGTTGCCTTTATAACATGATTAAAAATGATAATTAACCTTTTTATCGCCGTATAATACCAAACCGAGCCGACGGATAATATATACAAGGCGTTTGATAAACGTCTTTCATAACAAATATACAATTTAAATCGTAACTTATAATTTATACCATTAGATATACGTATTACAAAGATATTCATCTTTAGAAACGGTTCCTCCGTTAATAATTACGATTGAAATTTAAAAATCGGTTTTATTTTAATCCTCGTTAACGAAATATCGGCCCGAAACGGCTTTACGCTTCGAAAAAAAACATTATTTACTAAAACTTTACCAAGTGTAAAAGGGTTATACGAAGCGTCCTAGCTTACGAAATCCATGACATAGTTAAGAGCTTTGATTCGGGTATTACCATAATGATAACAGTCCGTATAATTATTTCCAACCTTAACTTACACCCTATTCATTCTATCGTTTATACTAACTACTTTTCGCTTTGTAAGTATCTAATTAAGTTGGGTATTACAAATGAAAAACGGTTAATAATCGACATTATGATATTACGCAAGTCGTATAAACGATGAGAAATCAAGGAAACTAGATAAATTAATAACAAATCCAACCCAGCAAACATAATGATGAAAGCTATACCAAACGACGCATTAAAAACTTTTTTATTTATAAATATATTATTTGTTAAGGTTACGAGGAAAGTGTTACGACCTTAATAAGCTATTACATTATACTAATTTTCTCCGACTCGAATCGACTTATCGATACCTTTTTTATGGACCCAGGCCGTTGGGCATTGAGCCCATAGGTTAAATGACTGCACGTAATGGGATGGGCAGCAACCAGCTTGGGCTCGACCCGGGCGCGGACCGGGCACGGTTCAGGTACAGGCCGGATACGGTCCGTACACGACACGTGTGAGGGTACGTGACGGGCTGGGCATTGGCCTTGCCTAAGGTTTCTATACGTTGGGTTACGGTAACTTTTTTAAAAAAAATTTCTTACCTTAATAGTAAATCTCATTTGGTACCTATTTAGCTTACCAATGTAAATCGGATGATAATATACTATTAAGATCTTTTTTTATCTTTTCGAAGGAATATTACTTATAATAAATGAATCAATGATAAACTTTAATAATTAGGCGTTATATTCTAACGTTATTAGGGAGGATAAGCCGTTGGCAAATACCTAAATTTCTACCTTTATCAATATACCTTCGGCCCTTTCGGAGTCTATTTAGGCCGATATCTTTCGTTTATAAGATACCATAATCTATATCGTGTTGGTTGTTAAATAATTTTAATAAACGGGTAAATCGACTTTAATTATTGACCTTACCTACGACTTCATTTAGGTCGTAGCGAAAATTTAACAACTCGAAGCCGAATTAGTTGCGATTCACCTTAGAGTTTTGCTGGTTAAGGGTGGACGAAAACGACATAACAACCATAATTTAACGGATTTACTTTTATGTGGGCGGCAACGAGTCAAACGATTCAATTTATATTTGAAGCGGATAAAATGTAAATTGAAAAGGGTCGGTATACGTTTTTTTACGTATAGGGATATTGTATGGCGGTGGTAAAGTAAACGGTTATAACGTATTACGAAGCTGGAGGATATAAAGGTATATATAATATGGGAAAGTTTTTCGACTATATTTAGGCGGTTTTCGATAACCTTTACCGCGTGGATAAGTTATTGGTCGAATTTGAAGGTTTGGTTCTAAATAATAAGGACTTATGGGTACTATTCGCTATTATATTCGAGATACTTTTAACTTAAGTAAATGGTTTAGATTAGACTTCAGCCGTAAAATGTAACTATTTACATTTCCATGTATTATTACGTATCCGCGACAAGTTTATTACGACAGGTGTTAGCCGAGTGAATTATATTGTAGCTTTAAAGAAGTACTATGAATTCGTCAACGAGTTAAAATCCTTAGATTTAAAGCGGTATTTTGGTCATTAGTTAACAAAACCCTTCCAAGCCTAACCTACGGATAGTAATACGGTTATAAGAGGAGTTTAAGCCTTTTAAACTCCTTTGTTAAAAGGCTGTAGTAATCGCGGCTAATTATTTCGATATCGCGGTTAGTTATTTTAACAAATCCGCTTAGTATGCGGTTAGAATTAAAAACGTAAAGCGACGTAAGCGATAATAAAGAAACGTTAATCTAAGCTTATTTCGAGGCGTTATGTACGTTATAGTTTATCGTACTATTACTAACGTAATTACCATTTTCACTCAATATTACCTTTTACGTAAGTGTATACGGTTTAAATTGAAAAGGTAAAGGAAAGTTCCCTATTAACGGTAACAGAGAAAACCTAATTCCTGGATATAATTTCGTTTAGGGTTTATATAACTTTAACGACGTAATTGTAAAATAGAGTAAAATATTTTTTAGTTTAATTAAAACACGTATAAACGAAAAAAACAATTTTTATTCCTATAATATTTAATAATACCTACTTTTTTGGATATTTAAATGGATTTTGGCTGGAATTATTCTTATATTATAAATGAGGTTTTGTTATAACGGTTGAGAATAAAGTAAATTCAGCTATTATATTCAAGAAATCTCAATATGATATTAGGTTTACACCAAAATAAGCGTAGTACCTAAATAGCCAAGTTTCGTATAAATATCAGTAAGTAATCGAGCCCGATATTAATATATATTATTCTCGGGATAACACGGGATGTAATTTTTGGAATACCTTAAATACGATATCAACATGTAACCTTAAACGCGAGCGGTAGCCTTTAGTAGTTTAAAGTTAGGTAGGTTTAGTTGTCGACGTAATATTAATACGTCTTAGGACGAGAAATATATAGGTCATGGTAGGTTTGGTCTTTTTCGAATTAACGTAACGTTTATACCGAAGGGTATAACGTACGGAGGACCCGTTTCAAATAGCTTATATTATAAACCTATACAAAATAACGCGGATTTTATAAATAATGGTAATAATTACAGTTAAAAAGAGAAAGAATTATTTACATTTTTTACCGAAATTAGCTCAATTTAGTAACTTATTCGACAAGGATAAGGTTACAGTCTTACTTTTATATAAAAAAAAACTTAATCATTATATTTTCATTAAATAAAATAAAAATTTATTTTTACTAAAAAGAGCTTAAAGGTTATTATACTCGATACCACGAAATTTACTTTTTAAATTTCGACGATAAGTTACAAATTAAATAAATAAGGATTAGGTTTGGATAAACTCCTTATAGGAGGTAACGCCGGTATTATTTATCCGTAAACTGGGGGGAGGGGGGTTAACGGTTTTATATCGATTATCGGGCGTTAAATAAAATTATAAAGTAAAATTATTTTTCTTTACCTTTAATTAAGGAGACCTTCCATACGTTATCAAAGTCGATATAACTTACGAAATTGAATATTTGAACAGATTTTTTACCGTATTCGAGTGGTACCTGGGTAGAAGAAATTAACGACGTTTTGTACACGATTCGGGTTATTTAAATAGCTAGTCACCCCTTTTAAATTAGCGGGAGCACCAGCGACGTTTTAGCAATAATTTAATTATGTAATAACGGATATATTGGATAATTTTTTTATAATATACTTAAATAACCCTTTAGTTTTTTGCGGGGAGTATGAAGTAAAACTATATAGCGAAAGTTCGTATAGTTTTAAAATGTTTTCGTAATACGGGTTTAAATTTAGATTTTAAAAAGTATGATTTCGTAATTAAGGAGGTAAAATACCTAGGCTTTATTGTAACGATTGGGTTAGGTATTCGGGTTAACCTTAAAATAGTCTGGGTAATTCGCGAGTAGGATTTATTACGTACGGTCCGAAAGGTTCGAAGCTTTTTAAGTTTTACCAACTTTCATCGTGATTTTATTAGTAATTTTATAAAATTAGCAGATTATTTCTTTAACTTCAGGAAGTAAAGTATTCGTTAAACTTGAACGAAACGGGAAAAACATGTATTTTAAACTTTAAAAGATACTTTTATTATGTCTCCGATTCTGACGTATTAGGATTTAGATCGGCTAATAGTAGTGGAAACCGACTGTTCGGAAACGGCTTTAAGGGGGTGTTCATCGTAACAGGATAAGGATAATATTTTAAAGTTAGTAACTTATTACTCTATACAATTAATAGATACGAAAAATGATTATATCATCTACGATAAGGAAACTTTCGCGGTAATATCATGTTTAAAGGCGTGGTTTTTCGAGTTACGTAATGTTAATATATTATTTATAATTTTGATAAATTATCAAAGATTAAAATATTTTTCTTTACTACGGTTAATTTCGAAACACCAGGCTAAATAGGTCGAAGTCCTTTCACTCTTTAATACTACTTACGATATATGCCCGTAACTTAGAGCGCTCGCCCATATACGTTAACTTATAGGCTATAAAATAAGCCTGAGCTTCAGAGATACCGCGCGCGGGTTTTTTAGACCATTTCCATTATTATGTTAAACGTAATATCGATAAACTTATATATTAAAAGGATATTAATTACGGCGGTTTATATAAAAGAGTTTGGCGAAACAGAGGCCTGATTATTAGATTACGAGAATATGTATTTTAAAGATGGGTCGTGGGCTTTTAAAGGGCCTTCGAAAGCGATACCGCCTCGCATCTAGCCCGCGCCCGGGTTATTATCAGGGATAACGTTAGGGAATTCCAATACGACGGTATCGGCAGTACCGTCGCGGGTCCGGCTCGCGTTAGGCCCGCTAGTATCGCTAACGTCGAATAATTCCCTTATTTTCAGCCTAGATACATTAGCGGAATTATAGGATTGAAAAGTGGCGAACAACCCGTTATATAAAGTTCGTCTTTTAACGGTTTCCGAGGACGTTAAACGTTTTTCACCCAAAGTATAATAGTTAATACAAATTACAAATTGCGGAATTAACCTGTGGGGTATATTACGTTACCGTAGTCGTTTATAGTTTTCGAGTTAGAAACTATTAATAACAAGGATTTTATAGTAAATTTACGACTCGCTTATCATAATTTATCGGGTTAAAACCATTTCATTTCGCGGTTTTACCGGTATTATCATTATAAAAAGATGGTCGTAAATATTCAACGTTTATATTAAATATATACGTAATATAATAGGACGAATTCTTATTAAACCTTATGGTAAAGCCTTTTTAACCTTTTTTTATTTCTAAATGGTATTAAACGTATATTTCCGTCGACTTCATAATTGACTTACTAATTACTAATAACGGTCTTTAATATTTACTAGTTTTTATAAATATCTTTTTAAAGTTTATTTAATCAAAGGTTATATAAGTAATAATTGCCAATAAATATGCAAAAAGTTTTCGGAATATATAGTTGAGATTTTATAAGTTTTTAACTTTCATTATTAACAATCTCGGTTCAGATTAAGTAAACATATTTTAAACGACCTTATGTTCCTTAATAAAAGTCGAACAAGTTTTATTTATAACGTATTATTTATAAATAGATAACGGTATTAAACGGGTAAATTAAGAGGTTGAAAAATACTTACGTATCGTCGTCACCTTTTCGTAATTCGATTAGACTTTATATCTACTCGTTTATCAATTTCTGTTAAATAACCAAAAATCTATGGTTATCGGGTTTAATAAGAACCGTTTAATAAATGGGTACAAAATGTTACTTATTTTAAAGATAAACGGAAATACGAAGTCGTTAACTAATTCGGCGAGGTAAACGACTGCGTTTTTGGCTTATTTACGCGAGAGGATGGAATAAGCCTAGGCGGTGATAGCTTATGTCTAATAGCAAATAAAAACGGCGACGATTTATAAACGACGTCCAGCGAAATGATATAAAGTAGGGGATTAGGTTTAGCTAAGCTTTCGTAATATTAAAACTAATCGCCCGAATAAAAAGCTCGATTAACTTTATAATTAATACCGTGTGGTCGGTATTCCAAACCCTTTTAATATTGTACTAAATATCTTGAATCAATATCCAGTATTTTATATAAATTTAATTGAACGGGCGACTTCTAACTCTTCTTTTTCGTTGATTTTATCGGATATTCGTTCAAAATTAGTTTTTATGGTTAATAATATATGGAAAGGTAAATACGAGGAATTTAAAGTATAAGATATTTTCGCGTTAAAAACAGGAAAGAGAGGGATTTGTTACGTATCAATTAAGTAAAGGGATTATAATAAGTTTAAGTGGGAATTATTCAAAAAATGTTAATATATTATGGTCTTAAATATATTTAAAGCGAAACAAGAAAATATTCGAATTTACTATAACCTAGTATTTCGACGTCAACGTTAAACTTATACTAAACGATAGACGCATAGCGAATCGTCTATACCCCCAGTGTAATACTTTTTTTATAAATGAAGAGGAGAATTAATTATTAAACGAGGTTATAATATAAAAATAGGGCCAGGTAAATACTACCCGATTATTAGGATACGTATTCGACCGTAAAACGGATTTTACTATAATTTAACGATAATTTACCCATTTGTTATTATTATCTTTATTTAGGTTTAACGATTACCGATGTCATTAAAGTTAAGGGCCTTATTATAATTAGCTTTGGATATTAGGTAATATTTGGGGAGGGGGATAGTAAAAGGTATAGCGGGAATTAGTAAGCGTTGAGGAGGGGGGTTGGTAAAAGTCAGGACAGATATAAAGCGACGTTAAGGATGGCGGATAACGCGAGGGAGGCCGGGCGTTAGGAGAGGCCGATAGCGGATAATGCGAGGAGGTATAGACGTTGGGGGGGGGCGATGATAAAGGATAACGTTAAAAGGGACGAGCGTTAAAGAAAGCCGACGATAGCGGTTAATAAAAAGTAGGGTAAGGGTTGTGGCGGGGAGAGTAACCCTTTAAATGGGTTATTAAAAACTATAATACGTTAGCTTAGGCTTGGGTAACGCGGTTAACCCGAGCGTAATCCTTCGTTTGCTAGTGGTCGACCCGATTAATTCGTTCTTATTTAAGGTTAATAAATGTGATACAGATAAAATCGGGGATTATATAATTAAGTTTTAGAAGTTGTTTATAACATTTTATAAGCCGTAACTTATATTAGTTATAAAAGATATGGCTTGGGTAGTTATATCATTTTGGCCTTTTTGGTTAAAATTACGGAAGGGTATACAGCGATAATTAAAAGGGGCCAGGATAAAGACGTTACGCGTTAAAGCCTGGTCTGCCGAAATCGTTTTATCTTTATAAATAGGCGATATTATGGAAGGCGACGGAGGGGTCTGGGGTGAAAACGGACCCGAAAAGAAAAGGCGGAGTAGGTGTATAGATAAAGGGGTGACGGCCTATACGGTTGGTATAATAGGAATTTTCTACGTCCGAGCGATATTACGAAGCCGGGTAAACTAATTAATTAATTTAAAAAAGGCGGGGGTAAAAACGGGTCAATAACTTGAGATATCTCCCTAACGTTTACGTGTAGGGGATAAGATATAGCTTCTATACTTTACCGTAGCAACTAATTAACGTAAAAAAGTACGTAAACCGGGTAAGGTTATAAATAAACTTATTTCCTGAATATATTACGAAAAGGAGTTAATTAATGGTTAGATTTATAATAAAGTTTATTCATAAGTTTACTTTATTATAAACCTTTCGATCTACGCGACGCTTTTACGCTTAATAAATTCGAACGTGGAATTAAGAAACACTAAAGTTTAAAAGGCGATTAATATATAATATATAAACGTTTTTAACCTGTGACGGAAAAAACTTATTTTTATCCTCTTTATTTCTAAGGATGATGAGATCTCCTATAATGCGAAGGGGTTATAATAGGTAATTAATGGCAGGGTATTGGTATGTAATGTAGTATACCCTACGAAAAGGCTTGTTATTCCTTTTAAAGGCGCCGGCAGTAATATAACATAATTTAAAACCATTATATATATCGACCATAATAATAAATTAAACGAAAAAAACTGAGAAATATTAGCGTCAATATCTATCTGATATATATGAAAGAAAGTTTAAGAGGTTATAAAAGGGGTGGTTAATAAAGGGGGGCGGTAATATAAAAAGGAAAAGGAGGAAATGTTGGAAACTTTGGGGGGCGTTTGTATTTATAAAAATTAGCGGATCGGATTCGATAAGGGCTATATATTATACAAGATATGTAACACGGTATTAAAGGTCAAAGCGCAACTTTACATAACGTATTATACGATATTAGCGGTAAAAAGATTATATTATACGACGCATTAGAAGGTACGTTGTATAACGCCGACGGTAAGGAAAATATATTATACGGGGAGTTCACGGGTATGTTATACGGTGCCGGCGACCTGGGGCGGGCCGGCCAAAATGTTATACGATATGTTAAATATAATGTTACCGGCTTAAGTTCGACCCGTATGTTAGGCGAGCACGGCCCACATCCGGTGTTTATCCAAAAGGGCGTCGTAACCCTTATAATATCCGAGGATAAAGGGTTATGTTATAGACTTATGCCGTTAGCCATTAAGCCTATAAATTACGTGACTGTATACGTAATGGGATGGGCAATACCCGGCCTAGGCCCGGCCCAGGCGCGAACCGGGTACGGTCCGGGTATAGGCCGGATACGGTCCGTATACAGACAGGGCACGGTCCGTATACGGACAGGGCACGGTCCGTATACGGCACGTATAAGGGCACGTGATGGGCTGGGAATTTGCCCTGCCCAAAGGTCCTGCACGTTGGGCCATGGTAGCCTCTTCTAGTCTTCCTCCGTACCTCAATAATAAATTCCATTTGGCACCTACTTAGCTTACTATCGTAGGTCGGACCATAACAACCTTTCGCACAGATCCACGTTTTACCTTTATTTAAACTAACTATTCGTTACGATCGCTGATTTTACCACTGTTGAATACAACTATTTACGCCGATTAAATATTTTCTTTTTTTATTGAATTTTGCGACTTTGTAACGATATAAATTACGTTTATCACTTTGAACAATTGGTTTATAAAAAGCTATAAAATTACTATATAGCGTACTACACCATTACCGAATACATCGGCTTGGCCCCAAGGGTATCTATATATTACTAAAGGGAAAAGGCGACGCCGTCGCGTCCCTACCGTCCTCTCCATCGTTTTCCCCCTTTATATTAACGCTACCGCCATTACCGCTAACGACGTTATTAACATTAACGAGGATATAACTTTACACCTCATTAGTTATAACTTTAAGTAAAGGTATATAAAAGGGATTACCCTTTTTGCGGCAACGTACGATAACGTCGTTAAACTCGCATATGTAATACATACATAGGCCCTATTTCCAAACGGCGACGGCGGTTACCATTTCCTTAATATGTCAGTTAACTCTTATTAATAATTAGCATCAACTTATTTTAGTTACTTACGACGATTTGTTTTTGACATCGCTCCAAATAATGTATTTTCGTTGAAAAAATAGTTTGAAAATTTGTTTAAAATTTACTAAAAAGCCAGTGGACGCGTAATACGACCTCAGCCTACGGCCTTGAAACTATCGAAACGGGGGAGTACGAATTGCTAGTCCGTTCGTAACAGTGGTAATAAACCAAACGGCCCCTTCTTTCATAGTAATCGCTAATAGACTTACCCGTGGCCGCAGACGCGATACATGATACATAAAGTGTATTTATTAACGGCTTAAATCTATGGACCCGGATACGTCGTTTTAACGCTTAATGTATTAAAAAGACCTTATGGCGTACCTTAGCGATACGAAACTCGAAACGGAGGAAGATATCCGCTTCGTATTCTTCATTTATAAAAAGTAAATTTAAAGGCTTATAAAAGGAGTGAATAAGATATATATACCTTAACGTAACTACGTTAGGTTACGTTTACGGCATAAAGAGGCTCCTATATGTAATAGGGTTTTTACCCATGGGGATAGAGTGAGGTTTATAACTTTAAAAGCCTCCCGCTCCTCCTCTGAGCTGGAAAATGATGAGGGAAATAAGGGGGAGGAAGAGGTCGAGGCGGCGGCGGTAGGGAGGGGTGAGGTGGAGGTGGTGGCTAGGCTAGGCGGCGTAGCAGCGGTGGGACTAAGCGGCGTGGCGGCGGCAGCGGCAGAACTTAGCGGTGTAGCGGCGGGCGGGTTGGTAGGGGCTGGCGGCGTAACTGTAATAGAGGAGATATCACCTGACAAGGGCAGGCTACTATTATTAGTAGTGGTGGTAAATTCAATAACAGCTATAACGGCGGCAGCCGTGGCGGCGGCGCGTCGCCGCTTACGCGTTAAATGGCGCCTTACATTTTAGTTTTTACGCGTTATTTAAACAAAGGAAAGGTTATTTATAGGTATTGATTAAATAACCTACTTATTAAAGTGGTTTATTTTGATGAAAGGAAACAAAAGAAGATAGGGATACGGTTTAGTTTAGTTAAAGGGAATAAAGGTTAAATTAAAATAAGGACTTATATTTCTATGGATTACGCGCCTTTAAAAGAAAAAAAAGAGGCTTTACCTAGGCCGATAGCAATACATCTTTTTATACTAACCCAACACGTAATTACATAATTACTTTTACGCAATTACATTTGTATAATTAACCCCTATAACACCGGCGTAATTACCCCTGTTAACCACGAAAGACGTTATTACCAACTATATCGCCCCCATTTAACTATACGAACCAGATCCGAATTACAATCACCACCTCGACTAGACTTTACTAATCCTAGCCGAACTTACTAATTTGGACCTTTTGCGATTAATATGGCAACAACACTATCACTACAAAGACTGCTAATTTGGACCTATTACAATTAATACTACAGATAATATTGTCACTACTAAGCTATAGGTACGGATTATATAAGGGAAAAAAAGATTGCCTATGTAGATATTACTATATACCCTTATAAATAGTATATATAGGCTAAATAGCAGTATACTGTATTGCAGGGTACATTCCTGCAGGGTGCACGGTAACGTATCACGCTGTAGGCTGCACTTTTACAAGACGCAAAGTGCATCATGTATGGATCGGTTTGGAATGGTTATTCCAGACCGACGGCAATGCGTGGATCGGTCTATAAGGAGTATTCCAGAGTGATACGCTCTGGGTGGAGGGCTTATAAGCCCTCACCTATGGCGTATACCTCTGGATGCTTCTTCTTAACTAATAATCTTTATATATTACAATTACCAATCATCTTTATTACTTTTCAAAGACCTTATGTTCACGTGAATATTATAGGCTTAAAACTTTACCGACAGTTACCATTACCATCGTCGCCGTTACGAACGTAGTAACTTTTTATAACAAGATTTATTATACCCTTGAACCATCAAAAAATAAATTAAAATAATCTTTTTATATCAATAAATTCGCGATTTCTACACAATTTACGTAATATTGTGACTTACTATACCGGAAAACGTAATTTAACAATGAAGAATTTAACCGATCAGTCGAAGGGTTTACGTTTAACTTATTACGGAATAATATCGTCAAGTCAACCGTTAATATCGTAACATGAGTCGAAAAGAATCTAGGACGTCGTCGTTATAGTTGGGTAACTCGACGCGAGCTTTAACAAAAAGCGACACGAAAACTACGTTAACGTCGTTTGTAAATAAGGTAAAAACAACCCTCCCTTGAGTAAAAATTTTGGAAACGTAAACATGCCGGTAATAACTTTAAATTGCCGGATCATATTCATAAATCTAACTAATATGTTCGCGTTATATTGTTTAATACGTAAAACGTGCTTGTAAATAGCCAGATTCCGCTTAACGATTATTGTTCGTAAAATCTCGGTAAATTACTCGTTCCAAATAATCAATCAACCGTATTAAGTTACCGGGACGCTCCAAAGCTAATTACTTATACGAGAATAGAATAATTGCTTCAAAGCCCAAGGATTTAAGTTGAAAAGGTTGAAAAATATAACCCTACATTATAGCTATTTAAAATCAATTAAAATACCATCGGTAATAAATATTAAAGATTGTATATGAAGGGATTAAGCCAAATTTATCTCTTAAAGCGGTTGGATACTGTTGGTAAGGCTTTAGAAGTTGAAACGTTATCGATTCGATTGGTCGAAATGACAGTAGTATTGCGTGGTCAAGTGGTAGATGTATTGTTCTAGGTTTGGCAGACCGCTAGCTGGTTTGCGCAGTAATTTGTATAGCTAATTGCTTGGACCGTACCCTAGTGGGAAGTGGGCACATACTGTACTTCACTTGCAGCGAATATAGTAGGCCTACACAAAATAATGCACTCAACTTGCAGTTCAGTATAATCAACTTTACTTACAGTAAAGTCTCGATAAAAGAAGAGGGAAAAACTTCTGTTAAAGAGCTGCTATAGAGCTAGTGAAAAGGAGTGACTTGGTTACATAGTTTATTACGTAACATAGGCATACTTAAGAGCCTTTCGAGAGCGTTGTAGGTGCATGGCAACCGCCAGAGCTAGATACCTCGTAACTACTATCCCAGGTGCCAGCCTATAACACCGCACTAAAAATATATATCGCATTTTACTAAGTTCATTTATATTATTACATAGAAGGAAACAACACACTACTAGGTATTTTAAATAGGCTTATAACCTATTATACCAGGAATTTGAGAAATACCATAGCTTTTACCTATATAATGCATTATTAGGTAAAAATCTTGAACGGGAAACTAAACCCCCAAGTCAACCTATGAAATAAGGCCTTAAGGTATCCTATAGTTTAGAGACCCATAATATTATACAGCTGTGAAAACTGTAGCTTCGTTCGAGCTGTGATAATCGGCCGTAATAATGACTATTCGACGCCTACTCGTATTCAAAATCTGATAACGACCTAAAATATTTTTTGGAAAAGCTTGTAAATATATATACCCTGGTTGAAAACTCGTAACGATGGGGAAAATATACTTTACAACTCGTTTGGCGAACCACTTTTTTTCTGCAGGCCACTGTCATGACCCAGACAGCGGTTAGGTCAGGAAAACAGGCCAGCAAGGAAACTACGCCACTGAGACGCCTGAAGTCTAACACATCAGGCGGGGAACATCTCTTATGTCAGCAGACCCAGGGTTAGGGTTAATGCCAAGGATATGTTGGATATGTTGGATATGAGGTTATCCAAGCTATCCAAGGACATGCCAAGGATATGTTGGATATGTTGGATATGAGGTTATCCAAGCTATCCAAGGACATGCCAAGGATATGTCGGATATGTTGGATCGGAGGTTATCCAAGCTATCCACATTATACAGTACTGAAGACGTATGAAGGAYTGAGGATATAAGGACACGGTCAGCACCACACAGATAGTATTTCCTTCATAGCTCTTCAGTTGTCAATCTAAGTATTCAGTCTACCCTGAATAGCCTCACGGCATCTGATCATCACTCGCACGAACACAGTCTTGATATTGCACCTTTTGTTACCTCTGCTACCTTACTGTTAACATAAACCCTCTGACACCTTCTACATACTCACGGGTATTTAGTGTGATCATTACATCAATCTAAGTATTCAGTCTACCCTGAATAGCCTCACGGCTTCTGATCATCACTCGCACGAACACAGTCTTGATATTGCACCTTTTGTTACCTCTGCTACCTTACTGCTAACATAAACCCTCTGAAATCTTCTATATACTCACGGGTATTTAGTGTGATCATTACAGCCACAAACTCAAGAAGTGTAAAAAAACGTAAAGAGAGGTATACCACTCAATGGGTAATATACCAAGAAAAGTCTTTCGTAAACAACAAAAACTATTTAAAGTAATATTAAAAGCTTTTCTAAATGGATAGGGTGCTGTTATAGGTGATAACGACCAAAGAAAGGGTTGTCGTAAACGAACATTTATAATGAAGGCTTTATAGCCTTATAAAAATCTTCAAAAACCGTTAAACGTAAATAAAACCATACTTTATCTTTTTTCTAACGTAGTTGGGTTTGAAAGGCTACGTTGGTATAAGTAATGAGGGACGGAATCGATGTTTATAAGAGTTGTTTTATAGATGCACTGCTACGCAGACGGTGAATCGGGGCGTCGACAATTTCCAAAGATAAAAAGGGGTCGCCAGAAAAGATTCAAGTGGTGATAAGGTCTATTAATATGGATATTATCATATATCTCCATAGTTAGTAAGCGGCCACATTGCAAGTTGTATATTTGCAGAGTGCACAATAACGTGCCACCCTGCTAGGTGTATTCCTGCAGAGTGAATGATAGCGTGCCACTACCTAGAAGAGGCATTGGAAAAGTGTACGGTAGAGTGCCACTGCCCAGAAGGAATATTAGTAAATTGTATGGTAAAGGATTACTACTAGAGTAGAAGCGTATATGCTTCCACATAAGACGTATACTTTCCGAATGAATTTTCTCCCTTTAATTTTACTATTTACCTTAATATAAATTACCAATTTTTGTAATTACTCTTTTTATGTACCTAGTATAATAAATCTTGTCAATAATAATTAGTAGCTAACTCAGTTTATTATAAATAACTTAGGAAAGAAAAGATAAACCTAAGTTAAATACCTATAGCAGGATACTATAACAGTTTCAATTATCCGCATTTTAACATTACTTTTTACAAAAATTACACAAAAGTATATAAAAACTATAAATTAGATTGAGTTCAAAAAGAACTACTTTAGTACTAAATTATTAATTCGGTTATTTCTCTTGAACTACTTAGAAACCCGTTACGTTATTCTTAATTTGATTGGAGTTTCAAAAATATCCGGATACTTCTTAGGAAATGTTTAGTTATATATTAGGCTACGAAAATCAAAATCACTAAGTTTATAAACCTTTCATTAAAAACCATCCAATCTAAATACAGTATTCAAATCGCTTATAAACTTCGAAAGCGGTTAGAACACAACTTTTAAAACACCCCTATAATTAATCTAAGCCTTAAAAAATAATCGAACCACTTACTAAACGTACACGACACGCAAAACATAGCATTGAAAACGCTTACGAAGCCTTATACACTATTTTAATATATATATATATATACTTTCCCATTTTCACTACCTTATTCGGGTTTTCTTGCTCGCTTTTCACCGCTTATTCAAATTTATTGCCTATAATATTTAAGTTTACTAGGTACTTAATTAGTATAACGCTTGTGAAAGCGGAAAAGGATAATTTAAAACGTTTAACCAACTTGTAGTTACGCCTTTTTTATATTTTTTTGGAATCCATTTATTCCAATAAGCGCTAAACGCCTTACTTCAAACGCTTTATTACACTTTATTTTCTTTCATTTCCATATTATACGTTTCTATTTAAACCTTACCTTTTTGAATACTATATTGCAAGTGCAGCCGAATATTATCTACTGCATAAAATCAATTTTCACACCATTCCAACATTTCCAGTACACCTATATACGAGTTCCTTAAACGCTTTACTAAACTACATATTTTCCTAATTATAGCTCCAACATTAATAAGTTAAGATGAAGCTAACGAACATTTCGATATTCTAATCCAATATATGGTAATTAAGAACATTGTTTTACAAGAAATTTATTTAAAATTATGGGATAAGATTATCGATACACCGGTTAAGAACTTAGATCTTTATACGGAAAATACGTATATTACAGCCGTAATCTTTCGTTATTAGGAGGGAAAGGTCTAGGGACCCTATATATTAGATACTTTCCGTAAAATATATTTAAACTGGACGATGAGAATATAGCGTAGGGTATACAACTTCATTTTCAAAGTTTTCTAAGCATAGTTACCAAATGGAAGTATTAATACTCCATAAAGTAAAAACGGACGTCTTATAAAAACTCTATTTAATTCGGTACAATTCATTAACTTACCAGATAAAAAGGATAAGGACGTGTATTAAACGGACTTTTTAAAGGATATTACTTAAAAGAATATAAGAAATAGGTTATGAAAGATATACGTATAAAACAGCAATGTAAAAACACTGTACGAATACAGAGTGTAAGACGCTTCAACGATATGCCCGCGCCGCAAGTAAGGTATATAGAGCTTAAGAAAAAGGAAAAAGTATTAAAAATGTTATTTTCCATACGGGTATAATATACACCCACCCCTTTACGTACATTGAAGAAAGGATAAAAGCTAAACCACTTTTTTAATATAACTAATACCCCTTTCAGCCGTAGTAAAAACGGCCTAAACGACGGAAACTATATTTCCGAAAATGGTATAAGCGGCGTAAAACGATGATACGAGTTTTATGAACTAATATCTACTAACCATAACCCCTATCGCGACCTTCCGCCACACTATTTTTCTACTGATAAAAATTACCCTACGAAATTTACCAACTTTACCAGGTTATGAGATAAAGAAGATAATTATAGTATCAAATCATATAACATATTCGATAATAAAATCCGTATAATACTAGATACTTGTAAAAGATTACATACAAATTTATCATGATTTTATATAATTTTACCCCGTATATTCATCGGGCAAATTGAAATGTGGTACATATATGATATTACTTAAGTAAACATATTTATGAAGTGTTATAATCACTGGAAAATTCATTTTAATACAAAAACAAGCAAAGAATTTTACAATAGGGATTAGACAGGTACTATTTGGGAATCCTTGAAGAATTAATATAAAACCGTTAACAAAACCCTACAAAAAGTATTTACCGCTATACTAGCAGAGTTCCGGAAATACTAATTAGCTATAAAACCAAAATATAAAGAGGATAAACTATTTATTCAGGTAATTACAAAAATATACCACGAAAACCCAGATTTTAACCTTATGTTATTTAAACATAAAAAAACTTAAATTCTTTTTGTATAAGTTTCAAAAAATCGCTTAAAACCTTAATAAGCCAATAAACGAGTTTCAAATCATCATTGGTAGCCGAAAAGACTAAAGTCGAAGGCCAAATTACTAAGGTTAACCTTACCGAAACAATATATTGCGTCCTGGACCAACGATTCGGAATATACCCGAAACAGAATGAACGCTCTACATACGGTTATAAAAATAATATACACTAACGAAAGAGTCCCGGAAACTGAGGGTAAAATAGTTACCAACGAGGATAACCTTACAACTAAATATAAAACCTATCACGTATATTACAATACCTATGACAAAATATACAAAACTTTATAGGTTTCTAAAAAAAATATATTATATATAATAAGGTCGGCAATTAGTCGACTAATTATCTAATATACGAACAAATTCGGACTAAATGCTAATTATAAGCCAATTACCCACCCGAAAACCAAATAAAAGCCGATTTTACAATGTACGTAGCCGACTACGAAAACGCAAAGGCAAAATTTGACTTGTAACCCTACATTTATACCTCTGGAGAAGATGACTTAAAGGAAGATTAAACTTACTTAATAGTTTAGGATAATGAAACCGACTAAAAAGTATTTATAGGCTAACAAAATGCTTTATTTTTATGTATTATAAGCTTGGATAATATTAATAAAATGTTAAAAGCTTATATGGAGTCGTAATTAATACTTTTGAACAGATACGGAAATATATTCTTAGAAATTATACCAAATACCAGCCTAAAAAAATTAAACCGCTAGTAAACGATAATTCGACGTTTTTATAACGAGATTTCCCAAGTTTTAATTCGACCGAATAGAATAATACCGGAAGATTTTGTTCGGTAAAGGTAAGGCATCATTACTACGTATATTCGTTATAAATATACGATTCGGATAGGTTAGGTTTTACTTAATATACTTTATAACGTTATTTATATTATTTTGAGCCAATATAAACAAGCTTGGAATCAATATTCGGAATACGACTAACTGACTCGATCGCGTTTCGGATAATATATCCGTACCGCTTTATTTTAAGTTTAGATACTTATAGTTTTTCCTTAAACCGCGTACTATCAAAGTCGTTTATCTAACATAACCGGAACTAAGGATATTATAACGACGATTTAAATATCAGGCATCGAAACGCCTTTTACAACTGCTTTACACCGTAGGGCATGGAAATATAGGAAAAGAAGCGTTAAAAACTATCGAAAAGTTTTACTATAAATAACAATCATATTTATAAGTTCTATAGCGGTTTTGATTCCGTTTTCAAACGATGTAAATTTTGATTACAAGGTTATCATAAATATAATATAATTTGAAAGCCAGCTAGTATTGTATGCTATCAATATAATAACATTATTTCAAGCCGCGAAATTTATGCGAAACGTTTCCTCTACGGACTATTGGGATGTTTTAGTAGACCATTAGTTAAACGTCTACTTAGGACCTTTTAATTGGATCATTTACAATACCGGCACAGCTTTTGACTCGACCAAATAACGTACCAAAGCTAAAATTTCCGGTAGTAAATACAGTCGAATACAGGTGAAAGTACTATAGGGTATTGATAAATGTAAACTATATTACGAACCGTTTTAAGAAGAATATATAGTACTATTTAAGAAACTAAAAAGCGATAGTTCTAAGGAATTAATCCTATAAATGGAAGTCAATGTTTTGAACAACATTTTCGGTCCTAATAGGTTAATCATAATACTTATCGTTTTTTGTGTTTATCTCATAATCCATATAGATTCAACACCATTACTAGCTACTATATAGAGAGAAACTGCTATGAAGAAAGTAATAGCAACATTACGTTCCCTAGGGGCCATGAATAATATTTTAAAAGCATTAGCCATACAAAACAGCCGTCGTGAAACTAACGTTTTAAACTTACTATTATAGTCTGAAGTTTTAGTCTAGAAAAAGAAGGACGAATAGGCTAGCTTATAGAGAATTAATATATTTAGGGGACACGATATACTTATAGACTTACCAAATGACATAAGGTTATTTCGCTAGGCGATAATGCGAGAATATAAAAAGGAAGTGTTCAAAGATAATGACCTGGAAACGCAATCTAAGGAATGGTACTAACTAAATCACTTTTATAAAGATAAATCCAAACCGCCCTTAAATCTCATATACCTCTTGGATACCATTTTACAACCTTTACCACCCTATGAAACCGGCCTACCTATATCAACGGAACTATTAATACGCTGCTGAGAACGCTTACTTGGCTCGAAAAATAAAAAACGCTTTAAAGCCTTGGTTACGTATTCTTTTATTATTTAGAAGGAAATGACGGATCGTAAGTTAAACGTAAAACTACGTCGAAAGAGTTTATTACCGCTCCAGATTCCCCTTTTAAACAATACATTTAAAAATAAATTACAGCTTTAATCGAATAGAGCGCCTTTCAATTTAAATGGTTTAACTTAACAGTTTATGGCATTTAAAAGATGTTTCCTTTATGTTGGATTCATGATGTAAAAGATAAGGTCAGCAAACTTTATGAAAAGAGTCGCTTTATGGTTAAAGAGTACGATAATGCCAGTAAAAATGATATTTTAACCTAATTACCCACTTTGCAAAAAGCAAGTCATCGTTTGATTTTTACATTTGCCACCTTTTTACATACCTACCATAACCTTTATATCGAATTTCTTAATATTACAAAAACTTATAAGTAATTGTGGGAGAAATTTAAACGGCGTATTTACGCTTATAGGCCTATAAATCTTCGGAAATATTATTTACCCGAAATGATTTTCGGTATCTTGAAGCTGTTATATGAATTAGTTAAAGTTAGTATATATTGGTATAATACCTATGAAAGGTATTAAAAAACGGCCCAGAACAACCGGATTTACTTTTAACTCGAGACTAGTAGTATTGATATCGCGTTCCAAAAGATTTATATTTACTGGGATATAAACGGAAAATATATTAGCATCATATAATACGTCGGTTTCCGCCGCAAAAGAAAATAAACCTTTAGAAGCTGACTAAAAAGTGATACCTAAACTACACTTAATGGAAGACCGTATAATTAATTTTAAAGGCGTAATAATTACCCTTCATAATCATATTTTAAACGTTATACAAAATAGATAATTGGATAAAATTTCCTTTATTAATACAATAAGCGTAAAATGAGTAAACAATACAAATATTAACGTATAAGTAGAACTTAAGTCTATGAGTAGTATAACTAGAGGAGGTATTTAACCTTTTAGTCGCTGTACAATTCTAAACAAACCTTTCGAATAACGTATATAAGGCGTTTAACAAACGCCTCGCATAGCAGATAAGAAATCCGAAACACGGTTTACTATTTATACCGTTCGATATATATATAATAAAGCTTTTTGTTTTTACTAACGGATACTGCATAAATAACACCGATTATAACTCGTAAATAGAATTTGTTTTTACTTTTAATAACGAAATACTAGCTCGGAACGGATTTATCCTTTATAAAAACATAATTTATTAAAGTGTAACTAAGTATAAACGGGTCGCTCTAAACTTTTGAATCTTAGAAATTTACGGCATAGTTGAAAAATTCGACTTCGGAATTATTATAACGATAATGTTCCGGATAATCATTTTAAACATCAACTTAAAACCTTTTCTTTCCATGTTTTATATTAACTTCCTTTTCCTTTTGTAAATACCTTGTTAAACAAGGCACTACAAACTAAAAGCGCTTTATAATCGATATTATAGCCTTATGCGAATTATACGAGGGTTTTGAGATCAAAGAGATTAGTTCAATTAATGGAAAGTTAAACTTAGTAAATGTAATAACTAAGGGTTCTCCGAATAGGGTATTGGAAGCGCTTGTGTTAATAAACACTTTTTTCGTTTCCTTTACTAAAAAGATTTTATGACCTTATCCTAGTTAATATTTTTTTTTATCGTTTTAAACATTTTGTAGCTGTTTCGATTTACTATTTACGCCCCTTTTTAAAATTTTATCGTTATTTGGATTTATTATTCCTATCGCTTTTAATAGGGGCGCGGGCGAGTCTTTAACCTCCTTATAAAGATGCACAATAACGTTGTTGAACTCGTTTCCGTAGTATATAAGTAGGCCCGCCTTTCAGGCGGTAATAGCGGTTGCTGCCTTTTTAGGCCGCTGGTTAGTACTTATTACTAATTAGCATAGGCTTATTTTAATTATCGCGGGGAAAAAAAAAAAGAGAAATGCCCCGAATAGTGTATTAAAGTAGAGGGTAATTGTTAATCGCGGTTAGGATTATAAATTGGGAATAAACTTACCATAAAGATGGAGGAAGCTTAATACGGCTTCGGTTCAAGGCTTCAAAACCACCAAAGCGGAGGCGTATTTATCGTCAATCCGTTCGTAGCAGTGGTAGCAGGTCGATCGACCCGCTTTGACGGTAATTACTAATAAACTTATCCGCGGCCGCGGATGTAATATACAATGCGTAGAACGTATCTATTAAAGGTTTCAGGCTACGAACCCGTGTACGCCGATTTAATGCTTTACACGTTGAAAAGGCTTCGCAATGTACCCTAACGAACTATAATTTGAAGCGGCGGGATAGGTCGGCCACCTTGGTCTCATTTGTAAAAACATTAGTATAATATAAATTCAAAGGGAAATTAATTATACTAACCGCGTTATAATTCGGCTAAGTTACGTTTATAACGACGAGGAGTGGTTGTTACGGGTAAAGATGTCTTCACTCGTAATGAAAGGGTAAGGTTAATAGCATTAAAAACCCCCCTCTCTTCCCCTTAGGTATTAAAGGGAGAAGGAGAAGGAGGGAAAATAGGAGAGAGGGTTGGGGTATTATGGGCGGCGGTAGCGGAGGAGTCGAAGATAAAGGCGGAGATGGACGACATGCTATCCAAAAAGGTAGGGCTAGAGGTAGAGTTAGCGGCAGCGCAGCGGACGGTAGCAGTGACGGCCTTTTTTCTCTTACGTTTTCGCGCTAAATGGCGCCTAAGGGAGCCATTTTTGCGTATTATCTGTTTTTAAAAGCGGTTAGAACATAGCGTTCGTTAAGTAATCTACTTATAGGAGCGGTACTAATAATTAATTAAAATAATAGTTTAGGTACGTATACATCAATTGATTAATTAGGGACTAATGATATAAAAGGGGACGCGTCGTTAAAAAAAAAGGGTTGCCTTAATCGATGGCGATATATCTTTCTATACGAATTTTAAAACACGTAATATCCATAATTACTCCACGCCTTTACAGTTACACTATTATAAGGATTAATAATCATGTTTTTATTAATAATCATACCGTTACCAATTACCTAAATTAACTAAGGCCTTACTATAACCACTACTGCGGTTAAAATTACTAATTCAAACCTTGATAATTTTGTACCGTAACCACTATTACTACCAAAACTACTCATTGACACTTTAAACGAATTATACTATAAATGAAAATATTCCTATTGAATTATGGATATAAACTCTTACTATTGAATTATAAATATAGGCCGTACCATAAACTCAATTGTTACTACTGGATTACGGATACGGGCCGTTTGAAAAAAGAAAAAAATGCCTATGTAAATATTATTATATATCTTTGTACTTAGTAAGCGGCTTTGTTGCAAGTTACAACTTTGAAATATGTACGGTAACGTATCACTTTGCAAGGTAAATTCTTGTAAAGTATATAATAATGTGCTGCTGCCTAGAAGGGGTATTGGTAAAGTGCACGGTGGAGTTCGACTTCCCAGAAGGGATATTAGCAAAGTTTATAGTAAAGTAACACTGCTCAGGTAAGAGTTTTTAAGCTCCTACCTGAAACGTGCACTCTCTGAATACCTCTTCTCCCTTTGATATTACCATCTACTTCAATATACACTACTAATCTTCATTATTACTCTTCTAACGTACCTGGTACAATAGACCTTACCGACAATTAGCGATGTTGTTGTGGAATAAGGGCTATATAAAGTAATGGCGTTGAAAACGACTAAACTTGAATTTTTTTTTTTGAAGGTAGGTACTGTCAGGGTTCCTAGTGTAGGCTCATAACCTTTCTTAACAAAGTATTTCATGCACTCATACCAAAAAAAAGGTTGATTTTAGGTTGAAGATGGGCTAGGACTTTATCGTTATAATAACTGTAGAGGTTTTTACCTGTTAGAAGGTATAAGAAGACGTAGTTAGCTAGTTATTACTTTGGTTTCAGGCTTGAGTTTATATCTTACCGCTAGTTAATAGTTTTAGATTATTTTCTCTTATTTTATACCTTGAAGCTTCAAAAGTTTATACCAAATTTAATGCATTTTGAAGTAAAAGACAAATGATATTAAATGTACTATATTAGTTTTTTCTATTGATATTAGGTAACAGTATTAATTATTGATTCATAATCTTGTTTTTTGTAGATACAGTATCTTTTGGCATTGTTTTAATGAAATTTACGAGGCTCACTTAATAATTTCAAAGAGGAGTATCCTCTTCCCCATATGTATTGTCGTTTCGGCTTTTAGATCAAGGTTTTATATTAACCATATTGCTTAGATTTACCATACTCGCGATCTATGTAATAAGCATGAACTGGATCTTCATTGTTATTATTAAAGTTATAAATTAGGGGTATATACCAGTTGAGATTGGCATCCGTGTTATTACAGTTGTAAAAAAAGGAACACAATTGGCTAAAAAAAGCCTTCATAAGTAGCGTTAGGATATTATAATACGTATTTAAACTCTTTATAACCTGTGATAGCCTGGAGTAATCATTGGCTTAGTATTCTTTCGCCAACTCCTACACTTATAATTAATTATTAGTAAAACATTAACCTGTTAAGTATTTTATCAGGGGGTCTATTTTGCTTTACGACTTTTTTTTGTGTTTCAATATGTAAAAACATTGGATTATGTTATAGTATCTATGATATTAAACAAAATTTATATTGTATTTGAAGTATTATTTAAAACTATAGTAAGTCTTTCGAAATGACGAGCAATTTGTTAAGTACTACAAGTGATAATTTTCGGTTTATCTGGTAAGAGTACTAGGAAATAAGTAGTGAAAGCCTGACAACTTAATTTTTATTTGACCGAAAATATTGAAGACCCGTCCTAATTTGATGTCGAAAATTTTATACAGCTCAGCTTTATACTTCTACTTACTATTATAGATCTTCACAAAAATCATAATCGTCGCTTAAATTATATTCACCATAGAAACATCTTACAGGGAAAAAGTAATATATCAGTCGTATTAACCCTTTGGATATTTATACTGTTGATATTAAAGGTAGTGTTAGTGAACCAAATAGTTACCTTTCACAAAGTTTGTGGAGAAAAAAACAATAGTTGTACCGTGAGTAAATCTATTTCTTTCCTATAGTTAAGTATAATACTGCTCGACGATTTTTTGAAAAATAAGTGTTAGTGAACTTAAGGATTACTATAGACTTAGTAATATTTTTTAGTGTCAAGGGATTATTTAGCAAGTTTTTATCTCATTTCCTAATGGATTTAAGGATTTGTTATATTTGTATCAATTCATTCTTTATTATTCCTAACGGCTATAATACGTTGGAGTCCTTAGGTAAAGAGGTTTAAAGAATTCATTTGGGTTTAAATAGGACTTGACAAACGCGTATAAGATAATTTGGAGGATACTTTTTCTAACAATACCTTTATTATTGTGTCCATATACATACTAGGGATCTACATCTGTAACTTATTCATATAATATATTTATCAAATTTTCCTTTTTTCATTTCTTTATAGGGAGGTGAATCGTTCGATTATATAGCTGAATCTTGAACTTTTTAAACTCATATTTCTGCCTTCTTTGATATATCACAGTCCTACTCGTTGAACCATTTGTAAAAGTTATCGTACATAATATGTTCTTATTGAATTTCAGTGTGGTTCAAGTCCAAAATAAAACCGCCAATTGCGTTGGTTAGATACTTAATTGTAACTTTTTCATCGGTGTTCGTAAACCAGAGGTCGTTGTTGAGGTACTTAACGAATACGATTTCGAAGGTTTTACTTGCTTCCTTTTTAGCGGGGTCGATACCAACGTGAACCATCTTTGACCTTATATCAACTTTCTTGGTATGGGTGCATGGACGACCTTGTTAAGGAAGCTAGGGTGCTTACACTGTAAACCCTAATAGTTCTCACTTCCGAGAAAAAAAATTCAGGTCCAGCCGCTCTTAACACCATCACTTTATACACATCCTATTCCATCACAACACCTTTAATCGGCTTCATCACCACTTAAATATTTTTCGGCGACCCCTTTTTGGCTATGAAGATCGTTGTCGGCTCGGCGCACCACTCGCGCAGCGTTATATCCAAAAAAAACAGCCTTTATAACCTACGATTCTATCCCTCCTTACTTGTACCAATGTGGCCTTTTAGACTTAAACTTACACTGCAATTACAATGCAAGTTTAATTCCTCTTACTTTTTAAGGTTTTAAAGAAAGAACTTATAAGCGCTTGCACTTAACGGATTTATTTATTTATTATTTATCTTTAAGTGGTCGCCACCTATAACGGCACCCTGCCCGCTTAGCGGGGCCTTCGACTATACTCTAGATACCTTCGGCTATTTACAGAAAACTTTTTCCGGTACACCACCCACTTAATGGTGTACCCCTTTTACGATTCTTTTACAATTTTTGGGCTTACGGTTCGTGGCAATAAGGTGGCTTGGGTTATAACTTTTGAAACACATTTTTACCGAGTTGTAAAGTATATTATCTCTACCGTTACGGGTTTTCAACCAAGATATATGTGTTTTATAGGTTCTTTACTATTTTAGGACCGCCGTCAGATCCTCTATGCGAGTAGGAATCGAGCGAGGACTGAGATGGCCGTGTAGCATGGCCCGGCCAAAATTGCAGTTTTCATTCACATTATTACAGGGCTCTAATCTGTAGGGTTACCTTAGGCCTTTATTGGAAGGTTGGATTCAGGTTCGATTTCTGAAAGGTTTCCTTTTCGTCTTTTTTCTTTTCCGTTTTATGAATAAGGGTTATGGCATTGGATTTTTCTTTATGAGTATATTCGGTTAAAATCCCTTTCTAAGATATCTAGTAATGTTGTCCCTTTTTTTGCGTGGCACGTAGACGAACTTATATAAATATGGTCTATATTTGTGGCCCTTGTAAGTTTGTATCATATAGTAATGACTAATACGGTTGATTATAAAACTCCAACGGCATTTGATATATCCGTATAACAAATTAACCAAAAATTAGCCACATGTGTATAATATTAGGTTTTCAACCTTATGTATTTATTTAATCAAGGATACAGCCTTAAATGATTTATTTAACGGATTGTACGGTATAATTTGGAAGCAACTGGAATCTTCGAATAAGATGGTTGTTGTGGGTAGGAACACTTGAGTTGCAAGCCTTCACGCTGGTATATGTATGTGTTTCACATTAGTGAAGGTTACACTATACTAGATATATGGTGAGCACTGCCAGATGATAGTGAATCTAAAGAAAAAAAAGAAAAAAATTGAAAAAAAAAAACAACGTGAACCTTGGCGTTTTCGGTAGATATTTTAACAATGAAAGAGTAAAGAGAATGATTAAAATATCTCAAAGGGAAAAATTGACGTAAAAGGGTAAGTCGTATATTATTTATCTACAAAATCATTGGTTAAATTCAAAGGAGTTATATAACTAAGAAGTCTTCAATTTTCGATTTTTAGTAGTAGTTTTAGCCGTTTACAAAATTTGGTAATTCGAAGACTTAAAACTTTTTGGTGGTTAATCTTCACACTTTTTTTTTTTTCAAAACTCATTTAATGAATTTGTTTGGTATTTTAGATAATGGCGATGCCGTAGCCACTTATATACTGCTACAAACAATTCCATGGTCTATAAACTCTCCATATTTACCATCACGAATAAAAGAATAATATATAGGCACAATTCGCAAAAATATTTCCTTCACCTTACATAAACGGACCGTAATAGGGGGGAAGTAGCGTTTTTATCTACTAAGCTTATCTATGCTGAACGTAATAAACAATGATCATGATCGGTAGATCTTTATCTTTAAAACATAATTTATTCGAATCTCTAATCGAAGTAATTGTTATTATATTCAAAGTGGTAATGTGTTACTTTTAAATTCGGGGGACAGCTAAGCGGTGTAGATACTAATTTATATCGGCAACTTCTTGGAGCCTACCCTAGTCTGAATGGGGAATTTAATGTACTTGACTTGTAGTCAATACAATAAATCCACAAAAAAATGCAGTCAACTTGTAGTCAGTACTTTTAACCTACAGTTAATATAGTTGAATTAACTATACTCTAATTAACTGTTATGCCAATATCAAGACTCATTTAAATATGACATATTAATCAAGGTTTACAATTAATTAGCAAAATCCAGAAAAATTGCTAACGAAAACTTCAACCTCGTATATAACCAGGTGAAAATTACTTTTAAAACATATAATAGAGGTGGGATTTGAATGATTAGGCCTTTATGACTGGTAAACATTTCAACCAAAAGGTGGAAATCCTTATATACCGTTCAAAATATGTATTAACCTTAATTTTACAAATATTACTGGAGTTACTGCTATAATATGATGTAGTCCTGATTACAACTCAGACTATAAATTATTACTAATCACCCTTCTCACTCTGGGAAACGAAACGGTTTTATTTACTCATGTTAGGATACCGATAATCACTTTGTAAAAAATTAACACTGTAATCGTTATTATTATGATCTCTATGCTATTTATAGCTGAAATTACCAACGTATTTTTAACGAAAGTATAATAATTCCATGCAGGGTCACAAAAACCTAAACTCAACCAATGTTGGAATTGCATTAAAATGCAGTACAGCTATGTTAGCTATACTAACTTCAATTCAATTGACTGTAGAGTGCCCAATTTATACTATGATATCAGATAGATAACTGACACTGCAAATTAATATATAGATCGTTAATAGTTGTAACGTAAAAACTTTTATTAATATGAATCAGTCTTAATTAAGTTCAGTCCAAATAAGCTAAGTATAGGAAGAAATTACTTTCTAGTTACTCTTAGTAAAAAATAAATATAGAGGATATATTTTTGCTACAAACTTTCAAGAACTACAACAGAAACTTAAAAAATACTTCTGGATTATACTCACCCTAAACATCAGTTTAAACGTAACGGCAATATCGCTATTCAAAATACCAAAAAAAAATTAAACCCTTATTAAAAATGTTGATATTAACCGTTAAAGTATCAAGTCGTTAAAAACGAAATTATAAAATTGCTAAGGCTTTTATAATTATTAAATAGCTAAGTCAATATTACTATTGCGGCAAATTATCAAGCTTAAAATCCCTACACTAAACAATGACTTCAACAACAAACAACTTTCAACTCTACTTCCTATATTGCCCTTTCCCCTTTACACCAGTCTTTCTTCACCCATATTACGAAATCGTTAATCGAATACTCTAGAATCTACATTTCAATCAACATATTAAGCAAAAACTTCAAAAATTGTCAAGTCACGTCAAACAACTATGTTACACCGATTTCAAATCGTCGATACCTCTTTTATAAATTACCAAGTTTCCACTCAACTTAAAAAAACGTTTTTCATCGACTATAACGTTAAATTGGATGATTGAAAACGAATAAGTGAAATAAAACCCCGTAAACAAGTTTTCCTCAAGCATCACAACGAAGACCTTTGATATAAGGACGTTGATAAGACCTTAACTAAAAAGCATTTAATCAATTACGTTGGCTAATATATTCTCGACCAGGACACCGATAAAGAGTCAACTCATAATACCTACTCATTTTGAAACCTTTATAATGTTTTCGGCACCTAGACTATCAATATTTAGAAGACAATTTGGAAGGAAATTTGGTTTTAGTTGAAGAAAAAGGTTCGTCAACATGACAACTGTATTATAAAAAAGACTACAATAAATTGGCAAAAATCTCTTTCAAATTACTATAGCTTGAAAATTACCTTCAAAATCCTTAAGTTCAAAACCTACAAGAAAAATGAAACGGTATGAACGACTATTACCTCCCTTACTTATATTACAAAATAACACCCCTTAATTCTTAAATAAATCAAACCTTTAACTCTGATAATATCCTCTTGCACTATAATAATGAGAAACCTATTAATTTGTTAGATAATTCAGTTTCCATTAGTGATAACATATAATACGTGCTTGGCGGAGGTAGAACACACGAACAATAGCTACCAACACAGTAAAAGGAATTAACATCGATATAATCTAATGACTAATTAAACAAAATCGTTAAATCCCTTGAAGTATTTTCCCAAAATTATCAAGTACCTTCTAAATTTGTTGAAAATCGTTAAACCACCTAAAGTTTCCCTTAAAGTAAAGTTTCCCGGAGAAGGTATACTTATAAACTTCAGCCTACTATATGTCCTACTAAAGAAATTTATCTCTTGGGCCAGATGACTGGCAACTGCTTCTATCAGAGACTTTAAAAGTCTAAAACTCAATTGATCAAGAAATACCATTAACGATTGGAACGATTATCGTAATCTACGTCTTAGATCAGTCAAGATAATGAAAATTAACTACAAGTGTTTTACCTACTTTACCAAAATTGTAAATAACGAAAAAAAGTATAGAACGAAACCCTAAAAGTTTGTTAATACGAAAATAATGCTGTTCCTTAATATTTGTAACTAGATGAAGTTTTAACCGTTAGATTTTCACTCACTATTCCCAGGAATTCTTACAAGTTATAAAAAAAGTCATTACTTAAACTTTTTAATCAAGGTATGTAAATTTCGTGAATTTTATAACGTAATGAAAGATTACTTAAAATACAACGTTCATTTTATATAATATCACATATATTGAGTTAAGACCAATGTTATGACCCAAAAACCAACTGCAGGTCATGGAACAGACCAGCGGCCAGCTGCGGCATTGGAAGCTTGACGTCTAACACATCAGGTGGGGAACATCTCTTATGTCAGCAACCTAGGGTTAGGGTCAACGCACGGACGCATAGGATATATTGGATATCTTGCTATCCAAGCTATCCAGTACTGAAGATAGTATGAAGGTACGGATATATAAGGACACGGTTATCACCATATAGAATAGTATTTCCTTTATAGCTTTTCAGTTGTCAATCTAAGTATTCAGTCTCAGTATATTCTGAATAGCCTTACGGCTTTTGATCATTACTTGCACGGTTGCAATATTGTTCACTCAGCACCTTTGCCATCTTCTTGATAACATAAACCCTTTGACACCGTCTATATACTCACGGGTATTTAGTGTGATCATTACAACCAGGTAAACAACAATAATAGAGAAAAAGAAAATGGAGAAAATACTAATAAATATCTTTGACCAAATGCTTGACAAGTTGATATTGTATGAACAAGCAATAGGAAAGGTATATATTAGCGAAGCCATGCTTTGAGAATAGGTTCAAGCGGTTACCACTGGCGTTAACAAGTTCAAATACGCCTTATAAAATTTAAATACCACCTGTAGAAACCTTTCTATTTAGTTGCGATCTATGTTCACGACTGTGATAAAACTAATTATAAGTTTAATCATTATGTAACCCTAAATTCATAACTTCTGCAACCAAAATAACGAAAAACTTTCAATGATATAGTACATCAATCGTAGATATAGAAGGCCACTACATTTGAGAACCGATCTAAAACCCCTGTAATAAAAGCTATACTGGTCACAATTACGTAGAAAAAACTTAAACGAATATATTAATTATGAGCGTAAATACTATCTTCATAATAATTGTAAAAAATATTGAATCTATGGCAAGTCTAGTTGTTGTGTAAATTATCACTATATTGCTAAACGCTAGAAATAGCACATGATATATCATACTTAATACCCTATTATTTCTGAAAAGAATTACTTGAACCGTGTCACAAACTAATAGGATGAAAAGGCGTCAGATGATAAATATATACCCAAGTAAGTTACGTAGTATAAAGATACTACTTCTGAAAAAACCTTATAATTATCTGACCACGCCGTTTTATACCACCGAATTGGCAAAAACCCCTATATTCGCTATATAAACCAAACGTCTAACCCCTAACATACCATTAATCTTCGCCATTAGTATGCGAATCATATATTTAAAGGGGTTATACCTGACATAGAGGAAATAATATATTCAATAAGAGGCTCTTCGCAGTAATTTCATTGCTACGGGAAAGTATTATTGCTATAGAAGTTGATTTTCAAGATAATAGAAAGCCAAAGTCGGCTTCGGTATAGGTAAAGAATTATCGTTTCTGGGATCGATGACTGTACAAATAGTTATTAAGTCGATTACCTTCCACATACACAAGTCCTTTACCCAATTTTTTCTTTACCTGGAAAACATAAAGATCTTTAGCGTTAACGTCGACTTCAACGTTGATGATATGGTAGAAGATAGTTGGAGGTTTCTTTTTACCGTTAAATGAGAACATATATAAATTCAACTTGAAAGGACTAGATGTAACAGTCATAAACTTGATGGAGTCTAAAATACGTTAGTTATACCGACGTTTTAATTATTAAACCTTAAATAAGCTATATAGCATTTTTAAGTTTCTAAGATATAAAAATGTGGATTATTTTGCGTTAAAGGCTATTGAAAAGCTTTACTATAACTACCAAACCCACTTTGAATTACCTAAAAGTCTTACGTTTACTTTGAAAAATGAAAAACACTTTAATTGTGATATTTTAGCCAACGTTTTCTACTTAAATGACAAACCTATTCGTTATGTTGTGGACCCGATGACCAATTTTACGGTATTGAATTTCTTACGTTGATATAAGCTAATGATAGCTAAAAACTTGAGAAACATAGAATATATTATAAATTAATCTATATACGAGGTTACCAAATGTCATATTCTATGATGCCAGCACCAACTTTGCTGCAACGGAGTTCTCATCTGATGCTAAGGTGATAGGGATTTAGTTTAAATAAGTATCTGTTGAGGACCATTAGATTATTAGCAAAGTGGAGAGGATATACACGTTATTTCATAAGGTATATAATATTCTTACGTTGTAAACTAAAAGTTTTATGAAATAAAAGGCACATTTTTAAATAGAGGTGAAGAGCTTGAATAATTAACGGCGTGGTACTAACGCTGCTTGTCTCTAATGCATATCATTATATGATGAGTAAATATATATCTTTAGTAAATAACTAAAAATAGATTACAGCGTATAACAATAGTTTGGAGGAATTACAGGAGAAATATAGCAAGCGCTAAGTTAATTACGCTCTTAATACTAAAAAAGGCCATAAGATGATCGATATACAGCCTTTTTCATTGCAAAGTGAAATCTTTGTATAGTGAAAGCTAGGTAAATAAAATAGTCCATTTAAGATTTTAAGTATCGCCAACCCAAAAGTAATTATTAAAATTTTTAATGGTCTTCCTAAAGTTTGAATAGCTTAGATTAACCCGTACATTGGTAAGACTAAAGATGAAGATTTTTAAAATAAGCGAACCAATTTATATAACTCTTGCCCTCCCGTAATTCATAAACCGATAGAGCGATAGCAGCGTGGCCCACCTTTACAAAAAGATCATCAAGGATGAGGATACGAAACAATCACTAGAGCGTATATATACAACTGTTTGAATTAATAGGAAAAATGAGGATTATTAAGACTTTACCGTTAAACTTCACATATAAAGAATAATCAAAACTTTAGGAAGACCTTTTAAAAAGAGTAATAGGGTCAAGATTAATAAACTCTATATATAAAGAGTTGTACAATTTGTACCAAAACACGACTTCAACCTCTATAACCCTAACTTCACAATTTTTAACTCGAGTATTATTTACAAGGATAAAGGCAAAACCACACGTAAATAATACGAAAAGTCACATTTAATCACTCAAAGATACGATATTGAAGTCAACGAGTAAATGCTCATATAATAGTCAACGATTCAGAAAATTAACCAGCGCCTGATAATCACATTGGTAGTAAGTTTGCTAGTAAAAACTAATGGGAAGTTCACCTATAACAATTGTAATATTACTTAAGCGTACATATAATTGGCGACTACTTCACAGAAAATCTTCCTGCTAAAGTTACCTTAATAACTGTATAATAAGTACCTATTAAACCCGGTTATGTAATACGTTAAATCATTATATAGACTGGATAAAGCAAGTATTTATAAGTTTATCACCTATGGATTTTGTTTTAAGTATATGTTAAGCATAAAACTTTTAACTTATAACGCGATTTTACTGATGAAGATAAAACCTTGGGTATGATATATATAAAAACTAATAATATTCTTTTCATTGTAACTACTGGCTTTATAGCATCATAATAACGTGTGATTGAAAGTTTGAAGTTATTGAATTGCAAACCAATCGCGACTTGGTTATAGGGGAAAAAAATATTTCAACGTATTGTTAATTCGCATGTATAGTATTGAAGAAGTTTTCATTATGTTCCGTCAAAAGGATTAAAGCGTTTAACTAGCTAAAATTAACAATATTAACGTGGTAAATACTTAAAATTACTTGGAGTAACGGGTCTATAGGAATTATATTACACCCTATGCCAGTTGGATACACCGTACGATCCATTAATTTCGACACAAACTTTAAACCCAATTGATAAAGATTACGACAGATTCACCAAGAGGGGGAATTAACAGATGAAGAACTTGGACCAAAGAATTAATATACTTTCCAGTAACCTGTCAAAAGCCAACTTAAAAAAATTCATATACGGTTCTTTTGCTAATAACACCAAGCTATAATTATATATAGGATTCCTAATAACGATTATGAACGAGGATAAATCATAGAAAGAATGATTATTTATAATAGAGAATTGAATCTATTGAATTTCTGTTAAATATAACAAGTTTATACGAAGTTTGATTACTTCTAAAGTTTCCCATATGATAGCCGACTTTGACATAGATATAGCTATATTGGAAATACTTAATATTATTAAGAAATAATTGAGAATTTCATTTATTTCAGTCGCTATCCATACCGACTCAAAAAACCTATTTAAATTCCTTTCTAAAATGGGAGCGACCAATGAAAAAAACTTCATAATCGGCGTGATAACCTTTGACTAAGCCTATGAAAGTAAGTAAATCGAGTAATTTAGATAAATGAAGGGCAAAACAAACTCTGTTAACGCTATGACGAAATTTATATCGAGTGAAACACTGGGAAAAATTATAGACAACAAGAGGCTAACCATAAGAATTAAGGGATACGTCAAAAGACTATCTTTCAGGATATTACATAATGGAGGATAAGGAGAAAAAGGGGTACCTTAGCAAAATGTAAAACTTCTATAGGGTTGAGGTTGTTATAAAATCTAATATTAAAAAAGACTTATTTAATTGGTACGGTTAAATTAGTTGTATAATCGTATATATATTGGAAAATTGGAGTTCAAACGGAGATATAGTACTTAGTAAGAGGAATACAAGTGGTAAAAGATAATCCTACCATACGAATATTCATTGAGTTTATATAGGGGCGAACTTATGTAGCCGAAAGGTTTTCTGACAAAATATAACAATACTAGAACTAACAATACAAAATATATAGCCGTTAATGTTAAAACTGCATTTCAGTATAACATAGCCAAGTTTACTGTATTTACTGCAAGTCAATTGACTATGGAGTGCCCAATTCAGATTAGGGCATTGGCCAAGAAATTCGCCCTATAAATTATTGTACAAACTGGCTAGCGGTTTTCCAAATCTAAAACAATACATCTTCTACTTAACCACATAACAATACTGTTAGTTCAACGGATTCGAATCGAAAATCGTTGCAACGTTTAAAAGCCTATCAATAACCAAGCTATTAACTTTATAAAAGTTTACAGAATTATCAACTTTAACAAATCTCCCCTCTATGCTCTTCCCCATTTAAAATTAACGAACTTTCGGTTTACAACATTTTTAACAAGCCTATATTTTACGAAATTATTTCCTTAGTAGATTCTGCGCGAAAGATAATATTGTCAACATATCCTTCAATGATTAAAATGGTGCCCAATATATTATTATATGTCATATAATTTTTTCGTCTGAAAAGTGTAACGTACTATTATAAACATACGAAACACATTGACTGAGTGTAACAACACTATCATCCGTTTACGAAAAATGTATCACGTCTTTTCAATAGGTTTTTACCGCGTTTTGTACAATTAATTCCTGTGTTTAGCGATTTTCTTTTCAATATGAAGAAAATTTTATGTACTTATAATACTGAAACTTGCTAACCAGAACATATTCAATACATATTTGTAAAAGCTTGTGGTTATAGTCCTTGTTTACTTTGAGAAACTGAAATATATTGTAAATTGTAGGATACCATGTATGTTAATCACTCGCGATCCAATCAACTCTTAACACAAAGGCGATACGTTTCGGTGATTCGGTACGAACCTAATAATTGTTTTTGCTTGCGATATAAAATCCGCCTTTTCAAAAGGTAATGTTACGTCAAATTTTACTCTAAATGTACAGATAGCCTTTACTATATCCTATGACAATTACTTAATATAAATAATACGACGTATAGGGTTTAATTAAAGTTTAATTAGGTCACTAAATGGCTTTCTATTTTCTTGAATGGTAAAAAATAATATTAAATGGTAATTATAGGGGTTTTGATGTTTTTATATATAATTATACAGAGTTTTTTTTTCTTTTACCGATTTTATATATAATACATATATTAGACCTCGCTATGTTTTCAAATCTTATATTTATTTATGTTGATAAAGTTCTATTCGTACGAATATCGTATTTTCTGAAAATAAATGTTAGGGAATTGAATGAGGACTTATAAAAAGAGGATTTTTAGGCAAGTGATAATAAGTTTGAATTTGGTTTAAAAAAATACAAAGTTTTATATATTACCGGCTGAAAGTGTCCATTTAACTTCGAAAAACGCGTCAACTCGTTTGTATTAACCAATGCAGGATTAGTCCACCCGATTATCAACTTTGTACCAAATACCAAAGTTTCTGGTTTACGATAGTTAGAGTTTTTATTTTACCGGTTTATATTAGAATGCGCTTGCGTCTGAAAACGCGTGGTCAAATTCTTAAAGGTTGTTCGGTATTATAAAGTGTTTTCTCGTATAAAAGGGGGGCTTTCGTCGTATATTTTTCGGATAATCGTCGTTTCCATGGCTTTGTTTATGTTTACTTATTATGTAGGACGCCGGTATCTCGGTCACGATTGATAAGTTTGAAAGAACTAAAATATAGTTTTTTAATATATAAAAATAAAGGCGTTGGTACCGTCGTATAAAACTTTGCCTAATACCATCGCCTCTAGAAACGCAAATCTACCCTTTAGTAAAGTAACTTCAAAATTAGAACGATTTCGTTTTATATTTATATTATGGACAATCTATACAGTCCATTTTATGATTCGTCGTATTACAATTATATAAGTACTCTTGCTATTTATAACGATATAAGGTAACTCAGCTAAATTGCCCCCTATATTTACAGGGTTGTGTTAGCCTGTACCTTATTTGTCCATACAGTTTCGCAATATGGTGGTTGTAACAACTTTCGATTTTTTTAACTTAAAAGACCTACTACGACCTGATCGTAGCGGATAAAAGATGTCTTCTTTTACGTTACCTTTAATCGTAATGCACGGAAAGTATCGAAACTTTCCACGGTTTTGACTTTTATCCTTATGATTTTCCTCTGGATTAAACGTAAACGTTATTCAAGACTTGTTTAAAAAAGTAAAGATTTAAGCCCTTGAATTTTAATAAATTAATTGCAACGTAAATTATATTATGATCTTTAACACCGGGTATATATAATATTAGATCGGATCAAAAAGAATTAGCTATAGGCATATAATTTTTCGTAATAGCAAAATCATCTCAATTGAATCTAACAGCATGTACTCTACCACCTACGTTTTCAAAGTAAAAGCTTTCTTGGTATTCCGTGGTTTCAAAACGGACGTATACATCTTTCTGGAAAATATTAGGATGCGAGTTAACAGTACTTTCATTATAAGGGGTTTGAAAAGTGACGCTTCTTTCTCTTTCTAATTGGCGTATTAATATTTCCACGCCTTGAACGGGATTTAAAGTGGGTTATTAACAGTTAAAAAAACCTTAAACTTATTTGTATTAATAGAAACAATTTTTTCATAAATTCGCTAACGAGGATATCAATAATAACGTTCTTTTGAATAAAGACGGTCATTTTTCGCTTCACAATATCAAGTTTTTGGGTCAATTAATGTTGAGAGCGGTTGAAACGGAATAATATGCTTAAAAATATAAATAAGTATCATTTTTACATATATATTAAGTTTTCGTGTATTTGATTAAACTTAGGTAGGAGTTTGGTTAAGCCCTGTATAAGGGCTACTATTTTCCCCCATTAATATTATCGTAATCTTTATTATATCGTTTTTTTAACAATTTGATACGGTTACGGGAATTTTATGTTATGTTATAAATATTTTCAATTTATTCACGTAAACGAATGTTATATATTATATAAAGTTCAGTAGGGTGCTACATATATAGTGTATTGTCTACTTATTAAAAGGTTTTAAAAGTAATAGCTTCGGCCAACTATAGAGTTTTTAAACAAGAAAACATACGAAATTTATTTGCGTGAAGACTTTTAAGACTTTTAAAATTTCCGAAACTTCGTTTATGCTAGCCATTATTCTTCCCAGCCGATAATAAATGCAATTAGAGCCTAATTAAACCTGTGTTTAATGTCCGCTGGCAACATATATATTATTATTACCACTATTACCACTGTTAATACTCATCACATAATGATATTATCGTTGTCGATATAATTATAAACTCTAAAAATTCAACAGTTTCATTACGTCATTTACTAATATTTTTACGGCTATCGCGTAACGTATTCAGTTTGGTTCAAAATAAGTGGGGTTATGTAAGGGGAGGGGGGGGTTACAAAAGCCACAGTGGGGGTGAAGGCGATCGGTTCATTTTTAATAGTGTTTATATTAGTATTATTACCATTATTACCATCGTTATTTATTACCGTCGCCATCGCCGTTAGAAAAAAGAGGAGTATGTTGGCGGGATATTCCAGCCATTAAACAATATCTTAGCCAAGGTTTACGTGATATTTCCTTTTGCCGTTTCGACCGCGGCGTAAAAAGAATGTTGAAGGGTTGTTAAACAACCGGAATTTATTTTGGTATCGATTCTAACGTGATAACCAGCTAACAGTTCAGTGTAGGTAACAATAACGGGAATATACTCGCCTTTATATTTGGTAATTACCCCTTATTAACTCTGGGTTTTTATATGCGCGATGAATATGATAAAGATATTTGTAAAAATATTGAAATATTTTCCCTCGTCGATTTACTTACGTAATCCCCATTGTTTAAGATCATAAAAAAACAAAGAACATAACCTTATATGAGTTATATCCGCTTTCTTTTTATGGGGTTAAACAATGGGGATTACGTAAGTAAATCGACGAGGGAAAATATTTTGATATTTTTACAAATATCTTTATCATATTCGTCGCGCATATAAAAACCCAGAGTTAATAAGTGGTAATTACCAAATATAAAGGCGAGTATAGGATATAACTTATATAAGGTTGTGTTCGTTATGGTAAGGGGTATTAGGTGGGGGAGCAAGAAAAAAGGGAGTTTTAAGGCCTTAAAAGGTTCTATATGGTTTCTCAGTGGCGTAGGCAAACGGTATATATAACAGCTATACGCGCGCGAGCCGCCTATTTCTTTTTTAAAGGTATCATCATTGATATTATTGAAGGGTTTCATATAAACGGTATTAAACGAAAAAAAAGGAGTAGCTTGCTATAAATAAACCTGTCTTTAAATTGATTTAAAAGAAAATAATCTTGATTTGGCCTGTTATTAGTAAGTCTTTGTCGTTGCAATATAGTCGATTTGAATCTATGATCTAATTAATTATCATTACATTAAAAACGTAGTCATGTATTACTTCTAATTTTGGTAGAATGTTAGTTAGTCGTCACATTAATCTGTATATCCAATTGCTTAACCCGTGCCCTAGTTCAAATTAGGGACCCACTATACTCAAATTGTAATCAATATATTCAAACCACAAAAAATGTAGTTTACTAACATTTAATTTAATTTACCTATCTATACTGCAATTATATCATGCTTCAATACTAGAAAATATTGGTTTTTTTATGTGTGTGTTAGTATAGCTTACTACCAATTTGTAGTAACCCCTAAAGTTCAACTCAAATTTTTCGGTCAACACCCTATGAATTCCAAT
Organism: Anisogramma anomala; assembly: GCA_038502455.1. Lineage (NCBI taxonomy): Eukaryota > Fungi > Ascomycota > Sordariomycetes > Diaporthales > Gnomoniaceae > Anisogramma > Anisogramma anomala. The sequence continues at coordinate 16,273,943 of JASMMZ010000001.1, forward strand.
CTGTTGCTCTATAATTCCAGAGGTCAACTTCCTTAACTCTATTACATGAGTTTTTCGTTACAAAGTTACGCGTTATTCATTATATACCTTTTGATAATAGATTTAAATACACTTGTTTCATATTATTTCCTTGACTTTTTCTTTGTTTACCAAGGTATCCCTATTCTTTTATGTTACGTACCAGGCGAATCATATTACCCTCGATTCTTTCGATTAGATCATTACTGTCAATAAACGTCTTCAGAGTGTTATTAGGCGTATCTTCAGTTATTGTATTATTGGGGTTATCTTTGTTACTAATACATCTCAATTAGTGAACTTACTGAGCTTTGTATACTTCTGTTAATGGTTTCACGTCTATTATCAAACGTTTTCCAATAGTCGTACCGAGTTTAGAAATGAAATCATAAAATCTCCTGAAATTAATGTAAACGAATACAAATATCAAAGGCAATCCTAGCTATTTTGTAATAATTCTTCACGTACTATCGATCATCATATTGATATTAAAACTTGTTGTTATACTATAAACCTCTAATACCAAAACTTTTCGTATTATACGTTTATATTTAACGGATATTTCATGTACGAGGTTTCTAGTCATTCAAACTGAAATTGTAATTATCCCCGTTGACAAATATTATAAGGAATCTTATTTGGGATATAAATTTGGTATTATTCGTCAAAAAGTAATTTGTAGAAATCATGAACTTTGTCTTCATTCGGTTTACCGATATCATATTAATATCTTTATTGGTTGGCAAGCCTTTATCGTTGCAACTTAGTCGATTCGAATATCTGCGGTCGAATTAACTGTTGCTGCATTGAAAGTGGTAATGTGTTACTTCTAATTTTGGCAGACTGCTAGCTGATCTGCACGCTAATTTATATGACCAACAGCTTTAGCCCGTGCCCTACTTTAAAGTTTATACCTACTGCATTAGACTTGCAGTTAATCCGAAAAACTGAAGTTAATGTTCAGTCAGTAGAATTAACTCATTGTATGTTTAATTGACTTGAGTGTATTGTAATTGACTGCTATTTCAACACCGGAAGCTTTCTGTTTTTGTGACTGTATATTATCGTAGCCAACCATTAATCAATGATGATCCCTGAAATCCTTCATTTATTGATATGCATAACCCCTACCAATTTTAGATAATTTGTACGAAAATTAACATCAATTACGGCCCTTTTACCTTACATCTCCGAGCCCTTCATTTCTTAACTCCCGTGTACAAGTTTTTTGCACCAAATTTGCGCGTATCACGCATTCTACCAATTACGCACCCTTTGCCAGTAATTCAAAGCCTGTTTTTCTTGCACGCTACTACTTCCACCGCCATTATTACCCTGTCAGTTTTACAGTTTACTAGGGTATTCTTGTTCTTTCACGTTATGTGTCGGGCTATTTACGTAGTCTTCAATTCGTACAGTTAGCGTATTATTGTCCACAAACTTTCTAGGATATTATTGGGCATGGCTTTGGTTATAGAGTTAGTGGTGTTATCTTTGCCGTTGGTTAACCGGAACTTATGAATTTTACGGGTTTCGTATGCATTCCTTAAAGTTATTATGTTTATTATCAGGTTTTTTTTTTATTAATTGTGCTTGGATTTGATAGCTATTTGTAAAGATTTTGGAAGTTTGTATACATAATTACATGTATTAGAGGCAGTTTTAATTATTTGGTGATAATTTTCAACGTGTCGTCAATTACTATACAGATATTAAAGTTTGCCATTATATCGTAAACTTTTGAAGTTTGTACGTTTTATTTTATACATTCATACTTAATGGAAGCTTAGTGTACGAGGTTGCCAGAGATGGTAAATTATCTATTTGTGGATATTATTGTATATCACTATAGTTAGTATACATAGGGACCACTTTTCAAGCTGCAAGATGCACTCCTGCAGACTGCATGATAAAGTGTTACGCTGCAGGATGCACCCTTTATTCGACTACTTAAAAGAGATATTAGCAAAGTGCATGGTAGAGTTCCACGCTCTAGGCGAGAGCTTATAAGCTCTCACCTAAGGCGTGCACTCTCCGGATGCCTCTTCTACCTTCTTCTATATCTTATCTTACTACTATAATTGAATAACAATCTTTACGATTACTCTTCTACGTTAACGTATAGAGACCTTACCGACACTATTAGTATTTTCCTTATTGACAAGTATTATAAGTAATCCGATTTGTGATGTGAGGTTAGTATTGTTTGTAAAAGAGCTGTTCGTGAAAATCATTAATTTTACTGTTGTTAAGTTTACCGGAACCATGTTAATCCTTTTTTGAAATTTGTTTATTTTCTATTGAATTCTTTTTTTTTACTTGTCAAAATCCTCGTTTTGTAATTTTGAAGTTTGTGCCGTAATCGATAAATCGTACGATATTTCCGGTTGGTATCAAGTGGCGATGTAAGCTACATGTACCCTTTATTCTAGGTATTGTTATAATTTTGTTTCGTCGGATTTTTTCATCGGCGTTAGGTTCGTAGCTTGTCCTTTTCAGCGTAAGTTGAGATATGTATTCCAGATATTATCACTATTTTGAATGCTATAGATACTGATTAAAATTTGATTTAAAACAAGTTATATATGTTTAACTAACGTCTTAATCGGATTACGCGTTTAGAAGTATTACTTTTCGATAATATTTGTTTTACCGCTATAAATCTAGCGTTTACAAGAAAAAAATATAATTGGTTTTTATGCCAACGACGTCGAAGTTTTTCCGCTGTAAAATTAATAAATATGAGTCGAATATTAAAGTCTTTACACCTAGGCTATTTCTAGAATACATTTGGTTATGAAGGATTAGTGGATACCTGTTTCAGTTAATCCCTATAAAAAAATTCATATAATATATTATCTTATCGGCCAGAAACTCGTTATTTAACTTTTTTAGGCAGTTTAAGCTGTATAATTCGTTGAAGATTCGTGGCAGATTGCGTTTATGTTTGCGTTGTGTTGCGGCTATTTAAAGAGAATTTACCGTTTACGCCAGCAGTTTAACTTTCAGTAATTACAGCAATTAAATATTAGTTGATGTTTTAGATTGTAAGCGATTGAGTAAGGATTTAGTTTTCATTTCATTAGCGTATTCTTGAGCGATTAATCGAGATTTTCCGTACGGCCGATCCGTGATCTTACTTTTGATTTCGTGGATTATCGTCGACTTTAAAATAATAATATTTTGCCTTGTAAATTGCGTTAACAGTATAAATGAAATAAATTTTCATGTAAGTAGGCTGTTGAATGTTACTCGATTGTTTTTTAAAAGGTTTACTCAGTGTATTAATAAAACCTTTAGTACGTAGTTCAAAGGTAAGTTTTCTGTTTTTTTTTCTTCTTTTTGTAATATTTGTGTCATTGTATATGTCTTTCCAGGTTCATATTTTTGTTGCCATTCTCGTTTCTAGTATATATGTTTTTTTTTACTTTGTTTTCCACATTATCAACGTTTTATTAGCTTATTGATAATCGGTTAGGTAGGACTATGTTAGCTGATTCGCGTAGTTCTAAGGTTTTTGGTTGGAGGGGTTTTATTAGATTACAAGTTTTTTTGTTAGGTTTGACCTATGTAATACGGAAAATAACAGGGTCATTAACGGTTTGAACCATTAAGTTTAGGTTAACGATACTTAATATCTTATAAAGTTTAATCCATTTGCCTAATTCTCAATTTGTTAAGATTTTCCTCTGAAAAGATAAAAATAGTATATCTTTTATCGATAGTTTATTTTTAGTTTTCAGGGTATTATTAATTTGGCTACATGTTGTTTCCTTTTTAATTTTTTCAAGCTTTACTGTATATCATAGCTTGCTTTTAGGTATTTGTCGATGATAATGATTCAGTCGTTATTTATGTGTAATATCTAAATACCATTGAAGTTATTATAAAACCGTTGGGGTTCATAATATCCTTAAACCCTTTTATATTTATTTAAAGCTGGTTTTATTAATTTTAAAACTTTCACTCTCTAGATTAAGAATATTATAAGCTTTTCGTAAGAGCTTTTAACCTTATTGATGGCCTAATAAATATTAACAAGAACTTATTTAAATTAAATACTTATTGATTGAACATTAGTTCAAAATTTTATCGTAGTAAAGTTGTTAACGGTATCATGTATTAGTACAGGTAGGAGTCATAGGTATCTATTGATTTATAAAGTGTATAATATCTTTTATGTTCACTCAGCTTTAATAATTTTCAGGAATTTGGTACCGTGGAAAATTATGGCGGAGTTAATAATATAAAGTATTAGTTTGTCTTTTAGGTGAAATACATTTACGAAAATATCGGAGTTAAAGTTTTGGTTTTCTTTCATGTAAATTTAAACTTTAGGGGGGGTTGGAAATATGTTTGGAATTGATAACAAAGCCTTTCAATTGCCTTTAGCGTTAGTAAGTTTACATTTTCATTACTAGTCGCCTTAAGGACTTTGTATAGTTTATTAGTCGTCGGATGGTCAAACCGTTGATATAGTTGACGAAGTTCTAATTTCGTCAAGTTGAATATTATTACCTCCGGGTTTTTAAGGTGGAACCAAATGTATTTCCATTTTAGACTAAGTGGGAAACTTTCGTTGCATTTAACACAAACGAATTTATTAGTCCGAATATTAATGTTAACGTTGAGGTTTTTCATTTCTTTAAAATAAAGAAGGAAAGAGACAGGGGATTTTAAGACATAGAAAATAATAGGTTTAACGATTCTAGTGATAATTGTTGCTTTAAGTAAAGAGAATTTTTAGGGTTAAATTTAACTTTGGTTCTATCTGTATCTATATAGTTGAGTTTCATAGTAGTATTAGTATCCTTTTGTAACGCGACATATTACGAATAGCCTTTTATTGAGTACCGAGTTGCCATAATGTTTGGCATAATAAATTGAAATAGTTGTTTCGTGTAATGGTCCTGAATATTAAATAAATACATAGGGTTAATATTTTAATCGTTGTAACAATGACAGGTGTTTTTACTTGTTAAGCGATATAGATATAATAAGGCGTGGTTGGCGAACTATTACGTTATTTCCAGATTAGTATCAATATCTTCATGCCAATTGATGGGTTTAAGCTCATTTTCCTCATTGTTGACCTTTTTACCTTCAAAGTTAATAACGTGTTTAATATATTTTGATTGAACGTGAAGGGTAATTATATATAATATATTCACTGTTTTGATTTACATTCGACAATAGTATAAAGTGTTGACTAATGGCTTTATTTGGTGTGAATCTAATTTATTTTCGCGTTTGAGAGGAACTTATATATATAACTCAAGGATTTCAATAATAAGGAATATTATTTTCCTTATATGGTTCGGCGGTTATGTTTTCAGGTGTTTTTTATGGACTATATCGCTTAAGCCGGCCGTAATTTCGGTTGTTATAGTACGCCTGGAAGGGATTTTTATTGTCATTGTTAAACTTTGGAACTTAGGGTATATATTAGTCAAATTCATTACCCGTGTTATCACAGTTGTAAGCGAGGCCCCTAACTAGTTTAAAAACCCTTTATAGGTAGCCTTAGGTTGTTGTAGAGTATATTCGAGTTTTTTATAACCCGTGATAGGTTGGCGGACTTGTTCAAGTAATGTGCCTTTATTAGATTTTACATTTCCTATTATTTGTTGGTAAAATATTAGTTTGTGGAAAATCTAATTAAGGACGTTTATCTTATTCTTCGATATTTTTAGGATTTATTATATAAATTTAATTGATAATATTTTGATTTGGGTGGTATTAGGTAAGGTTGATATCGTATTTCACGTGACTTTGAAAATCTTTGTAGATCTCTCGAAAAAAAAAAGTAATTATTTCAATACCAAAGGTAATAGTCTTCGGTTTAGCTGGTGAAGATATTGGTGAATAGCGAGTGAAAGCCTGGTAATTTAATCATTATTTGGCGTTAAATGTTAAAATACAGGTTTAACTTGACGTCAAAAAGGTTACAAAGCTTAATTTTATACTTTTCTTTTTCTTTTCAGATCTTAACGAACGTAGTAATTGTCGTGTAGTCCATATTTACCATGGGGATATTTTGAGGAGGAAGAGTGATATATTGGTTATAGGAATCTTTTGGACTTTTCGACCGGGGTTAGGGAATATGGTGCTGGTAGGTAGAATAGTTTCCTTTGTTAGAGTTTGGAGGGGAAAAACCAGTGTTTGTACCCATAGTAATCTCTGGCATAAATCCGTTTCTTTTTAAATTGGCTTGTTAAAACTGAACGTACTGAAGGGTTTGGGGGTAGGAAATTTGAGTATTTATTTAATAAACTTGATGATAATTTTCTTGGTGTTAAGGGGTTTTCCCAAGTTCCCATTTAATTGATTGATAGATGTAGGGACTTGGTTTGTGCGAGTTAATTGATTTTTTTACGGCCAGTAGCACTGACTTATTTGTCTGCCGTTTTTCATATTTTAAGGTTTACTCGTTAAACCACTCGTAAGAATCGTCAAATGCGTTAGGTATTTGATATAATTCGGTTGGTTTTAAGTAGAGGATGAAGCGGCCGATGTAGTTGGTTAAATGCTTGGGGGTGGAGTTTTTATCAGCGTTCGTAAACCAGAGGTTTTCATTATGGTACTTTGCAAAGATGACATTGAGAGCCTTGATTGCTTTTTTCCTGGAAGGATCGGTGATGTAATTAATTTCAGTGTATTTTAAAACCATTGTAACGAAGATTAAAATGTTTAGGAGGGGGAAATATGGTGTATAGGGAGCTTAGGCTGTAGATTTTCCGTCAAATTGATTGCTTGTTGAAGGTCATAGGATTTAGTCGTTTTTACGATTTTAAATTTAGAGTAGTAGTACTCGTAATAGTATTTTGAATTTAGCTGTTTAGGAACTTGACAACTGGAGGATCTTGAATACTTTTAGTGGTTAATTTTAAGATTTTTCTTTAAAAACTGGTTTAATGAAGATTTTTCGGTGTTTTCAATGATGGCGATATTATGGAAACTGATAAACTGCTACGAATAGCTGTACAATTTATGAGCCTTCTTTACTTACTGCTGCAAACAACTGCACGGTGAATAGGGGTCCTTCGTAAGAATTTTGCCTTTACCTTTCCAAGATAAAACGTAACAATCTGAAATTAGCTTTTTTAAACTTGTCTTGTTTTTGTTTAACCTAATAAGCACTGATCATTTTCGTAGACCTTTATCGTTGCAACGTAGTCGATTCGAATCTCTGTGGTCGAAGTAACTAGTGTTGTATTGAAGTAATGATATGTTACTTCTAGGTTTGGCAAATCGCTAGCCAGTCTACCCACTAGTTTGTATGACTAATTGCATAGGCCCGTGCCCCACTTTGAAGTAGACACCTACTGCACTAGATATGCAGTCGATCCCACAAACTGTAGTCAATTTGCAGTCAGTATAATTAACTAATTGTAAGTATAGTTGAGTTAACTGTACTGAAATTGACTGCTATTCCAAGGCTTATTTAAATTGGCCATTTAATAGCAAATACGTTTATTGAACCTATTAAATTTTTATCTTAAAGATATTAAATTTACGCCGTAATTGAGAAGTTGTAAAATACCTTCGTTTTACATAACTAAACAATATAAAACTTTCATACCCTTCACTTGAAGTATCGTTATAATCTTAACTTGTTATTGTTAAAGATATTTCCTAAACTCATAAGCTTTCCTTTTTAATATAAATTAAGATAAGTTTTACGAATATCGTTAACATTAGAAAGATGAATTAAGGATTTGTTTTAATCCATCGATATATCCTAAACGAATTATTGAATTAACTTGTGTCTCAAAAGGGTTAAATCCTCGATAATATATTACATAACCATTATGAAACCTATCGTTTCTTAAGAAAATATATAGTTAATTTATATGTTAATACCACCGAAGTTTTCTATTATATAATAAGCAAACATATGTTAAAGATTAACTTTCTTATACTCAGTTAATTTCGAAAAAGCGTTCAGTACGTCAAAAACTAATGACCATATAATTTGGTCAATCCGTAAAAAGGGTCAACGCATTGCATGACCGATTTAATAAGAAACTTGGCCTTTAGATTTTTTTAATAGCTTTAATAATATAATCCGTTGAAAATTCGTTTCTAACTATATATAGATTTATGTAATTCCACAGCTATTACTGTCAAATTCAACGCTTACACCATTAATATAATTGGGAGCAATTACAACAATTGAATGCTGGCTAATCTTCTGGGTTATAGATAATCAAGTGATGATTCAATATTTGTCTTTATTACCATATCCTTAAACTATTAACCTTACCTTTTTTTACAGTCAGTTTGTAATCTTATTTTTAACTTTGTGGACTATACTCAACTTAAAAATCGTTGCGTTTTATCCTTCGAATTATTCTAGTAGTACAAGTTAAACTACTTTTCGTATAAAAAAGCATAAATCTTGACTCGGTTTATTTTCTAGAAAGGCTTACTCGATATATCAATAATACCTTCAAAACGTAATTTAAAAGCTGTGTAGTTCTCGAACGTCTCTTTTTACAATACCTAAGCAGTTGTGCATATTTTCCTATGGCTATAAGTTTTTATGGCCATCTTCCTTTTCAATATATATACTCCCTTTGGACCGTCTTCCGCGCTGTCGACGTTCTATTAACTTATTAACAATCTGTTCAAGGAAATCATATTGACTGATTAGTTTGGTTTAAAAATCTTCATTGAGCTTAAAATGTTCCAATATGATTTGATTTCTATAATACAGGAAGTAACAAGGCCGTTAACGGTTTCAATCTATACATTTATATTAGTAATACTTAATATCTTATAAAGTCCATAACGTTTACCTGGTTTTCTATACATAATAACTTCGGTTTAAAAAAACAAAGATAATAGATTTATTATAATAATGCGTTTTGAGTATTAAAAACATCATTTATCTAACGGCGTATTAATCACTTCATCAAATCCTTCAGGCCTTTACTCTATACCATAACTCGTTTCTAAATACTTAACGATGATAAAAATACAATCTTTATACATAAGTACGTTTTAAATACCAATAAAATTGTTATAATACCGTTAGGACCAATAATATCGTTAAAAACTTTGATTGCCACTTATAATCCTATCTCGGAACTAAAATTGTTATCTCCAATGTAAAAATATCGTAAATTCTTTGTAAAGATGCATATAACTTTTTATCTTTACTAGTAACCTAATAAGCTTTAATAGGAACTTCTCTACATTAAATTCCAATCAACTCACTATTAACTTAAACTTCCGTCTTGATAAATTTAATATTAACATCGTAAATAAATAAGTTTTAAAGTCCTAGCTACGTATTAGTTCACAAAATACACAACCACTCCTATATTTTCTTCGACATAATAGTTTTCATGAACTTAAAACTGTAAAACACTTCTGAAAATAAACGAACTTAAGTACAAACTTACCATCAACATAAAAAACATCGATGAAAACTTTAAATTTAAAGTTTTAGTGTTTTTTTAACGTGAACTTAAACTTGGAAAGGGTTTAGAAGTATATTTAATAGAGTTCATGAAGCTGTTCGATGGTCTTTAACGCTAGCAAATCTACATTTTCATGACTAGCTACCTTGAAGACTTTATATAGTTTATTAATCGCCGATATTAAAACAGTAGTAATTGCAGTACAGTCGGTTAACTGTACTGTTAGGTAAATTGATTGTACTGATTGCAAGTTGAGTGTATTGTTTTGTTGGTTGATCGTATTGACTGTTAAGTCAAGTACAGTATGTTCTTAATTCAGATTAGGGTATAAACCAGAAATTAGCCATACAAATTAGTATACAGACCAGCTAGCAGTCTACCAAAACTCGAACAATATATCTACTACTTAACCACATAATGCTAACATTAATTCGAACGATTCCAATCGACAACGTTGCAACGTCCAAAGGCCTATTAAAAAGGCCTATAAATATTAATAAATTCTTATTAAGCTAATAACAAATTAGATAGGTAAAATGAAAGGCTACTTTCCGCTTAAGTTTTATAAAATACCAAGGTAAAAAAAAGATCTTTACAAAAAGTCTCTATAAACAGCGTCAGTTTTCATGGAAATTCATTAAAAAAAACTACTTTTGGGTTACATATGTTTTTACGGTAGTTTGAAAGTAGCGACGCTATCACTATCTAAAACACGAATAAATTTTTAGTAATATATTTTGAAGATAAACGTTTAAATTAACCATCAAAAGTTAGATAATTAAACTATGGGAAATCATTCAACGTAAGGTTAAAGCCAAGTTGAAAAAAAGTTAATCGACGTGGTATCTACATCCTAGAAAAAGCTCTATTAATATTAGAAAAGACTTTTTTCGAACTGGCACAACTTAAAGATTACCATTAATGTAATGATCACACTAAATACCCGTGAGTAAATAGAAGGTGTCAGGGGGTTTATGTTAGCAGTAAGGTAGCAGAAGTAACAAAGGTGCAATATCTGAAGATGTTTGTTCGTGCTGTAGAATGATCACTAGCCGTTAGGCTATTCAGGTGTGTAGACTGAATACTTAGATTGACAACTGAAGAGCTATGAAGGAAATACTATCTATGTGGTGCTGACCGTGTCCTTATATCCCTATCCTTCATACCGTCTTCAGTACTGGACCGCTGGAGTCGCTGTCGGTCCCATCGGTCCTTCCCTGTCCGGGGTTGCTGACATAAGAGAAGTTCCCCGCCTGATTCTAGACTTCAGGCTTTCTAGTGGCGCAGTGTTGCATACTGGCCTGTTTCCTGGCCCAACCTCTGTCTGGGTTATAACATTATTATATATCACTATAGTTAGTATATTCATGTATCAGTGCATCACACTGTAAGGTGCACTCCTGCAGCGTGCGTAATAACGTGACACGCTGCAAGATGCACTCTTGCAGAGTACATGATAACGTGACACGCTAAAGATTGCACTTTCAGAGTGAATCATGCGTGGCGCGGTCTAGAAGAGGCGTTCCAGAGTATATAGCAAAGTGCCACTGCCCGGATGAAAGGTTTATAACCTCTCATCCGTGGTGTGCACTCTCTGAATACTTCTTTCATATCTTATCTATCTTTACTACTACAACACCAATCTTTACGATTACTCTTCTACTTCTCTACGTTCACGTGAATAAGTAGACCTTATCAACATAAACGTAGGTAAAATAGCGGCCGTATACCAAGCCCTTTAATAAGGCTGTACAGATAAGGCCATAAATATTATGAACGTATAAAAACCATGGTATAATAGAAAAAATAACGAGTAAGACTTTATATAACGTTACTTGGTATACGGCCTTTTTTTACTAGTATGTATTTAAGTCGAGTACGCCTTTATATAGGAAAACCAACGTAAATTACTTTTAATAATGCGATTTCGGGTCTTTTTTTACGTCTGAGAAAAGGCGTCCCTTACGGTTACCTAAATACGTTAGATCTTAAAATGGAATTTTTTATAATTACAGATTGACGGATATGATATTATTAATATATATATGGATTAATTTACTCATAAATTGTTGGAAAAAGTATACGTTTTACTATGTGAAATCCAAAATATCGTTAGCGGAAATTTTAACTTCATATATAGCCAGGCGAAACCAATTTTAAAAACGCTTAAAAAGGGTGTACTTTATACGATTAGGCTTTTTTAATATGAAAATAATTCAACGGAGAGGTTGGAATCCTTATTCACCAGTTAAATTACGTATTAAATCTTACATTTACTAATACTTGAAAGGTTACGAAGATTATACAGTTCAGCATTAATAAAGGATCAGATTATAAATTATTACTGATGACTTCTTTAACATGGGGATTTCATACCCTTGCTATCCCGCGTATTAGAGTATCGAAAACCAGTTTCCTTAAGTTTAGGAACCTAATTATTACTAGCGTAACGTTCCTACTACGTGTTAAGGATATCAAAGACGACGTAACTTTTATAAGTAAATAAAGGCCTTTGCCTGGTTATATGATAACGCTTTATGTATTGTCCTAAAACTCACTATAATATACGTTTAAGTTATAAAACATTAAACCCTTACATTAAATAGGTTTCGAATATATATATGGTATGCGAATACGGCACAGTTACGTGATATAAAGTTTACCGAACGTCGAAACTTCCTTACAAAGGTATAATAAGTTAGGGCGTCCTTTTGAAAAATAAATTCGATTATACCGCGAACCTAATGGAGGTATAAGTTATTATTAATTGGTAAAAGTTTCCCTCGTCGTTATGAGCCCCCCTATTTAAGTTTAATGGCCGTTTCATTTTCGACGTTCTTTAATAAACCCGGGGTTTTCAGGCCGATATTCTTAATAGGTTTTCATTTTTTAATAATATTTTCAACGATTTTTTGGATACTTAGATAAATGCCTAGTGTATTATCTTTTAAGGGTTAAAATTTGTTAAGGAAAAAGTCTGTCGTAATACTATCGGCGTACGTAATACTTCGGCTGAGCCGAACGACATTACCGTACGCCTATTTAGAATATGTTAAAACGTAGTAATAGGGTTCCTCCGTACCTTTCATAATAAATTTATTCGCTTAAACCTCTTTTAATAAGCGCAACAATAATCGAAGGTATTTATTAACTAAAGCTTAGCGATCGGAACTTATTTAACTTACGGTTGTAAAGGCGTATTACACTTATATTGGTTTGTTTTAAGGGGTTGAAACGTATCTTCGTTCGGAAGATATTATAGTTTTTTATTATATTAAGTCTTTGTAGCCTTTATTACGGGATAAAACCTTAAAACGGTTTGTATCTTACTTGGTTACGTCCTTTACGTACGATATTAAATCTGTACTCGCCAAGGGTAAAGTTACGTTGATTTTGTCACATAATGTACAAAGTACTTTTAACGACCTTCTTTAGAACCGTCTAATTTAAAAAATAAGACGTTAAAAATTTTACCGAAACTTATTTATTTTCGTTAAAGGTTTTTTTAATCAAAGTATTCAATAGGTTTGATATTAAAATACGACAACGGGTTTTCGAAATTTTAATTATGAAACCTTATAATGCTTTTCTCTGTTCCCGGTATTTTATATTATTTATATATAGAACTTTGTCAAACTTTAAGTAGGAATCATTCTTATATACGTCGATAATGGTCTTTTTTTTTTAAGACGTTGGATTTTTAAAAATAAAATATAAAGGAGTTTCAAGCCTATATAAAGAAAGCCGATTAGTAGGCGGCTGGTAATAAGCTTGTATTCGTACCATAAAAAATCGAGTTATTACATATCATTCAACGCTAGGGGCCTTTGAACCTTGAAAAACAGGGCAATTTATATGTTTGAATCGAGGCGAAGTCGATTTATCCGGTTAAAAACCCTGTTTCAAATACCAGATTTCCTAATATATGATATCTTAGGTTTTGGTTTAATAAAGCCTTATTAGGAAAAGCTTATATAGGAAAATACGTAACAAAGGCTTTAAAGGTTACCAGATATTATAAAGGATTTTCGCGGATTAGATATAAACCTCTATCGTATCTACTACGAACCGTTATCTCCGTAACGGTTGTGCCTATACTTACGAACTAAGTTGAAAGCTGGTATTATAGATATGGGTAAAAGGTCTTTAAAAATTAGATTACGATTTTTTTTAATAGCTGTTATAAGGGGGGTTACCCCGTTATATAATACCTCGCTTAATGTTACCGCCTTTAAAGACTTTAAAATACATGTTGACGAGGTCACTTTTAAATAATAACGTTTTCGTTTTATATACCGCCTAAAAACCTTCGACGCCTGACACCTCCTCATACTACGGATTACGGAAGCAGGTACCTAGATATAATACTCGGGCCCATTGCGCTTTCCGATCGCCTCCTTAAACTATATATAAATAACCCTATATACTATAAAGGCCCCTTGAAGTTTCGCTAGGCTGTAAGTAACTCGAAAAGATTATAATAAATACGACAACCCCAGGGAACCCCCTTGTATAAAACGGGAACACTTAAAGAGTAAAATTCGATCTAGGTTATTCGTAACAAACGAGGAATTCTTTAACTTCCTACGGTTAGTATTACTAGTCTTTTGATATATAATCAATTTCCTTCATCCCTTTATAGACGGGTATATTAAGAAAACCGATATTATAATATTTAAACTATAATATTTTAAACTTGTTAACAATTATATTATAATTTTCACCAACGATTTTAAACAAATGATAAAATGGTTAAGATTTGTCTGGTATAGGTATACGGTTTTTCGTAACAGTTGCGCGATAACGAAAGGATTCGATGAAATTTATTATACTATCTATGTTTTCAATAGGAAGGTTGTTAACGCGTTCTAAAGCCTAAAACCAGCCGCCCGTATTACGATAGGTGAAATTACGATATGCGTCGATAATACCTTCTTAATATAGGGTTTTAAAGGAAACCCGGCTATCTTGTTTTAATAGGTTTTACAAGAAGTTCACATAGTAGCTGAAACTTATTCGAATATCGTTACAATAAAATGGTGCTCGGAGTATATAGGTATCAACGAAATCGAGGTCATGGATAAGTTAGCGATTATTAGTGCCAAATCCTCCCTTCATCTAGGCGATAACGATAAACCCTCTACTAATAAAATAAAATCTTACCTTCGGACCCGCCTAAAAGCTATGAAACAAAAATAGTATGACTAATAAAAGGGAAACTTAACCCTTTAATATAAGAAATAAGACCTGTTATACTAAATTAGACCCGGCCTAAAGTACTGAAAATTAAGGTAAACTGATTCTTTTTCGTCTTCGTTACTACTTTTACGACCTTTATTATACCACCTTTCAGTTATAAAATACGGGTACAAGAATTTCGTATCTTATTACCGGCGATTTTGTCTACAAAATGCCAATAGATTTTACCTTCAATGTAACGGGAAACGTAACGTGTTCAATCTAATATATTACATAGCCTCATTAGAGGTTTCTAAATTGTAACCCCAACCGCTCCAAAAAATACCAAATAGAAATATACACAAAACACACATATATATAAGATCTTGAAAAACCTTATAAACTTCTGGGTATTAATATATATTACGGACTATTTCTCGAAAATGAAAAGAACTTAAGAATTATGGCTTATATAGGCCGCGTTGAACGCCCGCCGGTAACGAAAAAGTTTTACGCCCACCGACTATATTTACGTTTCAAACCTTCCAGCTTTACCTATATATTATATGACCGCTAGCTTATTTATTTAGTAATTTTACCACCGCCGTTACTAGGACCTTTAAGGCCACTGCTTCTTGGCCGCGACCTTATTCGCGTTAAGGGATAAGGTTTAAGGATGGATCGGGGGCGATAATAAGCCTAACAAAGAAAGGGAAGGGGGATAAAGGGATTGGGAAAACGAAGATGAGCTCGTTAGTGATAAAACTCGTATCGCTATTATTAAGGCCGTTGTCTTCGTTCTTATTACTAACCTCTTTTCAGGCGGTAATAGAGCTCTGCCGACCTATTAACGTCGCAGCCACCGCTTACGCTGCGCCGTTTCCGGCCGTTTTAACGGAAATGAGAAACGGCCGTCATAAAGTGGTTAAACACTCGAAAGGTGCCTTTATGGCAACGATAGTACGGTAAGCTATTAATAGCCCTATAATGTTAATGTCGATGAGTATATACCCGCCCTTGGGTTTTATCAATATTAATAATTACTAATCAGTATCCTACCTTTAACTATAATTTTTGCCCAACATTTAAACCCTTTTAAACTTAATGGGCATATCGAACGCCCGACCCTCTCTCCCTAAAATAAACGTTATTAAAGGCCCCCGTTAAAAGCAATCGTACTTAACCCGTAAAAATTTATACTCCACTCAGCTACGGGGAGCGGGTAAGGATAAAGAAGGGTTAGGTAAATGGTGAAAAAAGGGGACCGGAAAGGAAATATAAAAATAGGCGCGATAGGTTCTTATGGGGGTCGACGGCTAACATGATAGGGCCAGCAAACACGCTCAACAACGTACGATGCGTAAGGATTGGTTTTTATACGATGAAGCTACTATTTACGTTGATATAAAATTTTGACTCATGATAAAATATGTGGTTAAATTAAAAAAAAAACTGGTAAACAACATAAAGTGTAAAGATATTTATTAATACATACACGATTCGTCATTACTCAAGAGGTTTGGAGTTTAGGGTAGATTAAATAAGGGGTCCTTTTTTTTTTACCAGAATTTAATGTGTGGGCCGCCACGTATAGAAGGATCCTCTTACTACACGTTGTTACGATAACGGGACGCTACCCGTGCGTGTATATATATATCTGTACCTATATACGAGCCCTAACACGCACCCGCATATTTCAATATTACTACCGCCATATTACACGAGTTTCTTTACTTTTTACTATATTATCTTTATAGAAACCCCTTTTTAAAGGCCCGTATAGTTATATCCCTGGCGCGATTAAGCGTTAGGCAGGAACTAAAATAATACCGTTATGATACCAAAATAGGGCTACAATTCATACGCCTACGGGTCTCTAAACTAAGGGGCACCCTAAGGTCTTGATCGGGTGGATAGCATAGGGTTCTTCTGGCTCACACGGACCTATATGGAGCTTGCGTTACGATCCCCTCCGCCGGTATATACAGGACTATTTCGTAGTAGCTAGTACGCCTCTACCAAGAGGCACTTCCCGGTGATAATAAAAAAAACACGCCTTTTTATATTGCTTAAGTGGCGAAAACCCTTACATCTGCTCTAATCAAACACCTGACCCCATATATACCTTTAATTTTTGTAATCTTTATCCGAAACACATGTTTTAAGATATAATGCCAGATATAGGGGTAGTAAGATACTTAATAGAAGGCTATTCGCAGTACCTAGCACTGCGACGGGAAAGCACTACTGCTACGGAAATCAATCATTAATATGCTGGTAAAGCCAAAATTGGCATCGGTCCAAGCGAACAACTATCTTCACTGGGATCGAAGACTGTACAGACAATTGTTGGGCCAATCATATTCCACATCCTAAAGTCCGCAGGGTATAAAAAAGTGGAATAATCTGCTCTGGAGGCTATTGAAAAGCTCTGACACAATTGCTAAACGCATACCCAAGCCCTCCAGAAATTCAAGTTTACATTGAAAAACAACTAGGATTTTAATTGCGAAATCTTTGTTAATGTATTTTACTTGGATAACAAGCCTGTTTTTTACATCGTAAACTCCGTAACCTCTTTTCACGACACCAAGTTCCTCGAATACCTATCGGCGAAAAATACGAAGAAAAAGTTCAGGATACTGTAAATTAATACGTACTTAGATCCACTGAATGTTGTCGTTCACAATACTAATACCAATTTTATAGCGGCAGAACTCTATGCAAATACTAAAGCAATAGATATTTAATATAAATAAATATCTGTTAAAGGCCACTAAAGCATTAGAAAGGTCGAAAAGGTACACACACTACTTCACAAAACGTATAACATCCTCACGTTAAAGATTGAAAATTTTACAGACTAGGAGGCATGCCTTGAAATAATGGTAAAAGTCTTGAATACCACCATGAACCCTAACAGCTTGGTGCCAACGTAACTGGTGTTTAAAACATATTCTCTTTGAAAGAAAAAATATTCGTTATAATCAAGTACTTCAAAAAAAGCTATAGCGTACGGTGGAGCTTTTAAGAAATTATAAAAGGAGTTGTTACGACGTTAAGTTAATAATACATTTAATACCAAAAAGAGACCTGTGATAATAGATATGTTATCTTTACCATTATAAAGCTAAATAATCTCATAGCGAATACCAGGTAAATATAATAGTTTATTGAAAATTTTAAATATCGCCAACCTTAATATAATTCTTAAAATTGCCAACGGTCCTGTAACGTTTCATAAAACTTAGGTCAAACCATATATTGGAGAAACTAATGGTGACAATAACTATTACAATAAAGATCCTTGAGCCAATCGAATCATCTAACACAATCTTTCTACTTTTGTAATTAATAAGCCAATGAAACATCAACGGCGTAACTGACTACAAAAAAACGAGGAATACTAAAAATAGGGAATATATACCAGGTTAGGTTTATAATATTACTTGTGTTAGTAGGAAAAATGAAAATAATCAAAACTTGGTTATTAAACTCCGCATATAAGGAATTATTAAGATTTCAGACAAGCCTTTTGAAAAAAGTGACAAAATTGAAATTAATGGACTTTTCATTCGAAAAATCGTATAAGTTGCACCCAAAAGCGACTTCACTTTTTAAGACCCAAATAATACGATTTTAAGTCGAGGATTATATGTAAGGTAAAACTTAATACCAAGAGAAGGCCGTAAAAAAAGTTACGCCTCATCGTTTAAGAATACAAAAATAAAACCAAAAACAACATCCTCGTGTTATTGCAAATGATCCAAAAGACCAGAAAATGATTAATTATCGTATTGAAACAAGTTTATTAGTGAACAACAATATAAAGTTCCCCCTGAATGACCGTAATGTAACCTAAATTTTTACACAATCTATAATTAATTTATCAACAATGGTTTTATTATAAATACCATAAAAATTCCGAATTATGTACCCTCTGGTAATGGTTATACGATACGTTAAGCTATTATATGGGTTGGCCGAAGTAAACGTACATTGGTTTTTAATGTTCAAATCGCATTTTGAGTTAAGGTTAATGTTAAAGGGTAGTTCTTGGACTAACGGTCACCAGGGATATAGACCTAGTGGTTGTAATGCTCCTACAATGCTTTGGAGCCGCTTGGGAGCATGCTTTTACCCCTATCACATAACCGGGCCACCCCTTTTTATATCTCCGTAACAGCTCCTTAATAGGGGTTTCTCTTTCAATTTTTATCGAGGATTATGGATAATATCCGACCGCCTTAAAGGATAGCTTTGGCTTAATCCCTTTATATAGACTCTTTTATATATATTCTTCATTATATTTGAATTATTTACAAAGTATTATAATCCAACCCTATAGCTTCAGAAATTTCAAACTTGAATCCCTAGGCTTTAGAACAATTCCTTGACGCACGTGTAAAAAAACAGCTTTCAAACGCTTTAACAACGTAATACAACTATTTGGCTACTCAATACGAATGATTTACCAGATCCTAACGTATGAATCTTGTTAAACGGAACCAAGCAGTTAATAAATACGCTTGATACATAAAATACCGTAACATCAGTAAACTAGCCACGTAAAAAAAATACAATCCGGCAATTTAATATCGCCGAAACGCTTACTTTTTCGAAATAACCCACCCTTTTAAAAGGTCCTGCTTTTATGTTATTTACAAACGATATAACTATTACGTTGTTCCTCACTAGAACCCGCGTTTATTTATCCGAAAATAACGACGACCCAAACTTTTCCGACTTCGACTACTATTCTAACAGCTTACCTGATAACATTAAACGTTAATAAATCAAACAAAAATCTTTCGATTAACTGGTTAGGTTTCCTGACGTTAAATTGTACTTTTTGATGTAAAAAGCCACTATATTAAGTAAATTTCATGAGAACCGAAATTTATTGATATAAAAAGGTCGCTTTTATATTATTTGTAGCAATTAAAATCCTTACGAACACCATTGTGAAAAGCTGTTATGTTTGCGATAACGATAGCATTGATAACAACCCTAATATTTATATAATAATACTCTGCATCTTCGACTTTACATGAATTTTCTTGGCATAAGTGCATAGACCACCTTGTTAATGAATATAGGGGTCATACACTGTAAACCCTAATAGTGCCCACTTTCAAAAAAAAAAAAAAATCAGGTCTAGCCGCTCTCAATACCATCACTTTATATGCATCCCATTTCACTACAACATCTTTAATAGGCTTTATAACCATTTAAATCTTTTTCGGCATCCCCTATTTGGCTATGGAGATCGTCATCGGCCCGGCGTACTGCCCGCGCAACGGTGCATCCAGAGAACAGCCCTTACAACCAGCGATTTCGTCCTTTGTTACTTGTGCTAACGTGGCCCTTCAGACTTAAACTTGCACACTGCAAGTTCGATTCCTTTTGCGCTTTAAGGTCTAGAAAAGACATTTATTATAAGCGCTCGCACTTGACATCCTTCTTTTATTTATTTATTCATTTATTTACTGATTTATTTCTTCATTTATTTCTTCATTTATTTATTTTTTTATTCATTTATTTATTTATTTATTTATTTCTTTATTCATTTATTTATTCATTCATTTATTCATTCATTCATTCATTTATTCATTTATTTATTTATTTATTTATTTATTTATTCATTTATTCATTTATTCATTTATTCATTTATTCATTTATTCATTTATTCATTTATTCATTTATTCATTTATTCATTTATTCATTTATTNTATTCATTTATTCATTTATTCATTTATTCATTTATTCATTTATTCATTTATTCATTTATTCATTTATTCATTTATTCATTTATTCATTTATTCATCTATTCATCTATTCATCTATTCATCTATTCATCTATTCATCTATTCATCTATTCATCTATTCATCTATTCATTTATTCATCTATTCATCTATTCATTTATTTACCTATTAATCTATTCATTTATTTACCTATTAATCTATTCATCTATTCATCTATGTATATATGCATATATGCATATTCAAGCCATCGCTACTCATACTGGCGCTCCGCCCATTCAGCGGGGCCTTCAGACTTGAACTTGTACTGGAATTGCAATGCATATTTAATTCCTTTTACGCTTTAAGGTCTTAAAGAGAAACATTCCTTATAAACGCTCACACTTGATGGTTTTATTCATTTATTTATCTTTAAGCCGTCGCCACTCACACTAGCACCCCATCTACTTAGTAGAGCCTTCAACTATATTTTGGATACCTTGGGATTTCTACAGATGTATTTTTACGGAACACTATCCGCTTAATAGTATATTTCTTTTACGTTTCTTTTGCATTTCTTAGGCTTATGGTCCGTGGTAAAAAGGTGGCTCGGATTGTTACTTTCGAAGTCCTTTACCGAATTGTAAAGTATATCTTCTCCACCGCCACGGGCTTTTAACCAAGGTATATGTGTTTTACAGGTTCTTTACTCTTTTAGGACCGCCGTTAGATCCTCGATACAAGTAGGCGTCGAGCGGAGACTGAAATAGCCGCATAATACGACCCGGCTAAAACTACAGTTTTCATGCCCTTACGGGTCTATAAATTATAGGATACCTTAAGGCCTTGGTTCAGAGGCTAGCTTGAGGTTTGGTTTCCTGTCAAAGTGTTTACTTAATAGTTTTTTTTATGGGAAGAGGCTGTTTTTCCTATATTACAGATATAAGGTTGAAAACTAATATTTAATAAACCTAATAGTGGGTATACCCTTTCGTCTTAACCACCTAGATAAGAACTTTACGAATACGATCCATGTTCGTTGGCGGAAAAGGTTTCTTTAGGAAGCGGAGACCAATATTATCAATATAAGGCCCCTTCGGCAGGCATTCAACAGTATATATAGCGCAAGGTTCGGAAATTAGACATAGGTGTGAAGGATACGTCTTTCAGTTTATATACGTGTGGCATAAGGAATATGGTGATCTGTTCAACAAGGTTAAAGGGTATAACCTAGAAATAGGGAACTGAATAGGGTGATAGTTGTATGTATAAGTTGAGGACTTCAGGTTGCGAGCCTTCCCACTGGTATATGTATGTATTTTCAAATTAGCGAGGGTCACACTTTACTAGCTATATAGCAGGCACTGTCTAGTGAGAGTAAATTTCAAAAAGAAAACAAATACTACACGCATATTATTACAACTCAAACGCAGTAAAAGCTGCTATTACCCAGATTACAAATTTAAAACAAAGAGCTTGTGAACGGTTTTACGTCTTTTTCAACATTTGGAAAGCCTTGCTTATAAAAGCTAGCGGTATGGTTTGGTAATCTACTATTAAACTCGATATTTTAAAAAGTTCTATTAACGATATATTAACTAACGTGTTCCCCTCCCCCATATACCCTTAAATTACAATAAGTAGGCCGTCCGCGTTCAACTTATTAATTAATAACTCCATAACCTCCGTATTCAGTACGGTAGCAATAATTATGTTAATAATACTAATACCAGTAGTATTACTTGTAGAGTAAATGGTAACATCGACGTAACCGCTCGCGATAATTAAGAAAATATTATTATAACCGGCGTAAACGCTTTCAGAACCGGTACTAAATGAGTCATTACTTAGGTTAATCACTTGAAACTTTTTCACTGTAAAGACCTTCTCTTATTCTTAAGATATGGTGCAGATAGTTATCGTATTTATACCTGTTTATTGGATCTTGCGCAACATTTGAGTTTCTTTGGTATTAAGGTTAATACAGGTATTTACCTTACCTTTGCTCACGATTTAATCAATTTTAGGAGGGAAAAGCGTAATTTGTATATATAGTTGCGTATAAGAATTGAAGGGACTTTAATTGAACCAAATAACTTACCCTAAAATTTTAAACAGCATTCCGTTTCTAGTAGGTTTTTTTAACAATTTAATTGAATTTACTAGAGTTTTCATAAACACAGGTTCTAAATATCATAAAGCCGCAAATGAAAAATTTACCCGCCGATAAAAGTTGATCTATATTTTTATTATATCTAAATTACTTAACGAAACCACTTACCATATACCTAACACCGGATAACAAATTAGTTTTTTTCATAATTTATGTCAACGTCAATTTTAGAAAATACTGGTATTGAATTTAAATTTATATAATACCTTAATTATAGTACATTGTTATTTTCGGTAAATATTAAATGGAATTCAAGTAGGTAACATACGCCGTTTTGTAGTATATACTACTTTTTAAACCAACGGATAACCACTGCATATAAAATTGGAGTTTTACGCCACTGTAAAAGGAATCTCAGGGTATTAGCGCCGCTACCTTTTATGTTATACTATGTAAAGCTCGGAAGGATTAATTCGCTATCACAAGGTTTGCAACCATTTTTTCTGCAAATATTAATAAAGAGTTAGCTCTGAACCCCTCCCCCCTTTTCAGTAACAATAAGTGCCTACATACTATTAACAAATTAGCGTTATTGTTCCACAAGCCCCAAAAGGATAAATTACCTCCTTACTATACCAAAACTCATTAAACAATATCATTTTAAATAATATTTAGGGCTAACCTTTAAATTTCTTTCAAGGTCCGTTATATAGTATATTAGAAGAATAATTCCTAATATTGCGGTAGAAGTTCACCGAATTCTTAAATCAAGCTTATATTCGTACGAATAACTTTTCAATAGATATTCCCGTGGTTTCTGTATAAAAAAAATACGCGGAAACGGCATATGTTTTTATATCGAATACCGTAAACTAAACTCTATTACAAAAGTCGACCGTTATCGCTCTCCTCTTATCAAGGAAACGTTCACGAATATTTTGCAAATTAACTCGTTTACGAAGTTTTATATTAAAATAGCTTTTTATAAACTTCGTATTGATAAGGGAGACAAGTAAAAGATAACGCCTCGTATACGTTTTGAAATTGTCGAATAACGAGTTCCCTCTTTCAACTTTTCCCGTACATCATCTATCTTTTCATAATATAGTATGATTGGTTAGGTTTATTTTTCGAAGCTGTTTATGTCGTTTACTTCTACAATGTTTCGGAATATTCTAATAATTTTACACAACCGTAACGTTAATGTTTAACAGGTATGAAACGTTTCTAATGCCGTTAATCTAAACATCGACATATCTAAGTATGAGTTCGGCGTTTCAAAACTTTAATACCTGTGTTTTTTTAGTAAAGCGGAAATCCATATATATATAAACCCGAAAAATTTACGTATTACCCGAGGATAGGCGGCTTTTACGTTTGTATTAGAAATACCGGGTTTTTCATCTATACCAACTCTTACCGGTGATTTATTTCAAATTACTTTATAATCGTTGGTTTTTAAATTTGGTTAATTAGAAATGGAGTTGCTTTCTATTAAGGTCCCGAGAAAAAAGCTGTTTTCAAGCGGTTCAAGCTTTGCTTCCCTTTTGAACTAGTCTACAATTAATGAGATCCTAACTAGAAAACCTTTTTTGAAAGCCTACTCTTTCGGTTAGGCCCTGGAAGATTACTTCTTTTCACAGAACTATTACAGTATTTTATGGATCATAATGTAATTTTTAATCATTTATCGAATATCTTTACGAAATATATGATATGAAATTATTAAGGATTATATATTATTTGGAAATAAAAAACGCAGAGTTTTGGGGCACGGCACACTCGTTCATTATCTTTATAAAGTATAGAAATTTAAAATACTTTATAACCACCCAAAACTTTTTAAACGAAAAATTTGTTGATTGAAACAACTTTTCTCATTCCATTCTAAATTAGTTTATAATGAAGGGATTCAATATATACGAACAGATATATTATCTCAACAAAATAATGATATCCTTAAAGGCTTTTCTAACTCCCATCTTTTAAGCTGGTAACTATAACTTTTACATCCTGAATAGTTTGTTTTCAAACCATTTCTGCGTATATAAGTCTTCCAGTTAATTATTGCTAACGAATGCATTACAGAAAACCATAAAATGTAACTAATATTAACCTTTAAAACAATTAGAACGCTGTTATTATCCGGGATACCATTAACCCCTATCTAATTCGCGCCACACGTATAAATGACCGGAGTTTTTCTATCTATATTCGTATGAATAACAACCAAATACTTAAAGCTTCTATTTCGAAATATTTAGTAAACGATAATGGTATTTTACGGTTTCATAACAACATTTGGTTTTCTATTTACAAACCGCTAATTATTATATTAATTCAAGCTATATAATATTTTAGTTTTATCGGCTACCCGAGTCGTAGCATTACCTCATCTATATTATCTAAAATATACTTGAGACCTTATTTGTACTATAAGATGCGGCGGTTTTACCGAAATTGTAATATTTATAGGCGTACAACGTATTGGTAACGTCGTCGAAAGGAATTCCTCAATCCCTTAACAGTTCTTAAAGGGCTTTAAAACGAATTTTCCATCAACTTCATAGTGAATTCCCTTACAAACAAACTAATGACCCACAATGCCTTATAATTCTATAAAATGTTTAAATAGTGTTATCGTCTTGAATATTATAAATATAATGAATGTTAAAATTTACGCCACACGATTTATAGACTATCATTAAAGATTTTACGAATTACTTCACATTATTATTAATAATAAAATTTCGAATTAAAGCGATAGGTATTGGAAACGCCTTTACAACTTAACGGGGGTAAAACAACGCTTGAAAACCGTATTACACCCCGAAACGAATAATATTACCGAATATATTAATCAAAAGATCTTAACGTACCTACGTTTCTTCGATATTAATACCTAATTCGATTGAAACAGTTTATTACTTAATTACCATATAGTATTAAACAATGAAGATATTACCACCATTAGTATTAACTCTTTTTTATATAATATACAGCTATTACGTTGACTTTATACGATTTTTTTAACATTTGTTTATTCTACTTAATATATATATATATATATAAAGGTCAAGAACTTTGTCCAATGTACTCATAATATTACTAAATTCATACAAGCCGTAATAACGGCTACGCAATAACGTATAAAGGAAGCCGCTAATAAACAACGTTTTCCTTCGGAATAATTTCTGGTCGGCGACAACTTTTAGCTTTTTCTTAAAAATTACAAACCGAACCAATTTTCAAAATTATTAAACTAACTTCATAACAAATATTATATTACACATGTAGTCTATTTCTACATAATAAAATTTAATATTACGCGTAAAAAAAACCTCCGATTTTACGTCTATTGACTTATAAAAATCGCTTGCGACTCGCTCCTAAACCAATAGGTCCGCGATCATTAATAATTATAATAAAATTAAGCCTAAATACTACGTCGAGATCATTTCAAAAACCCGAAATAAACCCTAATTAAACCGCCCCAATATTGACAACTCCCCAGAGAAACAAGTCTTAATCAAATAAATAAATTATATACATCTGACCTAAAAACTGCTCTCAAACTTCTCGAATATCGCGTTCCTCGACTCTTTCAAATCCCGTTATAACTCGGCCGAGGACAACAATGGACCTTCCTACCCAACCCGTCAATAAGCTTAATTTGATTTAATTATATATTACCAAACCGTTTAACAACCGCTATTTCACGGATACTAAACACGTCTATGGAATTCCATTACCATTACGACTATAACTACTTAACCATACCCCCATACTCGCCACTACCATTATTCAAATCACTCTTCAAGCTATTAATAGCAAACAATTCCTAACCTATACTAATACGTTTTCCCGGTTTGCTATTGATACGTTTAATAACATAGACAAACTCTTTTATTACTTCCAACTAAACCCCCTACCCGCTCTTTAACCGCGACGCCCACATTTATTAACAAAATACTTTACTTACCCAAAACCCACACTTCTTTATAAAAAGGTGTATAACACGAAAACCCCCGAAATAAACGGGAATGGACGATATGAAGCCTCCAACACCATATATATTAACTTTACTTTAAGTAAGTGGAAGGACTTTCATAACCTTTTTAACTACAAACACATAGGTTTACAAACTATTTAGCCATTTATTAACACTTAAAAGGCGATTTGAAACCCGATCAACTCACATTGATTTTAAACGTTAAAGTACTCTCAAGTCTCAGAAAACTTCATAATAGATTCGGTTATATTAAGATTAAGGTTTGAAGACGTATAAATATAAACGAAGCTCCGACCGATAACATTAACAATATACAAATAATATCAAACAATGATAGTTAACTCTTCGTTAATAATTTTCCAATCGCTACCATAATTCATACTTGCCTTATAAATTGTAATAAAACTTAAGAGAATCATACGTTATATTATGCACGTAATCGAAACAATTTCTTTATAATTACATCTGTATATATTTGGCTAAAACGTTCCAATAGAAACTATATACCTAGTGATAAAAACAAACGGTTTTAAAACAAAAACTCACGTCTCAGATAATATTGTTAACTTGAACACTCAAACTTGGATTCATTTTAATAACGGAGATAATAACAAATTTTTTTTAAGGATTTAGAACCGTTAATAAGTATAATATAGTAAATTCGAGGTGTATTATACTATTTTTTTCGGGAAAAAATATTAAAGGGAAAAGGGTTCCATATTTTGGAGGAGCTTATAGAGACAACTTATAACAAGGGCGATAGGTTGACTGATACCACCGCCTTTTACACCATATAAAAACGATTGACAACAAAAACCTTTCATACAATACCATTATTTCAAACTGCTTCAAAGTAGTTATCACACATCTTTTAAAACGGTCTACGGAAAAAGAACACCTTCCACTACCATTTACAGTTCATCAACGCCTTCTACCGTCTTTTATAAGTCACAAGAACTTAGAGAGGTAAACTGTGGGTAATGTTACAAACTGATACCTAAGCTAATGGTCACCAAAAATCTAGCCTTAGCGGTTGCCATACTCCTACGATGTTTTGAGACCGCTTAAGAACATACCCTTATATCTATTACGTAACCGGGCCACCCCTGTTTTGTAGCTTCATAGCAGCTCCTTAAGAATGGTTTCTCCTTCCCTTCTTCACCAAAAATTATAGACAGTATCCGACCACTTTAAGCGACAGCTGTGACTTAGTCCCTTCACAATTAAACATGAAATTTTTAACCTACAACCTTTACTTAATAATTATATATAATGAAAATTTCGGCTTAGTAGGTATATAAATTAATAATATCCTTTTCGTCGTAATAGTTAGATTTATAATATCGGAATAATAGGATATTGAGAATTGATAGTTCTGGAATTGTAAACACGCTTCGATGTTAATAAAAGAAAAATATTGAAATTTTAACGGATTGTTAATCATTAAATATAGTATTAACAATGATGATATATACTTTAACCTTCGTTAAAAAGGTCAAGTCACTAACATTGCCACAATAGATAAAATTAACGTGGTTAAAGCTCAAAGATATTTGGAATAATGCGCTCATAGCAGCTATATTGAAATCCTATATCAACCGAAGGTTTTATACGATTGGTATTTTACGATATATATTTAAAAACTAATGGATAAGATTTAATATCGGTTGAATAAGAGGTTTAATTAACAGATCAAGAACTGAAACTGTGGGGTTAATATGTTTTCAATTTATTTGTTGAAAGGTAAGTTTATAATGTTTATCTATGGCTTTTTTTACAAATAATGTTAACTTGTTGTTATAGATTTTATTCCTCATAAGAATTATTAACAAGGATAAATTATGAAAAAATAAGTTTGAAATTATGGGAAACTTTATTACTTGAAATTTCGTTAAATGTAATAGAATTATACAGCACATATCAACTTCAGAGGTTTATGGTATGATATCCAGCTTCGACGTATGTATAGCAATATGAGAAACTCTGAATATCGTTACCAGGCAATCTAGGGTTCTACTTATCTCGGTTATGATTTGTACTGACTCGAAAATTCTATGCGAATACTTTTCGAAATTGGAAACAAATAGCGAAAAATGCCTTATAGTTAATACAACGACACTTTATGAAACCTACAAAGGCAGAGAAATCGATGAGTTTAAGTAAATTAACGGTGAATACGATCTGAATAATACTATAACGAAATTTAATCCGAATGAAACCCTGGAAAAGTTTATGGATAGTAATAAATTAACTATACGTATCAATGGTTACGTTAAGAAGGTACTTGGTAAAGTCGAGCTATGTACCAACAAAAAAACAACGGAAACAGGGGTATCCCGGCAAACTGGAAGATTGACAGGGAGCTAAAACCGATTGATTGATTGATTGACATGGTTAAGTTTATTAATTCAATGTGAATTGATTGAGTGAAAAGGTTAAGTTAAGGAATTTTATAAGCTTGTAGCGAAAGATTTATATGTAGGAGTTGATGAAGTTACAACTTAGAATTGTGAGTCAAATGTGGTCAATTTAGCTGCGGAATTGCCAGCGGTCTGGCTAGTTAACGAGGAGGTAACTTGGTAGCTACCGGAAATAAATGTTTGACTAAACTAGCTTACACGTACAAAATAAAAAGCCGCTAGTGTTGAAATAGTAATAATTATAATACAATCAGTCGACTGTATTGTCAAATAAGTTAACGGTATTGACTGAAAATTAAGTTTATTGCTTTGCAGGTTAACTGTATTAACTATAAAATGAAGTATAGTATGTGCCAAATTTAGATTAGGGTACAGGTTAAGTAATTAACCATAAAAATTAGTGTGCAAACCAACTAGTAGTCTGCCAAACCTAGAATAATAAATCCACCACTTGATCACGCAATACTACTGTTACTTCGACAGATTCGAATCGACAACGTTGCAACATCGAAAGGACTATCTGGCAAGGCCTATCAACAGCTGGATAGTTAAACCATCAATATAAATAACGACATTCTGACTTTATCAAGTTTAATAACATTACTTTTGGACCTTGAATATAGAACCATAAGTATCTTCATTCCAAATTAAGTGGAAATCTTTGTCCATTACTTTTAACCAATTCATCAATCTAAATATCAATGTTAATGCCAAGGTTTTCAATATTTTTAAGGTAAAGAAAAAAGTGGGGGGAGAATTCTAAAAACTAGAAAACAATATGTTTAACAAATGTAATCACAGTCGTTAATCTAAGTAATTTTAGGGCTTAATCCAACTCTTACCCTATAAGTGTTCCTATTATAAAGTTTCATAACAATATAAATATCCCTTCGTAATACGGTATACTGCGAACAACCTTCAGTTAAATACTACATTACTCCAATATCAAACATAATACCTATAAAAAATTACCTCTCATAACGATCGTGAATAGTAAATAAATTCGTAAAACCATAATATTTATCGTTCAAGCAACAATAGGAGTCCATAACTATTAAGCGGTATGAAATGATTTGGTCGGCCAGTTGTTACGTTACTTCAAGGCTAAAACTAGTGTTTTTATATTAGATGAT
This sequence comes from Anisogramma anomala, assembly GCA_038502455.1. Taxonomy (NCBI): domain Eukaryota; kingdom Fungi; phylum Ascomycota; class Sordariomycetes; order Diaporthales; family Gnomoniaceae; genus Anisogramma; species Anisogramma anomala. The sequence continues at coordinate 16,303,987 of JASMMZ010000001.1, forward strand.
AACTTTAGGCCTATTTTCATTATTTTATACCTCCAAATCTTCAATTTTACAACTTATTCAATATATTTACAATCAAAAATAGTAGTATATTAAGTGTGGTATATCACTTAGTTCAGTTAGTATTCGATAATAATGTAACATATTGAGTAGTAATTTTGTTTACTACAGATTTAATACTCTTTGGCGTATTTTTAAAGAAATTTACGTGATTAACATCAAGATCTTAGGAAAAGGTATTCTTTTCTCTACATGTATTTCCTTTTTAGCTTCTAAATAAGTATCTTTTATTCTTTGTATTACCCGAGCTTGCCGTATTTGCAATCAATGTAGTAACTGAAAGTGTATTCTTTTCGTCGTCGTTCAAGTTCTAAATTTAGGGATATATACCAATTTAACTCGATACTAGTACTATTACGGTTGTGAACAAGAATTTCAATTAGCTAAAAAAAAAAAAAAAAAAAAAAAAAAAAAAGATGGCATCAAAATACAGTAAGGAATATTCAAGCATTTTGTAACCTATAACAACTTGTCGCGCTGATGAATGTAATATATCTTCATCAGATTGTACATTCCCCATTACTTGTTAGCAAAAAATCAACGTGTTAAACATCTGATTAAAAATATATATCCTGATTTCCAACTATTTTTTATGTTTTAATATGTAGAACCACTCAATAATATTACAGTCTATATAGTACTAGGCGAGGTTAACATCGTACTCGAAATAACCTTTAGAACCTTAATAAATCTCCCGAAACGATGAATAATTCGTCAAATACCAAAGGTAATTTTTTTTAATTTAGCTGGTGAAGATACTGGGAAACAGCGAATAGAAACTTAGTAACTAATTATTATTCAACAGTAAATATTAAAAAAGATTATAACTTAACATCGAAAAGTTTGTACAGCCTACTATTATAATTCTCTTGACTACATTAAATATTTACGAAAAACGTGATCACAAAGCAATTTAAATCTACCACAAAAATATCTCACGGATAACAAGTAATATACTAGTCGTATAAACCCTTTGTGTATTTCGACCAGTAATGCTAAGTATGGTATTAATGTTGGTGAGTAAAATAATAATCATTGGCAGAATTTGGAGGGAAAAGACCAATAGTTGTGCCCATAATAGCTTCGTGCATAAATCCGCTTCCTATTTATTATTAATATTGTTAGTGGAATTATTGAAATTACCCGTACTCGAAAACTTAAGGATTACCGTAAACTAAACGATAATCCTATTAGTATTAAAGGAGTTTTTCATGAAGTTTTTACTTAATCGACTGAAAAACTTAAAAGTTTATCACGTTTGAATCAATTTGTTATGACCCAACATCTGCAGGGCGCACCAGCGGCAGCCCCGCAGCAGATAACGAAGGAAATCGGTTGGACACAGCCTCTCGGCAGGCACCAGGGATCCACAACAGACACACCGTACACAAGGGTTAGGGTCAGCATAGTGTGAGACTCGACGGACTCGGTATCTAGCCAGTCGAGCTGCACACCGGGACTCGATGGACTCGACGTCGAGCTAGTCGAGCCTACACTGAAGACGTATGAAGGCGCGGATATATAAGGACACTTTCATTACCAAAATAGATAGTACTTCCTTCATAGCTCTTCAGTTGTCAATCTAAGTATTCAGTCTACCCTAAATAGCCTCACGGCTTCTGATCATCACTCGCACGAATATAGTCTTGATATTGCACCTTTTGTTACCTCTGCTACCTTACTGCTAACATAAACCCTCTGAACACCTTCTACATACTCACGGGTATTTAGTGTGATCATTACACAATTAAATCCTTATTGTTTCTAACGGCATTAACTTCTTAAATTCTTCAAGTAAATCGATTGAAGAAACCAATCCAAGCTTGGGTATAACCATATAAATGTATATATAAGAGCTAATAGGTATTATCGCTAACGATAGTTTTAATCCTATCTTTATCTATCCACTAATAATCTTTATTCTTAACGTATTCATATAGTATGTCAGCTTAATTACACTTTTTTTTTAAGTTTTACTAGTAGCGAAATCCCTGGTTTATGTAGTTCGGCCCTCAATTTAACCTTAACTGATTTCTTCATTCTTTTTTATATGTTTAGGTTTGATTTCTTAAATAATTCGTCAAAATTGTAAAAGGCTTCAATAACGTAATACTGGTCTTCATAATCTATATCGAGAATAAAGTATCTAACATAATTAGTTAAATAACTGGGGGGGAAGTTTTCATCAACCTTTGTAATCCTTAAGTTTTTATTCAAGGGCTTAATGAAGTTAATTCTAAGGCTTTTAATTACTTTGTGTCTAACGAAGTCGATGATGAGGTTGATTTTGGGTTTTTGATATCCGTTTCAAAAGTAAAATTAAAATTAAAGTGTTATAAAAGGGAAACAATTAATTTAAAAAAGTATGTTATTTATTATTAAATTTGTTAATGAAAGTTGAAGAAGTCGTAGTTATCAGCCGGTTACGATTTAATATTTGTAATAATATAACCAATAAGAATAGAATTTTAGCTGTTTATTAACCTTTGTAACTTAATAACTTGGTGGTTTAGAGAACTTCAGACTTTTTGGTGGTTAATCTAGACGCTTTTTCTTCCAAAACTGGTTTAATAAATATTTCTTGGTATTTTCGATAATAGAGATAATATCGCCACTTTTATGTACTTATGAATAGTAATACGTTCAAAAATATTCCTTTTTAATACCTATAAACAACAAACGCAACAGCAGGGTCTTTCGTAAGAATCTTTCCTGTACCTTACAAAATTACAAAATATAATAACTAAAAATTATCTTCTTCTTCTACCTAGTTTATCTATACTTAACATAGTAAGCATTAATCAGTATTGGTAAGCCTTTATTGTTATAATGTAGTCGATTCGAATCTCGAGTCGAAGTAACTGTTATTGACTTGAAAAAGTAGTAATGTATTATTTCTAATTTTGGAAGACCGCTAGCTAGTCTGAAAACTATTTTTTTTGGCTAATTGCTTGGTTCATGCTCTAGTCTAAATTGGGCACCTACTGTATTTAACTTGCAGTCAATACAGTCAACCCACAAATAATGCAGTCAACTTTAAGTTAGTATAGTTGACTTGACTATCTGCAATTGAATTCTATTACAACATTTATTTTATTAAAGAACTTTCATTTTGGGTGTATCTCGTATGTGTTATCATACGGATAAAGGTTCCCTAATAATACTCGGTTTTAAAAATTCAATGGTATATACGTGAATACACTGCGTTTTATTCACGACTATTTACAAACTTTATTTTTACATGAATGTTTTACGGGGTCCTTTTTATATATAAAGGGATCGTATAATTGTATCCTTGACGTAAATAGGCGTTAAGCGGAGACGGATTTGGTTGCCTTTTACGGCTTAACTAGGGTTACGGTTTATATTTTTAGGAGGATTTAAATTATATGGCACCTATTGGAATAGTACTACATGTAGTATAGTAGGTCAACTTTTCTTATAGTAAAGTTGTCTATACTGAACTGCAAGTTGAGTTTATTGTTTCGTGTAGACTTACCGCATTAGGTGTTAGTTGAGTGCAGTATGCTGCACTTCATACTAGGGCATGGGCTAAGCAATTGGCCATACAAATTACAGTACAGACCGGTTAGCAGTCTGCCAAACCTAGAACAATACATCTACCACTTGACCAATGCAATAATACTGTTACTTCGACCACGATTCGAATCGACAACGTTGTAACGATCTAAGGCCCTACCAATACTAAACTAATTGGTGCTTATTAGGTTAAGTACATGTTATTTAAATAGAAAAAAAAGCTAGTTTCTGGTTGTTACGCTTTACGTTATAGTTAAGGTAGAGGAAAGATTCTTGCGAAAGGCCTTTGTTAGTACTTCACCAGTCTACAACGGTAGGAAAACAGAGAAGACTTTTGGGATGCGTTGGTCTACAACGGCAATCTGAAAGTAAGCGATGGTAATGCTATTGAAAAACACTAAGAAATATTTATTGATCCTTTTTAAAAACGTTAAGATTAACTATTGAAAGTCTTAAAATTCAGCGAATTGGTAAACGGTTAAGTTAGTACTACTACGGGTGTTATTATTATAAGAAAAACGACTAAGTCCAACGGCTAAAATAACGAATAACTTTCGCTTTTTACCAATAATAAACGACCTTCGACCTTACCCTTTACATAAAACCATTGCCTATGCTCTGATCTTTTCACTTCCCTACGTCGATTTAATTTTTAAGTTCGCTAACTTAAGCGAAAATACTAAGAATTGTCAAGATGCGTTAAGAAAATTACATCGCGAGACCCAAAACCAAGTCGTTAAGTTCCCACGCGACTTTACACCAAAATACTAAGCCCCTACGCCTCAAATCACCAAATCCCTCTCCTTATACGCCTTACAAGTCCTATACAGGTTAAAATATTAAGATATCTACCGTAAACGTTTACTTTAAAGCCATTACCAACCCTAAAAATAAAGAATTAAGTAAAGCCATCGAAATTGTTGTTACTAAGTTTTACGACGACGACATTTAGGTGTTAGATATCGATGAAAATTGAACGGAAATATACTTTACCAACTTCGTTGGCTATTATATTATTAAGAAAAACGGCGGCGAGGAACGCAACCACGATAGCCGTACCTTTCGTAAGTATCGTAAGTCTTTTCCACAACGAAATTATTAATATGTGGAAGAAAATTTAGAAAACTATTAAATCCAAGTAAAAAGAAAAACCTAAACGTCGAGGGATTTATATACCAGAAAGAAAGCTTTATTAAGCTGTTAAACACTTTGTTTAACCTAACCTAGTTTAAAAAATACCTTTAAACCCCACAGCTTAAGGGAAAATGTATTAAGAAACTTTAACACCCCTATACAATATTTAAGAGACCTTTTCCTCACCCTTAACTAAGTTAAATCTTTTTACATACGGGCGATAAAAAACCTATTAACCTGTTCGATAGTCTAATACACCTACGTAATAGCGTGTAATACGCCTTTAACGGTAGCAGAGCACGTAGAATAAGGGCTTCCAATACAGATGAATGTATTAACGTTAATGTTTTACATCAGTTAATTAAGTAAGATCGTCAGGACTCCCAAAACCTCTAAGTACCTATTGCTTCCTAGTAATTTAATCGATATGCTTTTTAACAATCTTTCTCTTTTAGGTTTGTCTATATACGAGAGCCTACTATAGGTCCTACTGTAGGACTTTACCATTTGAGCCAAGCGACTGGTAATTACCTTTAACGTCATGTCTCGAAAGCTTTAAGGCTTAAACCACCAGGAAACATTATTTAAAACTAGGATAAATATCGCGACCTTCCCCCAAAACCTATAAAGATAGTCAACATTAATTACAAACTTTTTACAGACTTTGCCAAGATTGAAAACAATGTAAAAAAATATGACGGAAAGCCTTACAGTCTCCTCAACACTAAGATAATACCCTTCCTAAACATTTACAAATAAATGGAAATTCCACTTTCAGGTTTTTACTTACTATTTCCCGGAATTCTTATAAGGAACGCCGGGAATTCTACCTAGCTTTTTTTACTAAAACTACCACGTTCCGCAAGATTTACGATGGCATAAATAGCTAATTCGAATACAATATTTATTTATTGCAATACCATACAAACTGGGCCACTACGCGATAAATTATAATAATAGCGAAGAAAGAGGATAAGAAAACACCAATAGATATCTCTAATTAAATATTTAACAAGTTAATGTTATGCCAAAAAGTAATAGGGAAAGTATACGCTAACGAAGCCACATCTAGCAAACATATACGAATAGTAATTATAAGTGTTAACGAGTTCGAATACGCCCTATAACGTCTAAATACCACTTGTAAAGACTTTTTTAGCTGATTAAATTCCTCTCTTGTCACTGTAATAACGCGTATACCTTTTTTTTTTTTTTTTTGGTATATACCCCTAAGCCAACAATTTCTCTAACGTAAATAAGGAAAACCTTACGGTAGTTAATTACGTTGACCGCAAATATAGCTACGGGCGCCCACAACGCTTAAAGTCCGGCCCGCCGGCTATAGACTAAAGGTAGAAATTACGCTAACGCTAATAAAATCAAAATTTAGGCGAACCTGTTAACCGTGAACATTATTGTCATAATAATGGCAAAAGATGTTGGATTTATAGAAAATATGACTATTAGTTAACTCGACACCCCTTTGCCGAGCGTAACAATAGGAAAGTAATATAATACGCCTAATACATTATTGTTTTTCAATAATATTACTCAAATTAAATCATATAATTCGAGGGCGATAAGCCAATTAACGGTGTTAACGCATTTAAACAAATTAAATAATACGAAAATACTACATTTAGTACAGCCTAATAACTAGTTGACTACGCTTTCCTATACCGTCTAGGTAGTAAAAACACTTACCTTTTTCCTAACTAATCCCTTAACCTATTATACACCTTTAATCTTCGCGATTTCTATGCGAACCACACGTTTTAAGGTATTATGTTAGATATAGAGGTAATTGTTGGTAGGGCTTTAGACTTTGCAATGTTGTAGATTCGATTGGTCTTTGAAGTAACAGTAGTATTGCAGTAGTCAGATGGTGGATGTATTGTTCTAGGTTTGGCAGACCGCTAGCAGGTCTGCACAGTAATTTATAGGGCCAATTGCTTGGCTCGTGCCCTAGTCTGAATCTGGCACTCCACTTGCAATTAGTAGAGTCAACTTTACTGTAAGTAAAATTGACTGACTGTACTGCAATTAGCCTGCTAAAAATAGCAGTCAATATTGTTCCAACACTAACAGCTTTTTATTTTTGTGCCTGCATACGTTAGTGTGATCGACCAATCTTTTCTGGTTGACATTAAATTGCCTTTTTGTCAACTGGACAGACCCCTTTCAATTCCAGCTGACTTCCACATTGAATTGCACCCAATTGGGTGCAAATTAATCCTATTTAACCTTAATTGTTCCACCGCTCCGAGGTCCGAGTTTATCAACTCCCACAAAAAGTTCCTTCCCTATAGCCTTTCTCAAACCTTCACTTTAACTATGTCACTTAAACGAATTACTATCAATCTCAACAGTTTTCCAATCTGCCAACACATCCCTATCTGACATCACATAATCTGGGATTTCTGGGCGGCCTATTAACGTAGCCCTCAATACGTATAGTAAGTCTATTACTGTTCACAAACCTTTCTAAGGCCTTATTTGGCGTCGCTTTTATCATAGCATCTGCGGGATTATACTTGCCATCGATTCATTGAAACTCCTCAATTTCTCTCCTTTTATAGGCTTTACTAAATACCATTACATCTATTATCAGACGTTTTTCGCTAATGGTTTTGAGCTTTAAAAGGCATTCAAAAAATATTTTTAAACTGGTAAAAATTACCACGAGAATAGAAGGAATCTTCAGTTGCCTGGTAATAAAGTTAAAGGTTTCCCATAGTGCTATGCCTATATCAAAACCTATTATTATACTATAAAACTTCGATATTAACACGTTTTGTATAATCCTTTTACACTTAACAAAGGTTCAGTAAATTAGGCTATCGATAATATTAAACTAGTTTTCCCGCCTATTTTTATTAATAGAGGTTATTAAAAAGCCGATTAGTAATGACAAGTGGGTATTATTTGTAAAGGACCTGTTCGTAAAGATTATTAACTTATCTTTTAAAAGATCGATCAAAACTATATTGATCCCGCGGTCCAAGTTCCGCATTTGTCACTCGAACTTCTTATTTAACCGGTCAAAGTCCTTATCCGCTGGCGTTTATACTTATTTCGCGATGAATAAGTCGTATAAGACTTCCAGTTGATATAAGATAGAAATATAACTACTTCGGACACGTTATTCCAAATACTATTAAGCCCTAACTTCGTTAATTTTATCGATTATTACCAAAACAATGCTTTAACCTTTTTAGCGAAAGCTAAAGCCAGTATTAACACAGTATTAACACTATGTATTCGAATTAACGATCTATTAAAATTAAATTAGGTGTTTTCCATTAACGTCGTCACCAGATTACAATTTCAAAACTTAAAATCCTTATTTACTTATTATTCCAATATTGTGAAGCCAGCCGATTCAACGAAAAAGATATCGTTAGTTTACATACCCACCATATTAAAATCTATCTTTTACATTACTAACAAATAAGGATCGTATATTAAAGATTTTATCACCAGCCGAGATTTAAAGTACGATTAGTAGGTTAGAAATCAGTAAACACCTACTCTAATTAATCCGTATAGTGGTTGAATATAACGTATTACCGTATGTAAAAGGTAAGTAACATAGAGTTTTTATGAAAGCTTTAATAATACAATCTGTTATAAATCCGTTGCTAATTATATATAAGCTTACATTATATCACAGCTATCAAACATAAACTTACCTTTAATTTCAACTAAGAAATTTACTACTAAAGAAACTATTAAACGCTAATTGTTTTTTTAAATCGTTAACAACTATGTAATGATTCAGTCCTTACATTTATAATCGTATCCTTAAGCGATTAGTCGTAATTTTTCGTATAGCCGCCCCGTAATCTTACGCTCAACCTCGTAAATGACCCTCGATTTAAAGATCGTAACGTTTAGGTTTTGAAAGTTAAAGTCAATCTTCGATATAAATTATATAAGTCCTTAAATTAGTAAGCTGTTAATTTTAATCTTATTACTTTCTTTAAAGGGTTTGCTGGAGATCTTAATAATCCTTTATGTTCGGAGCTTTAGTTTCAGGTCTTCGTTATCCTTTTCTTTCCTACTTACCTAAGCAGTATTATAGATACGGCCCGGTATATATTCCTGTTTTTTAACTTTTTTTTTTGGAGTATCGTCTGCACCGGCGGAGTTCCATCGATTTATCGATTACGAATGGAAAAGATTCGCATTAGTTCGGTCGTTTTGCTTAAGAGGTTTAAAGGTCTTTATATCTAATAGCCCTAATATAAGGCTATTAACAATTTAAACAATTACTTTGGAATTTGTAATACTTAATATCTTATACGGTCTTTCCATTTGCCCGGCTTCCGATATACTAAGACTTTACTTTGTAACGGCAAAGTAAATATATCGATATTTAAAGGATTGTTTCCAATGTTAAGGGTGTTATTAATTTGACGACGTGTTGATTCTTTTCGTAGTTCCTTCAAAGCTCTATTATAAGCCGTAACACGTTTTTAAATACTTATCAAGGGTGGATATTTACTCGTTAGTCGTAAATACGCTTTAAATACTAAGAACGTTGGTACTAAGCCGTTATAGACCATAGTATCGTTTAAACCTTTTACTATTATTTATAAGCGTATCTCAGGATCTATAAAGCTTTTAATTTCTAGCGTAAAAATATTGTACGCTCAGAAAAGTAGAGCATATACCCTTTTAACTTTTCTAATACTTTAATATATTTTTATATGTACATATTTACACTAAATACCCATTATCTTAGCATTTTCTTAAAATTCCACCGCGGCAAAGTTTATACCGGCATTATGGACGACGATGTTAAGTAAATACAAATACGTGTCAGTTTACAATATTTTTAACGTTTTACACGTATCCTTTGCTAAAAGGGACTTTAAAAACTTAGCCCCGTAAAAAGAGTCTATGAGATTAACAACGTAAAGGATAGGCTTGTTATTCAAGTAAAAATATCGATGAAGATCTCGTATTTAAAATACTTATCGTTTTTTAGTGTAAACTTCTATCTCTCGGGGGCTAGGGCATACGTTGAACAATAAGGACAAAGTTTTTTAATAGCTTCCAGGGTAAAATATTCCATATCATTATGCCCTACGTATTTCAGGATTTTATATAGCCTATTAACAGTTATGTGGTTAAAACGACCGTATAATTAACGTATCTCCGGCTTCGTTAGATTTAATACCACTACTTCCGAGCCTTCAAGGTAAAAACATAGGTACCCCTACTTAAGAACGAGTGAAAACCTTTAGCCATTCTTAACCAGTTTATTTACGTTGACATAGAAGTTAACGCCGAAGGTTTTTATATCCTTTAAATACAATAGGAAAGGAGTAGGGGAATTGAGAGTATAAAACGTAATTACGCCTATAATAATTTAAACTACCATTATTCCCAGTAACGATAGTTGTTCGCCTAGGACAAAGCTAAATTTGGTCTTATTAAAATCACGATAATTAATCTTAGTATTTGTAATATTTTCCCTTCGTAATATTACGTATTACGAATAACCTCATATTAAGTACCTTGTTACCCTTACATCTAATATAATACCTTAAAGCATATAGTTTGCATAACGATCATGGAGGTTGAAATGTATATAAGGGATTAGGGGCTTAATTAAGGTAAAGGTAGAGGTTTTTACTACCTAAACGGTATAAAAAGGTATAGTCGGTTAGTTACTAAGCTATATCGGAAATAGTATTTTCGTACCACTTTATTTGTTCAAAGGCTTGGCACCATTAATTGGCTTGTCGCCCTCGAAGTTTGTGATTTAATACAGGTGGTTTTATTTAAAAGCAATAGAGTATTAAGCGTGGTATACTACCTTCCTGTTGTTACGCTCAGTAGGGGGATGCCGATTTAACTAATAGCTAGATTTGCTATAAATTCAATATCTTTTGCCATTATCACGACGATAGTACTGGCGGTTAGTAGGTTCGCTTGAATCTTGGCCTTATTGGCGTTAGCGTGATTATTACCTCCAGTCTAAAGCCTGTAGGCCAAACCTTAGGCGTTGTAAGCGCCCGTACTTATAGTTGACGTAATTAACTACCGTAAAATCTTCTTCGTCCATATTAAGGAAGTTGCTAGTTTAAAAGTACATATTAAACAAGTTTGGTATACGCGTCATTACGGTGGTAAAAGAGAAATGCAACTGGTTAAAAAGCCTTCGCAGGTGATATCTGGATGTTATAAGGCGTATTCGAACTCGCTAACGCTCGTAACTGCTACCCGTACCTGTTTTCAAAATGTAACTTCGCTAACATAAGCCTTCGCTATTACTTTTTAACGTAGCATTATGTCATGACCTAAGAACATCGGAGGGTCAGAAAATAGGCCAGTATGGGGCTAAGCCACTAAGAACCTGATGTCTAACACATCAGGTGGGGATATCTCTTATGTCAGCAACCTTAGGGATAGGGTTATGCACTAAGGATCATTGAGATCATGTTTCGATCCAACAGATCCAGGATCATTAGGATCATGTTTCGATCCAACATGATCCAGCACTGAAGGCGTATGAAGGATTAAGGATATAAGGACACGGTCAGCACCACATAGATAGTATTTCCTTCATAGCTCTTCAGTTGTCAATCTAAGTATTCAGTCTCAGTATATTCTGAATAGCCTCACGGATTTTGATCATTACTTGCACGGTTGCGATATTGTTCACTCAGCACCTCTGCTACCTTATTGATAACATAAACTCTTTGACACCTTCTATATACTCACGGGTATTTAGTGTGATCATTACACATCAACTTATTAAACATTTAATTAAGGATTTATATTAATAATCCTTTCTTTTTTTTCTTTGTTATTATTATAGTCCATCTCGTAATAGCCCAGTCTTTATAATATTATACGAAGTAAATATCGTATTCGAAGTAAACCTTTATACTATCGTAAATTTCACGAAATGTGATAACGTTAGTTAAAAAGGTCAGATAATAGTCCGTTACATACTCTATAAGGATTTCGGGAAGTAATAAGTGAAAACCTGAAGGTAAAACCTTTATTTACTTTTAAATATTTAAAAAGGACATTATTTTAAAGTTGAGGGGGTTATAAGGCTTTTTATCATACTTTTTAACGTTATTCCAAATCTTGAAGAAATCCATAAGTAACTTGTAGTTAATATTAATTATCTTAACGGGTTTTAGGAAAAAAGTTACGATAGTTATTCTACTAAATTATATTTCCTAATAGTTTAAGTCGTAAGATTTCTGAGGCATGAAGTTGGGGGTAATTGCCAATCAATTAGTCCGAAAGGTAAAGTCCTATAGTAAAACCTGTGGTCGGCTTTTACGCGTAAGCAAGTTTAAAGGGAAAAGATTTTTAAGGGATTTATCGATGAAATTACTAAGGGACGATAGGTATTTAAAGGTTTTAGAAGGATTAATGGTTTTACTTAATTAACTGGTATAAAGCGGCGACGTCAATACCTTTAGCCGCGTGGACGGCCATTGCTTTACATACTTTGCCACCGCTAAGGGCGTACTCCGCGTTATTATGTAAAGGTATTAAAATCTCAAACAGGTTAATAGATTCCTTATCACCAATACGTGAAAAGTATTAAGTTAGCTAAAAGTAAATAAGGGGTCCTTTGAAACGTATGTATAGGCGTTAAGGTTTTTCAATATTTTTTCCGTTAGGTTATAGATCTTTTGGATATTCTTTAAGTTAGGTTAACTTAAAGAGTATTTTTGCTAACCTGAAAAGGTTTTCCTTTAACATATAAATCCATCGGTATTTAAGTTTAATCCTTAATTTAAATTTAATAGTCTTTTAGACTACCCCTTACATACCAATTATACAGTTTTCAAAAAACCTACGAACCTTAAAAAACACATCGTCAAGATCTTCTTCTTTGTTAAGATATTCCAAAATAAAATAGTCGATAAAGTTAATCAAATACTCTTCGGTAAAGTCTTAATCGACTTCGTTTCCCTAAAGATTGTGGTTATAATACTTAACGAAAAATGTTCTGAGGTTCTTAATTGCTTTTTTCTAGGCGGGGTCGGTAATGACCTAAAAGTGAGGACTTGCGGTAACTATCTTAACGTTCTGGCTTGTGTATGGAGTATAGGGTGTATGAAGTGAGGGACTTGGTGATCTTGGGCGTAAGGACTTGGTAAGTTGGCGTATAGTCGCATGGGAACTTGGTTACTTGACGGCTTGGTGTAAGGTCGCGTAATGTGTCTTTCTTGGCGTAACTTGAAATTATCGCCTAAAACAGCGAATTTGACGATTAAGGTGATGTAGAGAGTGAAAAAAAAGTAAAGTAGGGCAAAGGTTCGCTGTAAAGGGTGAGGTTGGAGGTTGTTAGTGGTAAAGGGCGAAGGTTATTTGTTATTTGGTCGTAAAACTTAGTCGTTTTTGCGGTAATAACACCCGTAATAGTATTAAATTAGCTGTTTACCAACTTGGCGATCTTTAAGACTTTTAATAGTCAATCTCAACGTCTTTCAAAAAGGATAATAAAGATTTCTTAGTGTTTTCAATAACGATATCGTCGCTTACTTTCAGATTACCGTTGTGGACTAACGTAACCCAAAAGTCTTTTCTGTTTTTATGCCGTTGTAGACTAACGAAGTACTAATAGAGGCCCTTTGCAAGAATATTTCCTCTACCCTAGCCGTAGCATAAAGCGTAATAACCGGAAAATAGTTTCTTCTTTTACTTATATTATCTATACTTAAGCCAATAAGTAAGCACTTATTAGTGTTGGTAGGGCTTTAGACGTTGCAAAGTTGTCGATTCAATTGGTCCTCGAAGTAACAGTAGTATTGCAGTAGTCAGATGGTGTATGTATTGTTCTAGGTTTGGCAGACCACTAGCCGATCTGCATAGTAATTTGTAGGACCAATTTCTTAATCCGTGCCCTAGTATGAATCTCACACTCTACTTGCAGTCAGTACAGTCAACTTTACTGTAAGTAAAGTTGACTTACTGTACTGCAATTGACCTTCTAAAAATAGCAGTTAATATTATTCGAACAGTAATAGGGTATTTAATAGGAGGCTATTCGCAGTATGTGACATTTCAGAGGAAAAGCACTATAATTATTAAGATTAATTGTTACGATATAAGCAAGGCTAAAGTTGACTTTAAACTAAATGAACAATTATAGTTACTAAGGGTAAAGGTAGTTTAAACTATTATAAAAGTAATTATGTTTTTAATCCTTAAGTTCCTTACCTCTTTTTTTAAAACTTAAAAGATATAAAAACCCTCGGTGTTAACGTCAACGTTAATGCAGACGAATTGGTTAAAAACGGCTAGAGGTTTCTACTCGACTTTAAGTAGGGGTATCTATAATTTTATCTTTAAGGCCCGGAAGCATTAGTATCAAACCTAACGAAGTCGGAAATACGTTAATTATACTGGCGTTTCAACTACCTAAATGTTAACAGGCTACACAAAGTCCTGAAATTCGTAAGGTATAGAGATATATAATACTTTGACGTAAAATCTATTAAAAGACTTTATTATCATTTTTAAACGTATACCCAAGCCTTTCAAATACTTAAATTTATACCAAAAACGATGAAGATTTAAAAAAAAATATTAACGTATTTTACCTAAATAATAAGCATATTTTTACATTGTTAACCCCGAAACGTTTTTTTTTATGAAGTTAAGTTTTTAAAATCACTTTCGGTAAACGATACGTAGGAAATATTAAGGATGTTTTATATTAACACGTATCTAAGCCTACTTGACGTCGTTGTTTACAATACCAGTACCAACGTTACGGTCGTAAAGTTGTAAAAAGATACTAAGATAATGGATATCCAATATAAATAAGTACTTGTAAAAGCCTATTAAAGCATTAAAAAAGTTGAAAAGACATACGCCTTACTTCACCAAACGTATATTATCCTGACATTAGAAATTAAAAACTTTACGAACCCGGAAGTACGTTTACAAATAACAGTAAAAGGCTTAAACGAAATTATAGGCCTTAATGGCTTAATACCAACGTTATTGGTTTTTAAAACGTACACACGCCTAACGAGTTAATCTACGCCCTTAGTAAGTACTTAAAAACGTATTACGGCCTATAGCAAAGCTTTAAGAGAGTTACGAAGAAAATTGACACACCATCAAATTAATAATACCCTTAACACTAAAAACGGCTTTACAATAATCGACGTACTTGCTTTGCTGTTGTAAAATGAAGTCCTTATATAGCGAAAGCCGAAAAAATGGAAAAGCCCGTATAAAATATTCAGTATCGCGAATTTCGAAGTAGTTATTAAAACTGTTAACGGTCTTGTATTTTTCGAAATTACTTAGGTCAAGCCTTACATTAGGGCTACTAACCATAAAGACCCTTAAACCAAACAACCTAGTTAACACGAACCTCTTTTATACATTATCAACAAGCCAATAAAACGCTGCCAACATGAACGACCCCCAAAAAAGGAGGAATGTTATAAAGGAGGAATATATACCAGACCGCATTTATAATACTACTTAGGTAAGTAAAAAAAAAGAAGGATAATGAAAACTTGGCATTTAAGCTTCGAACGTAAGGAATTATCAAAACTTTAGGCAAAACTTTCAAAAAAAAGACAAGATCGAGATTAACGGCTTACTAACTCGAAGGGTTGTACAATTCGTGCCAAAAACCGATTTTAACGTTCAAAACCCAAATGTTATAATCTTTAAATCGAAAATTGAACACAAAGTTAAAGACAAGACTACGAGGCGACCGTACGAGAACTTATATCTAATCGCTTAAAGATATGGAGATAAAGGCAAGGATTGTATACTTACGTAATCGTTAACGATTTAAAAGATTAATTGACGTTTAATAATTATTTGAACAAGAAATTCACTGGTTAAAACTAAAGGTAAATTTACATTTAATAATCGTAATATAATACAAACCTATGCGTAGTTAATAATGGATTTATAAAAGATTGTACTATTAGAGATATTATAGAAATTACGTATAGTTTACCTTTAAGATACGGTATTATAATATATTAAACTACCATATGGATTGGCTAAAATAGGCATTTATTCATTCCTTACCTTCTAATTATATTTTAAATTACAGCTAATGATAAAGTGTTCAACATACGACCCATATTTACTAATAACGTAAAAAAGGGACTTCGGCGTAATAGGTATACAAATTGACGATACCCTTTTCGTCGAAATGAATATATTTATAACACTGGAATAACAGGCGATGAAGGGCTTTAAGTTCTGGAATTATAAACCAGTAACGACGTAAACGGAAGGTAGCCAACTTGACTTTAATAGATCGTTAATCCGTTTACTTAGTATTAATACCGGCTTTAGTATTCGTTAAAAAGACTAGGATATTATTTTGGTTATAATCGACAAAACTAATATAACTAAGGTATAACGGTATTTAAAGAAACGTACCTGTAACAGCTATATTATTACCTTATACCCACCAAAAACCTTTTACAACCTTTCCATCGCGATATAAGTATAAGACCCAGCAAATAAAGACTTTAACCGGTTAAATAAAAGGTTTGAATAACAAATACGAAATTTGGATCGAGGGATTCATATGGTCCTAATCGACCTATTAAAAGCCAAATTAATAATCTTTATGGACGGGTTCTTTACAAATAACACCAACTTGTTTTTACAAATCGGCCTTTTAATAGCTTTCGTTAATGAAAATAAGCGGAAACCCTAATTTAGTATTATCGGTAACTTAATCGATTAAACCTCTGTTAAATAGAAGAGGATTATACAAAACGTACTAGTTTCGGAGGTTTAAGGTATAATAACGGGTTTTAACGTAAGTTAAACATTATAGAAAACCCTTAACCTTATTACTAGATAGCTAAAGATTCCTCCTATCCTAGTAGTAATATGTATCGACTTAAGAAGCCCTTTTAAATACCTTTTAAAGTTTGGAACTATTAACGAAAAACGCCTAATGATCAACGTAATAACATTCCATAAAGCCCACGAAAGGAGGGAGATTAAGGAATTCTGGTAAACTAATAGCAAAGATAATACCGCAAATGCTATAACGAAGGTAATACTAAATAAGACCCTAAAAAAGTCCATAAACAATAACAAGCTAACTATATATATCGAAAGTTACGTCAATAGGCTGCCCGAAAAGCCCAGATTACGTGACGTCGGTTAGGGATATGGTGGCAAATTAAAAGACTACTAAAGAATTAATGATACGGACCTGTTTATTTGGTACGGTTAAAGTGGAGACCTATGACAAAAAAACTTTTTGTATGAGTTAATAAATTCGGACCTCGGAGCGACGGAGCAATTAAGATCGAATAGGGTCAATTTGCATGTAATTAGGTACAATTTAATATGGAAGTTAATTGGAATTAACAGGGGGTTGGTAAGTTAACGAGGTTGCTGTTTAACGTTAACTGGAAAAGATTGGTTAACTACACTGACGTACACATACAAACTAAAAAGCCGCTAGTATTGGAATAGTACTACATGCAATGCAGTAGGTCAACTTTACTTATAGTAAAGTTGACTATACTAAACTGCAAGTTGAGTGTATTGCTTTGTGTAGACTTACCGCATTGGGTGTAAGTCGGGTGTAGTACGCTGCACTTCATGCTAGGGCACGGGCCAAGCAATTGGCCATACAAATTACAGTGCAGACCGGCTAGCGGTCCACCAAACCTAGAACAATACATCCACCACTTGACCAATGCAATACTACTGTTACTTCGACCACGATTCGAATCGACAACGTTGCAACGATCTAAGGCCCTACCAACAGCACCCTAAAGTTTTGTTTGTAGGAATGGCTTGGGGGTTTAGGCATTCATGTAGGGTCTGGGTTAAGGACCCCAGGTTGCGATTTTTTCCGCCGGTATCTACAAGTTTATTTCGTAGCAGCAAGTGCCGCACAAAATAGTGGGCGCTGCCCGGTGATAGTCGGGGGGTTTTTTTTTTAAAAAAAAATACGACGATAGCACCCAACTTGTGCCCTCCGTGTCCTGCGCCTTGCCCTTGTGCACACTGCTGGAATGAAGCAAGCCAGTGGTTCTTGATGCCCTAGGCTGCAGTACAGGTGATTTTGCTATGCTACGTTCCTGATGCAACGAAATGTTTACAGGGCAACCACAGCACAGTCCTCGGTAACACTGGCAGCCATACTATAATGACCACCCTACATAATAGCTAATCGATAAGCTGAGTTGTGAGTAACCCATAATTTCAGTCCAAAAGAGCTCTGGGAACCTTGATCCCTGGCTGGTTCTACCCGTTTTCATCAACACAGACATAGCAGACATCAGCCGGGGACAAGGCACTCCTGCGGATACGCAAAAGCAGGTCGACGCGATGGACGAAAAATACGGAACCTAGCGTTGGCCCGACGGTGTTCACATCATTTCGTGTTGCACACAAGTGTGTAGATGTCCGTCCTCTGAGCACGTGTTGGTAGCGGGCCCTGGCCTCCGGGCGTTGTATTGATCGACGGGTTGTATTGGCTGAGCACCGGTCAGGGCCCCAAAGACATCTGCATTGTGCCTAGGCCGAGCGGGCTCGATGCGGCCCAAAGCGATCTGCAGCCTGGAGACAGTGGACTCGCGCCTGGGCCTGTGGTCTGGGTTGCGATAGTCTCCGTTCATGAAGGACCCGATGGCTTGCCCCAGCTGGACGCTCTTTTTGCGGAGCTTGGTCAGAATGGAAATTCGCCGCTCTGCATCTTGAGCCTCCTGCTCCAAAAGCAGGCCTGTCTCGTCCGCTGTGCTGCCCACCGTGGGGCTTCGTTGCGGCGTCTGCGGGTTGTCATGACGCGAAACTGGTCCCGCGCCAGATGGCGACGGCTCGTTATCTCGGGACCGGCGTCTGGTCTCCCCAGAGCTTATGCCAGGAGATGGCCGGGAGACACCGCTCCGCACGGGCGAGTGACGAGGGCCGCCGGCTTCTTCCAAGCGGGTCCGGCCAGCCATCCAGGTGATTTCTGTGACGCTGTCCCGCGAGAGAATGGTTGCGGTATTGGAGCTTCGGCGTTTCTTAGAAGTGGCTCCATCGGCGGTCCCGAAAGCAGGTGAGAAAAAGGCGTCCGGAACGCTGATGGTCGTGGCTGGGTCTACTGTCGTTGGCACGACGGAGTGCATGGCCCTGGGAATTTGAGGACATGGTTCCGGCAACTTGTACGCTGCAGGAGAAGGAGCCGCGGCGCCCTCTTTCGTCCGACGATCAGTTGCATTGGTGATGTAAGATAGTAGTCCGTGCAGAGCGCTCTCGTTGAACGTATAGACCCCCTGATCGTCCAGTGGAGGATCGGATGCCTTCCCACGGAAGTGTGCCTTCGTCGCTTCCCGGAGATAGTCTCGGACGCCAGCTAGCATCTCATTTTGGGCTCCATGGTCCAAGACAGCTAGCTCATCGACCATGGTTCTGTTGGGAGAGACTCGGGAAGAGGCGGGGCGGAGATGGCTTTCCTCTTACAAACATTTCGAGTCAGCAAGTCCTGAGACTTCACTGAAGTGCAGATGCGACAAACCAGGCGGATCGTGCTGCAAGGCCGTGGCGATACTTTCCGTGGAGACGGCGGCATCGCAGCGTTGTTGAGAATGTGCCATGAAACCCCCCACCACGCAGTCGATCAAAGTCTCAAGGGTTTATGACCAGGGAAATAGAAAGAAGGCGAAGAGATATGGGCAAAATAGGAGCTGGTTTGCGGGATGATGGCCTCAGTATTAGGTGTGCTTTTACTGGAGGCACCCAGGTAGACTGGGAGTGAGGGAAGCTGAAGGAAGATGCCATCCAAGCTTGGGAATGAACAAATGTAGTCTCTCCATGAGTATGAGGAGAGTTTTTCCCCTGCAACCGCTAGGCCAGGCCACCAGCTTCTGCTCTTGGGACTGGGCAAGGGCGACTTGTTGTGGTTGTCGTTATCGTTGTTGCCGTTATTGTTGTTGCTGTTGTTTTAAGCGTCTTCGTGCAGCCTTCGGCACTTGGTAGGCCCCTATCGAGTACGTACTTGCCTCCCTCGTCTCTCGTATCTCACACATCACATCAATATAATTTGTTTGGTAGGCATACGCACCTGTTGTATTTGTTTTGACATTATGCTCAGTGTACAGGCCTACTATGTACAAGGCTGGGAGTCGTAGATAATGTACGTAAGGGGTGGGTGGTATAGTCTTATCGGTGTTATCTTATCGGGTATTGTCTTATCGCCGTGTCCTTATCTACTCTGACACTGATTTCTCAGCCACGCCCAAATCCTTGGCTTTTGCGCCCCAACAAGTCAGCTTACTTGTGATGAAGCTTTCAATGAAGGAGAAGGTCGATGCAGGCTACTCTCGCCTGCACATCACCCCTTTTGACCCTCAGCTTCTGAAGGTCATTGTGCCACCAGCAGTCCTCCCAAAGGCCCGCCGCATCTCGTACCACGCCCTCCAGACCTTCCCAGACAAGCTGTACGGTTTCGTCGACCTGCCTACAGACGACGCCGTCAAGATCAAGAACAAGCTCAACGGTGCCACTCTAAGGGGAGCCAGAATCAATATCGAACCTGCCCGACCTGACACCATGCCCGATCCCTCTCCAGATGCCATCGTGGCCGTTGATGCCGTGCCCACGGCCAGAAAGCCCAAACCCAACAAGAGGGATAAGAAGAGGAAGCGTGACAACCTGGAGATTGCTGGTGTGGAGCTGGAAGATGGTCGTAAGGTCAAGCGAGGCTGGACGGTGACATCTAATGAGGCCCAGACCAAGAAGAACATGGCAAAGGACCAGAACAAGAAGCAGGGCAAGCCAAGACCCAAGGACGATGAAAAAAGGCAAAAGAAGAGGCACAGGCAAGATCCCGAGTCTCGATATATTGATGGTCCAGAGGCTCTTGTCAGGACCCGCCTGCCTCCTAACAAAGTGGATGCATCGAGTACTGGAGGAGACAAGAAGAAGTCCAAGAGAAAAAGCAGTCACCTGGTGGTACATGAGTTTGAGAACAACACAAAGTTCGCCACATTCCTCAAGGCTGCCCAGCCCACACCTGTCACAGGAAGAGAAGGCACATCCTTTGTGGAGGGCAAGGGCTGGGTGGACAAGGATGGCAACATCTTGGAGGAGGTCAAGAGCACCAGGCCCAGAATGATACCCAAGCTGCCGGTGGACACTATGGCTGCACATCCGCGGGCATCAGCAGATGATGATGACGACAATGATGATGATGATGATGATGATGATACCAGCAGTGGCACTGGCACTTCTTTTGAAGAGGATGGCCCTGATGCAGGATCACCAGTGGCTGCTCCTGTTACAGAACAGCCCGAGAAGAAAGCGGGCATTATGCTATCATCTCTGGAGACCAAGCTCGCTAGCTCTGTGGTTGAGTCCGATCCAGAAAGACCAAAGTCCTCAGGCTCAATGAGGAGCCTCACCATTCGGATACCTCCAACCACCCCCACCCCAGGTACCTCCAAGGTGCATCCTCTTGAAGCCTTGTACAAGCGGCAGGTACCAGGTCAGGTGGATGATGCTGCCCCCAACCAAAGCCCTGCTGACTTCAAACCCTTCACCTTTGGTGCTGGCCAGGACAATGACCTAGAGGAAGACGAGGGTCAGGACTGCCAACACAGGGAGCTTGAGGACATTCACGGACAATTCCAAGGGTCTCGACTACCCATGACCCCATACTCCAAGCAAGACTTCGATTGGAGGAACACTAGAAGTGCTGCTCCTACTCCTGACACTGCCCATCCTAGCAGGATCTCCAGGTTGTGGTCGATTGGGGGAGATGACGAGCTGCAAGATGTACAAGAGGACCGAGAAGAAGATGGTGAACATAGTCTGACAGGCCAAAATGGAAGGGTAGAAGAAGATGAGGGTGCTGGTGAGGACACCCTGGACCCCTCTCAGGATTTCCAGAAGTGGTTTTGGAATAATAGGGGAAATCTGGACAGAGCATGGAGGAAGAGGAGGAGAGAGGCAGCCAAGGCCAAGCGATATCGGGAGAATAAGGCAAAGGAGGACAGGGCCATTTGATCAACCAGGCTGGTAGTCCAGTCTGATGCATAGTTGTATGTATTGTGGTCAACCAAACATGGCCGTCACATGTACTTCATCCACTGCTGTTTCATGCTTTAATCTCCAGGTCTCCAGGAGTTTCCCCAATGTGCAGGCTTTTTCATTTCAGGATTTTCATTTCGACCTCTTGTGCATTCGTTTTTCATGCCCTCTAGCTATACCTCTATCCTGTGCCTGTCTGGTCAGGTATTGCATCTCCATGTTATGAATCATCCTGAGATGCTTCCACACGATAATGACAGCAGCAACCCTACGCTGTGTCATTTGAATGCTAAAATTTATGACTTATACTAACTACGTTATAACTGGCGCTTAGAATACACATCTTTTGAATTTGGGTAAACTGCAAGACTCTTCCAGTATTTCAATTAGGCCGGGGATTAGCCACACACTTTCCGCCTTCTCCCAGATGCACTACCTCACAGCACTAGGACTCACGACTTGATCATCTTTGTGCCCCAAAGGCTCCCTCTCAACCTGTCTATTGTTATCCAGTCTCTGGACCATGCCAAATATGTGGAAACGGATGACACTAGACCACCTCAAAATATGAGGCTCCTCCTCTTTTCCTTTCGAGGACCGTGCTCCGGCATCCGAACATGCCGCATCCCGAGTCCGCCCGTTTGCCCGAGTTTCTCCCTTCCGAAAACTAGGTGCTTCCTCCCGGAGCAACGGACAGCCGATTTTTCGAACCGTCAAGGACACTGGAAATGGCGTTGGCAAGGTCAATGGCAAGAGCACGCGCGAAAGAAAGGGCGATGGCAAGGGCGAGGGCAAGGGCAGGAGCAAGGCCAAAGACAGTCGCAATGGCACTGGAGCGATTCACAACAGCACGTGGAACCTGCGCCAGTCCTGATCGCGGCCAGTGGTGCTGCTCTGGGGACTGTCGCCTTCGTGGAGCTGTCCGAGGGAGAGAACGCCGACGCAAGCCAGACGGGCGAGAAGCGCATGCTCGAGGCCTCCCGCGCTGAGATTGCAAGGAGGCTGGACGACGACGACCGCGGCGTTTCGCGCTTGTACCACAAGATCATCATGCTCGCAGACCTCTACATCTGGGAGCCGCTCTGCACCGGCATGCGCTTCCTGCACCTTGCCGTGATCTTCGTGCCTGTCCTGTTTGCTGTCCCCATGATCTGGGTAGGCAGGCGAAAGAAGGCCAGGGATGACGAGAGGGCCGGTGCTTTGTTATGGTACAACTTTCTCGTCAAGGGCATGGAATGGGCTGGGCCGGCTTTTATCAAGGTGTGTACATCCGGCAGTCATCCTGAGTGGTATGCCTTGTTTGGGGCACCTACGAGGGTGCTTCGTTTCCGCGCGTCCCTTGGACTTGCCTTACCTTGCAGTTATCAAAGGCTCCCTGTCAGCTTTGTAGGCTGTAAGATGGACAAGTGCTAATTTCCACTGCGCAGTTGGGTCAGTGGGCCGCCTCACGGTCCGACATCTTCCCGACTGAGATGTGTGATATCATGTCAAAGCTGCACGCGGATGCCCCTGCGCATTCCATGCGCGCCACACGGCAAATCGTTGAAGCTGCCTTTGGTGGCCGCCGCTTCGAAGAGATCTTTGACGAGTTCGACGAAGCGCCGTTGGGCGTGGGCGCCATCGCCCAGGTCTACAAAGCCAAATTAAAGCCTGACTTGGCTGTTCCTGGAGATGTCGACCTGGTCGAGGATGGGCCCCGGGGCATCCTGCGCCAGAACGTCACCAAAGTGACCAAGAATGTCAGCACCGTCTTGAAGAGCACGCCCAAGCGGGTGCCATCTTCCTACGTCGCGGTCAAAGTGCTTCACCCGGGTGTCGAGCGCACCGTCCGCCGGGACTTGCGCATTATGGGCTTCTTCGCGTCTCTTCTCAATTCCATACCGAACATTGAGTGGTTGTCCCTACCAGACGAGGTGACGCAGTTCGGCCAGATGATGAGGCTGCAGCTGGACATGCGTATCGAGGCAGCCAACCTGACCATGTTCCGCACAAACTTCAAGAGTCGGCCCACCGCATGGTTTCCTTTCCCGTATACCGAGTTTACCACGAGAAACGTCCTGGTGGAGGAGTTTGCCCAGGGCATTCCTCTGGCTGACTTCATCGAGAACGGAGGTGGTGTCTTTCAAAAAGACATCGCGTCCGAAGGCCTCGACGCCTTCCTCCGCATGTTGTTGCTGGACAACTTTGTCCACGCCGATCTACATCCAGGCAACATCATGGTACGCTTCTACGCGGCTGAGAGGCCTGGACTTCCGACACTCTCTCTGCGCCACCCCACCAGCGCAGAACAAGCACACCCCGCGGGCCAGAACGACGTAACCGAGCAAATCCTGGCGAGACTCAGGCCCTTCCGGCGTCAACGTGACCCTGCCGCTTGGGAAAGAGAGCTGGCCAAGATTGATCAAGAGGGCTTCCGGCCACAACTGATCTTCATCGACACAGGACTGGTCACAGAGCTCAACGATACCAATCGCCGCAACTTCCTCGATCTTTTCCGAGCTGTCGCCGAGTTCGACGGCTACAAGGCCGGGCACCTGATGTGTGAACGTTGCAGGCAGCCTGAGGCTGTCATTGACAAAGAAGTCTTTGCTCTCAAAATGCAACATCTGGTGTTGAGTGTCAAGAGCCAGACCTTGGCCCTGGGGAATCTGAAGATCGGAGATATCTTGCAGCAGGTCCTGGGCATGGTACGCCGCCACCACGTCCGACTCGAGGGCGACTTTGTCAATGTCGTACTTAGCATCCTTCTTCTCGAAGGCATTGGCCGTACGCTCGATCCCGACACGGACCTCTTGAGCAGCAGCCTGCCTATTCTGCGCCAGCTGAGCGCTCAACAGGGCAAAGACTTGGCTCAAGGTGGCGACTTTAGCATGCTTATGGTCTGGGTGGGTTTGGAAGCGAGGCGTTTCCTCCAAATAAGCTTCGAAGATGTAAGCCCTACTTTGGTTTTGTCTTCTTGCTGCGCCGTGTTGGATTGTTGCTAACGTTGCCATCTAGGTCGAGCGATGTGTGAAATACGACCTGCTGTCCCCCAACGTTTAGACAATGCATCGACGGGCCAGGGGCTTGTGGGATGTCTCATTATACAGCCATCATGCATAGTAGGGATGGTTCTGTGCATCGTGGCGCTTGGCATAGTGACAGGAACCGTTGCCAATAGCTTGTTCTTACATTCTAGTAAATACCAACTGTTTCAACAGCCCCACAGCTCTGCTTGTCAACCTGGCGCACAGCGCATGCCATGTGCATAGGGCAGGCATTGCGTGCTGGGAGCCCGGAGAAGCGGCCAAGTCCGGCGCCGGAAGGACCATTTCACGGTCAGGTCCCCGCGCGCCCTCGACCTCATCCCTCACGGCCTTTTTGGCCGGCACATGGTATGATTGTGATATAAACGTCAAGACTAGTTTAGTTTATACAGCGAATTTTCTAACTAAAACTTGGTAAGTAAGCAAAGTCGTTGTGTAAAGTACCTAAAACATATGTTCACATTTATCAACTGATTTTGTCACGGGCCTAACTGCACAGATTGCACAGCAACCGCAGGACCAAAGCCTAACCCTACTCCACTGCCATATTAATACAAACCTCCACTGCCACACTGTTTAAACCTTCCTTTTTCCTTCCACATAAATAAATCCACGTATATTAACCTCCTTGCTTTAACCTGCAATAGTTATATTTGTCATTGAAATGACCCACAATAATCATTGAATGATCAAAATTCCTCTTTTTCTAATTCTTTTATATTTGAATTCCCAGAAACCAATGTACTTTACTTATTTTAACAGCAAATAGTCACCTTTTTTTCTCATAATAAATAGCAAAATCATCTACTTTACCGATTTATAATGTAAAACAGTTTAAAATATTTATATCTACCTCCAAATACTTTAACTCATTTTAATCCGCTTATTTAAAAAACAAAAAACAAAAACATAAGTAATAATATATTTGGTAATATCTTTGCCTTCATCCCTCCCGACACATTCATGGACAACTTCCACATTTGTTAGTGCTATCACCAGACCCACATACGATTCCTTAACATCGCCAGCGATTTGATTTTTCAATAGCTCCCTCCATGACTAATGCTAAAGGGGCCAAACCAACTACATACGCTTTCAGCGCGCCTGCAAAGACCACTCGATCTTTGCAGAATACTCAAGGGCTTTAGCAAAAGCGCTAGGTAACTGGATCGCCCCTGGCAGAAAAAGACGTTATTACTTACCGAACCTAAAGTTTTACAGCCGAGTTCTTTTATAGAATTTTTAACGCGTAGAGACGCGATTTTAAAGTTTGCGAATCTATTTCCTGGGTTTACAAATAAGTTATTAATGTCTTTGTCGTAAGCTATAATGGGCTTGGCTTTACTAAACATCGTAAGTTGGTATTATACATTATAATGTAACCGACCACTTTGTAAATATGAGTTTGAGGATATAAATAGATAGACTTATATATAAGCTTACGTTTTCCCCTTTTACTCTTTCTACATAAACCGATTAAATACGAAAGATTTCTCAAAAGGCTCTTTATACACCTTTCCCCGTTATTACTTATACGACAATTTTAATATTATTACCTTTTATTTGACCGGCTTTTATATATATTAAATTACAAGTTGTAATAAGTTGTTGATTTTCTTAACGATACAACGAACTTTTATATATATAAAATGCTATTATGACGTTATTTTCGATTATACGAAATACTACTTTACATAATATATTACATCTTAAAAAGCGGCGAAAACAAGGATTCATGAAGTTTTATTAGGATGTGTTGGAATAGTAGTATTTGCAATGTAGTAGGTCAACTATACTTACAGTAAAGTTGAATATACTAACTGCAAGTTGAGTGTATTGTTTTGTACGAACCTACTGCAATTGATTGTAAGTTAAGTGCAGTATGGCCCCACTTCATACTAGGGCACAGGCCAAGCAATTGGCTATATATAATGATCACACTAAATACCCATGAGTATATAGAAGGTGTCAAAGGGTTTGTGTTATCAAGAAGGTAGCAGAGGTGCTGAGCGAACAATATCGCAACCGTGCAAGTAATGATCAAAAGCCGTGAGGCTATTCAGAATATACTGAGACTGAATACTTAGATTGACAACTGAAGAGTTATGAAGGAAATACTATCTATGTGGTGCTGACCGTGTCCTTATATCCTTAATCCTTCATATGCCTTCAGTGCTGGATCATGTTGGATTGAAATATGATCTCAATGATCCTTAGTGCGTAACCCTAACCCTAAGTTTGCTGACATAAGAGATATCCCCACCTGATGTGTTGGACATCAGGTTCTTAGTGGCTTAGCCCCATACTGGCCTGTTTTTTGACCCTCCGATGTTCTTGGGTCATAACACTATACAAATTACTGTAAAGACCGGCTAGCGGTCTACCAAACCTGGAATAATATATTCCATCACTTGACCATGCAATATTACTGTTACTTCAACCTATCGAATCTATAACGTCACAATGTCTAAAACCCCACCAATACTAATCAGTGTTTATTAAGTTAAGCATAGATAAGCTAAGTAAAAGAAGAAGCTACTTTCTGGTTACACTCTACGCTAACAACGGCGGCTAAGATAGAGGAAAGATTTTTGCGAAGGGCCTCTATTAATACTGCACCAGTCTACAATGGCAGGAAAATAGAAAAAACTTTTAGGTTGCGCCAGTCTACAACATAAATTTAAAAGTAAGCGATAATATCGCTATTAATAACACTAAAAAATCTTTACAAATCTCTCTTAGAAACGTTGGGATTAACTATTAAAAGTTTTAAAGTTCGGTAAATTGACAAACGGCTAAATTAGTACTATTATGGGTGTTACTATTATAAGAAAAGCAATCAAGTTTTATAGCCAAATAACAAATAACCTTCGGTCTTTACCTATAATAATAAACGACCTTCGATCTTATCCTATATATTAAACTTTTGCCTCTACTTTATTCATTTTACTTTTCCGACGCCAATTTAATCGTTAAGATCACTGCTTTAGCGAAAATATCAAGAATCGACAAGTTGCGTTTAGAAAGCTACGTCGCACGACTTAACATTAAGTTCTTAAATTCCTACGCAACTTTCCGCTAAAACACCAAATCCCTATGCCCAAAATCGCCAAATCTCTTACCCTATATGCCTACCAAATTCTACGTAATCCAAAACCTTAAAATAGCATTTAGTTAAAAGTAAATAGAGGCAATTCAAACCCTCGAACTCCACTTTACTAAATATTTTAACGAAAAGCTTTAGGGGTGCAACGTCGACGAAGATTAAACGGAAAGGTATTTGGTTAACTTCGTCAACTCATATTTAATCGATTATGATAAAGGCGAAGACTTTAACCGCAGTAACTATGTTTTTTTCAAATACTGTAAATTTTTCAACTATTAAACCATTAATAAATTTAAAAAAATCAAAAATTGTGTTAAGTTAAAATTGAAAGAAGAACTTTAGCGAAAAAGGATTTACATATTGGAAAAGCACTCCATTAAGCTGGTAAAAACCCTTTATGGTTTAGCTTAGCTTAAGAAATACCCTTGAAACTTACATCCTAAGGAGAAAGGTATTAAAAAACCTTAATGTTTTTATACACGTTTTAGGGGATCTCCCCTTTACCTTTAACTAAGTTAAGTTTTTTTACACGCTAGCGATAAAAAATCTGTTAGCCTGCTAAATAACCTGGCACCACCACGTAACAATGTGGAGTATGCCCTTAACAATGATAAGATACGTAAAATAACAGCCGCCAACACAACCAAAGGTATTAACGTTAGCGCTTTACACCAATTAATTAAGTAAGATCGTCAAGCCTTTTAAAACCTTCAGGTCCCTTTTGCTCCCTAGCATTTTAATTAAAATCGCCAAGCCTTTCAAAGGCCTTTTTACAACAAGTTTACCTATACGCAAAGGCTTACTATAGGTTCAACCACAAAACTTTACCTCTTAGGTCAAGCGACTAGCAATTACCCGTAATACTGTGATTCGGAGGCTTTAAAGCTTAAATTGTTAGGAAACACTACTAACGAAAATTAGAATAACTATCGCTAACTACCTCCAAAACCTATCAAAACAGTTAATATTAACTACAAACTTCTTACGGATTTCGCTAAAATTTCAAATAACGTAAAAAAGTATGAAATAAAGACTTATAACCTCCTCAATACGAAGATAATACCTTTTTCAAATATCTGTAAGTAAATAAAAGTTTCTCCTTCTGTTTTTCACTTATTATTTCCCGAAATCCGTACAAATTACGTTAAGAATTATCACCTAACCTTTTTCATCCGAATAACCACTTTTAGCGAAATTTATAACGGCATAAAATGCTATTTCGAATACGATGTCCACTTTACATAATACTGTACGAATTAGGCCACTATAAGGTAAACGAAGATAATAATTAAAGAGAAAAGAAAGAAATTCCAATGAATATATTTAACCAAATAATTAACAAGTTAATGTTATACCAAAAAGTAATAGGAAAAGCCTACACTAGCGAAGCTATACTTTGAAAATAGGTATGGACAGTTATTACGGGTATTAGTTAGTTTAAATACACTTTATAACGCTTAAATGAAATTTGTAAAGGCTTTTTAGCTAGTTTCATTCTTTGCTCATAATTATAATAATACGTACACCAGATTCGTTTAATATATACCTATGAACCAGTAACTTTTCTAAATGAATGAAAAAGAATTTACGGTGGTTAATTATATCGACTGTAAGTACGATTACAAGTGCTTTTAACGCTTAAAGTTTAGCCTATCAACTACAGACTAAATATAATAACCACGTTGATACTAATATGGCTAAGATTTAAGTGGGCCTACTAACCGTAAGTACTATCATCATAATAGTAGAAAAAGATATTGGATTTATGACAAGTCTAGCTATTAGTCGACTTTCCTCCCTTCCACCGAACGAAATAATAAAAAGGTAATGTATTATATCCAGTACCCTACCACTTTTAGATATGATTATTTAAATTAAATCGCAAACTTTGAGGGCGAAAAGCCAATTGACGGAGATAAAACTCCTAAATAGATCAAGTAGCATAAAAATACTTCTCACAACGCGGCTTAACAATTAGCTGACTACGCCTTCCTATACCATTTGGGCGGTAAAGACCCTTACATCTACCCAAATCAAGCTTTTAACCCCTGATATACCTTTAACCTTCGCGATTGTTATGTAAATCACACGTTTTAAGGTATCATACCAAATATAAGGACAATAAGGTATTTAACAAAAAAGCTATTCGTAGTACATAACACTATAAAACGAAAACACTACAGTTACTAAAATCAATCGTCATGATATTGGCAAAGCTAAAGTTAGCTTCAGATTAGGTAAAGACCTATTGTTACTATGAATAACGGTAATTAAACCTATTATTAAATCTATTTTATTCCACATTCTTAAGTCCTTTAACCCTCCTTTTTTTACTTCAAGAATATTTTTATGGACTTAGGCTATAAGCTGTCAGTCTAAGTCATGAGTCATGTACATGTTGAGGTGCACAATGTTTTGTTATATCTAGCCCTTATAGTGTAGTTAGCGTAATCCAGGACGTTTGGATTATTAGTACTTTTGACATAGTGCAACGGTCAAGAGGGCTGACTCATATCAGCTGATGGAAGTCACGCTAACCGGCTTCAGCTTACTTAGTAAGACCATTACAAATATAAAAACCTTTGGTGTTGACGTTAATATTGACGTCGACGAACTGATTAAAAACGGCCAAAGGTTTTCCCTTGCCTTTAAATAAGACACTTATGATTTCATCTTTAAGGCCCGAAAATAGTAGTGTTAATTCTGACGAAGTTAGAGATACACCAATTATATCGGGGAATTCATTACCCAACCGTTGAAAGTTTATATAAAGTCCTAGAGTCCGTATAATATAAATATATGGAATACGTTAACCTAAAAGCTACTAAAAAGCTTCGTTACTATTGCCAAATATATACCTAAACCTCTCAAAGATTTAGGCTTACACTAAGAATTATGAAAACCTGAATTACAAGGTTTTCATAAATATATTTAACTTAAATAACAAGCCTGTTTTTTATGTCATTAACTTCGCAACTTCATTTTATGAAGTTAAGTTTCTGAATTCCCTTTAGGCAAAGGATACGTAGGAAATACTAAGGATATTGTAAATTAATACGTATTTAGGCTTACCTAACATTATCGTCCACGACACCGGTATAAACTTTACAGCGGTAAAGTTTGGTAAAGATATCAAAATAATGGGTATCTAATACAAATAATTGTTTGTAAAGGTTTATTAGAACATTGGAAAGGTTAAAAGGGCATACGTTTTACTTCGTCGAGCGTTTAATATCCTTAAATTAGAAATTTAAAGTTTTATGGATCTGGAGACACGCTTTTAAATAGCGGTAAAAGGCCTAAACAATACTATAGTCCCTAACGGCCTAGTGTTAATACTGTTGGTTTTCGGAGCGTACCCACGTTTAACGAGTGAATTTCCGCTATTAACAAATACCCAAAAGCGATCTGCGGTCTACGGTAAAACATTCAAGGAATTTCAGAAAAAATCGGCACGCCGCCAGGTTAACGATACCTTGAATACCAGGGACGGCCCTATAACAATCGACGTATTTACTTTACCGTTACAAAGTAAAGTCTACGTATAGCGGGAGCCGGATAAAAAGGAAGGCCTATATAAAATCTTAAGTATTAACAATTTTAAGTAGTTATTAAAATTAATAATAGTTTTGTATCTTTTTATATTACCTAGGTCAATCATTATATTAGGGCTACTCAATATAAAGATATTTAAGCTAAACGATCGATTTAATACGAACCTTTTGTACCTGTTATCAATAAGCCAATAAAATGCCTCCGGCGCAGATAACCGTTAAAGAAAAGTAATCTTAAGGAGAAGGAATATATACCAGGTCGTATCCACAATATTGCTTAGTTAATCAAAAATAAAAGGATAGCGAAAACTTGATATTGAAGTTTCGAATGTAAGGTATTATTAAGATTTTCGACAAACCTTTTAAAGAAAGCAACAGGGTTAAAATTAACGGCCTACTAACTTGAAGAGTTATATAATTCGTGCTGAAGGCTAATTTCAACTTTTAAGATCCAAATATAACGATTTTCAAGTCAAGGATTATCTACGAGGTTGAAAATAAGATTACGGAGTGGTTGTACAAAAAATTACACCTAATAGCTTAAGGATACAACGATAAAAGCAAGGACTGAATCCTTATGTAATTGCCAACTATTTAAAAGATTAACTAACGCTTAATTATCGACTTAATAGCAAGTTTATTGGCCAAAACTAAAGGAAAATTTACTCTTAATAACCGAGATATAACGCAAGCCTATACGTAATTAGCAACGGATTTACAACGGATTGGACTACTAAAATTTCTATAAAAACTAGATGTTATCTACCCTTTAAGAACGGTAATACGATATATCAAATCATTATACGGACTAGTTAAAACAGGCGTCTATTGGTTCCTAACTTACCAGTCGCATTTTAAATCATAGCTAGGTATAACGTCTTTAATATACAACTTGTATTTACTGATAATGTAAAAAAGGGACTTTAACATAATATGTATGTAAACTAACAATAAATTTTTCGTTAAAACGGCTAACTTTATAATATTGGAACAATAGGAGATTAAAAACTCCAAGTTCTGGAATTATAAGCCAGTTACGACGTTAGCGAAGGGTAATCAACTCAACTTTAACGGATCGTCAATCCGTATACTTAGTGTTAATGCTGGTTTTAGTTTTTGTTAAAAGGGCTAAGACATTAATTTAACTATAGTCGATAAAACTAATGTGGCTAAGGCTTAACGGTATCTAAAATAGCGTGTTTATAACAGCTATATTTTTACCTTGTGTCAATTGATAACCTTTTACGACCTCTTTATCGCGGCGTAAACATAAAATCTAATAGGTAACGACTTTGACCGACTCGACAGGAGGATTAAGTAGTAAATACGAAATCTAGACCGAGGGATTGAAATAATACTAATGAACCTATTGAAAACTAGTTTGATAATATTTACGGATAGGTATTTTACAAATAAAACCGACTTATTTTTATAAATAGGTTTTTTAATAACCAGCGTTAACGAAAAAAAGGCGGAAAATCTAATTTAACATTATTAGCAGACTAATTTACTAAAATTTCGTTAAATATAAGAGGATTATACGAAAAGTGTTAGCTTTGAAGATTTACAGCATAATAGTAGGCTTTAATGTAGGTATAACGTTGTGGGAAACTGTAATGATCACACTAAATACCCATGAGTAAATAGAAGGTGTCAGGGGGTTTTTATGTTAGCAGTAAGGTAGCAGAGAAAACAAAGGTTCAATATCAAGAAGATGTTTGTTCGTGTTGTAGAATGATCACTAGCCGTTAAGCTATTCAGGTATGTAGACTGAATACTTAGATTGACAACTGAAGAGCTATGAAGGAAATACCATCTATGTGGTGATGACCGTGTCCTTATATATCCGTGCCTTCATACCGTCTTCAGTACTGGACCGCTGAAGTTGATGTCGCTTCCTTCGGTCCCAATATTGTCGACTGGACCGCGAGCGGTCCTGTCGGTCCAAACCCTAACCCTGGGTGCTAACATAAGAGAGATCCCTGGCTTGATGTGTTGGATATCAGGTTTCTGATAGCGCAGCGGACCGCTAGCCTATTCCATAACCTGCAGTTGGTCCTTAAGTTATAACAGAAACCCTTAAAGTTATTACCAGGTAGTTAAGAATTTCTCCTATCTTGGTGGTAATCTGTACCGACTCGAGGAGCCTGTTTAAATAAATTTTGAAATTCGGAACCACTAGTGAAAAACGCCTGATAATCGACGTAATATTACTCCGCGAAGGCTATAAAGAAAGGGAAATTAAGGAATTCCGGTAAATTAACGGAAAAGAAAACTTTACTAATACTATAACTAAGGTATAACCGAATAAGGCCTTTAAAAGGTTTGTAAATAGCAATAGGCTAATTATACATATCGAAGGCTACGTTAATAGGCTGCCCGGCAAGATCAAATCATGTAATAACGGCAGCCAAAGATATGTTAACAAACTGAAAGACTATTAAGGGACTAACGATGTCGAATTGTTTAATTAGCACGGCTAAAGTGGAAGTTTATAAAGACCTATGGCGGAAGAACTTTTTATAAAGATAGATAAAGTCGAACCTTGAAGCCGTGAGGCAATTAACGATAATTAGAGTTAATTTACATATAACTAGGTACAATTTGATGTGGAGGTTCATTGAAATTAACAGGGTTCTGACCAACTAACGTGGTTGCAATTCAATGCTTACTGGGAAAAAATGGTCAACCATACTAGCGTAAGCGCACAAACTAAAAATCCACCAATATTGGAATAGTAGTATTGACAATGCAGTAGGTTAAATTTACTTACAGTAAAATTAACTATACTAACTGAAAGTTAAATGTGTTTTTTTGTGCGGGATTATTACAATTATTTACAAATCAAGTGCAGTATAGCCCCACTGCACACTAGGGCACAAGCCAAGCAATTGGCTATACAAATTACTATACAGACTGGCTAGCGGTCTACCAAATATATAACAATACATTCCACCACTTGACCACGCAATACTACTGTTAATTTAACCAATCTAATCGACAATATTGCAATGTTTAAAGCTTTACCTATAGGATTTCTAAATATTTAAAATGGGATATTAAAGGATTTTCTCTTCGGTACGCTTTTATCAAACGTTTATAATTAAACCCATTAGTTATCAATCGTAAAATGAACCATTTACATGGTATGTTATATAATATACCAATATCTTGATACGAAATAAACTTTTTTTTTGAAAAGAAATATACTGATATTACTTTATTTGGTTAACGGAACCTCTATTATGTTTAATTAATTCTAATATATATATATACGATAAAAGGGGGTTTACGATTCATTTACACCATTTTTTTAAAAAATGATCATTGAGGTCTCGAAAACAATTGAAAAAAAGAAATCACGATTTAAACCGAAATTGTATTAATCAATACCTACTTTTCAATATACAATTAAAACATCTATATGGGTTAAATAATTGAAATCGTTTTTTTTTTAAATTCATGATATTTTCCCGCCTTCTAAACAATGACAAGTTGTCGAAAACGATGAAAAACATATATCAATTATAGTTTTACAATATCTGGTGTTTATAATAATATATTAATATATGTTATATTTATCCTACCCTGTGCCTTCATTATACGGTTCCGAAAAAGTAACATGTCTTTGTACCTTGTACGGCGATTTCCTAATATTATAACTATTACTAATCGTTCTTTTCGAACTATGGTGACAATATGGTGACCCTTGAATGGAAGGGAGGGAAATATATCCACGTTTCGAAGTAACAGCTAAAGAAAATTATAATCTTCGGTAAAACTCGTTACAATAAAAAGGTAGCGGAGGACGCTTTAGCTAAAGAAATTACTTTTACCAAATTTGACGAAAATATTCGCTTCATTAAAAAATCTATAAAATAAAGCCTTTTGTTAGCAGGTCTTTAGATTTTTGTAATGATGTTGATTCGAATCGTGGTCGAAGTAACAGTAGTATTGCATTGGTCAGGTGGTGGATTTATTGTTCTAGGTTTGGAAGACCGATAGCTGGTCTGCACTGTAATTTTTATGGCTAATTGCTTGGCTTGTACCCTAAAATAAAGTGCAGCGTACTGTACTCAACTTACACCCAATACGGTAAGTATTTACAAACAATACACTCAACTTACAGTACAGTATAGTTAACTTTACTATAAGTAAAGTTGACCTATTAAACTGCATGTAATACTATTCTAACACTAACGGCTTTTTAATTTGTACGCGTACGCCAGTATGACTAACTAATCTTTTCCGGTTACTACTAAATTACCTCCTCGTTAATTAGCTAGATCCCGATTAATTTCAGTTGATTTTCATATTGAGTTGTACCTATTTACATGCAAATTAACCCAATTCAACCTTAATTTCTCCGTTACTCTAAGGTCCGAGTTTACCGACTCCTATAAAAAGTTCTTCCGCTACAAACCTCTACAGGCCTTCACTTTAACTGTGCTATTCAAACAGGTCCGTATCTTTAATTCTTTGGTAGTCTTCCAATTTATTAATACATCCCTATCCG
This sequence comes from Anisogramma anomala, assembly GCA_038502455.1. Taxonomy (NCBI): domain Eukaryota; kingdom Fungi; phylum Ascomycota; class Sordariomycetes; order Diaporthales; family Gnomoniaceae; genus Anisogramma; species Anisogramma anomala. The sequence continues at coordinate 16,339,936 of JASMMZ010000001.1, forward strand.
CCGTTACGTAATTTGGACTTTGCGGGAAACCTACTAACGTAATCCTCGATACGTATGGTTAACTCATTGTTATCTACAAACCTTTTCAGGGCCTTATTTAACACTGCCTTCATTATAACATCTGCGGGATTTACTTTGCCATCTATTTATCAAAACTCATTAATCTCCCTCCCTTTTTAGGCTTTATAGAGTACTATTACGTCGATTATCAAGCGTTTTTTGCTAGTGGTTCCGAGCTTTAAAAGGCATTTGAAAAGGCTTTTCGAGTCGATAAAAATCACCACCGAGATAGGAGGAATCTTTAATTGACTGGTAATAATGTTGAGGGTTTCTTATAATGCCATATTTACGTTAAAGCCCGCCATTATACCGTAAACCTCCGAGGTTAATACGTTTCGTATAATTCTCTTGTATTTAACGAAAGTTTAGTAAATTAAGCTACCGATAATACTAAATTGGTCTTCCCGTTCATCCTCGTTAACGAAGGTTATTAGAAAGCTGATATGTAAAGACAAATCGGTGTTGTTTGTAAAAAAAACCGCGCATAAAAATTATCAACTTAACCTTTAACAGGTTGATTAAGACTATATTAATCCCGCGGTACAGGTTTAGTATTTGTTCCTTGAGCCTTTTATTTAGCCGGTTATAGTCCTTATCTATTGACTTTTTGACTTAAGCCGAGATAACTAGGTTGTATAATATCTCCTGTTGGCAAAAGGTAACTATATAGTTACTACGGACTCGTTATTTAAAGTACTGTTAGGTTTGAGCCGTATTAGTTTTGTTAATTGTAGCTAAAACAGTGCCTTAGCCCTTTTAACAAAAACTAAGGCTGGAGTTAATACTAAATATACGGATTAACGATTTATTAAAGTTAAATTAACTGACTTTCATTAAATTTATCACCAGCTTACAATTTTATCATTCAAAATCTTTAATCGCTTGTTGTTTCAATGTTATAAAGTTAGCCGTTTCAACGAAAAGGTAATTTTTAATTTGCATACCTACCACATCGAAGTCCTTCTCTTACGTCACCAGAAAATACGGGTTGTACGTCAATACATAATAGCTAACTAGAATATAAAGTACGACTTATAGGTTCGAAACTAATAAACGCTTACTTTAACCTATCCGTATGATAACTTAATATATAGTATTACCATGCCTGGAAAATAAATAATATGGAGTTCCTACGGCAATTTTAATAATAAGATCCGTTATGAATCCGTTACTAATTATATATAGTTTTTCATTATATTTTAGCTATTGAGCGTAAACTTGACTTTAGTCTTAACTAACAAATTTACTGTTAAAACAGTCACCAAGCGTTAGCTAATCTTTTAAATTGTTAGCAACTATGTAAGGATTTAGGTTTTACCTTTATTACCGTAAACTTAAGCTATTAGATGTGATTTTTTGTACGGCCGCCCTATGGTCTTACTCTTGACCTCGTAAATAATCCTCGACTTGAAGATTGTAACGTTTAGGTTTTAAGTGATAAAATCGGGTTTTGATACGAATTATACAACCTTTCAAATTAATAGGCAGTTAGTTTTAACCCTATCTTTTTTCTGAAAGGGTTTACCAAAGATTTTAATAATCCTTTACGCTCGGAGTTTTAATGCTAAGTTTCCGTTATCATTTTCTTTCCTGTTTATTTAAACAGTGTTGTCAATACGGCTCGGTATATATTTATTCTTTTTACCGTTTTTCTTTTTTCCGAGGTTGTTTACGGAGATGGCGTTTTATCAGTTTATCAATAAAGGGTAAAGGAGGTTCGTATTAGTTCGGTTACTCAACTTAAGGGTTTTTATCGTTAGTAGCTCTAATATAAAGCTTAGTCTGGGTAATTCGAATGGATATAAAACCGTTAACAGTTTTAACACCACTTTAGAATTCGCGATACTTAATATTTTATACGGGCCTACTCATTTACGCAGCTCCCATTACAAGAGGACTTTATTTTAAAACGGTAAAGCAAGTACGTCGATTGTTATAGGGCCGTCCCTGGTATTAAATGTATCATTAACCTGGCGGCCTGTCGATTTTTTCCTTAGTTCTTTTAAGGCTTTGCCGTAGGTTATGATATGCCTTTAAGTAATTGTTAATAGTAAAAATTTACTCGTTAAATGTAAATACGCGCTAAAAAAACAATATTAGTAACAAACCGTTAGGGTACACAATATTATTTAGGCCTTTTACTGCTATTTATAAGCGTGCCTCCGGATTCATAAAGCTTTTAATCTCTAATGTAAAGATATTATACGTTTGGCAAAGTAGGGCGTATGCCCTTTTAACCTTCTTAATACTTCAATAGGCTTTTATAAGTACCTATTTACACTAAATACCCATTATTTTAGCTTTTTTTAAAAACTCAGTCGCCGTAAAGTTGATACCAATATCATAGATAACGACGTTGAGTGGGATTAAATACGTGTTAATACACAATATCTTTAACTTTTCCCACCTATACTTTGCTGAAAGGGACTTTAGAAACTTATCTCCGTAAAAAGAGGTTATGGAGTTAATAACGCAAGAAACAGGTTTGTTATCCAAATAAAACATATTAATAAAAATATTGCAATTAAAGTCTTTATCGTTTTTAGTAGAAACTTAAATATTTAGGGGGCTTAGGTAAACGTTTGGCAATGGTAATAAAGTCTTTTAATAGCTTTTAGGGCAAAGTATTCCATATCTTTATGCCTTACAGACTTAAGAACTTTATATAACCTATGAACAGCTAGATAGTTAAAACGACAGTGTAATTAACGTATCCACGGTTTTGTTAGGTTTAACACCACTGCATTCGTACATTAAAGATAAAACCATAGGTGTCTTTACTTAAAGGCAAGTAAAAACCTTTGGCCGTTTTTAACCAGTTCGTTTATGTTAACGTTGATGTTGATGTCGAAAGTCTTTATATTCTCTAAGGAAAAAAGGAAAATCGTAAGGGACTAAAGGATATAAAACTTAATTGCTCCTATAATAATTTAAATTGCCGTTATTCGTAGGAAAGATCATTATTCGCTTATTTTAAAGCTAACCTTAACCTTACCAGTATCGTAACGATTGATTTCAGTAACTGTAGTGCTTTCTCTTAGTAACTTTATGTATTACGAATAGCCTTGTATTAATTACCTTACCACCCCTATATCTGATATAATACCTTAAAACATATATTTCTTGTAATGATCGTGAATATTAAAGCTATATAAGGGGTTAGAGGCTTGATTATGGAAAAGATAAAAGTTTTCACCACTTAAACGGTGTAAAAAAACGTACCAAAAGCAATATTTTCGTGTCACTTAATCTACTTAAGGGAATTAACGCCGTTAATTAGTTTATTGCCTTGGAAACCTGCGATTTCATTCAAATAATTATATTTAAAAGTAATGGGGTATTAGTCGTAATATACTGCTTTTTCATTATTACGCTCGGCAGGGGAGTACCCAGTTCACCAATAGCTAGACTTACCATAAATCTAAAATCTTTTGCTGCTATTACGACGATAGTGATTACGGTTCATAGGTTCGCCTAAATCTTGACTTTATTGGCGCCAACGTGACTACTATCTCTAGTCTGTAGCCGGTAGGTCAGACCTTAAGCGTTGTAGACTCCCGTAACCATATTTACGGTCGATGTAATTAACCATAGTAAGATCCTCCTTATTTACTATAGGAAAGTTGCCGGCTTAGGGATATATACCAAACGAGTTTGGTATACGCGCCATTACAGTAGCAAACGAAAAGCGTAACTAGTTAAAAAAGCCTTTACAGTTGGCATTTAGATGTTATAAGGCGTATTCGAACTTATTAGCGCCCGTAATCGTTACCCATACCTGCTCGCAAAGTATAGCTTCGTTAATGTAAACTTTCCCCATCACTTTATGGCATAGTATCAAATTGTTAAGCATCTAATTAAAACCGTCTATTAGTGTTTCCTCCTCTTTTTTTGTTATTATTGTAATTTACCACGTAATATCCCAATTTGTATAATATTGTGTAAGGTAGACGTCGTATCCCAAATATTCCTTTATACTATCTTAAATCTTGCGAAACGTGGTAGCTTTGATAAGAAAGGTTAGGTATTGGTACTTAGCGTACCTTGTAAGGATTTCGGAGAATAGTAGGTAAAAAGCTAAAGGAGAAACTTTTATTCATTTACAAATATATTTAAAAATGGAATTATTTTAGTGGTCAAGAGTATATAAGGCTTTTCATTATATTTATTCATATCGTTTCAAATCTTAACTAAGTCCGTGAACATTTTATAATTAATATTAATTATTTCAATAGGTTTTAGTGAAAGGTTGCGATAATTATCCTAGTTTAAATGTTATTTCCTGGTAGTTTAAGTTTTAAAGCTTTCGAGACAGAGTATTAAAGGTAATTGCCAGTCGCTTAACCAGAGGGGTAAAGTTTTGTAATATGACTTACAGTAGGCTTTCGTGCGTAGGTAAACCCAAAAGGGAAGGATTTTTAAGGGGGTTGGTGGTACTTGACGATTTTAAAAGGCTTAAAGATATTGTTTAATCAACTGTTGTAAAGCACCGGCGTCAATACTTTTGGCCGTGTAGACGGCCGCTACTTTACATACCCTGCCGCCGCTAAAATCGTATTTCATGTTGTTATGTAATGGTGTTAAATTTCCGAATAGATTAATAGGTTTGTTATCGCTAACGCGTAAAGAGGTTTAATTTAGTTAATGGTAAAGTAAATATCATTTAAAAAGTTTATATAGGCGTTGAAATCCTTTAACGCCTTTACCCTTTCCTTAAGGGTTTTAAGTATTAATGTTTTAAAGGCAGTTTTTTTGTTAAGCTAATTCGAAAAATGTTTTTGCTAATCCCACTGGAGTTTTTTTTAAAAATGTAAATACCACGACGTACAACCTACTTTTTTAGCCTAGCTTTAGCCGAACGTTAGATTATCTTTTACATATTAAAAGTTTAGTGGTTAAAAAACTCGCGGGAATTTTGAAAAGTGCGGGTGTCACGATTATATTTATCGTTGAAGTTCGCATCGATAATTCACTGGCCAACGTAATTGGTTAGATAAGCTTTAATTAAAGTTTTATTCATATCCGTAATCCAGAGTTATTAATCGTAGTGGTTAATGAAGACTATTTCGAGGTTTTTGACTGCCTTTTTTCTCTTGAGATCGGTAATGTTTTTAAAGTAAGCGTTTACAGTAAATATCTTGACGTTCTAAATTATGTAAGACGTGTAGGACGTGTAAGGCGAGGGACTTGGTAATCTTGGGCATGGGTGACTTGGTGTTTTAACGTAAAGTCTCGTAGGAACTTAACAACTTGGCGTTTAATTACGAAAAGTGGATTTTTTTACATAACTTGGTATTTTCGCTCGGAGTAACGAACTTAACGATTAAAGCGGCGTAGGAAGTAAAAAGAGTAAAGTAAAGGCAAAGATTTGGTGTAAATGGTGAGGTCAAAAATCGTTTGTTATTATTAGTAGTAAAGAGCGAAGGTTATTTATTATAGGCCGTGGAACTTAGTCGTTTTTCTTATAATAGTAGCACCCGTAGTAGTACTAACTTAGCCGTTTGCTAACTTGTCGAACTTTGAGACTTTTAATAGTCAATATTAAGTCTTTAAAAATGATTAATGAAGATTTTTTGGTGTTTTCGATAACGATACCGTCGTTACCTTTTAACTGCCGTGAAAACCAGCGTAATTTAAAAGTCTTTTTTACTTATCGTTGTGAAAATAGGTGTAATAATAAAGGCCTTTCGCAAGAATCTTTCCTCTACCTTAGTCTTTTACAAAACGTAACTGGAAAATAGCTTCTTTTTTTACTTAGATAATCTGTACTTAACTCAATAAGTAATAATCAGTATTGGCAGGTCTTTAGATTGTTGTAACGATGTCGATTCGAATCGTGGTCGAAGTAACAGTAGTATTGCATTGGTCAAGTAGTGGATGTATTATTCTAGGTTTGGCAGACCGCTAGCTGGTCTGCACTGTAATTTGTATGGCTAATTTCTTGGACCGTACCCTAGAGTGAAGTGCAGCGTACTGCACTCGACTTATACCCAATGCGGTAAGTCTTCACAGAGCAATACACTCAACTTGCAGTACAGTATGGTCAACTTTACTGTAAGTAAAGTTGATCTACTGCACTGTATGTAAGACTATTCCAACACCTTTTTACATTAATATTCGATTATACTTTGCCAATAAAAACTCGGTTTTACATTTATTTCTTATACGCATTTTTGAATTCAAAAGTTACATAATTTTATATATCAATGCGATTCCGTTATATAAACCCCCCCTTTCAGATCTTTTCCTCTATGAGATACCAGAGATTATCGTTGCCCTAGGGAAAGCGATTATATAGAACCCCATCAATAAATGTTTCACCTTTCCCGCTATAAGGTCCAGAACTCTTAATGTATACAAAAATTTTGTTATACCGGAAAAATCTAGCTTTTGTCCGGTTAATTAGTCGGCTATAAGATTTAAATCGAATTCGACAGAATTAAGCTTCTTTGAGGTTACGAAACCCAACTTTAAATTTTAAGTCTTTTCATGATTAAAACCTGATGTATTTTAATAATAGTAACTAAGGCCTTTTGTAATAAGGGTCCCTCGATGATAAACTCATGTATATTTATATATCAATCCTAAATCCTTTCATTTTTAACGCTCCTTCCTATCAATCAAATACCAGAGGCATTGCAAACTGATAACATGGAGTATAAGGATCTTACCACAATTTATGGATTGATTAACATTAATATTTCGAAATATTAAATACGTTTACTTCGAATATATATAAAGTGCTTAAATGTTACCAAACACTGAATATAAATACGAGGTTTACAATTACATATATTAATATAGGTAAGATAATGATTGTATAACAAGTTTTTTTAGTGGGTTATATGGATAAAGACGTTAATATTATTAACGTATAAGAACTTTGGTGCGACAAAAAAGATAACGATTAAGGTTTTATACAACGTTATTTGAAGTAATATTTCTTTTAGTTAATTCGAAATCAAAGCGGATTCGCTCCAACATAAAAATACCAACGAGAAATGTTTTGGAAACCCGGTTTCAAAGTTTATCTTATATTCGGAAATGGGTTTCTATTATCGTAATATAATTATTAACGAATACCGAGAAAAATTGGCATTACATGTTAATTATATTAATATAATTCACGTGTACCGGGATTGATTTATTAACAAAGTATTGATGGAAATTTGCATTTGGTTATCCGGATTTCAAAATATTATTGATAAGGATCTAAATTTTGAATATAACCAAGCGAAACTTACTTTGAACAACACGTAATATAGATGTATTTCTGATACTTAGGCTTTTACAATATTTATGTATTCTAATGGTAAAATAGTAATTTTTACGTATTGCTTAATATAAATACTCAACCTTACTTCTATAAATATTGCCGTCATCATCACGGTAATCCGATCTTATTTTAATAAAGTTTTTAATCATAAGGTTTCATTAACGACTGTTTTAATACGAGGGTTTTATATATTATAAATTTCGCGTATTGAAGTGCCGAAAATCTGTCTATCCAATTTGAGAAACTAAATCATTACGGGTATGGCTTTTGTATTACGCGTTTCTGATATTGAGGACAAAGTAACAATATATGAGTAGGTAGGAGCTTTCATCCGGCTATGTATAAATGCTTTACGCGCGGTCGGTAAACACGCCACAATATATGTAAAGGTCATGGAGTGTTAGACCCTTAAGATAAACCGTTTTTTCTATTATATAAGGAAAGAAGACGTGGTACGGCTGCGTGGTGCTTAACTCATCGAAATTAAGAACTTTCAAGCCGAAGTGTAATGAATACAAACTGGTTTATAAATATTGAATTCAATTAAACAGTCGATTTAACAGAGGTATATAAAATTATCAGATAATATAAGTTTTTATTCTCGTTATGAATCCCTTTATTTGAAATAAGTAGTTAACTTATTTTTGATACCCGTTAATAAGTTTAAGTTTTATATAATAATATCTCTAATATGTTTTTCATTACCAACTACATAGACGATAACCTTTTGAATGATTGGAACAGATCCAAGTATATCGTTCATTAAAGGTCCAATACATCTAATAAAACAATCTGTTGTAACAATATTAGAGCTCATAATATATCGATCGAATCTGATGACACTACTATACGTTTACTTAAAACGTGCGGAAATTCCATTATAATGCCTTTTTGTATATTCTATAACTATTTTTCACATTTAACAAGACTTTTACATGTATTATAATAAACGACAGTATTTGTAACATCGAAATTAGGTGATCGGAATTTATTAAAACTAAGTTCATAAAGCCTTATCACTTTATTCCGGTGTATTTTAAAAAGCTAAAACGTATCGTAACCTGAAAAATGTGTCAGTCGTTCATTACGCAAGGCTTCATTAGCTTTTAATACAACGGAGGGATACCGAAGCGGTTCGCCTTAAACCTGATTACTTTTTTCATTTATAACGTGAAATTCGCCCTAACCGAAAGTAAAATCATATATATATTTTTTACGTAATATATAAAGAACTTTTGACGCTTGACTTTACAAATGCTTCATCAAAAATAAAACGTTTAAAGTTTTATCAAAACATACTCACCCTTATCAAAGGCTTTTTAATAGGTAGGGTAATCAAGATTCGTTATTAAACGATAATTATAATATCTTCAAATTTTAATTGCAGAATTTTATAGGACGTCCTTTTTTTCTCGGTTCTTTATATGATTTATATGTTAGATTTCGCCAGAATTTACTTTAACCGCGTTTGTATTTACATCGACGTTTTTTCTTACAAACCTCAGATTCTTTGGAATTGAATGTAAAGGGATTGAAGGCTAATTCAAGGGAAGTAAACTAGTAAGAGACTAATAATGGGCTTGTTTTCGCCTCGGAGAAATCTAAGTTTTTACATATTATTAAATGCTAGGGTTTTATTAACTTTACAAAATGGGAAAACCACTATATTATTATTATTATAAAACTGGTATATCAGGTTACAAATCCGTCTCCAAATACCAAGTTTTTTGGTGTACGATAACTTAAATTTTTATTTAATTCAACTTTATTAAAAAATTATATACTAGTAAATACGTACCAAAGACATTAAAGGTCGTTTGGTATTACAAGATACTTTTACATACGAAATACGGGCTTCTGCCCCACCTTTTACTTATAGCTGTCGTTATCGTAGTCGTACCTATACTTATATATTAAGTTGAGAATTAGTACTTTAGGCATAAGTACAAAGGTTTTGAAAAACAAATTACGACCCTGTTAATTGTTACGACAAATGCAGTTACCTCATTGTATAAGTTTTCGCCTAATTTTATCATACTTTTTGACTCTGATTTGTCCTTTGGTAAAGTTATCTTTAAGTTTTAGAGTTTTCGCTTTGTTTACCGTTTGAATAATTTTAACGTCGAGTACCTCTATATGTAACGTATTGCGGTAACGGTTATTGTTTCGTCATGAAAAGTCGCGTTTGAAGTTTCTACTACTACGATAATTAACAGACGAGTAATTTATCGCATTATAACGGCTTCCAGATGCCTTTCGCAGCTTTAAACGGCTTTAATAACAAAAAACGTCCCTTTCGACCTCAGGATTTTTTTTTTTTACTACGTCATCGGTATCTGATAGCTAAATCCCAACCACGTTTATTTATAGGTAACGGGATATTTCCTAGTTTTTTACAACCTATATTGTTTACTTTATAATATTTTTCCGGGTTGTTTAACTCTCTTATACACCAGTTTGTCAAAGAAATCGTTATCCTAGCTTTTAAAAATTAATATTTTGATTGTGACGGAAATTACATTACGGTATTTACCAACGAATTCGAAAAACATTTTAATAGGTAACGATAAGTCGGGTACGAATATATAGTTTACCGTAACAGTCGTATAATAACAAAAAAGTCTGGCGGTTTAAATATTATTATATATATTTTTGACGCGGAGATTATCGATGGGTTGCAAGGCCTAGAAATAGATATTCATATTACAATACAGACAATTATATATATATATATATATATATTGAAAATACCTCTGTAATATACGGCTCAGAGCAAATCATGCTACCTAGTTCTAATAAGCATTTGAAATCTTCCACGTCATAATAAAATTCTAATTAAACCCTGTTATAATAAAATAATGTTTAGGGTAAATAGGTATTAATGGAAAGAAAGCCTCGAATAAGTCTACGAATATTTACGTTAAATATTCTAATTACCTGTACGATAAAAATGAACCCTTCGCCAACGACATTAAATCTTATCATAATATACGTTTAAAACAATAAAATGAAAATAATATAATCAACATAAACGTAAATTATTTTTTGGTATAAAATCTAAATATTTATATACTTAATTCAACTTGTTTCGAAGTATTATATATCTTGATTTTTAAATCCCTTTCCGCCTTTACTACTATTATACCAACATTCATTTTATCCTTTTAAAATAATAAGGTATAACCATAAATAATCTACGTTATACAATCGACTTTATTAATTTGAATAAATAAATGTACTTTATATTGAATACGATATGGAACAGGGCTTTTCCGACCTCATTAATTATCTCGTCTCCTTAAAGATTTGGAAATTATAATCACGAACTTCTAAAAAGCCATGAGATAGACAGAGACATAAAGTTTATACATATAGCGTTTTTCTGGACTTAAAATAATTCTGGGTTTTCGTATATATATATTTTTTGAAAGTAGGAAAAAATTAAGCTTTAGTTTATTAAAACTTACGCTTTCGCCCGCCGGTAACAATTAAGCTTTACGTTAGACGGTAATATTTACGCTTTCAATCGGCCGACACACGTTATATATGACATCCGATTAGAAGCCCTATCCGTCCCATAATTTTACCATCCTCACTACCAATAAATTTATAGCCGCCGCTCGTTGGCCGCGTCCCTGTTTATTAAAAAAGGTAAAGCCCGAGAACGAATGGAGAGCGAAGGCGGATTCGGCAATGGTAAGGGAAGCGGGGGCGGAAACGGGGGCGGAGAATACGGGTTTATTAGCAATAAAATCCGTTTCCTCCTCATTACTAAAGTTATTATCTCCACCGTTAACCTTTTTCCCAACGGGAATAATATTTCGTCGACTTATTAGTGTCGCGGTCATAATTTAGGCCGCGTTACCTTTCTCCGCTTTAACGGCGACGTAAAGGGATTATTATAAAGCGATTAAATGTTTGAATGATATTTTTACAACGATTACAACGTGGTAATTAATTAAAAACACCGCGACGTTAATATAAACGAAAATACACCGGCCTTTACATTTAATTACTATTATCAACTAATATTCAACTTCTTCTTTATTTTCCATAAAAGTAATAGGCATATTTAATGCCCGACCTATCTTTTAACACAAACCCCATTATCAACATTGATCAAAAGGGAATTTATATAACCTGTATAAGGTTATACCTCACGAGGTTACACGAAGTAGGTAAAGGTTATCAGGGGGGGGGGGGGAAGGGAAGCGTCTACAAGCGCAAAAAAGCTCGCTTCAGGATGGCAAGCTATTTAGGGGTAACCTAAAGGCGCGCGCGACGGCGCGTGGCATGTAGGTGGTAGTTTTTGCAAAAGAGTGCCATTACATACGTTAGTATAAAGACTGTGATTATAGAGATGTGCGCTATAAGACCTTAAAACTTCGGATACAAAGTATAAAGGTATTTATTAATATAAGTGTAAATTTATTATTGTATAAAAAGGTTTGAGGTTAGGGGTTATTTTAATGAAGGGCTAATTTTACTTAAAAACTTAACGTTTGGGCTACCCTGCATATAAGGGTTTTCTTACAACATGTTGCAATAAAAACAAGCTATGAACCTCTTATATTAATGCCTGAATATGCATATGTAAACGCGCTCCTCTATGCATCTTTCCTTATTTTACTTTCTCTTATTATATAGTTTTTTATTTTGTTACAAAAGGTTTACAAAACTTGATTTTTAAAGGCTTATACAATTATATCTTCGGCGTAAGTAGATGTTAGATGGGGACTACAACGGTAACGTTGTGTTATCTGATTAAGGTTATATTTCATACGTCTATTGGTCTTTCGACTGTGGGGTACCCCAAGGTCTTGATTGGAGGGATAGCGTAAGATTCCGCGAACCCGCATGAGCCTCAACAGAGCCTGCGTTACGATCTTTCCCGCTGGTATCTATAGAACTATTTCGTAGCAGATAGTGCAGTTACTGTAGTCGATACTGCCCGGTGATAGTAAATACATTTTTTTTTCTTGTATCTTACAAAGTATATTCAAAATATATTGTAATACGTTCAACAACTCTTTTTTTCAAAAAAAAATAAAAAAAATCAATATTATACAGAGGTTGAAAAGTTGATATAATAATAATATTTTCAAAACTATTATCCTGTTAATTTGGCTTACAAACCAGGTTATAAAAAATTCGAAATATTTTATAATTGTCGGTAAGGTCTAAAACCTTGTTTTTACGTGAATAAGGTATTCAGAAAAGTAATTAGAAAGATTGGTATAGTAATATCCATACAAGCAATATTTCCCCTCCTTAAATAGCGCCTTGTAATAACACTGTAGTTGTGAAGATCCAAATTAGTAGTTTTTATAGTAATAGTGTTATTATCGTATTCATTTGCAAAAAGGTTTAAATTAGCAGTTTCTATAGTGATAGTGTTGCTGTATTAATTGGAAAAGGTTCAAATCAGCAAATTCGGTTGGGATTAGCAAGGTTAAGCCTCGGTAATGATTGTAGTTTGGTTGATATTAATAAAGTTTGACCGCGGTAGTGATTGTATTTCGGCCCTAGTTAGTATAGCCAAATAGGAGTGATATAGTTAGTGATAGCGTTTTTCGTGGTTTTTAATAAGAGTGACTATACAGGTTCTATAGGGGGTAATTATGTAGGGGTAATTACGCAGGGGTTATTACGTAATTATGTGTTAGGTTAGTATAAAAAGATGTATCGCCGTCGGTTTAGGAAAAACTTTTTTTTTTTTTTCCTTGAAAGGTGCGTAGCTCCAGTTAATATAAGTCTCTATCCCAATTTAACTTCTACTTCATTTAATTAAACCAAGCCGCTTTGATGTATAGGTTATTTGGCTAATATATATATATATATATTAACTTCTCCCTAAAATATATACCGTGTAAAAATAGGATGACAAGGCGTTTTTTGGCGTGAAAGCGCCAACGCGCCGCCGCCGCCATAACTGCCGCCACCGCTAGCAGCCCGTTATTATCTGGCATAATATCTTTTATAATCGCTACCCCGCTTGTTACCGTTACATCGCCACCCGCCGCCGCCTCCTCCTCCTCTTTACCGGCTTCGCGTMCCTTTACCGTCGCTGCCACTCCCTTTCTCGCCGCCGCTACCACCCCTCCTTCTCCCCCTTTTCCCTCCCTTTTCCCCAACTCCTAAGGGGAGGAGTAAGGGGCTCTTAAAGTTATAAACCTTACCCTTTACCTACGAATAAAAACCCTATTACTCGTAAAGGCCGCTTTATGCCATAAGCGTAATCTGATGTAACTACGCTAGTTTACGTATATCCTAAGTTTACCCGCCCGTAAATCTTTAACCCTTTTTCTTTTAAATAAGGAACACGAGGCGGATTTATTTCGCCGCCTCAAGCTCCGCATAACTAGGGTGCGTTGCAAGGCCTTTTTGATGTATAAAGCATTAGAACGACGCACCTGAATCCGTAATTCCGGGCCGTTAATAGATACGATTTACGTGTAATATATCGTGTCCGCAGCCGCAGGCAAGTCCGCTGACGAATATCACGAAAGCGGGGGTTATTCGTCCCGCTATTATCGTTATGGGTAGATTAGTAGCTCGTACGCCCCCATTCCGGTAATTTTAAGGCTGTGGGCCGAAGCTATGTTACGCTTTCGCCAGCTTTATAATAAGTTTTAAGCGAACTTTAAAAATTTCCACGAGCAGAAATATAACGTTCGGAGAGTTTCGAAAAATGATCGCTGTCGTAAATAACCAAAATAAGCCAATTCTAATTAGTAATAGGCGTTAACCGGCGGTTTAGGAAGTCAGTGGCCGCCGTTACCGCCTGGAAACGGAGCTTACGTATATACTACGTAGGCGAGTTTGACGACGTTATCGTATGTCGCCGTAAAGAGAGTGATTCCCCCCTTACGCCTTTGTCTAAAGGCATATCTCGTAAGGCGTAAGGCTATATCCTTCTTGGCGTTAATAAGGTCGATGGCAGTAATGGTGGTAGCGTTAGCATAAAAGGGAAGAGTGATGGGGAAGATGATAGGGACGCGATGGCGTTACCTTTTCTCTTTAGTAATGAATAAATACCCCTTAGGCCGGTCCGGTGTACCTGATTATATTGTAATACACTATATAGTAATATTATAGCTCTTTATAAAAAAATGGTCGAAAAGTGATAAATGTAATTTAGAATATATAAAATAAAAAAAGTATTATGTTGAACGTAATACGATATCGAAAAAAAAAAATTAGTGCGAATGGTAAAATTCCTAATAGGGTTGAAGTATGTAATATAAAGGGTAAAAGTACGTTATATACGGTTCAAAGTTACTTTAAAAACGTAACGATATACCGGGAGCGGTGCGAAATGGTAAAAACAAGTAAAAAAAGGAAAATGGGGTAAAATAAGGTTAAGGTATATAAAATAGGAAGAGGTAGAAATTATGAGCGATGCGAAATAATAAGGTTAAATAAAAGTAAAATCGGAAATCGGCGCGAATAGTATAGTACAAACCGATTTAAATTAGTAAAAAGTGGTGTAATAACTTATTAGGGTTGAAAAACCTTTTTATTAACCTTAAAAAACAGTATATTTATCGATATAAGTGTTTCTAATACTTCGTTCGGTATAAATTTAGTTGTCGTATCCATTCGGTTGGATTTTCCGTCGATTTACCTTATTTTTTCGATTTCACGGCGCTTATATGTCTTTGGAATAGATATAATATTGATTATCAAACGTTTTTCATTCGTAATTCCTAATTTAACCAAGTACTTATAAAAAAAGTTATTATGTAACACTAAAAGGATAGGCGTAAAATAAGGTTAAAGATAATTATCCGGACCGTTATCGTCATAGTAATACCCGAATCGAAGCTTTTAAATATAATATAAATTTCGAAAGCCAAAACGATTCTTGTTAACTTTTTAAACTTAGTAAAGCTTTAATAAATAATGTTTTTACGAAACGTAAAGCCGTTTAAGGCCAACGTTTCGTTACCGAGAATTAAAACGAAACCTATTTATAAATTTTAATCGTTGTTATTGACAAAAAAACCGTTAATAAAAATGAACAGTTTTGTAATACATATGAATAGCGCCATAAATTGTAAATAGAGCCTTAGATTATGTATTTTTCATTAAAGACGCTTATTAAGTGCCTTATATATACCGTTTATCAGGGCTATTTGACACTACACAATGACTGAAAGGTTAAATACCACCTTTAGTTGCACTACAAAAGCAACCTTTGCGCCGCGTACGTATTGACATATATATTCTTCAGCTCATTTTACGCTATCCAAAATGACAAGGGCAACTTTATTTAGCTACCCCTTTTATGTAAAGCCAAAAACGCTGTTCCGAAAAGTAATGGCAACGCTATTAAAATCGATTATATAGTCTTCCGTTAGGTATGTCTTAGGTTTGGCTTTTAAGCCGGATTTCAAAAGTTCCATTTTTTTGAAAGCGTAAAATAAGGCGTTACACAACGATAGGATATCGTCCGTTTATATTCTTGTTAGTACAAAGCCTTCCGAACGGGTTATTAATACTAATAAATATGGGTCGAAGGTAAAGTTAGTTATCCTTAGCCGTTCTTTATAATGCCTTTAATAAGTGTTATAATATTAAATACCGGCTTTAACCAAGTCGTAAAATGGTTTTATAATACATGATTTTGTTTTTAATAAATGGTATCACTTGATATCTTTTGGTATATCGGTGTAGATTCATCGTTTAAACCGCTCCTTAAATAAGATGTATACCTGTATTATATTTCGAAGTTCGACATATAGGTTATATAATACACCAAAAAAGTTTGTAAATGTAAAGATCAATCAGTAGTTAACTCGCTGTAATATAGGCGATTATATTATAATATTTATTTTACCTTCGTCTTTATATTTTTTTAATTATCAAGCAGGTATTTTCGTACGGTTATCTGGTTCTGTTTCAACCTCGTTAATAAAACGGGTTGAAAAAATATTTCATAACCGTAAATAGTTGGTTCGAATCGTTTAAACTGAAAAAACCTTAATCAATTAAGGTTAAAATCTTCATTCAGGTAAATTATTTTAATAGGGTACTTAAAATGGTAATATGACCTTCGTAACCGAGTTTTAGGCTAAGCTTGCGGTTTTTCATTTCCTTCTACGTGATAAAAAAGTATGTGGAAAAATTCCTGAGGCGTTTCTTGGTTTTTGAACCGAAGAGACGCCCTTAACGACGAGGTTTTGATAAATTTAGTACAAAAGTATCGCTTTTATTTAATATATTAGAGACGGAATCGTGTTTCAGAGGTAAGGTTAAAATTGGGATCGGTTTAAATTCGTAGTTTTAAAAGGTGTTTTATTAACGGTTTTATTCGTTTTACGGTTTCGAGCCGTTCCTTTACACCTCTCCTTTATATTCATTTACCATTATTAAACGAAACGAATTTATACCATTCGGTAAATTCACGAGTATATTATAACCTCTAAACCCTTTAATCCTTTAAAGGCTAATTTATATATCCTTCATTTTCCAAACCAAAACTTTAGATTATAATAATAGATCCAAAACGCTAGCTTTATGTAGACTATTCCTTGTAGCTAACGCTCTGGACATGTCGTTCTTCGCCCGTAGGGAACGTAATACCGTTATGGATTTCTCTAAAGCATTAGCTCTTTACACTATAAACGGTAATAGTATAAAGTCTATGTGAATCCTTAGGTAGGTATTAAAACAAAAAAAGTAGGAATAAGCCCACTTAGGCCAAAAGTATTATTAAAGACGTTAACCTCTATTTAAAAAATAAATTTCTTAAAACTAGTACCCTTTAATTCCTTCGACAATACTATATATTTTTTCTTAAGTAATTAGTAATACCTCTTACACTTTCCAATACCTTGTAAAGCTTTTACTAGGATTTGTTTATACTTATTGCCAGCTATGCGAACTTTAGTACGCTACTCAATAAAGTCGAAGGTTATACCAGCGTCGTATATAATTTAATTTAGGGGCCTTAGGTAGATGTTAAACTCATTGATTATTAAAACGTCCTAATAATTTATAACGAAAGCGCTCTGTATAAATTTGGCAGTCTAAAATAATTTTACCGCGTCAATGACGTAAAGGATTTGTTAGCTGTTTAAATACATAATATTAGTAATTAGTTCGTAATCAAAGTTTATATAGTTTTAAACGTGGAACTTAAACCGTTGTAGGGCCTATAAATATAGCTAACGCTTATAGCAAAACTTTTCGATAGCTTTAAATACGTCCCTTTATATATCCGTATAGCTTGCGGTGTAAAGCAGGCGTAATAAGCGTTTTGCAGCCGGGTATCCAAATCGTCGGTATAAAATCCGTAATTCCGGCTACATTAAGTAAATAACCTTCATTATAGGTACTTCCGGGAAAAACCACAGGTAGTTGAACTTAAGCCAAAAAGGTGCGGATACGTTATCTAAAGAGCAGACAAATGAATTAGTCGTATCTTGAACGTTAATTCTGAATTTATTTATATTAGTCAATAAAAGAAAAAATAGTATTTTAAAATCTATTACGTAAAACTTAATTGGTTCGAAGCGCGTATTTATTACGATCGTCCTAAGTAACAACGCTTTACTTTTACTAAATAAGACCTTTCGGTGTTTTCTTATTCGGTTTAGATAAAATTTCGGAAACTTCGCTGTAAGTACGTCGAATTGCCGCTTCCCAGCCATTAAGATTTCGATTATATCAGTATTAGGTATAATACCTTACAACCTGTTTTCGTATCTATTGAAAAGTGTGGATTGAAACGCTATATAGGCAACGAGTACTTTATCTACGTAGTTCAAGTTTGTAATATATATAAAGGAGGCGTTTTGTAAGCTTGCGAAAATACGTTAGGCGGTTTTATCGTTTTAAGCTAACAGGTAGGTATTATTACCTTTAAGGTCGTCTTCTCCTGATATGTCTTCGTAAAAGTAGGCGTTCAATCCGTTATCTGTACCTTCGTACTCGGTTACTTATATTATAAAATTATCTTTTATCCGATTTTCAAATGTATAATCGGCTTAAAATTGTCGTTTAATTCGAATTTTCTAGTGGGTGGGGTAGTTTGTAGACTAACAGCCAACTTTACCATATACGATACACCGCTTTTACAAACCCGCGGGGCTTTGTATAAATTTTCGCAAGTATTACTATGGTCGCGGTGCGTTTTTTTCATTTCCGAACGATCGTCCCATCTCTTGTTGTTAAGGTTCCCTCCTTAATACTTGTACTTTGAGCGTTCTTTTTACCTTAGATAGACTTTGAATTTTCGGTCAAAAACGTGGTAAATGGTTTCGATAAGGTTTGATTTGGTAATTTAACCTTCGCCTTTGGTCTTATTAGTTATAAATGCTAATCCGAAGCTTGTTTATCAACGTATAAAGGTTTCAAACGATATTTTAAGGTTTGTATAAAAGGCTTTTAGGTACTTTTTTAGTTTAAGAAGTATAAGGTTCAAATCCGGGTTTCCGCGGAAAGCTTTTGTTATTACTTAGACAAATAGTTTGTTACCTTTGTATTTCGGTCTAAGTGCTATCTGATACTTTTGAAACTTAATTAATAAGGCTGTAAGGATTTCCCATAGGTTTTTATCGGCGTTTTCCTATTGATTTTTTACGGATTTCCAGGTTATGCTAGTTTAGTCCCTATCGTAAAATTCATAATTAATCTTTGTATAGAAGTGGGATTTTAAGCGGTTGTAACACTCCGCGAATGTATCCACCTATATAAGGTGATATATATACTACTCCTTAACTTACCCGGAAAGTATACCGGGTAAAAAAAAAATACAGTTTATTATTTAATTTCGTATAATTATTAATTATAACGCGTATTTCATTGTTAAATACGTCTTAAGGCTTGTCGCTATATTTATTATCTCTATTGCAAAGCCTAATAAAGTTGGTCAACTTTATAAGTTCGCTTTTATTAGTGGGGAAGCGGTATGGTAGGAGATCACGATAGGGGTTGTAGTTAGCGGGTATTGGTCCGTAGGTTACTTATTAGCGTTTTACGCCGCTCTTTGTTTTCTAGAGCGGGTTGTTTTTTGTGTTTCGGCCGATCGTTGTTTCTTGGAGAGGGTTGTTCTTTGTGTTTCGGCCGATGCCGCTATAGCCGAACGGATTGTTTCTAGTATTCGGAAAGTGGTTTAGTGTTTAATTTTATTTTATAATATATGTCGGTATAAGTGTGTATTATATTTGTATGGTAAATAAAGATCATAGTGGTTTTTTTCTTCGGAGTTTTTACTTTTGACTTAGGGTATAGGTATAGAATTAGGTCGTTTTACGCCTCGTTTCCGTCGTTTTAACCAAATTCTCTTTTGTTTCATGAGGTAACACCCTTTAACAAATTCCGTTAGGTATAAATCTTTATCCTTTTAGTTTGGTACGTCGATAAGTTGCGCTATTTAGAATAGGGCTTTTGTAAGGCAGCTATTTCTACCCACTGAAGTATTAATACCTCTAATTTGCAGTTGGATCTGTAAGGCTTTCACAATGGTGGGATTTACCGTTTGCCATATGTCTAAAGTTTAGTTCGAACAGAATTTATAAAAAAATTCAGTAAATCAGGTCCTTAGGCTTTTTCTTTCTAATAGCGGAATATAGAGTCCAAGGTATATATGTTTGTTTTGTAGGATATTAATACCTCAACTGATGTATCGATAATGTTATTCTTTAGGCTCATATTAATTTCATGTATTATGGCCCTTTCAATTCCCATATATTGAATTAAGAGGTCGAAATAAGCGTTAGTTTCCTTTAGTGTTATTGGTTTTAGGGCTATAGTTTCTGGTGTTTTGGGGTTATTAGAGGTGGTAGTTTTTTTGCGTATTTGGTGTTAGAGCAAAATAAGTTGGTAATTTTACGCCGTGGTTTTTTGATAAGTATATTAAAAGTTTCACGTAGTTTATTTCAGTAAGAAATTAATGGAATAATTAAAATAGTTGAAGTGAAGTTACCAGCGTTTCCTAGTGTAAATGATCTTTAAACGATACGTAAATCAAACTTGATTACAAACTATTTAGGCGTTTTATATTGGTTTTGTTAATGTTTAATAGCGTCACGTTAACTAGGTAGTTGGGAAAACTTAAACGTTACAAATACTAAACTTAAAATATATAGGGCGATAGTGGGGAAATGGGTAAGGTAAAAGAAATATAGGTTGTAAGAAGGTGTATTATATGGTGTCTGGTAATCGGTCCGGATTGGCGTGTCGTGGCAGAACTTGGTAAAGTAAGCGGTTTGGTTATTTTGTACGTAATTGCTCTTATTAGAGAGATTGGTTTGGTTACTTTGTACGTAACCGATTTTATTGGAGCGAACGGTGTAGATTTTCGAAAATCAGACGGGTCCCAACGAAAGGTTTCGAAACTTGGTATTTTTGGCTTACGTAGCCTTATACGTAATAAGACGCTTTCCAAAAAGTGCCCGTGTACATTAAAGCGCTAAATAAGGGTTAATGGTAACGTAATGGAGCTTTTAATACATAAAACGCTAAATAAGGGTTAATAATACCGTACTAAAGTTATCCTTTTTAAAGTTACTTAGTTTTTACAGTTTTTATATACGTCGGCGTGTAACTCTTGTAAAACAAAGCATTAAAGTATAAATAGTCAGGACCGTTATAATATCCTACTATAGGTATTTAACTTATGTTTGTCTCTTCTTTTCTAGGCTGTTTGTAGTCGACCGGGTCGGCTACTGATTAGTGTTGGTAAGGTCTAAAGCCTTGTTTTCACGTAAATAAGGTATTTAGAAAATTAATCAGAAGTATTGTTATTATAGTATAAAAGCAAAACATTTATCAGAAAAAGCATCTAAAGGTGCACGCCATAGGTAAGGGATTATAAGCCCTTTACCCAGAGCGTACCACTTTGGAATACCTTTTTCAAACCGCTCCACGCATTGCCATCAGTTTGGAATAGTCATTCCAGACCGCTCCATGCATAGTGCACTTTGCGTCTTGCAAGAGTGTAGCCTGCAGCGTGACACGTTACCGTGTACCCTGTAGGAGTGCACCCTGCAATACAGTGCACTGCTACTTGGCCTATGTATACTATCTATAAGGGTGTATAGTAATATCCACAATAATGTAAATTTCCGTTTTTATACTATAGTTTTAAAACGTAATAGTTATACCCGTCAATTATGAAACAAACAACAAATTTCCATTTGATGACCAAATACCTGTTGAATCATAACCTTCCAATATTGCATCAACATTAATAAAATCTTCTCTTTTTATTATATTGCCAGAGAAAACCTGTAAATTTGAAGGGTAAAAAATATACACTTAAAAAATAATTGACATTTGTCAAGTTTTAATTAAAGTTTAAACGTTATGACATTTCCAATAGCTTTTTTTTTACTCTTAAGATTCAACTTTGTTGACTCCAATATGATTTTTTCAAAATTTACATGTATTTTCACCTTTTTCCACCATTAACACTCAATTATCTTCAGGGAAAACATCGATATTGCTACCCACAATCCAAATACACCCTATCTATAATAATAATAAACTGTAGAGAGATATTTCATTTCCGTAACTTGATAATACATTACATTAATTCTTACTCTTCTTGTTACCAATGAATTCAATGACTTTAAAAGGTAAAACTTCCTATTTACTAGTTTTAACGACTAATTTTGCACCTTAAATATACGTTGCACCGAAATCTCAATATAATTCATTGAAATCATACGCAATATAATCCACAAGAAACTTTTGACCCAAATCTTTAATATATAAAAATGTTCCATAAAAACAATTAGCAAAGGTAAATAAACCTTTAACAAAAATCATACACCAATTTTTGAAAAGTGACATATATTTATAAATATTTTATCATTTGGTACAATAATAATTAATTCTATAGATATTACGATATACCCTTACAGTTTGCATATATAGGCCAAGTAGCAGTACACTATATTGCAAGGTGCATTCCTATAGAGTGCACGATAACGTGTCACGCTGCAGACAGCACTCTTGCAAGGCGTAAAGTGCATCATGCGTGTAGCGGTCTGGAATGGGTATTACAGAGCGCATAGCAAAAGAGCTACTGCCCGGATGAGAGGTTTATAACCTTCTATCCGTGGCGGGCACCCTCTGGAATGCTTTTTCTAAACCAATATATATTTTACTACAATAACAATCTTTCTGATTACTTTTCGTTTACACTTACCTGAATAAGGGACCTTATCAATACCAATTAATAGACGACTAGGTCGATTATAAATAGTTAAGAAAAGAAGAGACAAAGTAAAGTTAAATACTTATAACGGGATATTATAGCGGTGCCAACTATTTTTGCTTTATTACTACGCCTTTTAAAAACTGTACGGTAGTATAGAATTACGTAAAAGTGCCGTATACCCGAAGCGTAATAAAACTGTAAAATCCGAAGTAACTTTAAAAAGAACCACTTTTAGTACGATATTATTAACCAATTGGTGCTTGATTTACTAAAAATCCCCGTTACATTAACCGTTAACTTGTTTTAACGTTTTAAACGCATCCGAGCACTTTTTTAAAAGCTTCCTATTATGTATTAGGTCACGTAAACTAAAACCACTAAGTTTTGGAACCCTTCGTTGAGACCCACTCGACTCAAATACAATATTCGAACCGCTTACGAAACCAAAAGCGTTTACGAATATAATATCTACGTCGCTTACTAAATTTAAAAACAGCTACAACCATAACCCCAAGCCGTTCGTATCTACTAGGAGCGGCTATAATATGATAATCCGAACCGTTTACCAAACGCGATTTAAAACCTATATACTGGATTATATAATATACCACTTTACACCTATACGTTTACCCTATTTACCTTCCTACAATTCGCCCTATATATTTCAAATTCAATACTTACAACTTTTAAGTTTTTCTAGCCGTTTGAGTAAAATAACGTTAGTAAAGTTGATAATTTTAATTTAAAACGTTCAACTAACTTGTACTTACATTTTGTTTACGTATTCTTTGAAAATTTATTTATATTAATAAACATTGATAAGTTTACTTTAACCGTTTTATATATTATATTTACTTCTCATTTACCGTGATTAAAACGAATTACTTTCAACATTTAAATTTAAACGTTCTCAAACCTAATTACGGCGCGAAACTACCAATTTACAACGCTTTAAGCATTATATGTACATATAGATTACTTACCCCAGGTATACGAAAACTTTAATAATAACGTATCCAATAAAGGCTAACGAATGTATATAATACCTTTTTACATATACGTCGTTTCGTAGTAATATTTTAAAGTATTTAGACGTTAACCCATAGAATAATAAAATGGAGGTATTAACAAAAGATCTAAATCCTTATAAGCTAAATACGTATGTTATTAGTATGATTTTTAACTATCATAACAGCGAAATTAAAAGAAGCGACTAATTCGACAATTCAAAAGAGAATTTTACGAATTGAACGCTAGATATATAGCGTATAGTGATAGTACGATTTCAAAAATACTAAAAAAATACCTACGAAGCAAAGATATTAATACAACAGGTAAGAATAACAACTGCATTATAAAAGCCCTATTAACAACGGCCTAAATTACATAAATACTAAAGTGGATATACGTTAAAGTAATAAAAGTAAAGTTTGTAAAAGGATATTAGGTAAAGAAATATTAGGAACATTTGTTTAAAATAACGGACCAGAAACGAAAAAAAACCCTCTTAAATGGAGATAAGGCGTTTAATAAGGTGAAACGCCCATCGCGAAGCGGAAAAAAATATAGAGGAATCGACGGAAAAAGAGGAAACGCCGTAACATATTATTTATAGCGAGGGTTGAATACGAATCCTTCCCGGAATGCAGTTTTAAATAGAAGTTAAGATCAGCTTACGCCCCAGATACCGTTAACAACCAGCTCAACTATAAAAATAGCGATTCGAATAAAGAAAACGCCCCTTTTTAATCAATAATAAGCGGTATAAAATGCCAATACGTGCCATATAAACTAATGTTTATTAATTACGACCTTTACCATATATTTCATCGTACCGCTTTTTCATTAGTAAAAACGACCTTATAAAGCTTACCATTTTCGTCAAAATCTGGGATAAGGACGAAAACTATAACAGTAAACCATACGATGTACTCGATTATAAAATACGTGTGATACTTAATATATGTAAAGGATTCGATATAAAATTATTTTAATTTCACGTTATTTTATCCGATATTAGTTTTAGTTAAGTTAAAAAAAGTATATATATTACCTTACGTAGGTGGCTACGTTTGTAAAATTCTATAGTCGCCCAAAAATATACTTTACTATGGAAGTTAACCACGAACTCTACAATAGGGACTAAACTGGTATAGCCTCGGAATAAGTGAAAAATCAACGTAAAAACGTCGATAAAAACCTATAAAAGGTCTTTATCGCTTTGTTAGCTTAATTTTATAAATATTAGGTAACCCTTGAACCGAAATATAAGGGTAATGAACTGTTCATTCAAGTAATAACAAAAGTATATCGTGAAAACCTAGATTTTGACCTTATATTATTTAAACCGAAAAAAGAATCAAAGAAGTTTTGTATAAATTTCAAAGTATCGTTTAAAACCTTTATACGCCGACAGTCGAGTTTTGAATCAGTATTTGAAGCCGATAAGACGTGAGGCTAAAGCCAAATCACTAAAGTAAACCTCGTCGAAGCAATATACCACGTTCTGGATAATAGGTTTAGAATATACTCAAAGAAAAGTAAATAATTTAAATACAGTTATTAAAAAAGAGATATTGGGAAAGGAGCCCTGGGAATAAAGAGAAAGGCAGCTATAATTGATGAAGATTTTATGGTCAGGGACAAAACTTACTACGTTTATAATAATACCTACATAAAAGTATACGAAACCCTCTGTATTGTTAAAAACGTTGTATTGTATACGGTAAGATAGGCTGCTAATTTACTAACCATCTAGCTTACGAGAAGATTTGGATTAAATAACAATTTTAAGTCGATTGTATATTTAAGAACCGGACAAAAATTAATTTGATAATATAAATAACCGAATGAGAAAACGTAAATAATAAGTTTAACGCCTGCCCTTATAAATACACTATTGAAAAAGAAGACTTTAAAAATAATAATATTTACTTAACAGTTTAAAACGACGAGACCGCCTAAAGTGTTTTTATAGGCTTATAAAACGCCTCTTCTTAATACAATACGAGCCTGAACTACGTAAACGAAATATACAATACCTATATAGCGTTATACTTCACGTTTTCAAACAAATACGGCAATCTTTTTCAGGGAATTATACCCGAAAACGGTGTAATCGAAATCTTAACGACCGGAAAACGATAATTCGACGCGTTCGTAACAAATTTTTCAAACTTTTAGTTAAACTAAATAAAAAAACATCGGAAAGTCCTATCTGATAAAGGCAAAGCGTCGTTACTTAGAACGGTTGTTATAAATACGTGATTCGCACCGGTTAAGTTTTATGTAATGGACTTTAAACTATTATTTCTGCTTTTCTTAGTTAATATAAATAAGCTCTAAGTTAAAATCCGGAATACGACTAATTAACTTATCCGTGCCTCGAATAGCATATCCGTACCATTTTAGTTCAAATTCGGCTAATTATATTTTCCCCCATAAATAAGTATAATTAAGGCTATTTACTTAATGTAACCGGAATTACAGATATTATACCGCCGATTTGAACACCCGGCTATAAAACGCCTTTTACGATTATTTTACGCCGTAAGCTATACGAATGTAAAAAAGAACATACTTAAAGCTATTAAAAGGTTTTGCTATAAGTGTCAGTTATACTTATAAACCTTATAGTTGTTTAAATTTAGACTTTAAAACGACTTAGATCTTGAGTACGAGGTAATTATCAATATCATATATTGAGGTAATTAACCAGTACTTTACTCCGTCGACGCGATAACATTATTTTAAGTCGTTAAATTTATACGAAACGTTTCCGTTATAAATTGTAAAAACGCTTTGGTTAATCATCAATTAAAAGTTTATTTAAGGCCTTTAAACTGGATTACATAGGACGTTAATACAGCCTTTAACTCAACGAAATGATGCACTTAGGCTAAAATAGCCGGTAAAGAATATATCCAGATTTTAGTAAAAGTATTATAAGGTATTAGGAAATGTAGACGGTATTATAAACCGTTGAAAAAGAATATACGATACTGTTTAGAAAACTAAAAGGTACTAGTTTTAAAGAATCTATTTTACAAATGGAGATTAACGCTGTTAATAACAATTTCGGTCCGAGTAGCTTTATGTTCACGTTTCTTGTTTTTGGTGTTTACTTAAGAATTTATATAGACTTTACACCATTATTAACCACGGTGTAAAAGGCGAATATTATAACGAAAACCTTGGTGACGTTACGTTTCTTACGGGTTAAAAACGATGTATTTCAAACGTCAGCTATAAGGAACAACTTACATATGATTAACGTTTTAAACTAACTATTATAATTTGAGGTCCTGGTTTAGAAAACTAAGGACTGATAAATTAGCCTTTGGAAGATTAACGCGTTGAAAGGCTTTAGTGTGTTCGTTCATTTTCTAAACAGTAAGAATTCGTTTCATTAAATGATGTTACGAAAGTATAGGAGAAAAATAAATAAAACCGGTTTAAAACCACAGTTTAACTAAAACTACCGATGGGATACCCTTTAAAACGACGAATCCAAACCGCTCCCAGTTCCAACCCACTTACCAAATTACACTTCCGGCCCGCTTTTACTAAACGAAAACGGACCGTTTATACTAACCCCATTAGCACCTCGTCGTTGAGGCCGCCCTTTTAGTTTAAAAACCAAAAAACGCCTCGGGACCTTTACCGTAAGTTCTTTTATTTTTTAAAATGAGATAATAAACCGTGAGTTCAATCTAAAACTCCGTTACGACGGTATTATTATTATCCTAGGTATTACTTCCGAATAATACACCCAAACAGAAATTTTTGCCTTAATTAACAAAACCGTATTTCGCTTTAAACTATTGGAATTGAAGATTTATGACGCCCACACAATTTTCCCCACTCTTTTCGTCTACGAAATTAAAGATAAAACCGGAAAATCTTACAAAAAAACCCGCCTAGTTATAAAAAATTACAATAACGATAGTAAAAAAAGATATTACAACCTAATAGCCTACCTTACAACGGGTTAACCACCGTTTAATTCTTACATCCGTAGCCTCTTTTAATATGCCGTATAACTTATTTATAGAACTTAGTAATATGATGTATTTATATACCTAATTTAAAAAGCGGTTTAAACGACGTATTTACGTCGATATACCTATAGATTAAAAGAAACACTATTTACCTAAAACGATCTTTAGTATTATGAAACCGCTTTACAGCCTAGTTAAAATTGGTATTTATTAGTATAATACTTACTTAAGGTATTATAAGGAACGGCTTAGTATAACTAATTAGATTTTTTACCCATACCTATTAATATTAACAGCCTGTTTTAAAATATTTATATTAACGGGTATATCAACGGACGATACATTAACATCATATAACGCATCATTTTCCGTATTTAAAAAAAGAAAACCTTTAAAAGCCAATTTAAAGGCTAAACTCAAGACATACCTAACGAAGAATCATATAATCGACTTTAATAGCATTACTATTACTTTTATGAACAGAGTCTTAAACTTTATGTAAAAAAATTAATTAGATAAAATTTTCCTTATCGTTTTAGATAACGTAAAACGGGCCTCATAATACAAATATTAACACGTACGAGGCGCTTAAGTTACCTCGGTAACCTAATTGAGAGCGGTATTTAACCTTTCAGCTGCTGCCTAGTGTTAAATCTCCCCATCGGATAATATATATAAAGCGCTGAATAAACGACTTTTGTGGCAAATAGATAATTTAAAACGCGTGATGCAATTTATACCGTTAAATATACGTATTATAAAGCTTTTTGTTTGTACCAATAGTTCCTTCGTTAATAATAACGACTATAATTCGTAAATAAACTTCTTTTTAGTCTTCGATAACAACATCCCGGTATGAAACGGCTTTAGAATTCGTAAAAATATTATTCATTAAAACTTTATCAAATATAAACGGGTTACAAAAAGGGTTGTGACCTCGGAAATCTATAATATAGTTAAAGGTTTCGACTTGGGTATTACCATAGCAATAACGGTCAGAATAATTATTTAACCTTATTTTACGCCCTATCCTTTTTATTATATATACTAACTTTTTTTCGTTCTATAAATATTTAATTAAACTAGATATTATAAACGAAAAATGTTTAACAATCGATAATATAGCCTTACGTAAATCGTATAAACGCTGGAAAATCAAGGAAACGCTGTAAATCGATAGGAAATCTAACCCAGCGGATGTAATAACTAAGGCTATACCAAAAGAAACGTTAAAAACGCTTATATCGATAAGTACTCTACTTGTTAATATTATTTAAAAGGGTTTATGATCATAATGAGGTTAACATATAATAGCTTACGTTCAAACATTATTTCATACCTTTATGCGATTGGAAATATAATGTAATGATCACACTAAATACCCGTGAGTATATAGAAGGTGCCAGAGGGTTTATATTATCAAGAAGGTAGCAGAGGTGCTGAGTGAATAATATTGCAACCGTGCAAGTAATGATCAAAAGCCGTGAGGCTATTCAGAATATACTGAGACTGAATACTTAGATTGACAACTGAAGAGCTATGAAGGAAATAATATCTATGTGGTGCTGACCGTGTCCTTATATCTTTAATCCTTCATACGCTTTCAGTGCTGGATCATGTTGGATCGAAACATGATTCCAATGATCCTTAGTGCGTAACCCTAACCCTAAGGTTGCTGACATAAGATATATCCCCACCTGATGTGTTGGATATCAGATTCTTAGTGGCTTAGCCCCATACTGGCCTGTTTTCTGACCCTCCGATGTTCTTGGGTCATAACATATAATATCTATGCCGTCCCCGGATTTTTACAACGTTGTACAACTTATATTTACACTAGCTTTACGAATTTGCCTCTATTTAGATTTAATATTTCGCGCCGCCCCTAATATAGTATTACACTTTATCCTATATACTTTAGCCTTACTAGGTATTTCATTATTTTCTCTCCTTTATTTCAATCTACGATATCGAACCAACTTTAGCATATTGTCTTTTTTTATTATATGTATTCTAATTTACATTTGTCAATTATGAACTGTTTTTTTTTTTAAAAAAAAAGAAATAAAATTACTATATAGCGCATTATACTATAGCCGGATGCCTCGGCCCAGCCGTAAAAGGCAACTAATTACTATCAAGAGGAGAGGAAAATAACGATACCGTCGCATCCCTACCATCCTTCCCGTCGCCCTTCCCATCTATGTTGGTGTTACCATTATTACCGCCATAGACCTTATCAGCATTAACGAGGATATAGCCCTACGCTTTAGGTTGTATATCTTTAAGTAAAGACGTAAAGGGGTCTTTATTCTTTTTACGACAACACGAAATAACGTCATTAAACTCGCTTACATAATACCTACGTAAACCCCGTTTACAGGCGGTAATAGTGGCCGCCAACTTCTTAGTCTATCGGTTGGTGTCTATTACTAATTGGAATCGTTTTTTTTTTAGTTATTTGAGATTGCGGTTATTTTTCGAAACGCCCCAAATATTGCTTTTTTCAAAAAGGGGATTTTAGAAATCGATTTTTACTATAAAGCCGGCGAACGCGTAACATGACCTCGGCTTAAGGCCTTAGAACTAGCCAAACGAAGGTGTATCTGTTATTATTTCGCTTATAGCGATAGCAACAGGCCGAATGACCCACGTTTTCGTGGCAATCATTAATAGACTTGCTCGCGGTCGCGAAAGCAATATACGATACGTAAGGCGTGTTTATTAACGGTTCGAGTTTACGAACCCGGGTGCGTTTCTTCAATGCTTTACGCGTTGAAAAGGCTTTGCGGTACACTCTAACGATACGAAGTTTGAGGCGGTGGAGCAGATCCGCCTCGTGCTCCTTATTTACTGGAACATTAAACGTAAATAAACGGATTGGTTTAGTGAATACAAATCGTTAAGGAACTTCATAAGGTTACGCTTATGGCGCCGGGAAGTTCCTGCGGGTAAGGGGGTTTTTATCGGCGGATAAATGGTAAGGTTTATAATCTTAAGAGCCCACCGTTTTTT
>JASMMZ010000001.1:16370536-16471933 GCA_038502455.1 Anisogramma anomala
GAGCGGAGGTAGCTATAGAAGAGATAATGTCCGATAAGGGCGGGCTGCTAGTAATAGTAATAGTGCTAACAACGGCAGTGGCGGCAGCGGCCGCGGCGGCGACGCGGCGGCGTTTCCGCGCCAAATGGCACCTTACAGACCTGTTTTTACGCGGTATTTATTTAAAGGCAAGGTTGGTATATAGGCGTTAGTCAAGGAACCTACCTACCGAAACGAATTTAAATTGGTTAATTAAAATAAATGTTTAATTGGATTAAAATGAAAACTTGTATTAACTTTAATTACGTGTTTTTAAAAAAGAAAAGAAAAAAAGTTTTACCTAAACCGATAACGATATAGCTTTATATACTAACCCAAAACACGTAACGACATAATTACCCCTATGTAATCACCTTTATAGAACTTACGTAATTATACCCTTGTCGGAAATATAAAAAAATGCTATTAATAACCATATCGCCACCGATTAACTATATTAACCAAGGCCTTACTATAATCATTATCGCGGCCAGAAATTACTAGTTCGAGCCTTTATAATTATTACTGTAAACACATTGTTATTACAAAAGCTATTATTTTAAACCTTTACAATAGGTACCGTAATCACACTGTTATTATAAAAACCACTAATTTAGGCTGCTACAACTTGTACCGTAACTGTATTGTTATTACAGGACTACGTATACAAAACGAATTTATTATAACTATATTGTTGTTACTAGGCAATAGATATGGAATATAAGGGAAAAAGAAAAGATTGCCTGTATGGATATTATGATATACCCCTATAGCTAGTATATATAGATCAAGTGGCAATACAATATATTGTAAGGTGTATTCCTATAGAGTATACAATAACGTGTCACGTTGCAAGCGGCACTCTTGCAAGGCGCAAAGTGTATCATGCGTGGAGCAGTCTGGAATGGGTATTCCAGAGCGCATGGAAAAAGGGCTACTACCCGGATGAGAGGTTTATAACCTCCCATCCGTGGAGTGCACTCTCTGGAATGCCTCTTCTGAACCAATCTATCTTTTACTACAGTACCAATCTTTATTATTACTCTTCGTTTACATTCACATGAATAAGAGACCTTACCAACACATTCAATAACCCCTATTCCACATGAACGAACATACTAAACTCAAACAAAATAACAGGAAATATATATAATAAAAACAATTTTATCAACGTTTACTTTTATAGAATTATAGGTGATTAATACTTCCATTTTTGGAAATTGGGTTCATATGAATATATATATATTACACGCTCTATTATTCTAAGGTTTAACCACTAATTTTCTCTTTATTTTTACAAGAACCAATTTACTTCCTTTTGTGATAAATGTTGCGGTTGCGGAGGTAATAATACCAAAGGTTGTAACGTGTATAACCGTACCTATGAAAATACACAAAAAGATAGCGTAACAGATATTTGTAGCGATGATGATATATAAGTCTGTGGTATCAGTTAACCATAATAACATTAAAACGATAAATCTAGCATCACTTTTTATAATGTACATTAATGCTATAACCTTTTACTACAAGTTCAAATTGATGGCGTAAACGCTAATTTTATGTGGTTAGTATATAACAACGATAAGGATAATCCGAAAGTCCTGTTTTTTTTACTCATAATACTTTTTATAAATTAAACGTTTCAGATTTTAACATTTTTTTCCTCTGTTGTTAGGACTTTATCGTTACAACTTAGTCGATTCAAATATCTGATCAAAGTAACTGGTATATTTTTTTTAAAGTAGTGTCTCTTTATGTTAAGTTTTACATACTATTAGCTGGTCCATACACTGGTTTGTATGGACAACTGCTTAGTTCGCGCCCTATATTAAACTAGGTATCGGACGGCAATTAATATAATTAACTTCAATATAATGTAATTGATTAATGTTCCAAAACTATCTATTTTCATTTTGTACTTACTCTATGATTTGGTTGATTATCAATTCATAATAATGTAAAAATTTCCTTTCATTCCTGTCAGCATTAATGTATCGTTATACACGAAAATCATACTAATTGCAAAAATTTAATCCATAACTCCAAGTATTAACTTCATTCATTCCAAAATGTAAGTCTCCTATCACAAATATATGTGACAATCATCCTATAAATTTTTTCAGTTGTTTTAGACAGTTTTTACTATATGTATTACCATCTTAACAATTATCAAATCTGTTAGGATATCCCTATCTATTTACATTACGTACTGGACAGTTGATATATCTCTCAATACGAATATTAAACCTATTATTATCCATAAATATCTGTAAAACATCTTTAGTAGTGGTCTTAGTTATGGTATTAACGGCTTTATCTTTGCCGTTGATCTATCTAAACTTATCGATCTCTCATTATTTGTATATTTCCTTAAACATTAATTTGTCCATCATTCAAGGCTTCTTTAGTGTCGTTTAAGGCTTGAATAGATACTTGTAAACTCTCTATAGGTTAATGGAAATAACTATAACAGTCGGAGTTAATCACTTTTTTTTTTTGCAATAATATCTGATATGTCATCGTCGGTTAACATACTGATATCGAACCCTATTATGATAACATAAAATATTAATATCAATACTTTTCGTTTCACACTCTTATGTTATGACCCAAGAACATTGAAGGGTCAGAACACAGGCCAGTATGGGGCTAAGCCACTAAGAATCTGATATCCAACACATCAGGTGGGTATATATCTTATGTCAGCAACCTTAGGGTTAGGGTTACGCACTAAGGATCATTGAGATCATGTTTCGATCCAACATGATCCAGCACTGAAAGCGTATGAAGGATTAAAGATATAAGGACACGGTCAGCACCACATAGATAGTATTTCCTTCATAGCTCTTCAGTTGTCAATCTAAGTATTCAGTCTCAGTATATTCTGAATAGCCTCACGGCTTTTGATCATTACTTGCACGGTTGCGATATTGTTCACTCAGCACCTCTGCTATCTTTTTGATAACATAAACCCTCTGACACCTTCTATATACTCACGGGTATTTAGTGTGATCATTACATCTTACACTTAAAGGATATCAAGTAATCGAGGGTACTAATAATTGTAAATTACCTATTGTAACAGTTTTTCTTGACAAATATTATGAGAAATCAAATCTCAAACGTTAAATTAGTATCGTTAATCAAACCGCTATCTACAAAAGTATTGATTTTGCCATCGTTAAATTCATTGGCATCATATTCATACTTTTATCAAATTTATTTCTATGCCATAATATGTAATTATTTAACTCATTATGGATCTTATAATCCAGATCCTAAACTTACGATGTAACTGATAAATGGTATAATGTTATAAGTTGGAAAAAAGTTGTAGTTGAATTTTTTTTAACTTTGTATTTATAGTAGTTTTATATATATGGACTATCTATTTGGCTAGCTTTTACAAAATCAATAGCTTATGACTTTCAACATACGCTTGAGATCGTATTATAATTATTGTTCATACCATAAGTTAGGATTGATTATCTGATAAAGTCCAATTATATTTTTTAGGTCACGTTTTACTCGGCGTACATTTTCATACTAGGTAGAAATATTCAATATCACGTTACTTCAATAATCGAAAATTTAATATACTAAAAAAAGCTTATTATTAAGTTACATGTTTATTATATCATACTTTTGAGCGTTGATGATTAACAAAACGATATTAAATAGTGATAACCTTATATTTAACTAATTTTCAAATTATATTTGGTTAGTAATTAACTAATAATCGTTTGTTTTAGTAAATTAATAAAGTGGTTTAACGCAAAGTATAACCATTTTGGTCAGGACTTAGTTCTATTTTTCTTTGATACTTCTAGAAGTATAATTCGTTCAAAAGCTGTAATCCGTTGAATACATTCGTATGTAATGTCGCGGATATCAATAGTAAATCACCGTTCATGCTAGAAATTAAACTGGCAGCAATTTTGACGGTGAAACTTTAACTCATCTTTTGAATTATATGTAATTAAATACGGATACAGTCGCTGCATTAGTTACCGTAACCTTGAACAATTAACCTTAACCTTTCGTATGGTAGATTCGTGGTTTTAACTTAAACTTTGTAGATTATCCTTGCCTTTAAAATCGGTACGTTTTGCTCTCGAAACCGTACCAATAGTACAAGCAAAACAATGCTGCGGGTAAGTAAACCATTAATTTCAATTCGATTGATTTCCTTAAATAGCTTACTCGGCGTATTAACAATGAATCTAACATGTAGTTTGATGGCTGATTCATTATCAGACTTTTGTTTTTACAGTATTTGAGCTGTGATATATAGTCGTCCAGGCTTATAATCTTTTTTTTGTATTTAACTATCACCGGGAAGTACTAATTACAAAGCATGGCACTAGCTTCTACAAAATAAACCTATAGATACCGGCGGGAGGGATCTTAACGAGAGGCCGTTGGAGCCTGTATGGGCTGCCGAGGCTCCTCGCTATCCATCTAATCAAAACTTTAGGTAGCCCTATAGTTTAAAGACCCGAAAGCATGTAAATGGTAGCCTTGGTCAGGCTGTGAAAAGCGGCCGTCTTAGTCCCCTCCCAGCCCCTGTTCGCATTGAAGATATAACTGTACGAGCTCGTTAAAGGGGAAAAGGCGCCATGAAGCAAAAATGTAAGGTAAAAGCTTGTATAAAGAGTGTAAGCGAAATGCGTATGTAATGGTACGTACGCAATGTGAGGTGTGTTATTATTATTAGAGGACCCTTGTACGCGCATGGTGACTGATGTATCGCGTTTCCATAATAAAATAATAGAATCAATTAGTAATAGGACTTTTGATCTTAACCCTTCCTTTATATAATAACAAAACGTAACCCAAAGTAGTAAGTATTTTTACGTACCTTTATAACTTTCGCATTTTTTGACCGGGGTATCCATTTCAATTAAAGTAATGGCTAAATTCCCTCAAAGTTGAGTTATACATATGAGGGCCTAGCGTGTACAGATTTGAGCGCGGGAACCCCTAGTTTTTAAACAAGTAAAACGTGCTCCTAGCGACTCCTTCCTCTTAACATCCTCCTACTCTCTTTTCTTACCCTCACTAGACCGTGCGACCCTAACCTATCCTATTACTGTTAGCAGAGGGCAGCTTTGTATGGGTTAATTGCAGTTCCTACTTATAAGGGTTAGCGATGGAGCTTGTATTAGCAGAGAGTAAAACATTAAATAGGTATATGATGCGCGTATAAGCCCTAATATATTCGTTACATTTCGCATGAGGAAATATAATGTTAGTAAGTGGTAATTTCAAAGCGTAAAGATGGGTTTATTCCTATTATCGTTAGTACTATTATGCCGTTAATTGCTTGCGCGCTACCGTCGCAATGAAGCCGCCTTTGGGGCGTTTAATTGTTTTGAGATAGCCTTTTCGCGTAATTGTTAAGGAGGTTTTGGGTGGCGTGGTTAAGGTTATAGGTACAGCGTTATTGCCGCGGCGGGGCGTCGTTATTGGCGCAGCCAGTTTTAATGTAAGCGGCGGAAACAACAACGTTAATAGTAATGAGGATATGGGCTATATCTCTAATTAGCCCATGATTTTCACCTCCGTCACCGCTCCTACCATCTTTCACGCCGTTAAGCCCTTCGTCTTTCCGAGTCCCTTACTAAGATATATGACCTTTTCTCTATAAAAATAAAATCGTCAGACAGCGTTTTTTTGTTTAAAAAAATTGTACTATCACTAGGTAGTACCTGCCGTAAATCAGTGCAATATCTGCTACGAAATATACCTGTAGATACCGGTGAGATTGATCGAAATGTGGGGGCTTTGAGAACTGTCGAGGCCCCTCTACCCCCCCACCATTCCTTCAATCAAGACCTTAGGATACCCCGCAGTTTAGAGACCCGTAGGCATGTAAACTGCAACACTAGTCGAGCCGTATACCACGGCCACCTCAGTTCCCGCTTAACGCCTAATCGCGCTAGGGATATAACTATTTTACCCTCTAAAAAGAGGGGGCCTCGTAGAGCTAAAGAAGGCAAAATAAAGCCACTAAAAGGAGCGAAAGTAAAATGAGTACAAAGTCATGCCTAAACGTCGTAGTATGTACCGTAATAATAAGGGGCTTCCTTTATATACGCGGTGGCTTGTACATTGCCTCCTTAATAAAAAAAGACACTATATAAATACAACCCCTGAATTTAAACCTTCCTTCAGTTAAATACCAACGTGACTAAAAAAAGTTATTATATACCCTAATATTCTTTCAATCCCCTTATACCTTTTAATTAGGGTTTTTTATTAAGTATTTTTCCATAATAACACCAATACGTAAGGGTTGTATTACACGTATACAGGCACATCACATTAGGGCATGAAAGCTGCTGATTCCTAAACGCGTTAAACGCGCCCTGAGCCTAACCCCTCCCCTGGGTCCCTTCAATCTTCCCCTCCCTCTCTCTCCCCCCATTTACTCCTTTAACCTACTCAACCAACCCCCGCCCTACTGCAAATGTTAGGAAGTAACCCTATATGAGTTAAGTATGGTTTTTATTATCGGAGGCTAATAATAACGCCCATATTAGTAGAGAGCAAGGCTTGAAATACGCCCATTACGCGCGTATAGATCCCGAAAATACCCTATTATAAAAGACCGAGTTTAAGGTAATGTAATAATAATTAAACGTAAAAGCGGATATATTTCCGTCACCCTTATTACTGTTAAGCCTTTAACGACCTACCACATTGCCATCGCATCGAAAGCGCATTCCGAGCCCTTAGACGCCTTACAATGACCCCTTCGTACCATTGTAGAGGCGACAGAGGGTGGCGCGGTGTAAGCCGCTGCAAAGGCCTTGCTAAAACAACGTAGCCCCGTTACTAAAGGGGATTAAATAAGTATAAATGGCGATGGCAACGAAACCAGTAATAAAGGAAAGATGGTTTTTATCCCTAATTGTTGGTAGGGCTTTAGACGTTGCAACGTTGTCGATTCGATTGGTCGAAGTAACAGTAGTATTGCGGGGTCAAGTGGTGGATGCATTTTTCTAGGTTTGGTAAACCGCTAGCCGGTCTGCATAGTAATTTGTATGGCCAATTGCTTGGCCCGTGCCCTAGTGTCAAGTGAGCATATACTGTACCTGCTTTGCAGCCAATACAGTAGGCCCGCACAAAGCA
This sequence comes from Anisogramma anomala, assembly GCA_038502455.1. Taxonomy (NCBI): domain Eukaryota; kingdom Fungi; phylum Ascomycota; class Sordariomycetes; order Diaporthales; family Gnomoniaceae; genus Anisogramma; species Anisogramma anomala. The sequence goes on from JASMMZ010000001.1 coordinate 16,377,695, forward strand.
ATATACTATACTTGCAGTCAGTATACTCAACTTTACTGTAAGTAAAGTTAACCTACTGCACTGTAAATACTACTATCCCAACACTAATTAACTTATTACCCCTTTCCCTATTGCTGACCTTACCGCCTTACGCGCCCCTACCCCCGCTGTTACCTCAAGTCCCTTCCCGGAACCTATAACCCCTTTCCGGGAAAAACGGGCTCGTCGGGTGACCGCTGTTAAGGTTTTGGTAACGGTTATCATAAAATTAATAAAGGGATAAGTTCCTTAGTTTATTGGTAATAGTATAGTAATAATGGTAATATTAGGTGGTGTAATGACCGGCAGGTATTATACGTAAACACTGGCGAACGTAAAACGTATTTGTAAATAATAGGTGAAAAACGCGGCTTTGTAAGGCTATAATTTAATTTCGTCTATCTTTCGAATAACATTCTATAACGCGAGCGAAGTTCCGGGGGGGAAATAGTTTTAAAAACCCCCTTTTTATATAAGTGTCGCGTATCCGTTAGTATAGAGGTTTCCTCAAAGCCCGAGGCTAAAGCTTTCAAAACCTTACTAAAATCGGGTAGTATATTAAGTAGGTTACGTTCCCCTTACCATTACATTGTGGGTAACTTTCGTTCGCCTTAAAACGGCGAAATCTCTTAAAATACGACATAAAGTCCCCGTGTTTGTATCTTATCGTAAAAAACTGATAGAAAAGGAGCCTTAATAATGGAGCTAAATGTAAAGATGTATCGGATCCACATGATTTGACGAATTCGAACCAAAACTTAGTCGTATATGTAAGGCTCTAGCGTTTGAACTATAAGAATAACTTAATATTTTTAAAACGTATCATTCCTATCTCATAATTATAAGTTATAATCGTAATAAAGATTTTACCCCGTTGACAAAAATTTGGTCGTTTTCGTGTAAATGGGTCAAACGTTTGGTGATAAAACTCGGGAATTTATCCACGATTTCGTTTTTTTCGATACCTATATATCTAAAACTTTATTTGACCGTAATAATATCCAGATACGACGTGGAATCCTTGAAAGATTTATTGGAGAAAAGTGGCGGAGTTATTAGTTGGACCTTATATTACAAAAGTACTATTAACGTATACTGTTATTTCACCCATAGTAATACGTATAACTGCTTTAAGACGTTAAAAAACGTTGAAAGCCTCCATATCAAATATATAAGTGGTGGGGTATAGGCAACCGGACTCCTTCGTAACTATATGCCTATTACAATAAACCATGTACCTGTACCCAATGTAACATCGGCTATAGAAATTTTGTTTGAATTAATCAATAAATATTATAATATATATCAATAAAGGTTTAAATATAAGGTTTAAAAGGTTAAGGTAACGTTTTTTTTGGTTTATCCACCTGTAAGAGGGTTAAAGGACCTCAAAAACCGTAGGGTAAGTAAAATGGACCGTGGAAGATAGGGAATTCGTTGTTAATTACGAAGAAACGCAATCGTACCTTAACCGGCTTAAACCGACGAAGTGGTGGCGAAATGTCCTTAAAGTTGATGGGAGCGTCCTATATTACACGTATATAAATCCGCATGAAAATTTGGGGCGTTATAACGGCGCAAATGGCCGTTCGCATGTCGGTTGATATACCCGTAAATACTTATACCACGGCTTTTATGAACGTTGTAGCGGAAGCCTCTTCGATACATAATATAAAGGGGTGCCTAATATTAAGGGTTTTCGTCGAAAAGCGAACCGAAACCGTTACTATTTAAAGGCGACTATACTAAATGATAAGCTGGAATCCCTATGAGCGACGAAGTTAAGTGAAGTCTTATATAATGGGGAGATCGCCCTCGTCGTAACAACGAGTGAAATCGTAACCTGTTTTTCAAATCTCTTTTATTCGTACCCAGAATACCAACTTTCTACGTAATAGGTAAATAGAGGAATGACTGCAGCGGTAGCTACCATATGTAAAAAGTACGGCGGGGGCCCAAACTTCGTACGTAAAAGCCTCTTGTAATATCGAAGAACCTTTAGACTATTTACCATATATTCTCCGACATGTACCCTCCCTAATACAAAACGGTTAAACTAAAACCCCAACTAGTGTATACCAAAAAAATATAATATTAAGTAAAAGGATTATAACCGGATAAACTAGTTGAGTCGCAGTAAAGACAAAGGGGTTACTATACTTTAAAAATTTAGTGAGGCTTTAGCGATCGGTAATGAATAAAAGCTTTAACTCTTTTAAAGAAAAATATAATTAATTATTAGTTGCCTAATTATCCGTTTCCTATAGGTCGGATTCAAAACCTAAAACGTTAAGTTCTATTAAATCCGAAATCCATAGAAAAAAGACGTCGTTAACATAAATGAAAATACGACCGGAGCAGTACCTGGAGAAATCCGATATAAAAACTATATAGAAAACTAGAAAAGGGGGAAAGCTTTATAAGGTTTCGCAATGAAAATTAAAAAAAAAACCTACAATCGTCATCTAATGTCGAACTCTTACTGTACTACCAATTAAAAAGCCTTAAACAAAGGTAAATAAACTACGATAAAACTTAAGGACATTATATTTTAAATTAGGTAATTACAAAGAAAGGTATTAGAAACCTTTTAAACTTTCAGGAACAAAATCGATACGACTTTATCTTCAGCGAAGACGAACTCGATATTATAAGTAAAAAACGTAAATAAATTCGTGAAAAATCGTACACGTATTTTCCCTCCGTGTTATATATTAATAAAAACCCTAATAATGAAAAACTAGGATATCCGCCCGGTTATATTACTTTTCAATTCCTTAAATTATACTGGCATTAAAACGATTGTATTTTAAAAACGTAATTGTAATAAATCACGATCGCATAACTTAAATATTATAAGAACCTTCAATCATCGCTATAAGTGCGAGAAACCCTTTAGATGTAGGTACTTATTATAAAAGATACTTAAAAACCCTGTAATATAATATTGACTAACTTTAAATAAACGTACAATTATTTCGTCAAATTCAAAAAACGTATTATAAATTCCGATAATATTATATCGTCCCTTCTCCTCGGAAATATCGGATTTTTACGAAATTAAATATTAGGAACCGTCTTAATTGTTTAGAAGATTGTCGTCAATATCGTCGGTAACTGAAAACCTGCCCAAAATATCATTTAGAAGGATTTAAACTGGTTAACCGACGTTAAAAACGAGGTGGCTATTTACCTTAAGTAAAGAGACCCGTAATAGTAACGGCAACTTATACTAGCTAATAATACTGTAAACCTTCGCAAGTTCGATAATTCGGTTGAGTTTATTACTTTAAAAACCTATAAGTACCCGGTATATTTCAGCTAAAAAGTTCGTTCTCTTTATAAATCTTACCTTATGTAACCGTGTATTATTAATTTTCCTTATATAGTAACAGAGTCGGTACAATTTAGGGGTCCACCACTTCTTCACTCCATTGCGCATTATAATAAGTTTCCAACCATATATAAGGCGTTCTAATATAATTGGCAGAAAACCCCCACCTACTCGTATATCGTAACTTTGTTATTAATATCGGAAACAAGTGGTAGGGAAATCGTTTTTATGACGATTGAATCCTTCAAACTAGGTAATTTAATTTTAGGTAATTTAATCCGCAGAATCGTTAGGAAGTGAAAATCGCGTACCGAGAAGGTTATTCGTAAAACCTTTTTATTAAACCCTTTATGAAAGCTAAGTCGAACCACCGTACTAACACCAGTAATATTGGAAAAAGTAACGTCGAAAATATAAATTGAGCGATACTTAGAAACTTCCACCTAACTGTTAAAGTGTATACCAGTTACGAGGTCCCAGGTATTTAAAATACGTTTTTCGCCTACGTTACTTAAAGTAGATTTTGCTCGATTTTATATAAGGTTAAAGTTTCCGCCCACAATATTTTAAAACCCAGGTAACTAGTTATTAATACTCGTTAAAACCTGGTCGGTGAATTGATCTTAATATGTATTAATAATATGCATTCCGTTAATTCGTAGTTATAAGAAATCTCTTTCGAAACTTGGCCTCGAGTATATAAGGGTAAAAGAAGTCTTTTTCCGAACGTACGTAAAAACCCGTAACTAAATTGCTAAATTCAATTCATGCCAACCCTTCCAAGTAAGGGCGAAACCCCCCTAATTTCGAATTGGTAAAAAAAAAAATTCATAAACTGGGTAACTTTATATAAACCCTTAACAATGATATTTCTTACCATACTACGATTCCCATATATTTACAACGTTAACGCACTCGTTCGTACAACCAATAAGTAAATCTTAATGTATACTAATGATTTTACCTATTATTACCTAAGTAATCGGAAACCCCGTACTTATTTTCGGCGCTCGATAACACACAATCGCCCCATATATATATATATATATATATAATAAGTATATTTTACATTCCGTAATGTTAGAGTCAATTCAACCTAAATAAATAATAAAGCCGTTATTCGATATGTTTTCTCGAACCGTAATACTTATAAGGTTTTCTGATATAAAAGGTACATTGAAAAACGACGGAAACTTGAACTCGAATATAAACGTAACCTAGTCTAACATTAAAAGACTCATACTGTATAAGATTTTACTTACAGATACTGGTATAATTTGGTCCCAGTAACCAAAAATCTAAGAGCCTTCAAATTAGGTTTTATGACCTTAAAAAATCAATAACTGGACGTACTTGGTTTAAAACTAGTAACCGACTTACCTATAAAACGTATGCCGGGCTTATCTGGTATAAAGGTTCCTCTGTAATCCTTAGAAACTATACCTTCTATAGAGGAAGGTACGAGGCTTACACCTATAAAGTCCCGTATAACTCATGTAATGACCCCTTCGAAATTAATGACAACCATGGCTGCCTCCTATACGAAAGGGTTTAAAAGAGGAAGATCACTTAATAGGACTACAATACCGAACGAAGCTACATACCCTATAATACTAGAAGCCTTCATAATGGGCGATAGTTCTACTATATCCTAACCTGCAAAATATTAACAAATACTAGTATAATATAACTCCGATTCCCTACCTCTTTTGGCCGAACTTACCTTCATTTCCATAAGTTTGAAAACGGAGAAGACTTCCCTTACCAAGGCTTCCGTTTCCACCTTAATATTATACCGGGTTCGACCGAAGAGTCTGATTTTCTTTAGCCGGTGCCTCGAAAAGCGGATATATTTTTTACCTTCTTTCTCACGAACCGCTGAGATACCCTCGTGAACGAAGGGGAAAGGCCCGCAACAATTATAACACTATAAAGGAGTTACTCACGACCCAGTAGAGTAATGTTTTACCAAAACCGAACAATTAGGGTAGTGAACTAGGAAAACATATTAGAAATTAATATATTAATGTAAATATTCATCTCCGTAATACTAAAGCCAATATATCTCATATATAACCCGAGATCCTTCGTTAATACCAAATATTCAGAAGAACCAGATAGGCTTAAATAAAAAGACAATTCAAGTTGTTAAACCCGTATAAACGTCCCACCCGTATATTATAGTGTGGGCCTCGATTAGCGCAATCACAGCGTAAATAGTAATTTCCTGCTTAATCACCTTCGAAAATTCGATCGGTACGTTTTAGAAAGATATGTAAATAACATAAGGGATTCACTTAATCGCGAACTAATATTAAATCTAATATAATATAACAGAGGCAATTTTAAATTAATGAAGTAAAATCGGTGTAATTTATTTAAAAAAGGAGTTTATTTTTAATCTCAATATTAATACAACGGATAGCAAACCACGTAAAAGTCTTATCCACCAACTTAATAGAAAACGGGTCTAATTACACCCGTTTGATGAAAGTGTATCGAATGGAAAACCCTTCGATCTTTCGTTTTGAATTAGAGGAAACAATGACGAAAACCTGTAAATCCTTTTTCTCAACCACTTTTTAAGATATAATATGTCAAATAAAGTGGTATTTCAGATATTTGTAAACGGGGCCTTAACGCCTTTTTGATAACGTAATTTTTTTTCGTATAATTAAAAGGACTGATATCTTATTACAACCCGTTACCGTAACTTAAGTGGTCTAGTTTAACGTAGTAAAAATAAAGAGTTTAAAGCTTTTTTTTCGCCGTAACTGCCGGCGAAGTCAAGGACTTCGTGCATCCGTTAGGTAAAAGTATACAAGGAGTCCATTTAAGGTTTTCTCGCGTCTAATTAATCTAAGTAAAAGGGGTAAATGGGGGAAACATATACGTATTCGCAGTTACAGACAAAAACCCTCTTACTTACATTCACAGGCCGCTATTAACGAGGTAATCGGTAATATACGCCGCAATACGTAATGCTAACTTACGGTGTTTAATAAAACTAAGACCGTGAAAGCAGATAATAAAGGCGTTAATAACTTATTCATAGGCTCTGTAAATGGATTCGTCAACCTTGAAGTCACGCTTTCATACATTAAAAACCTTATGAACGGACTGGGTATTAAAGATTTAAGTGCGATGCGTAAAAACATCCTTATCCGCCAGAGGCGGTCTAGTTATCTAACGTTTCTACTAAGGCTATTATATATATTTTTAAATGTCTCATTATCTTCCTAGGCGCCTTGACAGCGCGCGTAATTGTTTTGGATCCTCGGGCATTAGCCATGGAGGAAGCTATTGAAAAAGATTCGCTTGCGATGTTAAGGTATCTTACTTATATCTGATAGCAACACTAATAGATATGGGGGCTTCCCATGAATATATTGTAAAGGAGGGGCGGCGGTTGTTAAGGTTTTCATAACGGTTATAGTAGAGTTAGTAAAAGGGTAAGTTATTTAGTCAGTTATTGGTATTGAAGTAATGGTGGTATTTCTATATGTTTATGTTAATGGATCATGTATATGAATATTAGCTGGTATAAAATATTATCGTTGTCGGCCGGCGAAAACATAGATCTATTGGGTTATAATTTTATTTTATTTTTGAAACAAGTAATTCGTAACGTAAATAAAAATCTAGAAATTTCCAGGGTTTAAAAGGAACTTTTTCTATAGGTGTATCACGTATCCATCCGTTTAGGTTCTTTTAAAGGGTCGAGGTTAAAGTTTTCGAACTTTTATAAAAGCCAGATAGTGTATTAAGTATGCGATGTTTCGTTTTCCATTGTATCAAATATAGCGTCCATCTGCCTTAAAAGTTAAAACTATCGATAATACGATGTATAACCCCCCTACCCTTATTTTATCGTTAAAAATTCGATATAATAACGACCGAGATAATAGGGTTGAGGGAGGGGAAAAGTTGGACCTTCGAGATTTGCTGAATTTAAGTCCTGATTTAATCGAATACATAAATTCTAACAGTTTATATTATAGGGATAATTGAACTTTTTCCTAAACGTATTACTTCTTTATCAATTTTTCGTTAAATTTTGAATAAATATTTCACGTTATTAGTAAAAGTTTAGTTATTATCGTAAAAACGAGTAAAAGACCTGATACCGATATTAGTAAGCTTATTCGTAACTACTTTTTCGTCTATATCGATGTATACCGGGCTATATTTTACCGTAACAAAATTTAAATAGAATTGGATTATAATGTAGAAACTTCATTTTTTTTTGTAAAAAGTTGGCGGGATCGCTTTTTCAGCTTTGAATTAAAGAGGTATTGTTAACGTATGGTGTTATCTCATTTAATATACTAGAAATAACTGTTTTTAGACCTTGAAACGTATCGATAGCTTTAGCGTTGAAAACATGTATGATAGGCTATAGTTTATCAAACACTTTAATAATTACGTGACAATTAAGAAGAATTATGTATTTATACTCAAAGTAACGTAATTTATTGAAGGATCATTCCTATTTCTTGGTAAATATGATAATATAGTTTTAATTAAGGTTTAAGTATTAAATTTTCGCAATTAGTGTAGTAGTATATTCCATTTATTGGTTCGTATAAGATTCGCTTGATCCGGAAAAAAAACCGTAAAGTTAATATCATAGTTTTTGAAAAATGAGGAAATTTCCCATTAACCTTAAGTAAATTTAATCAGGAATTGACCGATATTTTAAACCGACGACGTAGTTAAAATATGTTTTCGCAATAGGTTAGGATATATTCTATCATTAACGTTGTTTGAAGCTGTGTAAAGCGCCGGAGTACGGTTATAGTATAATAGACTATACATTTGTCGATTGGTATAGTTATAAAGGTTTCAAGCGCGGTCTCTAATGATGAAGTGCTCAACGATGTTCTAATACATTCTTTAAAGTGGTGCCTGAAGTTCATGGTTTTTAAACGGTAAATGAAACGGAGGTGTTATTATTTAAAAGTAATTTTGCTAGAGGGTAGACCGGAAATCCTAAGGGTGACGATGTTAGTTAAAGTTTTATTAAACAGAGTAACCATCTTTACCGTAAGAATTAGCGAAATCGTAATTTATTATTTCAATTCATTTTATTTCTATTCAAAATATTCATTCTCGGTGTAGTAAATTAGTATAACTATGACCATAGTGGCGATAGTTGTATGTATGAGGTATGGTAGAGGTTTGTATATCGTATTTAAAACTCCTCGTAATAATAAGCGATCTTTAACACATTTCTCATGTGTTTCCCGACATATAACCGGTTTAATAAGTATTAATAGAATCAAAAGCTAAATTATCGTATATTAAAATACTCTGTATTCAAAGATGAGTTCGGATCCGGATGGACTGGTCTTGTAGCGATCAAGATAAAAGTGGTTTTATATTCCATAAAATTAGTTGAACACCAGCGTCCGGTAATATATAAAAGTTTTAATCCATCGGAAGCGAATATAAGATTATTATGAACCGCTTACGGGTTCGCCTTCCGTAAATTGATTTTGAATCCTGTAATATTTAATGCTCAAAAATCTGAAATACCTAAACAAAGTAAGTCGTCGATCTATATAAAAATTCGGCAAGAAAAAAACCGAACAAGGTTTAATATATAAATTATATAAAAACCCGGGGAAAAGGAGTACCATCATAAGTTATATTCATTAAGATGTGTAAACCACTATAAATTCTATTTAATGTTGAACCTTTACTATTCTTCCTATTAAAAAAATATTCGATAAGTGTAAGTAGGTTTCAATTCAATTTTAAAATTTTAATTTTTTATACTATGTGATTGTAAAATAATTCGTTAAAAGTGGTTTTCACATTATGTAAAAGAATCGATAAGACCTTGTCTTTAGTTAGGAAGGATTTGATATTGTTGGTAAAGGATTTAATAAAGTTTGAAATAAATCGCCTAAATATTTCCCCGCCGTATTAAGCGTAAATAAGGCCTTAAGTTATAAGCTATTTAAATAATATTTGGGCTATAATACACTTCAGACTTTTGAAATACTCCGTGATGAGAGCCATAAGTTTCTATAAACGTGGTTATAATAAGTCACGGTCGCCTAATTTTGGTATTCGTTGAAATAGAACAGGTATAGTCACTCGTCACACACTCAACAACAGGGCAGGTTAGTACTTAGTCAACTTCAAGTACTAAAGTTCATAACACCAAAGGATGAGGAATTCACCGGAGATGTATATATATCTAATGAGAACTATTATTTACTAGTGCAAGTACTAGTATTAACTAGTACAGTGGATCAGCATAGAGATGTTGCCTGTGTTAGTATTTACTAGCACAGAGGAACTAGGAATTACTAGTATAGAGTCTCGACCTTTAATTGAGATCTCTATGAAGATACATTTGATCATATATCAAGTCCTCAATATAGATTCTAGAATACTTGAATCTATAAGCCTACACAATATTTTCTTATATAGTACCTTTCACAGTATTATAAATACCCCTAATGATATCCATAGCTATGGAAAAACCTATAAACGTAAATATTGGTTATGAAATGTATGAAAGAACTTTGTAATGGAATTTTAATACGCTTTAAGTAAGCGTATAATTATATAGTTAAAGTTAGTCTATATATTTTGAACTTCTATAAAATCACGATAAAAAAATTCTTTAAAGATATTGGATCTTTTAGGGATAGTTTACTCGGATTTAGCCTGATTATTCAAAATGTAGTTCGCGATATTATCGAAGGATAAAAACTTATTAAAGATATCATTTTGAAGAATCTAAACTTCTTAGCTGGTATTAAAAACAAGGTACCCGTTTATTTCGAGTAAAGGGTTTCGAAGCGGTAAAGGAGACTTATATTAATTAATAATTCCTTATACCTTCGTTAGGTTGCCGCCTTACTGAAGTTAAATCTTCTATATACTAATAAATACCCGTTATACCTCTGTTAGGAAGTTTTTACGATTGATAAACCTAACGACGCATAACCGCGTTGCCTCTATTGATTTCATACAATAACGAACCCAGTTTAATTTAAAGGTCCACCACTCTATAATTTTAACGTGTGTTATAGCGGACTTTCTCATCACGACTCAAACATTAAAATATAGTTGTATAAAAGCCTTTACTTATTTGTGTAATGTTGACTTGTTATCGATGTTGGAGACACGTAGGAAGAAAGCCATTTTAACACCAATCAGGTTTCCAAACCTCGATAAACTGGTTTCTAGCACTTCAATACGCGGGATTAGTAATATCTTGTACCTATACGCTAAAAAGGTCGTTAACAAAACCTTATAGTTAAAACCGTTATTAAGATTTAGTCGAATTGCTATGGTAGCTCTGGTAATATTAATAAGGGTTAGACCGAAGACGTATTTTAAGCGATGTATAAAAACTTCCACCTCACCGTAAAAGTAAATATCTATTATAAAAACCCTGGCATCCAACTTATATTCTTCGCGCGTGTTATGTAAAGTTGGTTCCGCCTGATTATATACGAAAGTAAAGTCCTTACCGACAATACTTTGAAATTCGGGTAACCAATCGTAAATTTCTGCCAAGATGTTGTTAGTAAATTGATCCAAATAAACATTAATTATATTGATTCCGTTAATATGTAGCTACAAAAAGTTACTTCTGGGACTCGGTTGGGATTGATTAACGATAAAGGGAAACTTATTTTTAAACTTAGGAAAGCATTCAGAATCTAATTACCAAAAGTGTTTCGTGTCGACGTTTTACGTAAATGCAAATTCCTCTTAATTTCGAACCAGTAAAGAAAAATGTAAACCGAGTAAAGTTATATGAAACTTTGACCGTTACGTTTTCTATTATACCAAGTTTTTTATTCGTTAATAATATTATCACTTTTTTACATAACCTATAAATAAGATTCGGTATATGGTTATTGTTTTATATATATTTACGTAAGTTATTATAAGCTCTGTATTTATTTTTGGCATTCGATACCGTTTCATCGTCTTATATATATTTAACATTGATGTATTCAATATTTAGAAGCATTCATATTAGTTAAAATCGAATAGGAGGAAGGATTTCTATCTGTTATATTATCATAATTTATAGTATTCATTGTATCTTATTAGTCGGTAAAGTTATTAAGGAAGGGTAAGAAATCTGATTTGGATATAAATGTAGCCGATTTCATCGTTGAAAGGTCTCCATTACAAAAAGCTTTAATTACAGTAACTAGAATAGATTAAGTACCAATTGCCAATAGCTTTGTTAATTTGTGACTGTTTTTGTTAATTTTAGAGTACTTTTTTCTAGTCGTAATCGATTCGAACCTTATGGCCGGCTTGTTCATCGGACAAAAGTCGGATTTTTTTTTATAGAGAAGGTCCCCTATATACGACGGAAGTCCCAGGGATTTTAACATAAGGGGTGGAGCTTTGAATGGTAAGATACCATATACCCACCTGTTCTTGAACAACGATAGTCCCGGGTGTTACATGAATGGTGTAATTCGAAGAAAAAAGTGTTACATAACAAAACCGCGTTGTTGTATGAGGCTATAAAATAACCGAGCCCAAAATTATGTAGGGGAAATGCGGGTTGTATTGTATTCATACCAATAAAGTGTTGGTAAATATTAATATAATAAGGTTTTTGTTGGTAGGCCTTTATCGTTGCAACGTAGTCGATTAGAATTACTGTGGTCGAAGTAACTGGCGCTGCATTGAAATTGGTTGTAGTGGATTGAGTTGTAAGTTCTAAGTTTGGCAGACCGCTATCCGGTCTGCACGCTAATTTGTATGGCCAAATGCTTTGGCCTGTGCCCCACTTTGAAGTGGGCACTTACTGCACTACACTTGCAGTGCAATCCCACAAACTGCAGCTAATTTGCAGTCAGTATAATCAACTAAACTAACAGTTTAGTTGACTTAACTTTACTGCATTTAACTGCTATTCCAACACTGGCAGCTTTTTATTTTGTACCTGCACGCCAGCGTAGCCCGCCATCAATTAGTGGCACCCTCTAAAATCCCTTCTCAATCTGCAAGCCAACAAAAAGCCAAACCACTGTTAATTCAAATTAATCTGCACTAAAATTGACATTAACTACGGCCCTTCGTAGCCCATTTTCTCCACCCTTACGAGACCTCCATTCCTCAACTCCCGTACGTAGGTCTTTCGTCACAAACCTATACGTATTATATATTTCACCACTTACATACCTTTTGTTAGTAGTTCAACCTACTGGTATCGCCATCTTTACTATCACCATTATTACCCTGGCATTTTAAGTTTGTTAGTGCAACCCTATTCCTCTACATTATATGCCAAGCAGTTCATATAGCTTTAGTTATAGATTTAGCGGGGTTGTCTTTGTCGTTGATTTACCGGAACTTATCAATTTCCTGAGCTTCGTATAACTTCTTCAAAGTAATTACGTTTATTATTAGACGTTTTTCATTGGTCGTACGTAGCCTTAATAGGTATTCGTAAAAGTTCCGGAAATCGATACATATTATAACAAGTATCAGAAGCAATCCTACCTATTTCATAGTAATCTTTAATATACCGTTAATTACCATGCTTATATTAAATCCTATCATTATATTATATACCTTGGATACTAATACGTTTCGTGTCATACACTTCAATTTAACGGATATTTAGTAGGCGAAGTTTCCCGTAATTATTAATTATTCTTTAAACCTCTACTCGTGAACGAATATTATAGAAAACCTGATTTACAATGTAAAGTTAGAATCATTAACAAATAAACCGTTCGTGAAAATTATTAACTTCGGCTTTATTAAATTTACCAAAACCATATTAATTTTTTTCGTTTTAAATAATTTAAATACCATTAAATCCTTTCGTGTAACCTATCGAAATTATCGTTTCATAAATCTTATTACTATACCATAATAAAAAGGTCGTATGATACTTCTAGTTGGTATAACATAACGATGTAAACTGCACAAGCCCTTTACTTGGAATATTTTTGTAATCGTACTTTATCATCCTTATTGATAATTGTTTAATTCTTGGTTTACCCTTTGAAATGTAAACTAATATAAATTCTGTTTTAACCTTAATACTATAAATACAGATGAACGACCCATTAAAGTTTAGTTATATACCTTTACCTAAAGTTTTGATCAGCTTATACTTTTAAAGGCCTAAATTTTCGATAATACGTTGTTTTACCGCTATAAACCTAAAGTTTCCGAGGAAAAAAATTATCGTTAATTTATATACCTACAATACCAAAGTCTTCACCTTTCGTAATTAATAAATACGGGTTAAATGTTGAAGTTTTCATACCTAACCTATTTTTAACATATACTTAATACGTTAGGAACTAATAAACACCTATCTTAAAGGCAAATTTTCAGTCAACCTTATCCTTTTAAGACACACACACTATTATATATACCCTCACAAGCCTATAGTACTTGTCTTCATCCTTTTTTTTAGTATATATCCCCCTCTTAAGTGGTTTTCCACACTGTCGACATTCTATTAGTTTGTCAACTATCGGCTCGGGAGGATTGTATTGACTAATACGATCTACTCGAAGGTTATCGAAGTTAGGATTTTCATCAAACTTAAGAGGTCTTTTATACGGCTTCACTTGTATAGTTCTGAAAGTAATAGGATCGTTGATAATTTTAACGATTACATTAAAGTTAATAATACAACATGATTCTAAACATTTAACGATAGTAACGACTTAATCTTTATACCTAAATGGGCTTTAAGTAACAATGAAGTTGGTATAAATCCGTTAAAGCTCATAGTATCATTAAGGCCCTGGACCGCTATTCAAACTCGTGCTTTTTAACTTGTAAAGCTTTCGATTTTGAGGATAAAAATATTGTAAGCCTTTCCTAAAAATACGTAAACCCTTTTAGACTTATTAATACCCCAGTAAACTTTATCGGATATTTATTTATATCAAATCCTTATCGACTTGATATTAGTTCAAAACTTCATTGTAGGAAAGTTGGTATCGGTGTTGTAAACTAATACGTTTAGTAACCTAAGGTATATATAGATCTACAAAGTACGTAATACCCTTTACATTTTCTTTACCGCAATAGTCTTGAGGAATATAACGCTGTAAAAAGCTGTAACGGAATGTATAACGTAAAGTATGAATTTACCATCCAATTAAAATAAGTCTAAGACAACCTTAAAATTGAAGTTTTATTTTTACTTTAACGTAAATTTAAACTTTCAAGTATTTGGGAGTATATTTGGTAACAGTGGTAAAGCTGTTTAAATACATTTAACGCTGGCAAATCCATATTCTCGTAACTAATAACCTTTGAACCCTTATAAAATCTATTAATTATCAGGTAATGAACTTTACGATATAATGAACGAAGTTTAGACTTCGTTAAGTTTAATACAATTACCTTTAACCTTTGAATATAAAACCAAGAATTCCCTTGTTTAAAATTAAATAATAACCTTTCGTTCTTTTTTTAAAAAAAACCTAGACCAATTGATTAGTATAAACGTTAACGTTAATATCGAGGTTTTTTATATCTTTAAGGTAAAGAAGAAAGGTGGTGGGGGATTTTAAAATTTATAAAACAAAAACCATAAAGAATAGTAATAGTTATGGATCCCAGTAAAATAAAATCTCTTCAAGGTTAAAATCGACCTTAAATTTACCGGTATCCATGTAATTAAGTTTCGTAACCGTATTCATATCCGTTTGTAACGCGACGTATTACGAATAGCCTCATATTAAATACCGTATTACTTTAATATCCGGTATAATACCTTGAAAAACTTACTTATTATAACGATTTTAAATAGTAAAAAGATATATAAGATAAGGGTTTTTATCGTTATATCGGCGATAAGGGTTTTCACCTATCAGGCGATATCAGAAGGTGTAGTTGACGAGTTATTACGTTGCTTTTAAGCCGTTACTAGTATTTTTATACCATCCGATAACCTTGGACTTGTTTTCCTCCTCTTATACCTTTTTTTTTTGAAATTCTGCGACTTATTTGACGTAATCACAATTCAAAGTGAGGGGAAGTTACATACAATATATTACCTGCTTTAATACGCATTTAACGGCAATGTATCATATTAACCAACAACCCTAATTACCGCAAATCCAACATTCCTTACCGTTCAAAGTAAACTTGCCTATCTAGTTCAAAAGCATTAAAAAAATTTAATACCTTTCTTCATATGTAGCTTAGTTACATCTCCAGGTCCAGTCCTTCCGTTAATTGTACTAACTGGATCTTTTGTACTTACGGTCAATATAGTATGTATGGAAGGTTTTTTTTCCGTCGTCGTTAAACTTTAAAAATTAAGGGTATATACTAATCGAACCTAAAATTCGAGTTATTACGGTCGCTAGCAAAAACCGTAATTGGTTTAAAAACCCTTAGCAGGTGGCGGCAGGGCATTGTAACGCGTATTCGAACTTTTTATAATCCATAATAACTGGCCGAACATATCAATGTAAGGTGCTCTCACCAGATTCCACGTTCCTTATTATTTATTGGCAAAGTATTAGCCTATTAAAAATTTAATTAAAAAGACCTATTTTGTTTTTTACCTATTCTTTGGAATCCAATATATGAAACTACTTAATAATGTTTTAGTTAGTATAATACTAAGCAAAATTGATTTCTTATTTGAAGTAACCCTTAAATCAATCGTAAATTTAGCGAAAAGGGGAATATTTCGTTAGGTACCAAAGGTAATAATCTTCGGCTTAACCGGTTAAGATATTGAGAAACAACAAGTGAAAACCTAGTAATTTAACCCTTATTTCACGGTAAATGTTAAAAAACTGGCGTAGTTTAACGTTGAACAAGTTGTATAGCTTACCGTTATACTTTTCCTTTTCTTCTCAGATCTTAACGAGCGTGGTAATTTCCGCGTAATCCGTATTTACTATAAGGACATGTCGAGGAGAAGGGGTGATATACTTGTCATAGATACCCTTTAAATCTCTCGGTTGATATTAGGGTTGGTATTAGTACATAAAATAATTACCTTTAACCAAATTCAAAGGGGAAAAGCTAATATTCGTACATATAGTAAACTCGCATATAAAGCCGTTCCTTTTTTAATTTGGCTACAAAAACTGCACGTATTAAGGAGCTTGGGGGGGAAGAACTTAAGGGTTTCCGCTGCGATGGACTTAGTAATATTCCTCTTAGTATTTAAGGGTACTTCGAGGTTTATGTTCAATTAACTGACAGATTTAAGGGGTTATAACGTATAGGTTAATTAATTTATTACGTGCAGCAGCATTAAACCTTTAATTTTATATTAAAGGGTTTGAAAACCCTATCTAAATTTGGGTAAGACTTTACAAACGCGTGTGGAGGCGTTGAGGAATGCCGTCATCAGTAATATCTTTGCCTTTAGCCTTATTCTATTAAGGGTCTTCATTGATGGTGTATTTGTAAAGGATGTAGGCTAAACTGCATTCTTTCCCTTGTTTCGCGGTGAAGTTAACACTTTGGTTATACAGTTTATCCTTCGCTCTTATTCTAACCTGTTTGTCTGCCGTTATCCATATACTTAAAGTCTAGTCACTGGACTATTCCAAAAATCATCGAGTGTTTAGGATCCTTAAACGTTTCCGGTGGTATTTATATCGAAAATATAACGCCTAATTACGTTGGTAAGGTACTCAAGGGTCAAGTCTTCGTCGGTATCCGTAAACCAAAGGTTTTTGTCTTAATATTTTTTGAAGATGACGCTGAAGTCTTTGATTGCCTTCTTTCGGTCGAAGTCGCTCACAGTGTCAATTCCATCGTATTCTAAAGCTTTCTTAACGAAGATTAAGAAGTTTAAGGGGGGAAAAGTGTGGTGTAAAGTAGTGGGTCGTAGGTTTTCCGTCAAAGTTAATGTAATTAAAGGTCGTAAGACTTAGTTGTTTTTTCGATTTGAAATTTGCAGTAGTAATACCCGCAATAGTAGTAGCTGCAATAGTACTAATTTAGCCGTTTCCAACTTTCCGAATTGCATTATTAGTACCCAAAATAGTAGTAGCTGCAATAATACTGACTTAGCTGCTTGCCAACTGTTATGATCCAAGCACGTTGGCGGGTCAGGAAACAGGCCAGCATGCAGCTAAGCTACCGAAAGCCTGAAGTCCAACACATCAGGCGGGGAACATCTCTTTGTCAGCACCAGACTAGGCAACCCTCCAGGGTTAGGGTTATCTAGATCACAAGTGCTCACTGAGCCTCAGTGAGCACCAGTGAGCCTCAGTGAACACCGGTGAGCCTCAGTACTGAAGATGGTATGAAGGTCATAGGATATAAGGACACGGTCAGCACCACATAGATAGTATTTCCTTCATAACTCTTCAGTTTTCAATTTAAGTATTCTGTCTCAGTATATTCTGAATAGTCTCGCGGCTTTTGATCATTACTTGCACGGTTGCGATATTGTTCACTCAGCACCTCTGCTACCTTCTTGATAACATAAACCCTCGGACACCTTCTATATACTCACGGGTATTTAGTGTGATCATTACACCAACTTGCCGACTTAATGATCTTCAAGACTTTTAGGCGGTTAATCTAAACGTTTTCAAGAAGGATCAATGAAAATTTCTTGGTGTTTTCAATGGAAATACTGTCGCCTACTCCTATATTTCCGCCAAAAATAACACAATCCAGAAGCATTCCCTACTTTCTTCCGCGAAAACTGGCACATCGTATAGAGGCCGTTCGCAAGAATCTTTTCTCTACCTTGCCTAAACAAAGCGTAACAACAGTAAAGCAGATTCTTCTTCTACTTAGCCAATCTGTACTTAATCTAATAAGCACTGATCAGTGTTGGTAAACTTTTATTGTTGCAACGTAGTCGATTCGAATTACTTTGGTTGAAGTAACTGGTACTACATTGAAATTGGTTGTGGTGGATTAAGTTGTAAGTTATAAGTTTGGTAGACCGCTAGTTGGTCTGCACTCTAATTTGTATGGCCAAATTCTTTAGCCTGTGCCCCACTTTGAAGTGAGCACTTACTGCATTGCACTTGCAGTGAAGTCCCACAAACTGCAGCTAATTTTCAGTCAGTAAAATCAACTAAACTGACAGTTTAATTGACTTGACTTTAATTCATTTGACTGCTATTCCAATAGTTTTGCCTTACGGTCCCTTTTAAATCACCTGACGTTCGTATTCTAAAACCTAATCATAATAACTTTTTAATAAAAGCCTCTACTATTACCTTGATATTATACTTATCCTGCTAAAGAGTTATTTTTAACGGACGTCGCAAAATACGAATATACTTCCCATCTTTTCTTTTAAAGGCCGCCGGGAAGTTTACATGGGTCGAAAATATGGACTGTAATAGTTATAACATTAAAGAGTCGTTATATACGATTTTAAGGCGTGTTTTTTTATTGGAACCGCGTATTTTAGGCATCGAGCCGAGCTTACATATGTTGTATTGATATATTATTATAAATATTCACTATTATAAAACTAAATCAGGTAGTATTTATTTATCACCGAAAAAAAATAAGGGAGCCTAATAAATTTGAGAATACAAACCAATTCAAATCATGAAACCCATATAAGCCTTTTCATTGTATACCGATTAGATAAACGTCGATCGATGTGGTTTTTAACTAAATAGTTATTTTTTAACTGTCGAAACCGTAATCATTTTTGAGAAAATTCTTAAATTATATATCAAACACTTTTTATCGCATATATATATTAGAATTTAAAAGTAGTAACGAAAACCCTCTTAAACAATTGAATTACTATTCATATAGTTTTTGCGAAGAAAAGAATTATATTACGATATAGGTATGATATATAATATACCATATAAAAGTTTCATTTACCGATTTAATAATGAATAAATTTAATCATACGCGTTTTACAAAAACTAAGTGGAGGGAAAACCATTGAATATAGCGTTGAAAAATTTTATAGGATATAGAAAAAAACTTAAGTCTTTTTCCTTCGTCGCTTTTTAGGATATAATACAATACGCGGGATTGTATTTCAGATAATTTCGAGTGAAAACCGATTGACCTTTAATATATGTAAAGGTTCTTTATAACGTTGAAAGGACCGGTATCCTATTACGACCTGTTATTATAATCTACGTAGGCTTCAAAGCCAATAATTTAAAGGGTTTCGTATCTTCGTTCGTTGGGAAATTCGGTAATGTCGAAGTCGTTGTATAGATAGCAATAGTAGAAAGCGTGAAAAGGGTTTTTCAGAAGGTTTTTACAGCTTAAGTGATTTCTATAAGAAGGAAAACAGGAGGAGGCATAAGCTCGAACTTAAGTTTACTCGCATATATTCTTAGGCCCTGGTTTAAGAAATAGTCGGTGATATACATCGCGATACGTAAACTTAGTATGTGATGTGTAGTCAAGTTGAGTCTGTTAAATATTGTGCAGAAGTCGTTAATAACCTGTTTGTAAGCCTAATAAACGGACTTGCGAACTTTTAAATCGCGCCTTTGCGCGTTGAGAACCTTATGGAGGGTTTCGACATTAAAATGTTGGGTTCGGTGAGTAGTAGCGTTCTTCTCTATCGGATGAAGTTTAGTTACCTAGCGTTTTTGCTAAGGCCTTTAATTATTTTACAAAGGTCAGTAATCTTTTTAGGCGTACTAAAGGTACACGAAGTTGGTTTGGCCCCTTTAAATTTAGTTATTAAGGGATCTATTTAATAGTTTTCGTCGGCAATATTAGGTAATTATTTGTAATTATGGTGGCAGCACTAACAATTATAGGGGATGCCTATGAAAATGACAGGAAGGATGCTCATAATCTTTATTGCCATTCCCTTCTTATTGTATATCCTAATCTTTAATGACCATCCGCGATACCGTCACTTCATGGGTTCATTAACGATCAATTCAAATGAATCATATAATTTGATTCTCTCGTTTTAATAATTTTTAGCTTTGAAGGTTTTTTTATACGGTTTAATTAATGTAATAAGAAAGGTAACAAAACTGTTAGGGGTTTTAACCACTAGGTTCAAATTCATCATACTTTAGATATTATAAGGTCCATTACATTTGTTTGATTCTATTCAAGTAAAGACATTGATTTATAACGGAAAGAATGACACTTCTATAATTAACAGTGCGTTTATAGTACTGAGAGTATCATTAATCTAATATTTTACAACTTATTTTTGGACTTCTTTAGGTATTTACTATATACCGTACCTTTCTTTTACGTGTTTTATAATGAGGTTAATTCATTTTTCATACGTGGATATACGCTGAAAGCTAATACTGTCGGTACCAAGTTGTTAATACTAATAATATCTTTGAAGTTCTTGACTATTATCGATAATATCAATTTCAAATTTGTAAACAATTCGATGTTTAAAATAAAGACATTGTAAACTTTACATAACAACGCATATGTTATTTTGATCTTACTAATGCTTCTATAAATTTCAACAGGTACATATTTGTATTGAATCCTCATGAATTTAAAATTCATTTGAAATTTTACCGAGGTAAAGTTAATTCCCGTATTTTAAACTAGTATGATTAGAGGTTTGAGATATATGGTTCTTTATATCGTACGTAACTGTGAAGGAACTGAGCCAAGGCTGTCGCTTAAAGTGGCCAGATATTGTCTATAATTCTTAATGAAGAGATAGGAAGAGAAGCCTTTGTTACAAAGTTTCTATAAAACCAGTATAGTGTGTGTGATGTAGCTTAGTTAAGTAATTGATTACGTAGAATAAGCATGGGAAGTAGTATTGTAAAAACGTGATAATCATTATAGTTAGAGCTCTAGCGATAATAAAAGCAGATACCAGCCGGTAATATTACCTCCGATCTACCTATTATTAACATCGGCATTTTTGCTACCAATTATCGAATATAAGAATGTCGGAAATAAAGCTAACGTCGTTCTATCCTATAAATAACCCTTTCCTCTCCACTTAATTCTCTTTCATTTTTTTTCTTTTCCAATAATTCCCTACTCATAAATTTCTCTCAATTGTCCCCCTTCTCCCTTTCTCTCTATCATTCCATTTCTATTAAAAACCTTTTCGTGGAATAAGGATAAATTCTCAACTTATTACTGTTATCGATACAGTTATCTACGAACTAAGTTTATATTTCTTAATTGTTCGGGTTTAATTCTAGAGCAATTAGCTTCTAATTGCCAAGCCCATTAATAAATATCCTTAAAACGCGCCAACTAACTTATTTTAAGTAGGTTTATTGTATGACGTATAATACCCGTAAGTTCTATGTTAATATCAAGAGTAAGTACGCTTTAAACGTTTTATGACAACCCGTAACCTATCAACAAGCGGTTTGAAAATTGGTATTAGGTGCTAATTATTCGCCATCAAAGAATTCCTGAAAACCTTTAAGTGTAATTACACCGCTTGAAACATGTTCCCCGATATGAAATAATATATTAACGAGTTTTAGGAGGCTCATTTCGTTTTTACCTGCCAGAACTGAAGTAAACAACTTTATTTTCCAATTGTTATCTCACTTATAACAAGCGACTAGATAACTTATATACCTAGATAGTTGTCATGAGAGAAACGCGATAAGAGTTCTTCATATAATACGACGTAAGATTAATATTAATAGTGGTGGTTTTACGGGCCTTTTGACCATTACCCCCTCAAACAACTATAGTATTATCTAGATTTTAAACGAAAAACTTGGGGATTATATAAGAAAAACCGTTTTCGTTTTGAAACGTAAAAAAAATGGTCAACGAGTTGTTGAGGAGTTCATTTGAAGGATATTCAAAAGTTGTTAAAAGTTGTTTCTTTTATTGACGGGAAGTTTAATAAATCGGTTAAAATAAGTGAAAATCTATTTTTCAAAAAAGGTATAGGTATGAATTATACATATTTTAGTCACTTCGTATAGGATGGCATTGGTAAATACGAGGAGGTGAATTGATAGATTTAGGTAAATAGGTTCAATAATCGTAAAACAATTATTAGCGAGGATTTTTCTTCGCCAAATTTGAAGAATTATATTAATAGTAATGAGATAGTTACATGTAAGTTACGAAATGACGATTTGACGTATGTAAATGAAAAAAAATTAAGTAAAATTGTTTAACACTAGTTTTTTGACTGGCCGATCGAGTCGAGCTATAATTATTTTTAGTTGGGTTATCAAAAGATTTAGAAATGTTGATGTTCGTGATATTCTGAAGAATTACAAGCTGTTTTCAAGTCAGCTGAATATGACTTACCAATTTAACGAGTATTTATCGCTTAAGAATGATCTAAATTCGAAGGCGGTTAATTTGGGATTTATTCTGAGCTTTTAAAATGCTTTCGATGTAATATTCAAACTCAACTTTACTATCTTGGTCAACGACGTCGATAATTAACGATTAACAATGACGAATTTTCTGGAAAACGAGCGGATCTATAATTTTCGAACAAGTTAGTTAACAAAGACTCAGTAATATTTGCCGTTTAAAACATTTATTGAACAAATTTAAAATCGGTAATATACGTTACTCAATATTTTTTCAAATTCATCTCAAGTTTTTTGAAAATAGGTTTATTTATAGTTTTTCAAAAATAGCTAAACTTTACTACCTACTTCAAACCTTCCGGATATAAAACGGTGTTTATTAAATGATTACCATATATTCCATTACGTAACTTTTATTACAACTTCCGCAGATTCTATCTCATTACAAGTACATTAAACAAAGTTCTTAATTTTCATTTGCGTCTTCGTAATCATGATCATAAAATATTTTACTTGATAAATAATATCTATATAATAGTTATATGGTATAAAAATTAATTAATACTAATAATTATAGTATTGTTTTCTCTAACACCAATTTCTACCAGGGGAATAAGCTCATTTCATTAAATGAAGTGTAGATTATAAAGGAACGAGAGTAAGTTGAGACGTGTAAGTTAATAAGGTTAGTGGTGTTATTAGTCTTGGGATGGAAAGCAATATTTAGTTACTTATCCACCCTTATTAGGTTAAAAAGTTGTTTTTAAAACCTTCGTGTCCAATTAGAGACGAGGTTATTAATGATTATACAAAGAAATCCCTAAAACCGTTAAAACAACTTATAAACCTCTCAGCATAAACTTTGGCATTCATGATTTTTACAACTTTTAAAAAAACGGCTTTATTTAAGTGGTAGGTAATACACATGATATAACGCGATTTATCGGGGTTTTTCCTAAGTAAATCGATTATGAAGTTAACGAATAATTTATTTGAAAGTCAATTAGAAACTGGTCAAACCTACTAAAATTCCTTTCTATAATATTTGAAATAGGGTATATGCCCGAAAACGTCATAATTACCATACAAATACTGGATAACACAATATAAGCCAGATTATAAATAAGTCTTTTGAAGTATAATGATGGTGGCGTCGCGACTCGAGTGGCCGGTAATAAGCGAGTCATTCGTAACTTGAATTAACGCGATATTAAATGGTTTGTAAATAAAGAACCAAATACAATTACGAAAACTCAGGTCTTTATTATCGTTTACCGTACATTCCAAAATATATACTTTAAGTATCTGTTTTATGTTAACGCAACTATTGGCAAAAATTCTACGATTAACTATACGTATCGTAAAAATTAAGTAAAAGTAGATAGAATTCCAAGTAATAACGGCGTCTTAATTATTTTAAAGATTTTCATTCGTAAAAATCTTTCAGCCTTCAGATATTAATTTGTTAAAGATAATCAATAGTGATATACAAGAGTTCGGAAGCGGTAAATTGACTGACTATTGAAACCTAATAAATTCTAGTTTCTAGACGAAAAATTGGAGGTTGAAAATACCTTCAAAATGTACAAGATTTTCCGCAATCATATGTTGGGTTATGTATAATCCACTCCGGATTCGTAAACGAGTTTAAAATGGGTAAGGGAAAACAGCTTTAATCAACTCATCTATTTCTCGTAAAGTTGTTACGTTATTATAAAGTATTCCAAGTTTTTTTGGTTTTTGTAAATGATTGATAGAGTGGTCGTACCAAGGAGTTTCGCGTCCCAAACGTTTTAAAAAATCATAATCCTTAAAGTTTTTTTGTTGTAAATTTCTTAATTATATTCAGCAGACTACAAATGGTGTAAGTAGTATATAATAAGGTCCAGAACCCTTTGTTCGTAGCGTTGGAGTGAACAACTTCCCAAAGCCTACCATAAATAGTTGGTTTTCAGAAAGATTTCCCCCTTGGGGTCCTATTAACCAAGGATGAGCTTCGTAAAAAATGAAAATTTAAGTCGTTCGAATGTATTTCTTTCCTCAGGAATCTGACTAAAAGCTGCTTTTTTGAATTAACTGTTATCGAGGTACCACAATTTTCAAATAAATTTCAATATTTCATTCATAAAAGTGAATAAAGTTTAAGAATCCACGGATTTGGATTAATAAAGTTGGCGTTGTTTACTCCGGGATAGCGCGCAACTTTTTCGGGTTTATATATATTTCAACCCCGTTTCAAATAATAAATCCCAGATATTTCGCGTTCTAAACACTAAACTAGTATTTTGATATATTATGATTTAGTTCAGCCATTATCAATTTTTTTAATATCTGCTGAACTCTAGCGTTATGATATTTAAAGATATCCTTGAAATCAATAAGAATGTTATCGACATAACTGGGAGAAAGAAAATACAGGAACTAGTGTAAAAAGTTGTAAATATATAGTTGGAAGGTAATTCATGTTTCTAAAGAACAGAAGGAGGTTATTAGTTATTTAAAAAGGCCAAAAAAAGTAGGGAATACAATTAACTACGTATCTCTATGCCTGATACAAATTTTATGAAAAGTAGTTATGAGGTCGAATTTAGCAAATTATTTGGCTTGCAAAATGTTGACAACCGTTATTTGAATTAAAGAGATCAAATAATCGTTGGCTTTCGTAATAATATTAAATCACTAGTAATTAATATAAATTCTAAATTAACTCTGAGTTTTTTAACAAAACCTATGGGGCTACCCGTTCAAAAGTCGCTCGTAAAACTATAACCTTAATTTAGTAACGTAATTAACATTTTTTTAGAATTAGGAGATTTTCCAGTAATATTTCATATAATGGGCCTTGAGGAATGTTGATAGGTAGCCATTAACTATTGTTTTAACATGGATTTCACAATCTGCTTCCGAACATTGAAGAGGTAACTTATCTACCAGGGTTTTATTAAACAAAGGTATTGGTAGAGCTTTAGACGTTGCAAAGTTTTCGATTCGATTGGTTGAAGTAACAGTAGTATTGCATGGTCAAGTGGTCGATGTATTGTTTTAGATTTTGCAGACCGCTAGCCGATCTATACAGTAATTTGTATGGTCAATTACTTGGCCTGTTCCCTAGTGTGAAGTACGCGCATACTGTATTTGATTTAAAGCCAATATAATAGGCCTACACGAAACAATAAACTCAACTTGCAGTTAGTATAGTCAACTTTACTGTAATTAAAGTTGACGTACTGCACTGTAATTACTACTATTCCAACACTGGCGGCTTTTTAATCTATATGCGTACGCTAGTATAGTTAATCAACCATTTCTGGTAGCCCATAAATTGCGACCTTGTTCAATAGCTAGACCCCTGTTAATTCCAGTTAACATCTATACGAAACTAAACATATTTGTACTTAAATTAACCTCATATGCCTTCAGTTACTTCACGACTTCAAGTTTCTATTTTATCGATTCCCATAAAAAAATTTCATTGATATGCTTATACAAAAATTTCAACCATAATAATTAAACAAGTCGTTATCGTTAATTATCTGGAAATCTTCCAGTTTATTAGCATATCTCTATCCACTGGCACGTAACTTTGCCTTACCAGGTGGCCTATTAACGTAGCCTTCGATACGTAAAATTAGCCTATTATTATTTATAAAAATTTTAAGGGTCTTGTTAGGTAACATATTTGTTATGGCGTTAACAGAGTCATATTTCCCATCGATTTATCGGAACTTCTCGGTTTCCTTACCTTTATAGGCTTCGCAGAGTGCAATAACGTTGATTATTAGGCGATTTTTACTAGTGGTTCCGAATTCTGACAGGTATTCGAACAGACTCCTTAAGTCGATACAAATTACCACCGGGATAGGAGGAATCTTTAACTGCCTAGTAATAATTTTATGATTTTTTTCATCATACTATAGCTATATTAAAGTTAACCATTATACCGTATGCACTTGAAGCTAATACGTTCGTATAATCCTTTTACATTTGATAAAGGGTTAGTAAATTAAGTTATTAATAATATCAATTTTTTATCTAGACTATTTTCATTAACGAAAGTTATTAAAAGGCTTATTTTTAAGGATAAGTCAGTATTATTTATAAAGGACTTATCCGTAAAGATTATTAACTTATCCTTCGACAAGTCGATCGGGACTGTATTAACTCCTAGGCTTAAGTTTTGTATCTGCCATCTAAGCTTTTCATTTATCCGGTTAAAGTCTTTATATGTTAGGTCCTGTATTTTTATCGTAATGAATAGGTTATAAAAGGTGTTCGGTTAGTATAATGTAACGATAAAACTGCTACGGTAATTTATTTCAGGTACTATTAAGCCTTAGCTATGTTAGTCTTATTAATTATAGTCAAATTAGAGTTTTAAACATTTTAACGAAAACTAAGACCGGTATGAATACTAAGTATACTGATTAACAATCCGTTCAAGTTAAATTAGTTATTCTCAGTTAACGTTATAACTGGCCTGTAGTTTTAAAACTCAAAGTTATTAATTACCTACTGTTTCAATATTACAAAGCTATCCATTTAAATGAAAAAGGCATTGTCAGTTTACATACCTACTAAACCAAAGTCCTTTTTTTACATTATTATCAGGTACGAGTTATATATTAAGAATTTTATACCTAGCCTTCATTTGAAGTACGATTAATAGGTTAGGAACCGATAAACTCTTGTTTCAGCCAATCTGTATAATAACGTGATATATTGTATTATCATCCCCAGAGAGTAAATAGCATGTAGTTCTTAGAGCAATTTTAATAAAATGATCCATTATAAGTAGGTTAATAATTACGTATATGGTTACGTAATATACCGACGACTAAATGTAAATTTACCTTTAATTCTAACCATCAAACTTATTATTAAAGCGATTACCAATATTAGTTAATCTTTTAAATCTTTTGAGATTATATAAGGATTTAATCTTTCCCTTTATCACTGTATCCTTAAACGATTAGTTATAACTTTTCGTACGGTCGCCCCATAGTCTTACCTTCAATTTCGTGGATGATTTTCGACTTTAAAATCGTGATATTTGGGTCTTCAAAGTTAAATTCAGCCTTCAATACGAATTATATAACTCCTTCAATTAATAAACTGTTAATCTAACCTTATTGCTTTCCTTAAAAGGTCTGCCGAAAGTTTTAATAATATCTTATATTTGAAGGTTTAGTATCAAGTTTTCATTATCCTTTTCTTTTTTTATTTACTCAAGTAGTATCGTAAATACGACCCAATATATTTTTTTTCTCTTTAATATCATTTTTCTTCAAAGGTCTTCCGCGCCAGTGGCGTTCTATCGGTTTGTCGATAACAGATCGAGGAGGCTCGTATTAGTTTGGTCGTTTAGCTTAAGGATCTTCATTATCAGTTTGTCTAATATAAGGTTTAACCTAAGTAGTATGAAACTTTACGGAGCCGTTAGCAGTTTGAACAACTACTTTAAAGTTAGTGATACTTAAGGTTTTTTATAAGCCATTTTATTCACCCAGTTCCCACTATACAAGGGCTTCATTTTATAACGGCAAAGCAAGTACATAGATTATCGTAGGGTCATTCCTAGTATTAAAGGTGTCGTTAACTTAACAGTGTACCGATTTCTTTCGCAATTCCTTTAACGTTTTTTTGTCCGCTACAACTCGCTTTTAAGTACTTACTTATGTCGTAGATTCACTCGTTAAACGTAGGTACGCTTTAAAGACCAATAGCGTTGGCATTAAGCCGTCAGTGTCCACAATATCGTTTAAGCCCTTCACCGCCATTCAAAAACGTACCTTCAAATTTGTAAAGCCTTTAATATCCAATGTCAGGATATTATACGCTCAGCGAAATAGTGTGTAAGCTTTTTTAACCTTCCTAATACTATAGTGAGCCTCTATAAATACTTATTTGTATTGGATCCCTATTATTTTGACATCGTTTTAAAACTCCACCACAGCAAAGTTGGTGCCGATATCGTATACAACGACATTGGGTGAGCTCAAGTACGTATTAATCCACAATGTACTTAGTGTTTTCTACGTATCTTCCGCTAATAAAGACTTTAAAAAGTTAACTTCGTAAAAAGAGAATATAAAGTTAACGATATAAAAATAGGTTTATTATCTACGTAAAATATATCAATACAAACCTCGTAATTAAAGTTCTTATATTCTTTTAGTACCAACTTAAATTTTCAGAGGGCTTAAATATATATTTAATAATAGCGATAAAGCTTTTTAATAACTTCTAAAGCAGAATATTCTATATTTTCATACTTTACGGATTTTAGGACTCTTTATAGCCTGTTAACAGACAGGTAATTAAAACGCAGGTATAATTGACGTATCTCTAATTCCGTTAGGTTTAACACCATTAACTTTAGGCCTTTAAAATGAAACTATAAGTACACCCTTT
This sequence comes from Anisogramma anomala, assembly GCA_038502455.1. Lineage (NCBI taxonomy): Eukaryota > Fungi > Ascomycota > Sordariomycetes > Diaporthales > Gnomoniaceae > Anisogramma > Anisogramma anomala. The sequence continues at coordinate 16,406,660 of JASMMZ010000001.1, forward strand.
AAAGGCAAGAGAATACCTTTAACCGTTTATAGCCAGCTCGTCGGCGTTGATATGAGCGTTAACGCCTAGTGTCTTTATATACTTTAAGAAAATGAGGAAAGAGGTAAGAGAATAAAGGATATAAAACGTAATAAATAGAATAATAATTTAAACTACCGTTATTCCCAATAATGATAATTATTAGCCTAGGCCAAAGCTAACGTTGGCCTTACCAACATTATAACGATCAATCTTAATAGCCTTAATGATTTCTCTCCACAGTGCTATATACTACGAATAGCCTCCTATTAAGTATCTTATTACCCCTGTATCTAGTATAATACCTTGAAATATATGGTCCGTGTAATAACCGTGAAGGATAAAGGTGTATAAGGGATTAGGAGTTCAGTCAAGGCAAAATTAAGGGTTTTCACCGCTCAAACGGTACAAAAAGGCGAAGTCGACTAGTTATTAGACCTCGTTAGTTGCAGTGTTTTTATACCACTTACTTTATTTAAGGGCATTGTTACCATTGATAACCTCGTCACCCTTGAAATCAGGAATATAATACAAGTAATTATATTTGAAAGTAAAAAGGTACTAGATATAATACATTATCTTTTTGTTGTTACGTTTGGCAAAAGGTTAACTAGTTAACTAAAAGCTATACTTGCTATAAATCCAACATTTCTTACTACTATTACGGCGATAATACTTACGGTTCACAGGTCCACTTAAATCTTATCCTTATTAGCGCTAAAGTGGTTGTTAATTTCAGTTTAAAGTCGTTCAGCTAGATCTAAGGCATTAAAGGCGCCTATAACCGTATTTGCGATCAACGTAATTAACTATTAAATTTTTTTTTATTCACATTACGAAAGTTGATAGCTTAGGGGTATATATTAAGCGAGTTTAGTATATGCGCTATCATAATTGCAAACGATGAGCTAAACTAGCTAAAAGAAGTCCTTGCAAGTGGCATTTAAATGTTATAAAGCGTATTGAAACCCGTTGACGCCTGTAACAGATATCCGTACTTAATCGCTAAGTATGGTTTCGCCAACATGAGCCTTCCCTATTACCTACTAATATAACATAAGCTTATTAAGCATCTAATTCAGCATATCCATTAGTATTTCCTTATCCTTTTTTATCCATTATTATAGTTTACCTCGTAATAGCACAGTCCGTATAGTATTAGGTAATGTGGACGTCGTATTCGAAGTAGATTTTTATGCTATCGTAAACTTCACGAAAAGTAGTTGCTTGAGTTAGAAAGGTCAGGTAATATTCTCTAGCTTACCTTGTAAGGATTCCAAGAAATATTAAGTGAAACCCAAAAGGAGGAACATCTATTTACTTACAAATTTTTAAAAAGGGAATTATCTTAGTGTCGAAAAGATTATAGAGCTTCCCGTCATACTTCTTTACATTATTCCAGAATTTGGCGAAGTTTGTAAAAAAAAAAAAATTAATATTAACTAGCTTAACAGGTTTTGAAAAAAGAGTGCGATAATCGTCCTAATATTTATTATCATTTCCTTACAATTTAAGCCTTAAGGTTTTCGAGTCACAGTGTTAGGGGTAATTACTAATTACCTAATCCAAAGGATAAAGTCCTGTAATAAAACCTGTAGTGAGCTCACGCGTATAGATAAACCTGCTATAAAAAGGTTCTTAAAGGGCTTGACGATTATAATTAAAGTGTCAGGGAGCAATAAAGATTTAAAAGTTCAAAAAAAATTAACAATCTTACTTAATTAACTGGTAAAAAACGCTAATATTAATTCCTCTTACCTCATTAGCAACCGTTGCTTTATGTACCCTACCGCTGCTCAAAACATACTCCGCTTTATTACGTAAGGGTGTTAATCTGCCGAGTAAATTAACGGGTTCCTTATAGTCAATGCATAAAAAGGCTGAGGTTCCCTAAAATATATGTAAGGGCGTTGAGATTCTTTAATATATTTTCCCCTAAAACGTAGGTTTTAAGGGTATTCTTTAAGTTAAGCCAGTTTCAAAAGGTTTCCTGCCAATTTAGTATATATATATATATTTAATATGTGAATCCCTTGATATTCTAGTTCTACCTTAAATTTTAACTTAACACCCTTCTAAACCTTTTTCCACATATTAATTGTCCAGTTGTTGAAAAACTTATAGTATTTGCAAAAGAAACAGTTACCGCGGTAATAGTCTTCGCCTTCGTTTTAGTCTACAATATAAATTTCAAAGAAATTAACTAAATGTTTTTCTGTTAAGTCTTTATCGACGTCTAATTCTTAAAGCTCTTTATCTCAATACTTTTAAATAGGGGTCTGAAGGTTTTAATTATCTTTATTCGTTTCTAATTAGATGTCATCTTAAAGTTCTGTCTTGTATAAGGTTCAGTAGTTTAACGTGAAGTAAACTTAGCTTAATAGCATAGTTACTTAATTACTTATAACGTAGAGATATAAAGATTTAACATAGTGTCGCACAACGTGGTTTTTTTTGGCGCGACTTGGCAATTCTTGGTATTTTCGCTTAGGGAAGTAATCTTAACGATTTACTTAACATAGTAGGAGAGAAAATAGTAAAATATGGGCAAAGTTTTGCTGTAGAGGGTAAGTTCGAAGATTGTTCGTTGTTATTTATAAAGGTTAGAAGCTAAAAGTTCAAGGCTGTAGGACTTGGTTGTTTTTACAGTAGTAGTATCCACAGTGGTACTGACTTAGCTGTTTGCCAAATTTCCGATTTAAAACTTTTAACGGTTAATTTCAACGCTTTTTAAAAGGGATCCGTAAATATTTCTAAGTGTTTTCAATAGCGATACCGTCTCTACTTTTAGACTGTTGTAAAGACTAACGCAGTCCAAAGGTATTCTTTACCTACTATCGTAAAAACGGATACAGTAGTGAAGGATCTTTGTAAGAATATTTCCTTTACCTTAGCCTTCGTTTTAACGTAGAGCGTAACTGGAAAGTAGCTTCTTCTTCGACTTAGCTTATCTATACTTAACCTAATAAGCACTGATCAGTATTAGTAAGGCTTTAAAAGTTACAAAGTTGTCGATTTGATTGGTTGAAGTAACAGTAGTATTACATAGTCAAGTGGTGGATATATTGTTCTAGGTTTGGCAGACCGCTAGCCAGTCTGAAAAGTAATTTGTATAGCCAGTTGCTTGGCCCGTGCGCTCATGTGAAGTAGGCGCATACTGTATTTGACTTACAGCCAATACAGTAGGCCCACAAAAAACAATCCACTCAACTTACAGTCAGTATAGTCAACTTTACTGTAAGTAAAGTTGACCTACTGCACTTCGTTTACTACTATTCCAACAAACAGCGTATTTTTAGGAAGTTATTTAGAAACTTATCATTTATAGTGCCGACTTTTGTACAAAGTTAGTGCTTTATCAATATTATAGAGAGTTATAGACATAAGCTATTTAATAGAAATTTGGTTCGTACGCGCCTTCTGGAGAATTATATAAAGTACCATAGCGTTAATACTATTAAATAACTTTTACTTGTATATAAAACCTCATTTTCACATGCGATAACCACCTTCTCATTCTATAAGTATTAAATATTCCTAAATACCGTAAATTGCCCACTTCAGTTTTATCTGCAACTTTTTCAGAGTAACGTCGTATTATCAACGGGAAATAACGTAAGACTAAATACGATACTAATATCCATCGAGATCAATTTATAAATATATTATCATTGAAATTAATCGTACATCGATAACATCAATATATAAGTTTACTTCGTTATAATATGCAAGTAAAAGAGATATATATGGTAAATTAAATCGTATTATGAACCACTTATTTATAACATTATAACAGTAAAAATATATTTTTACCAAAAGGTCAACAGAAATACAATTACGAATTATGTGTACTATAAATATAAAGCTATTCATAAGCTATTAGTTATCTACCAAATTGAATTGAAAATACCTCAAATATTATATATAACTATATACAAAACTTATAATTTTTCCTTCTAAAGTTAAAGAAACTATCAGTTGAAATCCAACAAACGCCCAAGTTAACCCCTACGTCAACGCTTCTGGAAGGTTAAATGGAACCCAAAAACAAAACAGGTGGCTATTTACACTGTATTGTAAATATAACTTTTATTTCTCACGACGTTGAAATTCGGGTTACTTAACTTAAAAAACGTGTCGTTTGACAATAGCTTGTAAAAAATTGACATCTGTAATTATAATATTCCCCTAACCGTAATATATAAACACGGGGTCAAAACCCATTTCATAGTCGCCGTTATTATTATTACCACCGCTGACTTTACAATAAATGCCAACGCTATTGTCGTTACTACCATTATTACCATCACCACTGTTGCCGCCATTATAATCATCGTTATAATTGATACTGATATTATGAAACCGGCTGTCGATAAACTAAACCCGGATAAACTATTCGTTATATTCCTCGGGCATATTGAGAAGAATTAAGGCGTTAACACTTGTGGATATTATCATACATATCTATCGTTAGTAAATGGCTACGTTACAGGTTGCACCTTTTCGGGGTATATGGTAACGTGTTACTCTGCAAGGTGCATTCCTACAGAATGCATGATAGCGTGTCACTGCCTAGAAGGGGTATTGGCAGAGTGAATGGTAGAGTGCCACTGCCTAGAAGGCATATTAGCAGACTGCATAGTAGAGTGCCACTGCCCGGGTGAGAGCTTATAATCTCCCACATGAGGCATGCACTCTCTGGATACCTCTTCTCCTTTTGATCTTACTAACTACTTCAATATACACTACCAATCTTTATGATTACTATTCTACTCTTTAAGTTCACGTGAATAGGCGGAGACCTTACCGACAACAAGGGTATTATTTATAACTCATTTGAAGATAGCGAATTTAATAACAAACTCCCAGAATATATCACCGGCTTCACCTGACATAACTTTCCAAACGTTGAACAAAATTTAAAGAAGTTCCCAAACATTTGACTTTCAACTTTTAAATCTAATAATAACAGCCTGAGTTACATACGGATTATAATTATAAATGCGACATACAAATTTGAAAATATTGAGGTCGCTATTATCATTATCTCTGCCTTAAACATAATAAGTTTATATCACTATTCAAACCATTTCTTTTCATTTCTGTCAAATGGTGTAAGAAAGGTTTTTCTTTTTATTAATAAAATTATTATCCTTATATAACTTACGTGTTATCGCAACTTCCTATTCGGAAAAAAGAAACTTTAAGGCGAATAAACTTTAGTAATTCATTAAAAAACTTACGCTTGACCCATCAACGGCTTTTATAACGTTAGTTAGCTTAATTTATCTAACCGTTAGATTAATAACCGGAGTCGAGGAAGTTCGAAAAGTTGTCGTCGTTAAACGAACTGATACTTTTTTAATAGGGAACGGTATAGGAGTCGAGTTGTCGTTATTCGTAAGGTCAACATTTTACGCAATCCGAGTATTTGAGACTCTTCTCCAGATAAGAGGTTACTCGTAAAAATCCACGAACTTTATAGTTACCATTACCGTAAACTCACTGTTAATGACCTTTAATTACCTAATTATATCTATAAAAATAATCAGTATATCGATGGTATTTTATTATATATATATATATATATAATCTTCTCTCGAATAATATAGTCTTGCTTTACAAAACCAAACCGAAAAATCTATATAAACCGCTTTTATTAAACACTTAATTCGTTTTGTTACGCGGTTAAAGCCCTTTATATTTGTTTTTACAAAGGGTTTTGGATACACGCATCAAGGAACCGTTCCAAAACCTAGGGATTCAAACTCGTATTATCGTTAAAAATATCGTTTTAAGCTATAACCTCTTGAAACCCATTTGTAACACCGTTGTAAAAAAAAACATCCATGATTATATATAAAGAGATTAAGCCAAGCCTGTCGCTAAAAAAGGTCTGATACTATTTATAATCCTCAATTTTAAAAAGAGTAAAAGCAGAATTCTCTGCTACGAAACTGATATAAAACTAGTATAATGTGTGTGGAGTATCCTAGCTAGGTGACTAGTTACGTGGCATAAGTATAGGAAGGAGCATCGTAACAGTATAACAATCGCTAAAGCTAGACCCCTGGCAACAACTAGTGGAGGCACCAGTCCATGACAGTAACTTTTACCATATTTCCTTCGCTGTAACAGCTTTAAGAAACTTACCGCCTAAAATTTCGTTACTTAGTTAATGGTATAAAGTATAGACTTTTCATATAAGTAAAATACGTAAACAAAAACCTTAAAGTTAAAGTCTTCATCATTTAAATATAAACTAAAACCTAAAAGTAGTTTTGGAATACATTTAGCAACAGTGACAAAATTTGTTAATTACTTTTAATACAGACAAATCCAAATTTTCATAACCAACTACCTTAATAACTTTATATAGCTTATTAGTTGTGTAGTAATTAGTATTTTGGTGTAATTAACTAAATTTCGAGTTTATGAAATTTAGTACTATTTCTCTCGGGTTTAAAAGATGAAACTATAAGTTTTATTGTTTTATGCTAGGTAGTAACCTTGAGTCGTTACTTTTAAACGATTTATTCATTCAAACGTAATCATAAACGCAAAGATTCTGTAAATCTATTACGTAAAATGAAATAAAAACATAAAAATTCCAAAATATAAAGAAAAAAACAGGGTAAACAACTATAATTACTATTTTTAATCCAAATAAAAATATTCTTTCCCAAAACCAAAACCAACTTGAGTCCTACCAGTGTTCATATAATAAATATATGTAACATTATGAGCATCTCTTTGAAATATGACATATTACAAATATATTTCGATTCAATATCGCGATGCCCCATTATCTGGTAAAATTCTTTACCAAATTTTCTTATCGTAACGATTGCAAATAATAAGCAAATTTTTAAACCTGGGCTCGTTATCTTTATAACGATAATAGAAGTTTCGATATGTAAATAGATACAGAAAGACGTAATCAGTTAATTACTTCGATACTTTAAGACCATTATTTTCATGCTAGCCTTTAGTTATGAATATTTTATCTTTATCTTTTTTTTTGGCTTCTAAAGTTGGTAACGCGTTTAATTTATCTTCAATTAAAAGCAAAGGTGTTGGTAGGTATTTATCATTAAAGCTTAGTCGATTAGAATTTTGGTCGAAGTAACTGGTGTATTTCATTAAAAGTGGTAATGTGTTACTTCTTAGTTTAGTAGACCGCTGGCCGATTTGTACACCAATTTTTATGGGAAACTGTTTAGCCTCTGTCCCACATTAAATTTTGCACTCTAATGTACTTAAATTACAGTCAATAAAATTAACTTATAGTCAGTAAAATTAACTTAATTGTAGTGAAATTAACTGCTATTCTAACACTGGCGACTTTTTATTTTTGTTTGTGCGTATGCGTCGGTGTAGTCGATCACCAATCAATAGTAACAACAGAAACTCCTCCCATCTCTCCTGGCGTTACTCTACCAGTCCCAATTTTTTTCGCCAAAATTACATATCAATTTACAATCCTCTATACCTCAATTTAAAACCTTTACTTCTTTCATTTCCGCATATCAATATTTTATCACAAAATTATACGCTATCAATCATAAACATTCTACCAATAAATTTAATACGTTCTTTATGTATATTACTCTTTAATTTTTTTATTTACAAAAGCATTCATATTTCTTTTAGTCAAGTGCCGTTCGGTTTACGTCTATTAATACAAACAGTTCATTCATTGCTATTTATATTTTTAAGCGCCTTTATGCGTAGCCTCAGTTATTATAATGGCGGGGTTATCTTTACCTTAAATCCAGTTAAACTTATAAACTTATTGAATTTCGTATATTTACTGAAATATTGTTACATACATTATGAAACGCTTTTTATTAATAGTTGCAAGCCAAAACATGTATTAATAAAGTTTCAAAATTGAAATATTAATCAATTATAGTGCAGATGAGTCAACTATACCAACTGAAAATTAATTGTAATGACTGCAAGATAACTGTATCAACTGTAAGTGATTTATGGTGGAGTGCCCAATTTAATTTATAGAACGAAACAAATAGTTGCCAATATAAATTAGTATGCATATCGGCTAGCAGTCTGACAAGCTGAGATGAACCAAATCACTACCTTTAATTTAATACCAGTTACCTCAACCAAAGATTATAATCGAACAAGTTCCAACGATAAAGGCCTATGAATACTAATTAATGCTTATAGGTTAATCAAAGACAATCTAGGTAAAAGAAAAGGATACTTTTCAGCTATACCTTATGTTAACTTTAAGATAAAGGCAGTATTTTTACGAAGTGCCATAGCTACTACGTTTACTGGTTACAGGTAGCAAAAGATAAAGCTTTCAAATGCATATATTATTTACAGGTATTTGTAATTAGCTATAGTATCTCCAAAGCATCCAAAAATATTCATTGAATTAGCTTTAAAGCAAAACGTTAAAATTAACCACCAAATGTTTCAAATTCACCAAGAAAAGATTACAAGTTGGTAAAGACCTCTAAAATTAACAAACAACCAAATCTCCATTGAAAAACACTATATCAAAACACTAAATGGCAAACAACTAAACTTACACCTTCAACTAAACTTTCTACTTACTATACCAATCATTTTATTTACCACGAAATTTTAATTAAACACACAAATAAATCTCGAAAAAATCGACATTAATGTCGATAACGCTCTAAAAAACCTCTCGCCTACCTTCAAAAAGCATTATAATGAAGATTGTAGTATGAAGAGTGAACTGAAAATGCTACCGAAAAAAACCTAACCAATTATACTGGTTAATTCATCCTTGAGTTACATTACCAACCAATCAAACCCGGTACTTACTCCGATTACGATTTCACCGAATACTTTAAATGTTGGTCCCTTATTATATAGAAAAAGGTGGTTAAAACAACCAAAATTAGCTTGAGAAATAAACTTTATACTTGTAATATCTTCGTTCTTACCAAAATAAAAAGGGAAACAAACCTGACAGATATCCTTGACTAATATGTTCATATGAGAGAAACACTAGAGAATCTGACAACGAAGGGGGGGAAATATCACTGGCGACAACGCTGCTTAACACCCCTACATACGTCCGCAAGATCTTACTCAAAATCAAACTAAGATGAATTACTCAAACCCTCATACCAAAATACGTAAAGGCGCCGTAATTTACTATAACAAATGATATTTAATTAATATATATATGAAAAACTCTAAAATCCATTAACCAATCTAATAGAAACACTAATCATATAAAAAAAGTTACGATAAAACCCTTCAACACCTTAAAAAGTATCACCAAACCTACGATTTTTTTTTTAAATAAGTCCCCCAACACATTAAATTCCAATAGGTTCTTCAGAAACACTATATCCAACAACAAAGAAGGAACGGCTTCACGCGAAAACGTACGGTAGATACAACCAGTGGCTTTTTGCTTCCAAACTCTGTTCAAAATAACAATAATACCCACTAATAACATTATTTACGATCTAAACACCCCAAAAAGCCGTAAAATCAGTACCACACTTTATCCCCTCGAAATGATGCTATTGTAAATATGTATTTTGCAACGATTACATTTTTTTTAAAGATATTTGGGGTACTATAAAGAAGTATAAAGGTAAGTAATATAATCTTTTGTATATTAATTTACGAATATTCTACAACATTTTCCGTTAAATAAAAATTGAAATACCTGTTTTCTACTGGTTATTTAACAATATACTCACCGAAAAAACTAAGGATGGTTACCTCCATTACTTGAAAAATTACGTTTTGTTTCGCATGATTTACATCGGGCTTCAAATTTATATAAATATTATCTTTACCTTACTCAATACTATATAGATTAAAACATCATTCAATAATTATACTGTTGAAATAGTAGTAATCACAGTGTAGTAAATCAGCTTTACTTAAGGTAAAGTTAACTGTACTAACTGAAAGTTAAGTGTATTATTTTGTAGGTTTACTATATTAACTGTAAGTCAAGTACAGTATGCGCGCACTTCACACTAGGGCATGGGCCAAGCAATTGGCCATACAAATTACTATGCAGATCATCTAGCAGTCTGCCAAACCTAGAACAATACATCCACCACTTGACTATTGCAATACTACTATTACTTCGACCAATCGAATCGACAAAGTTGCAACATCTAAAGCCTTACCAACACTGATCTGTATTTATTAGGTGAAGAATAGGTAAGCTACTTAAAGGAAGGAACTACTTTCCGGTTACACTTTGTAAAAGACCAAGGTAGAGAAAAGAATTTTGCGCAATGTCTTTACAAACTACTTTGGTTTTCACGGTAATAAATAAAAAAGACTTCTAAGTTGCGTCGATTTTCACGATAGCTTAAAGGTAATGATAGTATAGCTATCGAAAACACCAAGAAATCTTTACCACATAGTTTTTAAAGAAAACCGTTGAAATTAACCACTAAATGTCTCAAAGTTCGTCAAATTAGCAACCGGACAAGTTAGTACTATTTCGGTTACTAATATTATAAAAACGACTAAGTCCTATAGCTTATAACTTTCAACAACAATAAATAAACTTCGATATTACCCTTTATACAACCTTTGCTCTTAATACCAAAATTTTACCTCTATAATACTTTCCTCCCCCCTTTACGCTAATTTAATCGTCAATACCTTTACACTGAGCTAAATTTCTAAGTCGCGTTCAAAGAGCTTTACGTTACGCGACTTAATACCAAGTCTTTAAGTTTTCATGCGACTTCAAGCCAAAACACTAAGTTTCTACACTTTCAAACCGCCAGGTTAACTCATCACAAAAATACCAAATCCTTATGCTTTCAAATGGCCAAATTCACTTTACAGCAAGCTACTAAACCCTAAAAAATCCAAAACTTCAAGATAACACTCAGTTAAAACCAAATAAAGGTAATTAAATCCCTTGAAACTATTTTCCTAATTACTACGATAAAAAACTGTAAATTAAGGATATAGCGAATTTTTAATTGGGGCAAATCTGATTAATTACTTTAACTACTATATCTTCGACGTAAACTTCGGAAAAAACTTTAACTGTAGCGTTCGCATCTTTTAAAACTTTCGTAAATTTTTCAACTACTAGACAATTAATATGTGAAAGATAATCCAGAGTACGATTAAGGCCAAAGTAAAGAAAAATATCACTCGCTACAGCATTTACATTCTAGAAAAGACCCTATTGGGATTGGTGAAAATCTTCTTCGAAATAGCCCAAAGTAGAATCACTCCTTAAGACTTTTAAAACTAAAACCTTCCGGCAAACGAAAACACAAACCCTCTGAAAACGAAGACGAAAACCCTTAAAATCTTCAAAACCTGTCATCGAAAGATCTTCAAAAAGCTAAAGTACAGGTATTATAGGCGATATAGGTCCAGTAAGCCCAGAAAGTTTAAAAGACTGAGGTATAAGCGCAATAAACGCCATAAGCTCGACAAGCCCAAAAAGTTTAAAAGGCTAAAACATATGCGCAACAGGTGTTACAGGTCTAGTAAGTCCAAATGGTTAACCTACAGGCGTAATAGTCGCAACAAACGTAATAGGCCTAGTAAGACTAGAAGAGCCGGCACGCTTGGTAAGCACAGCAGGGCCAGTAGGCTCGGAAAACTCGTTAAAGTTGAGATATACACTCTAAAGGCGTTTGTTAATTAAAACGTTACGTAGAAAGGCCACCTAGTAAATTTAAATTACGTAATCACGAGCAAAAAAGAAAATAGGAGTACTCTGGCAAACTGTAAGACTACTAGGGGAATAAACTAGCCACTTAATTGATTCATATAGTTAAGTTGGAGGCCTACATTAGTTTGTAGCGAAAGACTTGTTTATGGGAGTTAATAAAGTTGGGACTTGGAGCTATAGGGAAAAGGAAGGTAATTGAAATCAATTTGAGTACGGAATACATTGGAACTGACAGGGGTCTGGTTGGTTAATGAGGAGGAAATTCAATAGTAATCGGAAAGAATTAGTTGACTATGCTGACGTATGAGCACGAAACAAAAAGGCGTCAATGTTAGAACAATATTAACTACTATTTATAACAGGTCAATTACAGTACAGTCAGTCAACTTTACTTACAATAAAGTTAACCATATTAACTGCAAGTAGAGTGCCCGATTCAACCTAGGGAATAGGCCAAGCAATTGGCTATACAAATTACTTTGCGGACCAGTTAGCGATCTGCTAAACCTAAAATGATACATTCACCACTTGATCATTACAATAATACTATTACTTAGACCAGTATAATCGACAATGTTATAACGTCTAGAGCCCTACTGAGAACCCTAACATTTTGATAATAATATTTTACGCAGATTACTACAACACGAACGCTATGAAAACCGTGATCACACGATTTAAAAATTTAAAATAAAAGGTTTGCGAACTATTTTACGTCTTTTTCAAATTTGAAAAGTCTTTGTTTACAAAAGTTAGCGTTATAGCCTAGAAATTCGCCGTGAAACTTACTATTTGAAAAGAAATCATTAACTATATATAAATTAACTTACTGTTCTCTTTTAATATAGCCGTAAATTATAATGAGTGAGTCACCCGCGCCTAATTTATTAATAAATGATTTTTCAACTTCCGTATTCGATATGGTAATATTCTTTACGTTGGTAATACTGGTACCGGCGGTATTACCTGTAACGAAAATGATAGCGGCAACGCGACCATTTGTAATAATTAGGAAAATATTATTATAACCGGCGTAAACACCTTGCTAGATAATATTAAATGTCGCGTTACCTGGGTTAACTATTTGGAACTCTCCTGTTTATTTTTTTTTAGTTTATATTTTACGTGTAACGCGGATTGCTGTTGTATTCATACCTATTTAATACAACCCGTGTAACATCAGAGCAAATCCAGTATCAAAACTTATATATATATTCACTTTATCTTTGCCAACAAGTTTATCAACTTTTATGAGGAGGGGAAAATGGAATTACTGTATATATTTATGTATAGGAGTTGAAGGGACTTTAATTCGATCCGGTAGCTTACTCCTAGTTTTTAAACAACTTTCTGTTTATAATAAATTTACTCTCATATTCCATTTAGTTTGTTAATGTTTAAGTCAATATAAGCAATAGATGTTATAACATTATGAGTAAATAATTTACCCGCGCATTAAAATCACCACATGTTTCTATTTTAACTCTATACCTAAATGGAGCTACCTGTTATATACATCAAATTAGTTTACTGCTTATTTTTATAACTTACTTGGACATTAAATTCGATAAATAAAGGTATAGAATTCAAATCTATATTATTTCTTATTTATATCACGATATTACTTTTGGTAAACTTTAGATAAAATACAAATTCATAAATTAAATCGCTTAGTAATATCGTTTTCAATGAACGGATAATTACCGCGTATAATAACGATGTTTCACGTTGATATATAAGGAACCTAAGGGTTTAAGTACCGCCACCTTCCGTATTATATTTAGTAAGGTTTAAAAGGACCAAATACTTATTTTATGGCGTGCTGCCGTTTTCTTCGAAAATATCAATAAAGCGTTAGTCCGAAAGCTACCCGTTTTCGTTATAGATGAGTTTCCTAATATTTTTTAAAGAATTCGCGCCCTTACTTTATAAGGCCTTGGGAGAAAAACTGACTCCTTACCGTTCCAAAGTTGATTACTATTTTTAAACCAATAATTATGGTTAACCTTTGAAAATACTTTGGAACCCTTTCTACAACATATCACTGGAGTAACTCCTAGTTTTACGTAAAATATTAATCGAGTTATGAAATTAAGGTTTCATTTGTATGCGTAGTTCTTTAGCGGGTACCCCTGTGTTTTTCTTTTTGAAAACCGGAGGTGGTTTATGATTTTGTATCAATTACCGTAAATTAAACGTTATTATAATAATCGACCATTATCCCTTTTTCAAGATTAAAACTACGTTGGCGAATATTTTACAAATTAAATAGTTTATTAAACTCAGCGTTAAAACCACTTTGTATAAGCTTTGTAATAAGGAGGATAATGAGTGAAAATTTTCTTTTCGTATACGTTTTGGATTTTTCCAATAGTTAATTACCCCTTCTATCTTTTCTGGTATATTAGTTACCTTTTAACGGTATAAATATATTTTGGTAGGTTCATTTTTTGATATTCGTTATTTTTTTTACCTTAACAACGTTTTTGGTATATTCAAATGGTATTTTCAACAATTATAATATTAAGGTCAAATACTTATGAAGCTCGTTAAACGTCGCTTCTTTGAACTTTAATATATCCAGATTTAAATTCGGTATCTAAAAATTAATTATTTAGGGTTCGTTATCGAAACGAGAATCGGAGTATATATGAATCCGGAGAAGTTTCGTATTGTGTAGGAGTAAACGGTTTCTACGTTTGTATCAGGGTTACGGTTTTTTTTCGGTTTTATTAACTTCCATTAATAATTCATTCGCGATTATTTCATAATTATCGGTCTTTAAATTAGGTTCATTAAAACAAGCGTTGCTTTCTGTTAAAGTCCCGTGAAAAAAAATTCGAACGGTTGAAACTTTTCTTTCTTTTTGAACCAGTTTTCACTTCATTGGACCCTAATAGAAAAATCTTTTTAAAAGCCGATTATTCCGGTTAGGCTTTAAAAGGTTACTTATTCTAAAGGAATGATTACGGTACCTTATGTTTAGTAATATATTACTTGTATGGTTTGTCTCCTATTAAATATTACTACAAAATTTACGAAAAGGAATTACTCGGGATTATAAATTGTTTAAAAGTATGGAATACAGAGTTTTGGGTTACAGCTCGACCGTTTATTGTTTTTATGAATTATAAGAATTTGGAGTACTTTATCACCACCCGATGATTTTCCGAATAATAGGTTCATTAGTTGGAACGCCTTTTATAGTTCCGTTTTAAATTGGTTTATAGTAAAGGGGCTAAATTACATACGGTTCGATGTATCATTTTGACGAGACCAGAATATTATTAAAAGAATTTCCGACCCCGGATTTTTAGGATGGGAACTATAACTTTTAGGTGCCGAATAAGTCGTTTTTAAAGCGCTTCTATATATATACGTTTCCCAGCTGATTTTTATTGGCGAGCTTATTCCGAAAGATTATGAACTTTTTACTAATATATACCTTTAAAGTAGCTGGGATGCCGTTATTACCCGAAACGTTACTTATCCCCGTTTAACTCATGCGATATATATAAGCAACTGGAATTTTCCTATCGATATTTGTATTAACGACGACCAAATAATTAAAGTTTATATTTCGAAGTTTTTAGTAAATGACGATGATATTTTACGATTTCGTAACCATATTTCAGTTATTATTCATCAATCGCTTTCTATTACGTGAATTTAAGATACTCATGATTTCTATTTTATCAGCCACCTAGGCTACAACGTAAACATTGCTATTTCACTCAAAATATACGTTTAGCCCGTATTAAAACGTTCGATCCGACTCTTTTGCCGGAATTATGACATTTATAAACGAACGACTTATTCGCGATATCATTCAAAGTGATATCCCGAGTCTTTACCAATTTCCAAGCGATTTTATAAATAATTTTCAATTAACTGTACAATTGATTTCGCTGAAAAACCAGCTTGTAATTTACGTTACTTTATAATTTTTACGGATCGTTTGATGAATATCGGTAAGGTCTCAAGCCTTAGTATTCACGTGAAATAAGGTCTTTAAAAGAGTAATCGTTAAATTTGTAGTTGTAGTATAAAAAGATGATGTTCCGAAGTATCATCTAGAGGTACACGCCACAGGTAAGGGTTTATAAGTCCTCACCCAGAGCGTACTACTCTAGACCGCTCCACGTATTGCCGTTCGGTTTACTATAGCTATTTCTGACCGATCTATGCATTATCGTTTGATCTAGAATAGCTATTCTAGACCGATCCATGTATAAAGCACTTTGCGTCTTTAAAGAGTGTAGACTGTAACATGACACGTTATCGTGCATTTTTCAGGAGTGCACCCTGCAATACAGTACACTGCCACTTGCCCTATGTATACTATTTATAAGGGTATATAGTAATATTCACATAATTAATCTTTTCTTTCTCCTTTATATACTCTATACTTATATCCTAGTAGTGATAATGTGGATGTGGTTACGAAGGTCTAAATTGGTAGGTTTTATATTAATAATGTTGTTATCGTATTAATTATAAAAGATCCAAATTAGCAAGTTCCGTAGTAATAGTGTTGTTGACGTATTAATTACAAAAGGTTCAAATTAGTAAATTCGACTGGGATTAAAAAAGTCTGGGCGAGGTAGTATTTTTAGTTCGGCTAAAATTAGTAAAGTTTGGCCGAAGTGGTATTTATAATTCGGGTTTGCTTAATATAGTTAAATGGAGGCGATATGGTTGGTGATAACGCCTTTCGTAATTTTAATAGGGGTGATTATATAGGGGTGATTATATAAAGATGATTACGTAAGGGTAATTACGTAATTACGTGTTAGGTTAGTATAAAAAGATGTAACGTTATTGAACTAGGTAAAACCTCTTTTTTTTTTTTTTCCCCAAAGGCGTGTAATCTAAATAGGTACACGTTTTCATTTCAATTTAACCTTTATTTTCATTAAATAAACTAATCCGTATCCTTACTTTACCTTTATTCCCTTTAACCAAAATAAGCCGTTCCTATAGGTAGGTCACTTAACCAACACCTATTACTAACCTTTTGGTTTTAAATAAAAACCGCGTAAAAACCGAACAGTAAGGCGCCGTTTGACGCATAAATGGCGGCACACTACCGCCGCCGCCATTACTGCTACCGTTGCCGCCTATAGTACCACCACTATCAACAGTAGCAATCCGCCCTTTTCGGGCACCATCTCTTTTATCGCCGCTACACCGCCCGCTCCCGTTACCCCGCTTACCGCCACGCCGCTAAGTCCTACCACTGCCGCCGTTACGCCGCCTAATCCCTTTGCCGCCACGCCGTCCAACCCCGTTGCCGCCACGTCGCTCAGCCCCACCGCCACCTTCGCCTTGCTCTCTTTCTTCCCCTTTTTTTCCTCCCCCTTTTCCAACTTTTAAAAGGAGGAGCGTGGAGCTTTTAAGGTTATAAATTTTACCCTTTCCCTATAGGTAAAATCCCTATTACCCGTAAAGCCCCCTATACACCATAAACGCAGCTTAACATAATTACGCTAGGGTTCGTATATCCTTAATCTATTTATTTGTATATTTTTAACCCTTTTCTTTTTAAATATGAAGTATAAGGCGGACCTGTTTCGCCGCCTTGAACTTCGTATCGCTAAGGTATGCCGCGAAGCCTCTTTAACGCGTAAGGCGTTGAAATGATATACTTGGGTTCGTAAGCCGAAGCCATATTACGCGTCCGTCGGCTTTTTGGCAAGTTTTAACCGAACCTTGAAAATTTCATTTATTAAAAATACACCGTTTGGGGTGATCCGGAAAATAAATCATCGTAAATAACTAAAACAAGCCGATGCTAATTAGTAATAGGTGTTAACCGGCGGACCAGGGAGACGGTAGCCGCCGTTGTCGCCTGAAAACGGGGTTTACGTATGCATTACGTAAGTAAGTTTATCGGCGTTATTGCACGTCGCTATAAAGAGGATAATCTCTCCCCTACACTTTTGCTTAAGGATATAACCAATAAGGCGCAAGGACATATCCTTATTAGTGTTAATAAAGTCGATAACGATGAGGGAGGTAATGCTAATACAAAAGGGGGGAGCGATGGTGAGGATAGTAAGGACGCGACGGTATTTCTCTTTCTTTTTAGTCGTGGATAAATACCTCCAGCCTGGGCCGGTATACCCGGCTATAGTGTAATACGTTATATAGTACTTTTATGGCTTTTGACAAACCAATATTTTGCAAAATGATAAATATAAATCGAAATATAAAATTGAAAAAGTAAAATATAGGATCGGTATAATATTGTAAATTTAAATGAAGAGAAAAAGTTTATAGTGTAATTAGTCAGGTTAAAGCGTATAAAATAAAAACTTACAGGATTTCATGAACAGTGCGAAACAAAGGTTTTAAATAAAAGTAAAATCGGAGATCAGCATAAATGATAGATTTAAATAAAGGTAAAACCTAAAATTAATACGAATAATATTGATAGGCATATTTAAGTTAACGAAGGATAAAGAAACGGTTTATTAAGGTCGTAAAACCTTTTTAATAACCCTAACAAATAACGTACTTATTGATATAAGTGTTTCCAATATTTCGTTCGGTATAGCCTTGGTTATTAAATTTGTTAAATTTAACTTTCCATTTATTTACCTTGTTTTTTTTATTTTCCGGCGTTAATATAACTCGCGTAAAGCCATAATATTGATTATTAATGGATTTTCGTTCGTGATACTTAATTTAATTAGACGCTTATAAAGCGAAAGAAAATTAATATATATTACTAGAAGGATGGGTTGTAAACTAAGGTTGGAAATAATTATTCGGACCGTTATCGCCATAGTAATGCCTGAATCGAAGCCTTTAACTATGCCATCGATTTCAAAAGCTAGGAAGCTCCTCGTAACCCTTTTACATTTGGTAAAGCTTTAATAAACAATTTTTTTTTTCGAAAGGTAAAGCCGTTTCGGACCTGTATTTCGTTATTAACAATCAAAACGAAACCGATTTATAAATTACAGTCGTTATTATTAGCAAAGGAGTCGTTAGTGAAAATAAACAGCTTCATAATACGTATATCTAGCGGTAATAATTACAGGCCGCGTCTTAAATTATATATTTGTTACGAAAAACGTTTGTTAAACGCCGTACATATATCGTCCGTCGGGTCGGTTTAGTATTACGCGGCGACAAAAAAAGTTAAAAGCTGCCTTTAGTTATACTATAAAGGTAACCTAAACGCCGCGTATACGTTAATATTTGTATTCATCGTCTTATTTTACGCTATTCAAAACGATAAGGATAACTTTATTTAGCTGCCCCTTTCATATAAGGTTTAAAATACCGTTTCGAAAGGTAATATTAACTTTATTAAAATCGATTACATAGTTTTTCGTTAGGTACGTCTTAGGTTTAACTTTTAAATCAACTTTTAAAAGTTTCCTCTTTTTAAAAGTATAAAACGAGGTATTATATAACGTTAAGATGTCGTCCATTTATATACCTATTAATACAAAGCCCTTCGAACGGGTTATCGATACTAATAAATACGGGTTAAAGGTAAAACTGGTTATTTCGAGTCGTTTCTTATAGTATCTTTGGTGAGTATAATGCTAGTAAACACCGGCTTTAATTAAGCCGTAGTATGGTTTTATAATACGTAAAATCGTTTTAGGTAAATGGTATTACCTAAAAAAATTTAACAAAGCGACGTGGATCCATTGTTCAAGCCGTTCCTTAAATTGTATTTATACCCATATTATATCTCGAAGTTTGATATATAGGTTATATAATTCGCTAAAAAATGCCGCGAATACAAAAATAAGGCGATAATTAACCCATTGTAAGGTGAGCGATTAAGTTATAATATCTTTTTTACCTTCATTGTTATGCCTTTTTACAACTAGGTAGGTTCTTTCATAAGGTTTTCCGGTCTTATCTTTAACCTCGTAAACGAGGCGGGTTAGAAAAATCCTACAAGTACCGTAAATAGCAAAATTGAAACGCTTAAAACGAAATACGTCCTAGTCGATTAGGGCTAAGATTTCCGTTGAGGTAAGTTATATAAATAAGGTATTTAAGGTGATAATAATATTTTTTGCGGCGGAGATTTAAGTTAAGCTTACGGTTTTCCATTTCCTTTTACCTAGTAAAATAATCCGTAGCAAAGTTTTTAGGGCGTTTTTTTTTGGGTTTTAAGCCAAGGAGGCACCTTCGGCGGCGAGTTTTTAGCGGGGTTGGTATAAATAGACCGTTTTTATTTAACGTAGTCGGGTTGGATTCGCGTTTTGGAGGTAAGGCTAAAATTTAGTTCGGCTTAAATTCGCTGTTTTAGGTAATGTTTTATAGGCGGTTTTATTAGTTTTACGGTTTCAGGCTGTCTCTTTCCACTTTTTTCTTATATTTGCGTACCATTATTTAAGGAAACGAATTCGTCCCACTCAATAAGTTAACTAATATATTATAGCTTTTAAACCCTTCAATCCTTTACAGGCCAGTTTCTTTTATTTTTCGTTTTCCAAACCAAAACTTTAAATTACAATAGTAAATCCAAAACGCTAGTTTCATGTAAGCTATTTTTATAGCTAACGTTCTAAAACATATCGTTCTTTTCCCGTGAAAAGCGTAGTGCCGCTATAGCTTTCGCTGTAATATTGGTTTTTTACATTGTAAAAGGTGATGAGGCAGTGTTTTTGTAAATCCTTGGGTAGGTATTAAAGATGAGAAGCGTAGGAATAAACCTACTTAGGCCAAAAGTGTTGTTAATAGTGTTAACCGCTATTTAAAAGATAAATTCCTTAGTATTAATACCCTTTAAATTTCCAATAATACTATATACGCCCCTTCAAATGGTCCATAATATCGTTTATACTTTTTCATACCTTATAGGGCTTTTGCTAAAATATGTTTATAATTGTTACCGGTTATTCGAGCCTTCGTATGTTACTCAATAAAATTGAAAGCCGTACCGGCGTCGTACGTAATTCAGTTTAAAGATTCGAAGTTAACGTTTCACTAGTATTTAATTAAAAAGCTTTGATAATCTATAGCAAAAACGTTTATTGTAAGTCTGGCGGCTTACAATAATATTACTGTACCAACGGCATAGAAAACCGGTTAATTATTTAAATATATAATATTAACAATTACTTCGTAGTCAAAATTCATATTGTTTTAAAGGCGAAATTTAAACCGTCGTGGGGCCTGTAAGTGTAGTTGATATTTATAACAAAACTTTCGATAGTTTTAAGTATATCTTTTTCTATATTCATATAGCTTATAGCGTAGAGTAGACGTAAAAGACGTTTTGTAACTGGGTATTTGAATCGTTGATGTAGATTCTGTAACTTTGGCTAAGTTGAGTAAATAGCGTTCATTATATGTGTTTTTTTTTTTTTTTTTAAAGAAAAAGTGGCCAAATTTTAGTCGAAGAGGTACAAGTACATTATTTAAGGCGCTAACAAGTTAATTAGTCGTTTTCCGGACCTTAATTCCAATTTTATTTAAATTAGTTAATAAAAGTAAAAATAACTTTTTCAAGTCCATTACGTATAATTTAATTGGTTCGAAACGCGTATTTATAATGACCGTTCCGAACGACGTCATTTTACTTTTATTAAACAGTATCTTTTGGTATTTTCCTATTCGGTTTAGCCGAAACTTTGGAAACTTCGCCGTAAGTGCGTCGAATTACCGCTTTCCGAACGTCGAGATTTCAGTTACGTTAGTGTTAGGTATAATGTCCTGAAACATATTTTTATATTTGTTAAATACCGTAAATTATAACGTTATATAGGTGTTAAATACTCCTTTTGCATAGTCTAAGCTTGTAATATGTATTAAAAAAGGCGTCTTATAATCCGGCAAAAACACGTTAGGCGGTTTTATTGTCTTAAGCTAATAAATAGATATTATTACACTTGGGGTCGTCCTTTCCGGATATATCGTTGTAAGGGTAAACGCTAAATCCGTTATCTATGCCTTTTCACTCGGTTACATATATTGTAAAATTTGCTTCTATCCGATCTTCAAAATCATATTCGGTTTAAAATTGTCTTTTAATCCGAATTTGCTAGTAAACAGGGTGGTTTGTAAACTAGCAACCGACTTTACCGTATACGATATATAGTTCTTATAAATCCGCGGAGCTTCGCGTACCTGTTCTCAAGTATTGATATAGTTGTAGTACGTTTTTTTCATTTTCGAACGATCGTACTTATCCCTTATTGCCAGAGTTTCCTCCCTAATACCTGTATTTTAAAAGTTTGTTTTACTTCAGGTAAACTTTAAATTTTTAATTTAAAACATAGTAAATTATTTCCGCAAAATTTATTTCGGTAATTTAGCCTTCGCCTTCATTAATTTTGTCAGTTATAAATTATAATCTGAGGTTTGCCTATCGGAGTATAAAGAGTTCGAGCGATACGTTAGATCTTATATAGAAGGCTTTCAGGTTCTTTCTTATTTTAAAAAAATACAAGGTTGAAATTCAGGTTTCTGTGATAGGTTTTTATCATTATCCAAAATAGTTTGTTACTTTTATATTCCGGCTTAAAGGCTATCCAACACTTTTAGAACTTAGCTAATAGGGAGGTAAGGATTTCCTATAGGTTTTCATTGACGTTTTCCTACTGGTTTTTTTATAAAATCCCACATTGTACTAATTTAATCCCTTTCTTAAAGCTCTTAGTTAACCTTCGTATCGAAATGGGATTTAAAGCGGTAATAACACTTAATAAATGTATTTATTTATATAAGGTAGCATATATACTATTCCTTAGTTTATCCGAAAAATATACCGGGTAAAATAATATGAAATCGAGATGATTTAATATTTAATCTTGTATGCGTATTAAGTATAACACGTATTTTATTATCGAATACATCGTACGGCTCGTCGTTATAATTGTCTTCCTTATCACATAGCCTGATAAAATTGGTTAACTTTGTAGGATTGCTTTTATCTGTGGGAAAGTAGTGTGGTAGGAGGTCGCGGTAGGGGTCGTGATTTGCGGGTATTGGTTCGTATGGTACGTATTAGCGTTTTAAGCCGTTCTTCAATTCCTAAATCAGGTTATTTTCTGTGTTTTAGCCGATCTTTCCGTGGTCGATCGGGTTTTTTTCGGTATTTCGGCCGCTTTTGTTATAGTCGAACGAGTTGTTTCTAATATTCGGGAAATAGCTTGGTATTCGATTCTGTTTTACAGTGTATGCCGGCGTAAGGGTGTATTATACTTATGTGGTAAATAAGGATTATGGTCGTTTTTATTTCTAGGGTTTTTTATTTTTAGCTTGTGGTATAGGTATAGAACTAGGTCATTTTATGCTTCGTTTTAATATTTTTAATAACGGTTTCTTTTATTCCGTAAGTGTGGATATTTTTATATAAATTCATAGATAGTATACATAGGTCAAGTAGCAGTGCACTTTATTTCAAGTTGCACTCCTGCAGGGTGCACGGTAACGTGTTACGCTGCAGGCTGCACTCTTGCAAGACGCAAAGTGCATCCTGCATAGATCGGTCTGGAATGGTTATTCCAGACCGACGGCAATGCGTGGATAGGTCTAGAAGAAGTATTATAGAGCGATACGCTCTGGGTGGAGGGCTTATAAGCCCTCATTTGTAGCGTACACTTCTAAATGCTTCTTCTTGGAAATCATCATCTTTATATACTACAATTACCAATTATTCTGATTACTTTTTAAAGACCTTGGTTTCATGTAAACCTTATAGGCTTAAGACCTTACCAACAATGATCAATAGCCGACTAAGTCGACTATAGACAGCTAAGGAAAAAATAGACAAATACAAGTTGAATACCTATAGTTGGATATTATAGCGGTTTTGATTGCCTATGCTTTAATACTACGACTTATAAGAACTATAAGGGAGTGTGAAATTACGCGGAAACGCCGAGAAACCCGAAGCATCACAAGACTATAAGATCCGGAGTAACTTTTAAAAAAAATAGTCTCATTCCGTTAACCGCCAACTTACATTAGCGTTCTGAACGTATCCAGGCCCTTTTTGAAGGGCGTCTTATCATGTATCAGGCTACGTAAACCAAAAACACTAAGTTTCGAAACCTTGCGTTAAGACCTATTCGATTTTCGATAATTTACATTAATGGCTTTACCAAAATCGATTATATATAAACAAATAACTTGACCGCCTTAATATAATTGATTATACACCAAACAACCAATTTTTCCCTTTACCAAGTTTGGCTACGGTACGCTAATACGAACTAACTATTAAATACCGGATTACATTATTATATTCTCTTTAGCCTACCTACTTTCTTATGTTTGCCCTATATATTATAAGTTTAATTACTATAACGGTTTAAGTTTTTTAACGGCTTCATTTATTTAATGCTATTAGTGCTTATAAAAACTTATTTAACATGTTTAATTAATTTATAATTACGCCACATTTACGTATAGTTTGAAATTTCTTTATATTAATTAACGTTAATAAGCTTCATTTCGACCGACTTAATTATCTTATTTACTTTAAAATTTGATAAACTACCCAAAACTTTAAATTACCTTAGATTATAAATAAGCTACCCTTTACGAATATATCATGAATTTACTAATAACGGATTTAGTGAAGGCTAACTAATATATAAAGTACCTCTTCATATACACGTCGTTTCGTAATAATATCCCAAAACTTTGGACCTTAATTTATAGAATAATAAAATTGAGGTATTAGTGAGAGATTTAGACTCTTATATGGCAAATATTTATGTTACGAATATAATTTTCAACTATTATAGTAGCGAAATTCAAAGACGCGATTTATTTGAAAATTTTAAAGACTTTACGAATTAAACGTTTGATATATAGCGAATTATAAATAGTATAATTACAAAATTACTACGAAGATAACGACGGAGTAAAGGTATTAATATATCTGGTAAAAGTAATAGCCGTATCGCAAAAACACCGTTTGTAATAGCCCAGCCTATACAAATACCAAAATAGACGGACGAGGAAATAAGAAATGGAAAGTTTATAAAGGGAAGTTACCTAAAGAAACGCTAGGAACGCGTACTTAAGTTTGTAGAACAGGGTTATGAAAAGTCACCAAAAATTGAGATGCGGTGTTCAATAAGACTAAACGCCCGCCGGAAAATGGAAATGAATATAGAGGAATCGACGGAAAAGGAAAAAGCACCGCAACGATTGTCTATAACGAAGGTCGAATACGAAGCCTCACTAAAAAGTAACTTTAAACCGATACAAAGATAAAAACATACCACGAATGCTGAAAAAAACCCGTTCAGCTATAATAGGATCGGCCGAAACGTAGAAAACAACCCGCCCCAGAAAACAACAATCGGCCGGAACACGGAAAACACTCCGATACAGGAAATAATAAGCGGCGTAAAACTCCAATACGTGCCGTACAAACCAATACCCATTGACTACGACCCCTGTCGCAATCTCTCACTATATCGTTTTCCTACGGATAAAAGCAACCTTACGAAGTTAACCAACTTTAACAAGTTATAAAATAGGGATGATAACTATAACGATAAGCTGTACAACGTATTTCATAATAAAATACGCGTTGTACTTAATACGTATAAAAAACTAGATATTAAGCTATTATAATTTCACGTAATTTTACCGGGTATACTTTCCGGGTAAATTAAAAAGTAATGTATATACTACTGTATATAAATAGATATATTGAAAAATTGTTATAAACGCTTTGAATCCCACTTTAATAGAGAAATTATCTACGAATTATACGACAAAAAAAATTGGTATAACGTAGAACTCTGAAAAAAAAAACAGTAAGAAAATACAGATGAAAACCTATAGGAAATCTTTAACACATTATTAATAAAATTTCAGAAATGTTAGGCAACCCTCGGACCGGAATATAAAGGCGATAAATTATTTATTTCAACAATGACAAAGGCCTGTCATAAAAACCCGGATTTCAACCTTATACTTTTTAAACCAAAAAAAGATCTAAAAACCTTTTATACAAACCTTAAAATATTACTCGAAACCTTTTTACGACGATAAATA
Source organism: Anisogramma anomala (assembly GCA_038502455.1). Classification (NCBI taxonomy): domain Eukaryota; kingdom Fungi; phylum Ascomycota; class Sordariomycetes; order Diaporthales; family Gnomoniaceae; genus Anisogramma; species Anisogramma anomala. The sequence goes on from JASMMZ010000001.1 coordinate 16,432,365, forward strand.
AGCCTTGGATTAACATTTATAATTGATAAAATCAAAGTCTAAGCCCAAATCATTAAAATAAACCCTACCTAAATAATTTAACATCTTTTCAACCGGAGATTTAAGGTTTACTCGAGGTAAAACGAACGCCTAAAATACAGGTAATGAAGAGGAAACTTTAGCAAAAAAAAAAAAAAACCAGAAACGATTGTTTAAAAATATAACAAAAGTATCTAAATTACAATAGTACTCTCGAAAAGATATATAAAGCCTTATAAATTTCCAAAATCGATACATTGTATATGGTAAAGTTGGCTACTAGTTTATAAACCACCCCGCTTCCGAATAAATTCGGATTGAATGAAAATTTAAAACCGAGTGTAATCTTGAGGATCGGATAAAAGCCAATTTCGTAATATACGTAATCGAATATAAAGGTATAGATAACGGATTCGATGTATACCTTTACGAAGATATATCCAGAGAAAACGACCTTAAATAAAATAATGCCTACCTATCAGATCACGATGATAAAAACGCCTAACGTATTTTCGCCGGTTTATAAAATGCCTCCTTTATATATATTACAAGATTAACTACGTAAAGTAAATATTTAAATTTTACATAACATTGTAATTCACCTTTTTGAACAGATACGAAACCAGGTTTTAGGGTACTATACCTGATATTAGCGTAACATAAATTTCGACGGCTGGGAAACGATAATTCGACTTATTTACGACGAAAGTTCCGAATTTTCGGCTAACCCGAATTAAAAAACACCGAAAGATCCTATTTAGTAAAAGAAAAACGACGTTGTTCGGAACGGTCGTTATAAATACACGTTTCGAACCGATTGAATTTTACGTAATAGATTTTGAAACTTTATTTTGACTCTTATTAACCAATATAAACAAACTCGGAATTAAGGTCCAAAATACTATTAACTACCTTATTCGCATTTTAGATGACGTATTCGTACCGATTCGACTTAATTTCAGCTACTTATAGTTTTTTTTCGAAGACACATACAATTAATGCTACTTATTTTATTTAGCCAAGATTACGAGCTTTATACTAACGATTCGGATACCCAGTTATAAAACGAATTTTACGTTTACTTTACGTTGTAAGTCATATAAATATAGGGAAAATATACTTAAAGCTATCGAAAAGTTTTGCTATAAGTACTAGCTCTACTTATAAGCCTTACGACAGTTTAAATTCTGCCTTTAAAACAATATAAACTTTAACTACAAAATAATTATTAGTATTATATATTGAAATAACTAACGGATCCTTCACGTCATCGATATGACAATATTATTCCAGGCCTCCAATTTTATATAGAGCGCTTTTACTTTAAATTATTAATAAAATTTAGTCAATTACTAGTTCAACGTATATTTTAGACCTTTAAACTGGATTACGTACGACGCTGAAACGACTTTTGATTTCACTGAATATCGTATGAAAGCTCGGATAACCGGTAACGAATATAAACAAAACCTAGTAAAAACCCCATAGGGTATTGAAAAGTGTAAACAATATTATAAACTACTATGAAAAGCGTACATAGTATTATTAAAAAAACAAAAAAGTGTTAATTCTAAGAAATCTATCTTTTTAATAACAGTTAACGCCATTAACAATATTTCTAACCTAAGTAGACTCATCCCCACGTTCTTTATCTTTAGTACCTATCCAAGGATTTATACAAACTTTGACCTATTACTATACATAATGTAAAAACCCAATGCTATAGCTTAAGCTATAAAGAACAGCCCCCATAAAACTGGCGTTTTAAATTTACTATTATAATCTAAAGTTTTGGTTTGGAAAACGAAAGAAAAATAGAATGGCCTTTAAAAGATTAACATATTCAAAAGCTATAATATATTCGTTAACTTATTAAACGGGACGAATTCTTTTCGTTAGATAATAGTACGCAAATATAAAAGAATGGTAAAAAGAGATAGCCGTAAACCGTAAGACGAGCAAAACTGCCTACAAGAGATTACCCAAAACGACGAATTCAAACCAAACCTAACTCTATCCTCACCCCTAAAGCGCGAATCCAAGACGACCACGCTACACAAAAGCTACCTATTTATACTAACCCCGCCAAAACCTCGCCGTTAAAGGCGCCCCTTTAGCTTGAAAACTAAAAAACTCCTTGGGAACTTTGCCATAGACTCCTTTATCACGTAAAAGGAAATGGCAAACCATAAGCTGAACCTAAAGCTCTGTTGTAAAGGTATCATCACCATCTTAAGTACTCTATTCGTATAATTTACCCAAACGGAAATCTTAACCCTAATTAACTAAAGCGTATTTCGTTTCAAACGTTTTAATTTAGCTATTTACAGAACCTACATGATTTTTATAACCCGCCTCGTCCACGAGGTTAAAGATAAAACCAGAAAACCTCACGAAAAGAAACCGTCCAATTGTAAAAGAATAAAATGAGGAAAAAAAAAAGACGTTATAACCTAATTATTTACGTTATAATAGGTTAGCTATGACTTAAAATTTTACGTTTATTATATTCTTTAACGATTTATATAACTTGTATATCAAACTTCGAGATATAACGCAAGCTTATACCCAATTTAAAAAACGTCATAAACGACAGATTTACGCTGATATACCCAAAACCCTTAAATAACACCACCTATTTAATACTATTTTACGTATTATGAAACCACTTTACGGACTAATCAAAGCCGGTATTTACTATTATAATACCTATTTAAGATATTATAAGGAACGACTCGAAATAATTAGCTTCATTTTCAACTCGTGCCTATTAATATTAACTTTCCGTTCGAAGGGCTTTACATTAACGGGGATACAACCGGACGACACCTTAACGCTATGTAACTCCTCTTTTTCCGCATTTAAAAAAAGGAAACCTTTGAAAACCGGTTTAAAAGTCAAACCTAAAACGTACCTAACGGAAGACTATGTAATCGATTTTAATAACATTACTATTACCTTTCGGAACGGTAATTTAAGCCTTACGCAAAAGGGGAAGCTAAGTAAAGTTACTTTTATCGCTTGAGATAACGTAAAAAGGACCGATAAATGTTATAAATGTAAATGTATATACGGCGTTTGGATTGCTTTTGTAATATAACTAAAAGTGGTATTTAAACTTTCGGTTGCCGCGCAATGCTAAAAAAACCTGACGGACGATACGTATAAGACGTTTAACAAACACCTTTCATGGAAAATACACAATTCGAAATGCGGCTTATAATTCGTACCGCTAGATATAGGTATTATAAAGTTATTTATTTCAATTAACGACTTCTTCGCTAATAATTACGACTATAATTTACAAATAGGCTTCGTTTCAATCCTAAGTACCGAAATACTGGCCCGAAATAAATTTACGCTTAAAAAAAACATTATTTATGAAAGATTTACTAAGTACAAAAAGGTTACGAAAAGCGTTTTAACTTCTGAAATCTATAACATAATTAAAAGTTTCGATTTAGGTATTACTATAATAGTAAAGGTTCGAACAATTGTTTTTAATCTTGACTTACACCTTATTCCTTTTATTGTTTATACTAACTCCTTTTGACTTTATAAGTGTCTTGTTAAATTGGATATTATAATATTACTCTAATCGTACGAATGACAGAAATCGAAAAACCCAAATAAATTAATAACAAGTTAAACCCAGTAAAAGTAATAACAAAAGCTATACTAAACAGCGTACTGAAAACTTTTATATTTATAAGTACATTGTTTATTAGCGTTATTAAAAAGCTTTTACAACCTTAATAGGTTATTACGCCACATTAATTTTCGTCAACTCGGATCGGCTTACCGATTCCTTTCATGTCGATCCACGTTTTACCTCTATTTAAACAGACTATTCGCACCGATCGCCAATTTTTCCTTTATTTAAACGGACCATTTGCGTCGATCGCCGATTTTTCCTCTGTTAAATACAAATATTCGTACCGATCCCCGTTATATATATATATATATATATATATATATATTTATTTATTTTATTTTACGACATCGTACCGATTTTGGCATATTACCTCTTTTGTTTTACATTCCAAGTTACGGTTGTTACTTTAAACAATTATTCTATAAAAATCCATAAAATTACTATATAGGATACTATACTATAGCCGAGCACGCTGACCCGGCCCGGGGGTATTTATCCATTACTAAATGGAAAAAGCGACGTTGTTGCGTCCTTACCGTCCTCCCTGTCGCTCTCCCCCTTTATATTAACGTTACCTCTATTACCGCTAACGATATTATTAATGTTAGCGAGGATATGGACATATATCTTATTAGTTATACCTTTAGGTAAAGATTTAGGAAAGTGATTACCCTTCTCGCGGCGACGTACGATAACGTCGTTGAATTCGCCTATATAGTATATATATAAGCCCCATTTCAAGGCGGTGACAACGGCTACCGTTTTCCTAATCCTTCGGTTAACGTCTATTACTAATTAATATCGGATTATTTTGGTTATTTACGGCGATTTTTTTTTTCTGGATAGCCCCGAAGGGTATGTCTTTATTAGAGGAAATTTTTGAAATTTGATTGAAATTTACCCAAAAGTCGGCGGACGCGTAACACGGCCTCGGTCCACAGCCCCAAAACTACCGTAACGAAGGCATACGAATTACCAATCTGCTCTTAACAGTAACAACGAGCCAAACAGCCCCCGCTTTCGTGGTAATCATTAATAGACTTACCCGCGGCCGCGGACGCGACACACGATACGTAAGGCGTATCTATTAGCTGCTTAAGGCTACGGACCTGAGTACGTCGTTTTAATACTTAACGCGTTAGAAAGGCCTTACGACGTACCTTAGCTATACGGAGCTTGAGGCAGTGGAGGAGATCCGCTTCATTCTCCTTATTTACAAAGGGGGAGGAGGTCAAAGGCTTACAAACGAAAGGACTATGATATAAGTACCTTAACGCAACTACGCTAGGCTGCGCTTATGACGTAAAAGGGCCCCTACAGGTAATGAGGTCTTGACACGTGGGGAAAGGGTAAGGTCTATAACCTTAGAAGTCCTCCGCTTTTCCCCCTGAGAGCTAGGAAAGGGGTAGGGTAAAAAGGGGGGGGGAAGGGGTGAAGCGGAGGCGGTGGCTGGGCTGGGCGGTGGAGCGGCGGCGGAGCTAGGCGGCGTGGCGGCGTCAGCGGCAGAACTTGGCGGTGTGACGGCAATAGAGGAAATAAAGGCCGAAAAGGGCGGGCTAATGCTTCTGGTGGTAGTGTTATTATGGGCGGTGGTGGTAAAGGTGGTGGCGGCGACAGCGCGCCGCCGCTCACGCGCCAAACGGCGCCTTACAGTCCGATTTTTACGCGGTATCTCTTCAGAAAGGTTATTAATAGGTAATAGTCAAGTAACCTACCTATAGGAGCGGCTTTTTTTAGCTTAAAGTAACAAAGATAAGGAGAGGATACAGTTTGGTTTGTTTAATAGAGATAAAAGTTAAATTAAAATGTGAGACTTGCATTTGCTTAGACTACGCGCTTTTAAAAGAAAAAAAAAGGAGTTTTTGCCTAAACCGATGGCGATATATCTTTTTATAATAACCCAATGCGTAATTACGCAATCATCTCTACGCAATCACCGTTATGCAGACACCCCTGTCAAATATCACGAAAGGTGTTATCACCAACCATGGTGCTCCTATTTAAATACACGAACCAAACCCGAACTACAATTACCACCTCGGTCAAACTTTACTAATCCTAACCGAACTTACTAATTTGGAACTTTTACAATTAATACTTCAACAACACTGTTATTACAGAAACTACTGATTTAGACCTCTTAAAATTGATACCACAATAATACTATCACTACTAAGCTATAGGTACAAAGTATATAATGAAAAAATGAAAAAAGTACCTGTGTGGATATTACTATATACCTTTATAGATAGTATATATAGGTCAAGTAGCAGTCTACTGTATTTTAAAGTATATTTCTATAGGGTGCACGGTAACGTGTCACGCTGCATGCTACACTCCTATAAGGCGCAAAGTGCATTATGCATAGATCGGTCTGAAATGGCTATTCCAGACCGACGGCAATACGTGGATCGGTCTAGAAGAAGTATTCCAGATTGATACGCTCTAGGTGGAGGGCTTATAAGCCCTCAACTATGGCGTACACCTTTGGATACTTCTTGGAAATCATCATCTTTATATACTACAATTACCAATCATTCTGATTACTCTTTAAAGATCTTAGTTTCACGTGAACATTATAGGCTTGGGACTTTACCGATAGTAAGGTAATACCCTTTTACAAATTCCATTAAATATGAATCTTTATATTCCCAATCTGGTATATCGACGAATTGTACTATTTCTAATAGGGTTTTTATAAAGCTGCTAGTCCTACCCTTTAGCATATTAGTACCTTTGATTTTTAGTTGGATCCGTAAGGCTTTGATAATGGTAGGATTTACTATTTTCTATATATCCAACATCCAATTCGAAAAGTGTTTATGGAAATTATTTAGCAGGTTAAGTCCTTAGGGTTTCTTTTTCCAGTAAAAGAATATAACGGCCAATATATATATATGTGCCGTATATAGGTCAAATTCCTTAACTGGCGAATTAATAGTATTATCCTAAAGGCCCAGGTCGATTTCGTGTATTGTAGCCTTTTTAATTCCCATATTTTCGATTAGGAGGTCAAAGTAGGCGTTGGCTTCTTTTAGTAATGTTGGTTTTGGAGCTATGACTATAGATGTCGAAGTTTTATATGTATTTGGTTCGTTAAAGCGGTGTAAATTAGTGGTTTTTATACGTAATTGGTATGTTGAAACGGTTTAAATTGGTGATTCCACGCCGTAGTGAAATTTCGGGTACGTTCGGATTCCACGGTTTAGGGTAATACGTTTTACAAATGGTAAATACAAAACAAATGAAGTAATTAAGGTAGTTGAAATATAGTTGATTAGCATTTATTAGTGTAAATAAATTTCAAACAATAAATAAAACGTGGTTATAAACCAGTTAAACATCATAAATTAGTTCTTTCAATGTTTGATAACGCCATGTTAATCAAACAGCTATGAAAACTTAAACGTTGTAGAAACTAAATTCAAAACATATAAAACGAACACGAAAATACGAATAGAGTAAAGGAAGTATAAGGCGAATAAGGTAAAGGGGAGTTATGATTATAGGAAGGTGTGTTATATAATTCGGTGTTTGGTAATCGATTTGGATTGGTGTATCGTAATCGAATTTGAATTTGAGGAGCGGTTTAAATTTCGAAAAATTGTATAGGTTCTAATTAAGGGTTCCGAAACTTGATGGTTTTGGCTTACGTAGCCTGGTAAGTGATAGGACGCTTTCCAAGAAGTGCTCGGGTATGTTAAAGTGCAAAATAAGGGTTTATAAAAGCGTAACAAGGCTTTTAGTAAATAAAGCGCTAAATAAAGGTTGATGATATCGTATTAAAGTTATCTTTTTTAAAGTTACTTGGTTTTCATGTTCTTTATACACGTAAACGTGTAATTTTCGTAAAAACAGAATGTTAAATTACAAATAATTGGGACCGTTATAATATCTCATTATAGGTATTCAACTTGCATTTGTCTTTTTTCCCCTAGGCTATTTATAGTCGACCGAGTCGGCTATTAATTAGTATTGGTAAGGTTTTAAGTTTTAGTATTTACTTAAAATAAGGTCTTTGAAAGAGTAATCGTTAAATTGGTAGTTATAATATAAAAAGATAATGTTTCGAAGGAGTATTTAGAGATATACACCATATTTGAGGGTTTATAAGTCCTCACCCAAAGCGTACTACTCTAGACCGCTCCATGTATTTCCGTTCGGTTTGGTAAAGCTATTCCAGACCGATCTATGCATTATCGTTCGGTCTGGAATAGCCATTCCAGACCGATCCATGCATAGAGCACTTTGCGTCTTATAAGAGTGCAGCCTGCAGCGTGACACGTTATCGTACATTCTGCAGGAGTGCACCCTGTAATACAGTGCACTGCTAATTTCTCTATGTATACTATCTATGAGGGTATGTAGAAATATCTACAATGAACATTGTTATATAAAAAGTAATAGATATTATAGACATTAAAGTTTATCCGAAATAGTTTTTGAATTTCTATTGGCAAATTTACGTTTTTTTTCGCGTTATTATTCACAATAACAGAGTTTTGGATTGAATCAATGGGGTTTTAAGAATGTTTTAGGATTTCACAGAGGTGAATTACAGCTTAGAAACTTCATTTCACCCAGAAACGAAAAATAAGACAAAATATGTTAATGAAAAAGTTTTAATATACCTATGTTTTTTTATTTATACCTAATGAAATTAGAGTTATTAATTAAATTATTAATAATGAGCGTTGTATAATAAGTATATTATTACTATTGGTATTAACTCGTGTTAAATAATATACAGTTATTTTATCTATCTTATATAACCTGTTCAACGTTTACTTATTCTAGTTACAGAATTACGCGTAAGGGCTAAGGCTTTTGTCCAATGTATTTGCGACGTTAAGTAATTAGATAAGTTGTAATAACGGTTATGCAATAGCGTAAAGAGAAAGCTGTTAATAAATAATAATTTTTCTTAGAATAGCTTTGAGTCAGTAATAACGTTTGGTTTTTTTTTTTCAATAATTACAAGCCTGATCAATTTTTGTTTTTAAAAAATAGGGTTAGCTTTATGATAAATATTGTGTTACACGTACCTTTGATTTCTACGTCGTCGAACTTAGTATTTCGGATGGAGAAAAAAAAAACCGATTTTACGTCGATTAACTTATTCGAACCGTTTCTAATCCGCTCCTGAACCAAAAATACACGACTATTGATCATCCGTTATCGACGTTGTAAGTAATAATAGCGAAACCGAATCTGAATTTCACATCGAACGTATTTTGTGAGCCCGGAAGAAGCTTTAGGTAAGCTTCCTTTATTAGCAACTCCTCAAAGCGACAGGTTTTAGTTAAATAGGTGGTTTATATATTTTCGACTTGAAAACCGGTTTTGAGCCTCTTGGATACCGCGGAGTTTAACGTTTTCGAACCCCGTTATAGCTCGGCCGAGGATAACGACGGGCCTTCCCGCCTAGCCCGCTAGCGGGTATAATTTCATTTTATTTGTTACTAGTTACCGAGTTACTTCCGTTACGCGTATCGACCTTACGTCGGGTAGTACGATAGATACTTATGGCTTTTTTAGTTGCGACTATATCAGCTTGTATGCTATCTAGCCGTTTTTCAACATTTATGAAGCGGTTCGAAATCTGAGCAATTCACGTGAGTTAGTAGTAGTAGTAAGTAAGTTAACTAATATAGGTTGAAGTGATTGGTAATAGGAAAGGAAACCCACGTATGTTAAAGTGGTAGTAATAAGCGATTTAATTTACGTTGGTCAATATGGTTATTTATTTACATTTGGTAAAGTGGTTAGTAATACATAAGTTAACCTACGTATATTAAAGTGGTAATGGTAAACAGCTTGATTCATTTTGGTCAAAGTAGTTAGCGAGTTTATATACGTAAAAAAAAAAAGTACAGGGAAAGTTTTACATTTTAGGAGGGGAAGTGGGAGGGGTAGTTGCGGAAGGAAAGTACCTTTCACTACATTTTACGGTTTATTACGACTTGGAAGGGTGGGCTGAAGGTAATGTAACAGGCTGGTACCTAGGTTAGTAGTTACTAAAAATCTAGCTTTGGCGGTTGACATGCTTCTATAATGTTTTTCAACCGCTTGGGAGTATGCCTTTACACCTATTATGTAACCGGGCTACCCCTTTTCTGTAGCTCCGTAACAGCTCCTTAACAGAGGTTTCTATCTCCTTCTATTTATCAAGGATTATAGATAGTATCCGACCGCCTTTAACAAAAGCTCTGGCTTAGTCCCTTCACACTGTTTCTGGGAGATGTAAGGCGGTGAAATGAAAATCTATGATCCACCGCTATCAATAGGGTGGTTTTACTCTCTTTAATCTTAATTATATATTCACATATTAGTTGTTTGCGTCAAGAAGATCGTTAATATTATTAAATATCAAGTTTTGAAAAAAAAAAAACAGGTATCTGTTATAAATTTTCGCTCATTTTTATTATAATGGTTCAAGGTACCGATAGCTTCAACATGACTCATTTTAGTTTATATATTTTTTCTCCATCCGTATTCATTATTTTATAAGTTTCGTAAACGAAAAATATAATTATGATACTTAATAGTTACTCGGTTAACGTTTATCATAGATTTTCCGAAAAAAAAATCATAATTTCAGTGAGACTTTAAAAGCAAATTTTGCGACGATTATGTAATGTTAGTTTAGAGTTCCCCTAATAAATCGCAAACTTTTGCAAAATTATGGAGACTATCTCAACCAACTAACGCTCAGCCCTAATATTTAGGTTTATAAATAAGTATAGTCTTTGCTAAAAGCTTTAAACGTCGTTAAACACGAAATTTTTACCTACTATCATAATATTCAAGTCATAGAATCGGGGTATTGAAAATTAAAGATACTTATCATTCTTTGTTTTAAGAGAAGTCTTATAGTAAAGTATTGAAAGAGAAGTTAAAAGATCTTTTTGTAGACACAAGGATAGTTTTGTTTTTCTTGGTTTCGGTATCGGTCTCGGTTGTTTTGTTGAGCTTGTAGGTTATACTCGCAATCATTTCAATTCGACTCGCATGTATGTCGGTTTTCCTCACAAAGACGGTGGAAAAAGTCATCTTGACATAGACGTCAGCGATAGTTATCCTCACGAAAACGGTGGGTAAATTGATTTTTATGAGGAATTCAAGGATATTGATCTTTACGACGACGTCGAGGAAAATTATTTTCACGAGGATGTTGGTCTTCCTCACAAATACAGCGGGAAAAGCCATCCTTACGAAGATTTCGGTCTTTCTTACAAGGATTGGTAACACCATTAGCAAGACCTTCCATAATATTTAACAGGGTATTGCAACGTTTATTCATTGCTTCGCGAAAACGTATCAATTTTTTACAATCGTCTATATAGGTATAAACGCCTTTAGCATAAATAGCGCCTTCTGCAACGCTTCTAACAGAAACTTTGGGGGAAACTAATAATATTATTTGATGACTTGTATAAATATGGGTATGAAAACGAATTGAAATTAGTGAAAAAGAAGGAAAAGAAATTTTTGATGGTTGTTTACTAGTAAGAAGAGGAGAAAGAGGTGTAAAAGTTCATTTGCCCCGTGTTTGAAATAACTGGGTAAAAAGCTGCAATTGATTTGTTAATAAGGCTTGCGATTTTCTGCTGGTTATAAAACAGACCGTTAATAGAGTAGATAAAATCATAAGAGGAAAAGATTAGTTTAGTTGTTATAGGATGCCCACGCTTCAGTTATTGATAATATTGAAATAATACATTTAATAGTAGTTTGAAAAGTAGAAATGAAGTATGTAGTATTAATTATTAACTTTATAACTTACAGTTACCATTTGTTGCAAACGTTAACGGTTTATTTTATTTTACCAAAGAAGATAAAAAAGAAGTTTAAGCTTACACTACTGCAAAAATTGAAGCAGTTGAAGCATGTACAACATTAAGAGAGTTAGGTGGAGCATGGAACCCTACTCAGGTCCAACAGGAAACCTAACTTCCATATTTGAGTTTCCTATTAGTTCGCGATTTTATTTTACGGTAAAAGTATAATATTTATTACCTTATTCAGTTTTTAAATATCATCCTTTGGCATATATACCTTCTCCTTACAATCTTTTACGTTGTGAAAAGGATTGAAGTATAACGAATAAAACTTTAAGAAAATTATAAATAAATTTTTAATCGTCGTTGTTCAATAGGACCAAAATTTGATACTTGGTTCATGAAATAGGGTATACTTTCAGCAGTTTCGAATGGAAGGCCGCGAGAAAACTGGATTACTATAAGGACCTCATCGATATTTACAAGAAAAGCCTCCATTGACATATCTCGCATCTTATGTCTCGCTTCTCACTTCTCTCGTCTCTTGTCTCACTTCTTTCGTTTCATATCTCGCGTCTTACATCTCGAATCTCATATCTCACATCTCGCGTCTCTCGTTTTACGTATCTCGTCTAACATCTCGTGTTTCACTTCTTGCGTCTCACGTCTCACGTCTCACTTCTTGCGTTTCGGGTCCCATATGGTTAATTTATTATGTTATAAAATAAGGATATTGATTTTCTTTTTGGTCTTGGGAACTTTTTGTATCTATATAGGAGGTATATAATACGTTCATACTTGCGATCAGGGTAAAGAATGGTACACAGTATTGGGAAGGAATATAGCTGTTATTTTTTATATGCTTAGCTCTGCTAAACTCTCTCTAGTTTAGTTTCTTCTTCTTTTATTGTTAATTAAATCACTAATCCAACAATATGTTGCTCTACCTACCCTACCAACATCTTTTGCCAATGAAAACTTAAGTAAGAAATTTTTTAAAGACAAAATATTTCAGATACGCCTTAGGAAGCTACTTACTTTAACGTGATGAGCAGGAAGTTATTCATTTTTTAGCATAATAATCCCACCGCTTATTGTCTAACGAATGTGATTAAAAATTTAAGATAAGAAACCTTTAGAAATTATAAACTATTTAGAAGAGTGGAACGCGAAATTTCGTAGTGTAATTATTCTGTTAACTATTTCTACGGATTGTGAAAACCTGAAATAGTTTATAATAATAGACCTATTTTTCGATCATAAAATACCTTAATTGAAACGTTTTTTTCAATTTAGGTTTAACCTAATTTACTATAGAAAAGCGAATTATATATGACCCAATATGTTATTATAAAAATATATTCCTAAAAAATTTTATGACCTTCCTTTTTAAGTCATAAATTACAGTTTATTTACCACGAATAACTAGTAAATCTCCCATTTTTGAATTTACGTATATTTTGCTTCATTATTACCAGCGAATCATTTCCCGAAAGCTACAAACTTCTTACGAAAGGCAATTGTTCAAACAATTAAAACGAGATTATTACTCATGAGGCCACATATTCTTACTTAATTTTTACGATACATATAGATAACCGTAGTTTCCCTACTTATATTCACGTTTAGAAAGAATGAGTACTTAAAGTTTCTATCTCGAAATATATGGGAAACGATAATAAAGTTTTACATTTTCGCGATTACATTTAGGTTTTTATTCGTCAACCGTTTATTACCATATGTTACGACCAAAGCATGATGGCGGGTCAAGAAGCAAGCCACCATGCAGTTGAACCACTTAGAGCCTGAAGTCTAACACATCAAGCGGGGAACACCTCTCCTTTGTCAGCAGGGAAATAACTAAGCCAATCACGTGATTAGGTTCAGTGGGATCATTACTGATCCAAGTGATCCAGGATCAGCGGGTTCAGCACTGATCCAAGGGATCTAGTACTGAAAATGGTATGAAAGCACGGATATATAAGGACACGGTCATCACCACATAGATAGTATTTCCTTCATAGCTCTTCAGTTGTCAATCTAAGTATTCAGTCTCAGTATATTCTGAATAGCCTCACGGCTTTTGATCATTACTTGCACGGTTGCGATATTGTTCACTCAGCACCTCTACTACCTTCTTGATAATATAAACCCTCTAACACCTTCTATATATTCATGGGTATTTAGTGTGATCATTACACCATAGTAATTTACGTCACATACGAATTGTTTATTACCTGATGTCTAAGCCGTAATATTACTATTATTATGCATTTGAAGACGTGTTTTTATCTCGGGTTATACCGTGTTATTCGGCGTTTTTTTCGTAATAACAATATTTGCGGAGAAACTACCTATTAGCTATACCATAGATATTTTTTTAAATCATTTACTGATTCCCGATGAGTGTTAAAATATGTTATTCGTCGATTTTATAGTTGGTTTTCCCTATGAACATACTAGAGATTTAAGTTACTTAATATGTATTGCGGATAATTTGAGTGAAGTTGTTACTTTCAAGACGATGAAGATTATAGGTGTTTAACTGTATGAAAAGTAGGGTTGAAATTTTCATGAGCGGTTTCATGGTTTCCTTTACATAATTGTTAATAACAGCGGCTTAAATTAAATGGATAACTTTTAAAAACGCCCTTATGAACTTGAGGAGGTGGAATAACATTTCAATACTACATTTCGCCCTAAAATGAATAGTTTTACACAAAGTATTAATTAGAAGTCTTTTATTTACCTATGTTCTTTCTTCATTTATAACTCATTCGATTAAAATTATTTACTTTCAGGTTACTAAATAGCGTTAAGTAATAAAAACATTATGATTATTGGTATTAACCTGTTTTTATATCGTATAATTATTATATATACCTTATTTAACCAGTTAAACGTCTGATTATCCCAGTAACAAAATCTGGCGTAAAAGTTGAGAATTTCATTTCATTTGTTCGAAACGTAATAAAATTCACATAAACTATAATAATGGCTACATAATAAATTATAGAAAAAGCTGTGAATAAGTATCGGTTTTTATCCTAGTAATTGAAAGTCGGAGATAATATCTATTCTTATTTAATTAAAAACTATAAAAAATATTGAAGTTTAAAAAAACTCTGTTGAATTTCTTAAAAAAAAAACTTTAAAACATGTATTATTAAATTTAATATCATTGAATTTAATATTTGGAGTGGGAAAAATCCCGGTTTTCTTATCGATTAATTTGGATATTACTATATACCCTCACAGATAGTATACATAGGCCAAAAGGTAGTGCACTGTATTGCAGGGTGCACGATAACGTGTCACGCTGCAGGCTGCACTCTTGCAAGACATAAAGTGCATCATACATAGATCGGTCTGGAATACTATTCCAGGCCGACGGCAATACGTGGATCGGTCTAAAAGGAGTATTCCAAAATAATACGCTCTAAATGGGAGGCTTATAAGCCCTCATCTGAAGCGTATACCTCTGGATACTTCTTCTAAATTATCTTAACTTACTTTACTTCAATGCCAATTATCTTTTAATTACTATTTTATTTACTTCATTTTACGTGAATAAGTACTTAAACTTTACCGATACTAATGAGTAGCCGATTCAGTCAACTATAAATAGCCTAGAGAAAAGAGACAAACAAATGTTAAATACCTATAGCGGGATGCTATAGTGGTACCAATTACCTATACTTTAACACTAAGCTTTACCAAAACCATACGGGACTGTGAAATTACGCGGGAGCGCCGAGAAACCCGAAACGTTACAAAACTATGAAATCCGGAGTAACTTTGAAAAGATCAGCCCCATTCCGTCAACCGACAACTTGTATTAGCACTTTAAACGATCAACTTGTATCCTTTTTAAAGGGCGTTTTATTACGTATTAAGCCACGTAAACAAAAAATAACCAAGTTTTTCGGAACCCTTTACTAAAACTTACCTAATACCAAACTATGTAAGCTAAAAATACCGAGTCTCGAACCCTTTCGCTAGGATCTACCCGATTTTCAACAAAGTCAATATCGATTACATACAAAAAAACACACCGATCGCCTTAGTAATATCGATTACATACCAAATAACCAACCGATCTTTACTTTAAATTCTGCTACGGCACGACAATAAGGACCAACTACCAAACACCGGATTACACAACTATATTCCCTTTACCTTACCTAATTTCCTACGTTTTCTTTATATATTCTATATTTAATACCTATAACGGTTTATTTTTTTATTAGCTTTCTAGATAGTATAACGTTACCAACGTTAATAAACCTAATTTAAAACTTTTAACTATTTTATAATTAAGTTTTACTTATGTATCGTTTGAAATTTATTTACGTTAACAAGTGTTAATAAACTTTATTCCGACCGTTTTCATCACTTTCTTTCATTATATATTTACTACGTTACCCAAAACTTTAAACCATCCTAAATTATATACGAATTTCCCTTTATATTTGTATAATGGACCCATTAGTAATAGACCTGGTAAAAGCTAACGATTATATAAATTAACTCTTTACATATACGTCGTTCCGAAATATTATCCTTAAATATTTGGACCTTAACTTCTGATATAATAAGATCGAGGTTTTAGTAAAATATTTTGATCCTTACATGGAAAATACATATGTTACGAATATAATATTTAACTACTGCAATAGAGATATTAAAAGACACGAATTATTCGATAATTTTACAAAAAACATTGCGGACTAGATTTTAAACATGAGGCAAATGGTAGATAAAACGATTGTAAGAATTTTACATATTTTTTTTTCAAATGAAGGTATTAATATACCCGGTAAAAGTAATAGCCATATCGTAAAAACCTTGTCTACAACGGCCCAATTTACATATATATCCAAATGGACGGATTAAAAAATTATGAAAAGAGAATTTGTAAAAAGATACTATTTATAAAGGCGAATGAAACTCCTAATTGGAGTTATAGACTGGAGTTATAAAAAACTACCATAGACTGAGATACGGCGTTCGTTAAGACTAAATGCCCGATAAAGAATAGAAATAAAAGAATTCGCAAAAAAAGAGGAGGTATTGTAATGATTATCTATAATAAAGGTTGAATACGAAACCTTTTTAAAACACAACTTTAAACCTATGTAAAGACAAAAATATACCTCGAACGCTGGAAACAGCCCGCTCAGCTATAACAACATCGGCAGAAACGCAGACAATAACCCGCCCTAGAAAATAATAATCGGCCGGAACACTGAAAACACCCTGATCCAGGAGGCGATAAACAACTTAAAACGCTAATACGTATTGCATAGACCAATACCCTTTAACCACGACCTTTATTGCAACCTCCCACCACATCGCTTCATTACGGATAAAAGAGACCCTACGAAGTTAACGAACTTTACCAGGTTATGAGATAAGGATAACAACTATAAAGACGAGCCGTACGACATACTAAATAATAATATATGCGTTATACTTAACATATATAAAAAACTAAATATTAAGTTATTACAATTCCACTATATCTACTTGGCATACTTTTCGGGTAACTTAAAAAGTAATATATATATCACCTTATACAAGTGGATACATTCACCAAGTATTATGACCGCCTTAAATCCTACTTTAACACCAAAATTAATTACAAGTTATATGATAAGGACTAGACTAATACGACGTGGGAATCTGTAAAAAACCAGTAGGATAATGTCGATAAAAAACCCTAGGAAATCCTTACCGCCTTATTAGCGAAGTTTCGGAAATGCCAAGTAGCCTTCGGATAGGAATGCAAAAGCGACGAACTATTTATTTAAGTAGTAATAAAAGCCTACTATGAAAACCTAAATTCCAACCTTACACTTTTTAAAACAGAAAAGGACTTAAAGGCCTTTTATATAAGCTTTGGAATATCGTTTAAAACTTTTATACGCCGATAAATAAGCTTCGAATTAGCATTTGTAACTAATAAAATTAAAGGCGAAGTTTAAATTACCAAAACAAACCTTGCTTACATAATTTACCATATTTCAAACCGGAAATTTAAGGTTTATCTGAAGTAAAACGAGGGCCTAAAATACAAATACTAAAGAAAAAGCCTTGGTAGTAAAAGATAGGGACGATCGTTCGAAAATAAAATAAAAACGTACCGAAACCATAGCAATACTTGCGAAAAGATATACGGCGCTTTATAAGTTTATAAAAGCGGTGTATCGTATAAGCCAAAGTCGGCTACGAGTTTATAAACCACCCCACCTATGAATAGATTCGGATTAAACGATATTTTTAAGTCGAATATAATTTTGAAGATCGGATAAAAGCTAATTTTGCAATATACGTAGCCGAATATGAAGGTATAGGTAATAAACTCGACATATACCTTTATGAAGATACATTTCTTTTAAAAAAAACTTAAATAAAATAATTCCTACTTATTAACTTACGACGATAAAAATGTCTAATGTTTTTTTTCCGGCCTGTAATATTCCTTATTTTTATATTTATTACAGGCCTAGACTACGTAAACGACGTATTTAACGTTAATATAACGTCGTAATTTACACCTTTTAACAAATACGAAACCAGATTCCAGGGTATTATACCTAATACCAACGTAGTCGATATTTCGACGGCCGAAAAACGATAATTCGACGTACCTACGACGAAATTTCCGAAGTTTCGGCTAAACTGGATATGAAAATACCGAAAGATCCTATTTAGTAAAAGAAAGGAAACGTCGCTCGAAACGATAGTTATAAATACGCGTTTCGAACCGATTAAGTTTTAAATAATAAATTCTAAAACTCTATTTCTATTTCTATTAACCAACAAAAATAAACTCGGAATTAAGATTCGGAATACGACTAATTAACTCATTTGCGCTTTAAATAACGTATCCATACCATTTAAGTTTAAATTCAGCTACTTATATCTTTTTCGAAAACACGTAGAATTAAGGTTATTTACTTAACTTAGCCAAAATTACGAATTTTATACAGACGATTCAAACATCTAACTACTAAACGTCTTTTACGCCTACTTCACTTAGCCGGCTATACAGATATAAGGAAAAACGCACTCGAAGCCATCTAAAAGTTCTGTTATAAGTACCAACTTTACTTATAGGCCCCACAACAGTTTAAATTCCGCCTTTAAAACGATATGTATTTTAATTACAAAATTATTATTAATATCATATACCTAAACAGCTAACCGGTCCTCTACATCATCGATACAACTATATTATTTCAGGACGCTAAGTTTACACGAAGCGTTTTTGCTTTAAATTATTAAAACTCTTTAGTTAACTATTAGTTAAACGTTTATCTTGGGCTTCCAAACTAGATTACATACGACGCTGATACGACTTTTAATTCCATCGAATAACGTACAAAAGCTCGGATAACGAGTAACAAATACAAGTGAATCCTAGTAAAATTCCTAAAGGTATTAAATATATAAATAATAATATTAACTATTAAAAAAACGTATATATTGTTAATGAAAAAACTAAAGAGTATTAGTTTTAAGAAATCTATCTTTTGAATAATGGTTAAGGCTGTCAATAACACTTTTGATACAAGTAGACTTATCTCTACATTCCTTATCTTTAATACCTACCTGAGGATTCATATAAACTTGAACCTATTACTATTTACAATATAAAAGGCTAATGCTATAGCTAAGGCTATGGCGGCCTTACGTTTACTATGAGCAAAAAAGATATATTTAGGGCGTTAGCTACAAGGAAAAATCCACGTAAAACTAACGTATTAAACCTATTATTGTAATTTAAAGTTTTAATTTAGAAAACGAAAAATGAATGGATTAGCCTTCGAAGAATGAACGGATTAAGGGGTTATAATATATTCGTTAACTTACCAAACGGAGCGAGTTCGTTTCGCTAGACAATACTACGAAAATATTGAAAAAGACAAAAAAAGACGGCCCGAATACATAGAACAAGTAAAACCACCTATAAAATATTACTTAAAACGAAGAATTTAAACCGACCTTAGGATTAACCATACCTTGAAAACGCGAATCCAACCTTACTACGTTAAACGAAATCGGCTTATTTATACCAAACCCGCCAAAAACTCGACGTCGAAAACGCCCTTTCGACTTTAAAATTAAAAAAACGCCCTAAGAACTTTGCTACGAACTCCTTCATTACGTAAAAAGAAATGAAAAACCACGAGTTTAGCCTAAAGCTTCACTATAAGAGTATTATTACTATCTTAAATTCCTTATTCGTATAATTTAACCAAACGGGAATCTTAGCCTTTATTAACTAGAACGTATTTCGTTTTAAACGTTTTAACCCGATCGTTTACTAAATTTACAAAATCGTTTCAACTTTCCTTATCCATAAAGTAAAGGATAAAGCCAGAAAGCCTTACCAAAAGACCCGCCTAATTGTAAAGGGTTACAACAACGAAGGCAAAAAGAATATTATAACCTAGTAACCTATATTATAACGAGCTGGTTATCGTCTAATCATTACGTTCGTTACCCCCCTTAACAATCTATATAACTTATATATTAAACTTCGAAATATGACGTGAACTTATACCTTATCTGAGGAACAACTGAAGCGACGGATTTATGCCGATATACCTAAAGACCTTAAATAATATTACCTACCTGAGATGATCTTACGTATTTTAAAACCACTTTACTGTTTGGCCAAAGCTAGTGTCTACTAATACAACACCTATTAAAAACACTATAAAAACGATTCGAAATAACCAACTTCACTTTCGACCCGTGATTTTTATTATTAACGGCCCGCTCTAAAGGCGTTACATTAATGGGTATATAGAAAGACGACACCTTAACGTTATATAACCTTTCGTTTTCCGCATTTAAGAAAAGGAAACTTTTAGAAACCGGTTTAAAAGCCAAACCTAAAACATTTCTAACAAAAAACAATATAATCGACTTTAATAATGCTACGATTACCCTCTGAAACAGAACTTTGATTCTTACGTAAAAGGGGCATCTAGGCAAAGTTGCCTTCGTCACCTTAGATAACGTAAAACAAGCCGACGAATATAGATTTTAACGTATACCCGGTACTTAAGTTGCCTTTATAGTATAATTAAAATCAGAATTTAACCTTTTTGTCGTCGTACAATACCAAACGGACTGAACGGACGATCTATATAAAGCTTTTAATAAACACCTTTTGTGACAAATATACAATCCAAAACGAGGCTTGTAATTTATGCCGTTAAATATACGTATTACAGAGATACTTGTTTTTACTAATATATTTTTTATTAATAATAAAAATTAAAGCTTATAAATAGACTTCATCCTTATCTTTGGTAACGAATCGCCGGCTCGAAACCGCTTTACTTTTCGTAAAAACATTATTTATTAAAACTTTACTAAGTGTAAAAAGATTATGAAGAACGTCCTTGTTTTTGAAATCTATAATATAGTTGTGGGCTTCTATTCTGGTATTACTATGATGATAATAATCCGAATAATTATTTCCAACTTTAATTTACGTCGTATTTCTCTGGTTATTTACACTAATCATTTTTAGTTTTATAAATACCTAGTTAAATTAGATATTATGAGCGAAAAACAATTAATAATCGATATTATAACTTTACGCGAGTTATATAAACGCCAGGAAATAGAAGAAACCAAATAAATCAATAACAAGTTAAACTTAATAAACGTAATAATAAATACAATATCAAACGACGCCCTAAAAACACTTATATCAAAAAGTAAATTATTTGTTAAGGTTATTAAAAAAGTTCTACGACTCTAATAGGCCGTTATACCGATTTTTCGATAATTTAAATCGGCTTATCGATATTATTCGCGCCGATCTACATTTTGCATTTGCCTAATACGACTGTTCGTATCGATTCTGGTACATTATATCTTTTATTTTACATTTTTTATTACGTTTATCACTTTGAACATTCAATTTGTAAAGAGCTATAAAATTGCTGTATAACGTATTACATTATAGCCGGATACGCCAGCCCTGCCGAAAGGGCATTTATTTACTATTAAAGGGAGAGAGCGATGTTGTTATGTCCCTATTATCCTCCCCGTCGCTCTTCCCCTTTGTACTAATGCCATCGCCATTATCGACAACAGTATTATCAACGTTAACGAATATATAGCCTTATACCTTATTAGTTATACCCTTAAACAAAGGTATAAGGGAGGGATTACTTTCCTCGCGGTCCCCGTTTTCGTAGGAATCGCTAATAAATTTACCCGCGGCCGCGAACGCGATATACGACACGTAAAGCGTGTTTATTGACAGCTTAAGGTTACAGATCCAGATACGCCGTTTAACGTTTAATGCGTTGAAAAAAAACCTTATGGCGTACCTTAGCAATACAGAATTCGAAGAGGTAAAGGAAATCCGCCTCGTATTCCATATTTACCAAAAAAAAGCAAAAACATATAAACGGAAAAACTAGGATATACGTACCCTAGCGCAATTACGCCAAGCTACGTTTACGGCGTAAAGGAGCCCCTACGAGTAATGAGGTCTTTACCCGTGGGGAAAGAGTAAGGTTTATAACTTTAGGGACCCCCTACTCCTCTCCTTGAGAATTGGGGAAAGGGGATGGAAAGGGGGAGGAGGGGAGTGTAGCGGCGGTAGAAGAGGCGGCGGCGGGGAGGGCTTGGCAGCGTAGCAGCATGCGGCGTGATAGGAACTGGTGGCGTAGCGGCGATAGATGAAATTTCGCCCGACGAGGGCGAATTACTGCTATTAGTGATGGTGGTGGTAAACGTAATAACAGCTATAGCGGCGGCGCGCTGCCGCTCGCGCGCTAGACGACGCTTTATAGTCCAGTTTTTACACGGCATTTATTCGGGAAAATAGATTAGTATGTATATAGGCTAAGTAACCTATACATTAAAGCGGCTTGGTTTGGTTGGATAAACCAAAAGTTAAGTTGGAATAAGAACTTGTATTAGCTGAGACTACGCGCTTTTTTTTAAAAAAAAAGGAAGTTTTACTTAAAACGATAGCGATACATCTTTTTATACTAACCTACTATGTAATTACGTAATTACACTACGTAATCACCCCTACGTAATTACTACTACGTAACTACCCCTGTTAGAAATAATAAAAGGCGCTATTACCAACCATATCGCCTCCATTTGGCTATACCAACTAGGGCTGACTTACAATTACTACTGTGGCTAAACTTTGCTAATTCTAGCCAAACTTACTAACTTAGATCTTTTACGATTAATACGAAAACAACACTATTACTACTGCTAATTTAGACATTTTACGATTAATATGACAACAATATAATTACTACTACTAATTTAAAACTTTTGTAATTAATACTACAATAACATGATTACTATTAAACTATAGATACGGAGTATACAAGGAAAAAAGAAAAATACCTGTGTAGATATTACTATATACCCTTACATATAGTATATATAGGCCAAAGGGTAATGTACTATATTATAGGGTACACTCCTTTAAGGTGTATGATAACGTGTTACGCTACAAACTACACTTTTGCAAGACGCAAAATACATCATATATGAATCGATCTGAAATACTATTCCAGGTCGACGGCAATATGTGGATCGGTCTAAAAGGAGTATTCTAAAGTGGTACGCTCTAGATATAGGGCTTATAAGCCCTTACCTAGAGCGTACACCTCTGTATGTTTCATCTGGATTATCTTGACTTACTTTACTACAATACCAATAATCTTTTGATTACTCTTCTACTTGCTTTGTTTCACGTAAACAAGTACTTAGACCCTACCGACAATTAACTCGTTTAAGCGGTTATTGACTCACTATTAAACCAAAAAAATATCAATTAAAAACCGTTTGCTATCGACGTTGTTGGTGAAAACAATGAAGTCGAATATAAATATTATGTCGAAAGTGTTTTAAGAACTATAATTAAACCCTAATTTAGTCGTATTCGATTCTGAAATCCTTTGAAGTAATAAGTACTAATTAAATGCGTGGGTTACGTTTAATCAATTTAGTATTCACTTGTAAAATTTTATAATATCGTAAATTTCGACGTCTTGTAATTTTTATATAGCTTGGTTGAAGGAAAAAAAAACAATGTCGTCCTGCTCACTGACTATTTCACACTTTAATTGCTTATTGAAATATTTTTTGCCTTAGGTCAATTTGTTATTTTTTCAACAAACCATTTGTATATGATAACTTCGCTGTTAAAATTATAATTTTTGTTGGTAGGGCTTTAGACGTTGCAACATTTTCGATTCGATTAGTCGAAGTAATAGTAGTATTGCAGTGGTCAAGTATTGTATGTATTGTTTTTAGTTTGGCAGACCGCTAGCCGGTTTACACACTAATTTAGATGGTCAATTGCTTGATCCGTGGCATAGTGTAAAGTGAGCGCATGTTCTACTTAACTTATAGATAATACAATAGGCCTACAAATAGTAAAATTAACTTGAAAATAATGTAGTCAATTTTACTGTAAGTAAAGTTGACTTACTACATTGTAATTGATATCATTTCAAATCTGGCGGCTTTTTGTTTTGTGTGGGCATGCCAGTGTAGTCAACCAAACTTTTCTGGTTGTCACTGAATTACATACTCGTCAATTAGCTAGACCCCTATTAATTATAGTTAACTTTCGTATTTAAACCAACTCCAATTACCTTTAATTGCCTTACAGCTCCGAGTTTCGACTTTACCAACTCTCGTACATAAGGTTTTCTTTACAAAATTGCGAGTACTGACCCATTGCCACCATTAGCCGTCTTAACTCATGTGGGTTAAGTCGTCTGACACTTCAGTTAACCCACGTGGTTTAACTAAGCTATTACTATATCTACTATTACTGGTCATTTTAATTAACGTAAGTTCAATCACTTGTTAATCTTTCTTATCATAAGTGGTTAATTAACTTATTATTGCCTTTGATTTAACCGTGTTACTTAAAAATGTCGTCATCGCCATTCCTTTAACAATTTTCAAATGTTCTAGAATATTTTTGTCCGTTGAAACGTAACTTAACCTTTCTAGATGGCCTGTTAACGTAAATATCGATGCGTATAGTCAGCTTATTACCGTCTACAAACTTCTTAAAGACCTTATTTGACAATGCTTTCATTATGAAGTTAATAGGATTTTTCTTCCTATCAATTTATCGGAACTCCTAGATTTCTCTACCTTCGTAAAATTTACGAAATGCCATTACGTCGATTATTAAGCGCTTTTTACTAGTGGTTCTAAGCTTTAAAGGGAATTCAAACAGGCTTTTCGAATCGATACAAATTACTACCGGAATGAAGGGAATTTTCAGTTGATTAGTAACGATGTTAAGGGTTTTCCATAATTTCATGCCTATATCAAAGCCTTTTATTATGTCGTATATTTTCAAAACATTTATATTATGTTGAGTTGCTTTTCATTTCACATATATTTAATAAATCAAGTTAACGATAATTTTTAATTGATTTTCCTGCTTATGTTTATCAACGATGTTTATCAAGAAGCTGTTCGTAAAAATTATCAACTTAGACTTCAATAGGTTAATTGTGACTATATTGATCCCCCGGTCGAATTTTTGTATTTTTTATTTAAGCTTTTTTTTTAAAAAAGGTTAAAGTATTTATCTGTTAGATTTTGTATTTATGCTGTAATCGATAGGTTATAAAAGGATTTTAGTTGGTATAAGGTGGCGATATAGCTGTTACGGGTGCGTTATTTCAAGTACCGTTAACCTTTAACCACGTTAGTTTTGTCAATTGTGGCCAAGCTAGCGCTCTGTCCCTTTTGGAGAAAGTTTAGTTAGTATTAACATTAAGTATATGGATTAATGATCCATTAAAGTCAAGTTAATTATCTTTTGTCAGGGTTGTAAACAGCTTGTAATTCCAAAATTTAAAGTTTTTGATCGCCTGTTATTTTGATGTTATGAAGCCAGTACTTTCGACAAAAAAGGTATCGTTAATTTGTTTGTTTACCCAACCGAAATCCATTTTTTTTACGTCATAAGTAAGAATTTGTCGTATATTGAAGACTTTATGCCAAGCTGTAAATTAAAATACGATTAATAGGTAAAGAATCAATGGACGCCTGCTTTAACTAGTACGTATAGTGGTTTAATATATTTATTACCGTTTCTAGAGGTTATGTGATACCTAATTTCCATAGTAGTTTTAGTTAAACGATCTGCTATAGGTTGGTCGTTGATTTCGTATATATTTACTTTATATCGAGACTATTAAAGGTAAACTTCCCTTCAGTTTTTGCTAGCAAATTTGTTACCAAAGCGACTACTAAACGTTGGTTGATTTTCTAAATCGTTAGCGATTATGGAAGGATTTAATTTTTACCTTTATTATAGTATCTTTAAGTGATTAAGCGTGACTTTTCGTACGGCCTCCACATAGTCTTGCATTCAAAATCGTGTATAATCCTCGAATTCAATATTGTAACATTCGAGTCGTAAAAGTTAAAGTTATATTTAAATACGAATTGTATAATTTCTCGAATTAAGAATCTGTTAGTCTCAACCTTCTCGTTTCTTTTTAAAAAGGATTACCTAAATTTTTGATAACTTTTGATACACGATGCTTCAACGCTAAATCTTCGTCGTCCTTTTCCTTTTTACTTACCCAAGTAGTATTATAAATACGATCTGATATATATTTATCGTCTTTAATATTTATCTTTTTTGGTAGTCTTTCGCACTCGTGGCGTTTTATTAGCTTATCGATTATAGGTAAAAAATGGTTGTATTACTTTATTCGCTTAAGTTCATGGTTTTTATCGTTATCGTTCTTCGTGTTAATATAGAGTTTAACCTGGGTAGTGCGAAACGTCGCGAGGTCATTAGTAGTTTTAATACTTACTTTAAGGCTGACGATACTTAAAATCTTATATAGGTTATTCCATTTTCCTGGCTCATTCTATACGAGGATTTTACTCCGTAACGGCAAAGTAAGTACGTCTGTTATCGTAAACCAGTTTCTGGTATTGAGGATATTATTAACTTAACGTTGTGCCAATTTGTTCTATGTTTTCTATAGTGTTTTATCGTAAGTTATAAATTTATTTTAATTACTTATTAATAGCGGACATTCAATCGTTATATGTAAGTAAGTTTTAAAACAGATAGCGTTATCACCAAGCCTTTAGGGCTCACAATGTTATTTAGGTAGTTTAATGCTATATAAAAGCGTACTTTCTGGTTCATAAAACTTTTAATCTCTAACGTAAAAATATCGTACGCTCGGTGAAGTAACGCGTATGCATTTTTAACCTTTCTAATACTCTAGTATATTTTAACAGGCGCTTGTTTATACTTAATTTCCATTATTTCAACATTTACCCAAAACCTCGTCGTCATAAAGTTTGTATCGGCATCGTAAACGACGATGTTAAGTAGGCTTAAGTACGTGTTAATTCACAGTATTTTTAACGTTTCCCACGTGATTTTTACCAATAGGGACTTTAGAAATTTGGGTTCGTAAAAATAGGTTGTAGAGTTAACAATATGAAGAATATATTTATTGTTTAAGTAAAACACGTTATTCAAAACTCTGTAATTCAAATCTTTGTATTTTTTTACTATAAACTTAATTTTTTGGGGGGGTTAAATATACATTTAACAGTAATAACCATAATTTTCGGTAGGTTTCAGTGTAGAATATTTCACATCTTTATGCTCTCCGGATTTTAGCAGTTTATATAAATTGTTAATATTTGGGTAGTTAAAGCACTAGTATAGTTAATATATATTTTACTTTGTGAAAGTAAACACCATTGCCTTTGAACTTCAAAAATAAAATTACAAACACCCTTATTCAGAAATGAAAGGAAACCTTTAGCCGTTTTTAACCAACTTATTAGTATTGATATCATCGTTAACGCCAAGAGTCTTTATATCCTCTAAATGAAGAAAAAAAGGGGCAGGAGACTTGAAAATGTGAAATATGATCGACCTAACAACAAGTTAAATTACAGTTATCCCCATTAATAATATTTATTTGCATGAGCCGAAACCAACTCTAACTTTGTTAGCATTTTAACGATTAATTTCCGTAATAGTAGTGTTTTTTTTTCGCAATGCTACATATTACAAATAGCCTCCTATTAAGTATCTTACTGCTTCTATATCTGTCATAATATCTTAAAACGTGTGGTCTACGTAACGATCGCGAAGGTTAAAGATATACAAGGGGTTAAGAGTTTATTTAGGGTAAAAGTAAGGGTTTTCGCCACTTAAGCGGTATATGAAAACGTGGTCAGCTAGTTATTAGTCCGCGTTGAAAGCAATATTATGTTACGTAACCCTTTTAGGCATATTGTTGTTATTAAAACCCTTTTTACCTTCTAAGTTTACAATGCGGTTCAAGTAATGTTATTAGGAGGTAGTGGAACATTAAAAGTAATATATCGCCTGCTGTTTATAACGTTTAGCTAGAGGATACCAAGTAAATTAATAAGTGGATTTGTTATAAATTTCATCAATTTTGGTATTATTACGACGATAGTTTTTAAAGTTAGCAGATTCGTTTAAACTTTACCTTTTTTTGCATCAATTTGGTTGTGGCTTTTAATCTGAAGTTATTGGACCATATTTTAAGCGTTAAAGTCGCCTGTACTTTAGATTGACATAGTATATTAATGTGCGGTCTTTTTTATTTATATCGCGGAAGTTTTCAACTAAGGGTTATATATCAAAATAGTTTGGCGCACGTGTTATTACGGTCGCGAACAAGGATTTTAATTGGCTGAAAAGGCTTTTATAGGTGGTATTTGAGCGTTGTAATGCGTACTCAAACTCGCTAACACCTATGATAGTTGTATGTACCTATTCGCGGAGCGTAACTTCGGCAACATAAGCATTCCTCATTGATTATTAGCATAATATTAGCTTGTTAAGTATATAATTTAAAATATCTATTGGTGTTTCTTCCTCCTTTTTCTTTGTCAATATCGTCGTCTATCTCGTTGTAGATTAATCCATATAATGTTACGCGCGGTGGATATCGTATTCAAAGTAACTTTTTATACTACTATAGAATTTTTTGAAAGGTTATTACTCGTATTATAAATGTTAGGTAACAATCCCTGGCATACTTTATAAAGATTTCGGGAAATAATAAGTAAGAACTTAAAGGAGGGACCTTCATTTAGTTGTAAATATTGAAAAAGGGTATTATTTTCGTGTTAAGAAAGTTGTAAAACTTTCTATTATATTTTTCTACATTATTACAAATCTTGGCGAAGTCCGTAAAAAGATTGTAATTAATGTTAACCATTTTGATAGGTTTTTGAAAGAGGTTACAATAATCGTCCTAGTCATTGTTAATGTTTTTAGTGCCTCCAAATTAAAGTGTTAAAGGTAATTGACAGTTTCCTAGCCCGAAGAGTAAAGTCTTATAGTAAGATATATAGTAGGTTTACGCGTGTAGGCATACCTGACGTAGAAAATTTCGCCTTGAAGGACTTGGCGATTTTGAAAGAAAAGCTAATAAGTAAGGAAAACTTATCCCTAAAAAGGGTTTTAGGGGACTTGACGATTTTTTTTAATTAACCTAATGGCGCCGACATCAATTTTATTTTACCGCGTTGGCGGCCGTTACTTCACGCGTTTTGATGCCGCTAAAAGCGTACTCTGAGTTATCGGATAGAGGCATTAGACTTCCGAGCAGATTAACAGTTTTTTTATTGCCAGCGCGTAAAAAGATTTGACTTAATTACATGGAAGGTTCTTGAAAATGTATATAAGGGCATAAAGGGTCTTTAACTCACTTTCCCTTTGGGTGTGGGTTTGAAAAGTATTCTTTAAGTTGGGTTAAGTAAAAAAAAAATCATATTAGATAAGTTTTTTTAATACGAAAAAAATTCGTCGCTGGAGTTCTAACTTTGATTTGGACTTAACGGTCTTTTAAATTGCTTTCTACTTATTAATAGTTCAATTGATAAAAAACTTACGATATTTGCGAAAGTCAGGGTTACTGTGGTCTGGTTTTTCGACTCCATTTTCATTAAAATATAACTGTCGACAAAGCTGGTTGAATATTTTTCAGTTAAGTCTTCGTTAATATTTTGCTTCCAAAGGTTATCGTTGTAGTATTTGGTGAAGAAGTGTCCAAAGACCTTAATGTGTAATGATTACACTAAATACCCGTGAGTAAATAGAAGGTGTCAGGGGGTTTATGTTAGCAGTAAGGTAGCAGAGGTAACAAAGGTGCAATATCAAGAAGATGTTTGTTCGTGCTATAGAATGATCACTAGCCATTAGGCTATTCAAGTATATAGACTGAATACTTAGATTGACAACTGAAGAGCTATGAAGGAAATACTATCTATGTGGTGATGACTGTGTCCTTATATATCCGTGCCTTCATACCGTCTTCAGTACTGGACCACTGAAGTCGATGTCGCTTCCTTCGGTCCCAACGTTGTCGACTGGACCGCGAGCGGTCCTGTCGGTCCAAACCCTAACCCTGGATGCTTACATAAGAGATATCCCTGGCTTAATGTGTTGGACATCAGGCTTCTGATAGCGCAGCAGACCGCTGACCTATTCCATGACCTGCAGTTGATCCTTGTGTTATAACATAATGGGTTTTTTCTGGAGGGGTCGGCAATCACTTCAAAGTAAGCGTTTATGGTAGCTATTTTGACGTTTTGGCTGGTATGGGATGTAGAAATTGGTGATTTGGCATGAAGTTGTGTAACGTGGCATTTTTTTATTTTTTTTGGCGCGACTTGGTAATTCTTAGTATTTTCTTTTTAAGTAGCTATTTTGATAAATAAATTGTCGTAGGGGAAGAAAAAAGAGTAAGATAAGAATAAAGGTTTGTTGAAAAAGGTAAGGTCGGAGGTTGTTTGTTGATAAAGGTCGAAGGTTGACAGTTATAGGCCGTATGACTTAAGTTGTTTTTGTAATAGTAACACCCGTAGTAGTATTGACTTAGTCGTTTGCCAACTTATCGATTTGAGACATGTAGCGGTTAATTCTATCGTCTTTTTTCAAAAGAATTCGTAAATATTTCTTAGTGTTTTCGATAGCTATACCGTCACTACCTTTAAGTTTCTGTAAAAACCGATGTAACCTAAAAGTCTTTCCTACTTATTATCATGAAAACCGACGAAATTCGTAAAAGCCTTTCGCACGAATCTTTCCTTTACCCTAACCGTCGTTTGACGTAGAGCGTAATTAGAAAGTAGCTTTTTTTATACTTAGCTTATTTATACTTAATCTAATAATTACCAATCAGTATTGGTAGGGATTTAGACGTTGCAAAGTTTTTGATTCGATTGGTCAAAGTAACAGTAGTATTACAGTAGTTGAGTGGTAGATGTATTGTTTTAGGTTTAATAGAATGCTAGCCGGTTTGTATACTAATTTATACAGCCAATTGCTTAGCCCGTGCCCTAGTATGAAGTGAGCGCATACTATACTTGACTTGCAGCTAATAAATTAGGCCCACAAATAATACACTTAACTCGCAGTCAGTATAATCAACTTTACTGTAAGTAAAGTTGACCTACTGCACTGCAATTAATACTATTCCAACATTTGTCGTATATTGTCATTTTTATACCTAATAAAGTATTATTTTAAAAGCTATTTCATCATATCCTTCTTATTTCTAATACCGTTGTTATTGGAATCCAGGTTTAGGTTTTTATTCATAAGAAATTTATCGCTTATTTTTACAAACTTGTCTAGCTTTTCGTGAATACGCCGAGTAACCATAACAAATTCCTTTATAAATTTTCAATAGGTTTCCCAACAATTTGATCATTACTATTTTTACGTTGAAAATATAAACGCTTTTATTTACCTAGATCCTACGTCTTTTATTGAATAGTAAAAAGGTGTCACAGCCGTTTAATAAGATAAACGTAAAAGGAACCATAATATTTATACCATACATGTTAATTTTTCGCTATGTTACGCAATAAACTTTTATAACTTCGTTAATAGTAATGACGTAGGTATATATATCATGTAACTGTTTATTAGTAGCAAG
This sequence comes from Anisogramma anomala, assembly GCA_038502455.1. Lineage (NCBI taxonomy): Eukaryota > Fungi > Ascomycota > Sordariomycetes > Diaporthales > Gnomoniaceae > Anisogramma > Anisogramma anomala. The sequence goes on from JASMMZ010000001.1 coordinate 16,463,831, forward strand.
AAAATAGCTTGGAAACGGGGTCACCTACTTCGGTTTTAGGCGTTAAACGTAAGGTAAATTTCAGATAATTCTTTCAAAGCCTCGTTTATATCCGAGGATAGATTTAGTGAGGTATATATGTAACCCAAACTTTTGCTGGTTACATTAACAGTATATGGTCAATATTAAATACCAGTATTTATACCGTTTGTTAATTGTTTATTAGCCGTTGTAAAATATTTACGATGCATTTATCTTTAATGTTTAGGTACGATTTACGTGGATTGTATGTTATTCAGTAAATTCATATAAAATAAGTTTGTTTATGAATATTATTAGAATATATATTAATAGGCTTAATATATAAGATGAAGTTATTTGTTAATAGAGGTCAAATAATGTAAAAATACGAGTTTATATTGAAAATAGCCTTGTTAATTACAGTAGTAATTCTGACGTTTATAGAGTTTATATTATAACTTATAATAAGAAAAAATGTTGCGCAAAGGTAAATCAGGTCAGAAAATATATGGCAAGCAAGCATTATTAATATAAAGGGAAAAATGAACAAGAGTTTAGCGAAAGAGACAAGGATAATTTATAGGAGAAAACAGCGTTAACATTATTACCGATACTAATGTTATTATCGCCAGTACCCCTATAATTACCGTCATTAGGACCATAACCGCCGATACTCCTATGATTACTAACATTAGTAGCATTACCGCTATTACCCCTATAATCACATTTAATAACAGGAATACTAGCGTCGATAATGTTTAAACCAGAGGTAATATTATAGATTAATACCTACCTAATCATTGCTAAGGAACCAATCCTAACATTCGTGTTACCAGCTCCGCCTCTACTTGTAAACATGCATTATAATGAGACATATAGTTATTACTTATATACTACCTATTGTAATGATCACACTAAATACCCGTGAGTATATAGAAGATGTCAGAGGGTTTATGTTATCAAGAAGGTAGCAGAGATGCTGAGTGAATAATATCGAAACCGTGCAAGTAATGATCAAAAGCCGTGAGGCTATTCAGAATATACTGAGACTGAATACTTAGATTGACAACTGAAGAGCTAAGAAGGAAATACTATCTATGTGGTGATAGCCATATCCTTATATCCTATGGCCTTCATACCATCTTCAGTACTGGACCGCTGAAGTCGCTGGTCGCTTCTTGCGGTCCAATATAGTATCGACTGGACCGCTCTTCGGTCCTTGCGGTCCCAACCCTAACCCTGGGTCCTTACATAAGAGATATCCCCACTTGATGTGTTGGACATCAAGCTTCTGGCTGCTGGTCTGTTTCATGGTCTGCAGTTGATTCTTGGGTTATAATACCTATAGCCACTTCATAACAGAGACTTCCTTTCTTTTTTCCTTTTCATCAAGAATTATAGATAGTATCCAACTACTTTAAGCGACAGCCTTAGTTTAATGTATTTATTTAAAACCTCTATTACATGAAAAATCGTTTTGTATTTTTTTTAAAAATAATCGAGATAAAATTAAAATGTTGTAGCTTAAAAATGAATGTTTATACAACAATACGGTATGAAAACTTTAATTACAAAGGTAATTATTAATATACATAGTATTAAATATTGAATAGTAAGCGTTATACAATAGTACTTAAAATATAATTTTGGGATTTAGTTCAATATTCATTTTTAACAAAGTATTGTTGCATAGAAACTGAACAGTTAAAACATCTTTTGGGGTGGAAAATAAATATTGAGGAACCATCGGTCCTCATTAGCTAGCAATTACAACAAACCTTCACACAAAATAGGTTCCTCGCCGTAACCTCTGCATCTCCCCCTTTATGAGTGCCACCAACCTCTTGTCAACGCTTTGGAACCAGGGGCTGTGGGCCAATGACTTGCAGGATACGCGTCAGCTTGTGCAAGGTCTGAACTTATCAGAGGAAGCTCGCATAGTGATAGCTGCAGCTGGACGCATCCCTTGATGCTGGATAGTTGCATTAGAGCTGCTGTGGCAGCATGTACATCTGGCAGGCTCCGCGATCCGCAGTAATCAAGATCGCTCACCCCCACGGCCTTGACACCCTTCTATGGCTGGCGCAGCACTGACCAACTGTGGGCCAACGGTTTCACGTTGGTCGCACCGAAAAAAAGCCGGGGTGTTGTTTTCCTAGCCGCATGCCGTGTCCCCATCGCAGCCGTGGGCGAGATTTGCCTGGCCGGAAGACGACGAGATCCCCCACGCTGTTTTTTCCGCGTACCAGGGCCTGCTTGGCGCCCGCCCTGCCTGGTGTCACGCCCCAGAACGCCACCGGATCCTTCGCGGGGTCCCTCTAGGGGGGGCTACTATCACCACTATCCAGCAGCCGCACAATTACATAGCTGGTTGCCGCGGCAGCAGCGCCGATCAGCAAAGTCTGTAGCGCGCCCCAGACGCCAGCTTTCTTTGTGCGGATGGTGACCCTGAGGCAGTGTGGTGTTAGCAGGTTGGCCGCACGATGGGGTCGGCACACGGGCCTGGACGGGCAGGGCAGGGCTTGCGCAGGTCATCTGGGTGTCTCGAAAGGTATATATGGCCAACGGCCCTCATGCACATACCAGCTCTTGACATATCCAAACAGGAGCAGAATCACGACGGTGATGGCGATGCTCACGAAGAGGGCGTGCTGGGCGCTGTGCATGACAAAGTAGGGTATCATGGGGATCAGGCCGCCAACGAAGTAGCTGAGGCCCATGGTCAGGGCCGACTTCCAGGCGGCCGTCGTCTCGGGCTCCGGCAGCTGCAGCTCAAAGTCCATCATGAAGCGCACCCATTGCGCCTTGCCCCTGGTGGTAGCGACGCACAGCTCATCCACGACGCCGCGAGCACCGGCGCGCGAGACGCCGTACTTGGCGAGGACCTCGTAGATCTCCTCGCGCTCCCGCTCCGGGCCTGTCGCGGTTTTCGGTCAGCGAAACTGCTAGTTGGAGGGCGCGCGAGGGCGCGAAGCAGAAAGCAGGAAGCAGAGGCAGACTCACAGTGCTCGACCTCCCAGGACTCCCGCTCGAACTCGGCCTGCCAGTGCTGGCGCTCGGTGGCAGCGGCGAGGTAGGCGCCCAGGCCCATGCTGATCATGCCGGAGAACAGCTCGGCCAGGCCGCCAATGATGACGATCTTGGTGCTGCCGAGCGAGGACAGGCCGGCGGTAAGGGCGAAGGGCACGGTGAGGCCGTCGGCAAAGCCGATGGTGATGTCGCGGATGAGGCTGCCGCTGTTGGAATGGTGCTCGTCGTGGTGGCATTGATGGCCCGGGTGCTGAGTGTAGACGCCGGCCTTCATGGACGGGCGCCTCAGCATGCTGGGGTGCAAGAGCGCGTGGGGGGTGTGGATGTTTGCGGGAGCGTGTTCGACAGGCGGCTCTGCGGCGCCATGCCGGCCGTTGAGCAGCAGAGGGGCAGTCTCGGACATGCTGGCGGGATGGTCTCGTCAAGGACGAGAAGGAGAAGGAGAAGGAGACGAAGGAGAATGTTGGATGGAATGACTGGTTACTGGTACTGCGTACAAGCGGTGGAGTGGTTTATCGATGCTGCGGCAAATAAACCAGGGAGGGCGAGGGCATGTCTACTACATGGTATTTAATGGCCCAGCAAGCCTCACCGCCTCACTGCCAGCTCACTGCAGATGCAATTCTCTCACACTTTGTTCCACCGCTGTGTTTGGTGGTGGCTTGAGTTGAAAAGCGACACCTTGATGGTGATGCTGGGTGGTCAGCCTCTATCCACCTCTCCTTATTGGCTCTTGGGCGGCCATGGCCATCACAAGCGGCTCGGCCTTCAGGGTTCAGGGCCCACCAGACACAAGCATGGCATGGCACAAAACACAAAACAATGTTTTCTTAGACATGTCCAGTCCTTCCAGCTTCTCCCTCTTTGTCCCAAGGCTCGTTACCCAGGCAACAACGGGGACAACTGACACTGACAACTGGGTAAGAAACAGCAAACTCCCGCTTGCTATCAGTACTACCGTGAGCTGGCCACTGACCAGTATGGCCACCGATATCGCATATGGTGCCATGACCAACAAGCCAGAGACCGCTGAATATAGAGCTTCGTCTGGAGGGGCAGGGGGAAGACCGCTTCAATTATCCTCTTGCTCCTGTCTACAAGCCACCCAGCCACCATGAGCCTGCCAGGAGAACTGCCGGGGGCCGCTGTGCACAAGCACGCGACCTGCCTGCTGCTGCGGCCCCAGAAAAGTTGGGAACATTTCTTTTTCTCTCTTCCGGAAGGTGGCCACGTCACAGTACTTGGGACGCCCGCAAGAGCCTTTCCAACTGGTTGCCCTGCCTCTCTCTCTCTCTCTCTCTCTCTCAATCCACCGTCTTGGACCTGACCCTCCCTTCTGGATCCCTCTCTTTCGTGTTCGATTCGGTCTAGCTACAATGCCCCAAGTGCAACTGAGCATGGTGTTCATACTAGGAGCCGCGTCACAAATGATGAAAGGGGGCCCGGCATGGCTCGCGCTTGGCACATGCCACCATCCTCGTCGTTTCCGCAACCCGTTGTGTATGGCGGGAACATATCAGCAGTCATAGATCCATCAAATCGTCCTCCGAATGTGTCATGTGTCATGAGTCGACCCGAGCTGCCGCTCGCTCGACCACCAGATTCTGCCAAGAAACACATCCACTTGGAGCAGCAGAGATGTCTGGCCGCATGCGTGGACCCTGGACCCACACACCGAGTTGAGATACGCCAGATCCTGCCTTAGCTTGCTCTCCGTTGCCGGCATCGACATCCGGCCCTTCCCCCCATGCGCGGTATGTCGAAAGCCAACGCCTACACAGCCTCTCCGCCCAGAACAAACAGGTCGACATCGATTTTCTCGGCCAGCAATATGCAGTGCATTGAAACGAGGCCGGAAACGCAACCATGACTATGCTTGAACTTTTGATGTCAATATGTGCAGGCAAAAACCGATATATGAGTCCTGTGAAAGGCAGGCAACATGCATGCTTGGTTGTGTACAGCTGGCGGACTGCTCCTGTGAGACAAACATCACCGTGTGGGGTATTACTTCATTGGCCGCCCTTGCGTGCCTTCTCTTGCGCTCTGGCCTCGCGTGCTGCTCGTACTAATGGCGACAGCTGCGCTAGATCAACGCATTCCTTCATGAAGTCATGCTGGTATCTGTTAGCACTCTCTCGGGCATGTCTCTAGGTGGAATCGGCATACTCTCAGCAGATCATGTGCGCTTGCCCGCTTCTCCGGATCCACCTTCAGGGCGAAGTACAGGAAGTCGCGGAAGACTGCCGAAAGTGCGCTTTCGTCCTTGATGGTCGGAGTACCGTTGGTAGCGATCAACCACAGCGCTCGTAAGGGAGACTCAGTCAAGTAGGGCGGCTCTCCTTCGATCATCTCGATCGCCATAATCCCGAGTGACCAAATGTCCACTTTTCTCCCGTACTCTTTCCTCGTCACAACTTCCGGTGCCATCCAGTATGGCGTTCCCACCATGGTGGTCCGCTTGTTATGGGCCTCGTTGATGGTCGCACAGAAACCAAAGTCGGCTAATGTCCCAAAATCAGTTCGGATCATGACCTGCGGGGACGGACAACTTACTCAGCTTGATGCTGCCCTCCATAGAAAGCAGTATATTATCCGACTTGATGTCGCGGTGAATGACGCCCTTGGAGTGTAGGTGCTGCAGCCCCATGAGTGTTTCCCTGCAGACGGAGGCAATCTGTCCCTCACTCATGATGTTGAATGTGACGACATCCGTCAAGCTGCCACCCTCCATGTACTCCATCACCACCCACAGTTCTCCGTTGCACAAGTAACTGTCGATAAAGTTGACGATGTTGGGGTGCGAGCTTTCCTTCATGACCAAGATCTCGTTGATGATCAGATCCTTCTTCGGTTGCTGCTCCAAGTTCATCTGCTTGATGGCGACCAGTCTGTTGCTGCCCCGCTCGTGGCCCGTGTATACACCACCAGAAGCGCCCTGGCCGATCTTCGAGAACCCACGGTAGATCTCGCGTGGGTCGCCTTCCGAGCAGATGCGCTTCAATGAAGCAACCACGTCAATGCCGCTGCTTTGTCTCTGTTGCGGGTTTCGGCGCCTCGTGCCTGGCGCGGTACCTAGTTGTAGCTGAGGCTGCGCCAGTCTTGGAGCACCGTTCTGGCCGGATTGCTGTTGTGATTGTGGGGGCGTTGGCTGCTGGGACTGTTTCTTGCTGGGAGCACGGCTCATTTGCGCACCACCCATGGCAGCTTGGGCTTGTGCCAAGGCTTGCTCCTGCTGCTGTTGCATCAACTGCTGCTGGTAGGCAGCGGGGGACGGCACAAGAGGTGTAGGTGTGTGGAGAGGCGGGATGTTGACACGGGAGTTGGATCTTGACCTGGACCGGTGCTCTTCGGGCAGCATAGTCGGAGGGTCCTTGGGAGGAACATAGGGGCCTTCATCGCCGGCAGCGGGCATGCCGATGCCGGAGTCTTTGGTCGGGTAAAGCGGTTGCTGGGCAGTGGCGCGATTCGACATGCTGACGGGGGGTTTGGGCGCCGGACGGCTGGGCATCAGGTCCTTGGAGCCAATACCTCCTCTGGGCACCGGAGGGGGTTGCCGAGGGTTTTCGAAACTGCCTTCAACATTTTGAGGAAACCGCGGGCTTGCAGGCGGGCTGATCATTGGTGACATACCCGTGTAACTTGATGGAAACTGTCCTGGGGACGGCAGCGTGGCCGAGCCAGGGGCAGAGCCCTGGCGTATGTCGTTTGCCCGAACATCATGGAACTTCTCCAAATTCTGGTCCTCGTGAGGTCTTTCAGTTGTCTCTTTGTAGAAGGTGAGCACGTCGACGAGCATTTGGGGATTCGCCTGCCTGTCCCTCTCAGGGATGCCGCTCTCGTTGATCAGGCGTTGCCACTCCTTGGGCAGTCCCTAGTAGACGCACACAGAAATCAGCACAAGGGCCGACTGCCAGGGGCAGAGATGAAAGCAACTGAGATCGTCTCACCGTGAATTGGCCAGTGGAACTGTCATAGCCAACGTGGGTGACATGCACAGGATTCTCGGGCGCCGAGATGGTGGGCTTCTTGGGCGAGCCGACCAGGCTGGTCATGAAGACCGAGAAGCCCGACTTCTTCCTCAGGACAGAGCCCATCTTGTGTTCCTTGGCCTCATCGGAGAAGCGCTTCGTGCTATCGTTAGGCTTAGAGCCTTGCGACTTTTCAGAGGCGGCCATGGGATCAGCAACAGCTGAGAAGCTGGCCGAGAGTCGAGGCAGGCCAGCGGAGCGAGGGTCAGGGGTTATGAAGGCGGCTCGCGGGACGGATGGCCTTAGAGAGGAGTTGGCAGGCGACTTGGTGGCCTCGATTCGATTGAGGATGGCCGAGCCGTCAAAGGGAGCACCGATGAAATCTTCCGAGGCTTGTGAGTTGAGGCGACGATGGGTGTTGGTGTCAGGACCCGGTCCGTGATTAAGATTGTTGGTGTGGGGATCGGAGACTCGATATTGGTCCCAGCTGTGGGCAGGGTCCCGGGCGGAAGGAGAACGCGAGGAAAACGAAAGGCCCGTCGACGAGTCACCGCCGGGAAGAATAGGCGAGGGGTTGAGCGGGCGTTGTTGTTGTTGTTGTTTTTGATGTTGTTGCTGTGGTTGTCGAAGTTGAAGTGGAGGTTGACCGGCAGAATTCGACAGAGCGTTGGTGGTGGTGACGGCGACGGCGGCGGCGGCGGCGGCGGCAGAGGTTGAGGAAGTGGGCAAATGTCGTGGAGAGGAGGCGCTGGCGTTGGACGCGTTGTCGGTGGGTTTGGTAGACGACCTTGCGAGTGGAGCACTTGGCGCCCGGGTGAGACTCGTGGAGCTGCGTTTGCTCTGGATGGACAGGGCGTCAAACCTGCCGGCGGTCACAGCAGCTGCATCGACACTATTGGAGCTGCGGTGGGCGTACTGCTGGTGCGAGTGCGAGCTCGGGGGTTTCTTTGTCAGGCGGCGGCGCGAGGACGACGTTGTGGTGAGCCGAGTAGGAGTCGAAGTCGAGGCGGAGATGGAAATGTTAGTGTTGTTTTGGTATAGGCCATCCATGATACAACAAACAAACGCAACGGCTGGCCTAGGCGGCTCAAAACAAGGGCGT
>JASMMZ010000001.1:16472153-16590221 GCA_038502455.1 Anisogramma anomala
CTGTGCGGCACGGTTCACGGCTGGAGATTTGGCTGGACTAGACTTGAGAGAGAAGCCAGGCCTTCGCAGGAAGTCTAGATGTCCGATCACACAACTAGGTTTGCGACGGCTGGCCAATGACGTGGGGCAATGTGGTGCTGGCGCGGCCAAGCGGGCGGGAGATGAGCCTGCGGGAGTAATGGGAAGGTGCTGGCACGGTGCTGCCGTGGGCTGAGGCCGAGGTCGAGGGTCCTGGGGAGGTGGAAGAAGGATGGCCACTCAAGGTGGGCCTGGGGACGAAACGATGCGATGTGCGGCTGTGGTTGTTCTTGCTGGGCGAGGTACTGTAGGAAGATGCGATTGATGCGATGCGATGTGCGATCAGGCGATGGACGGTGGTAAATTGCTAATGACGCAATGGGCGTGGTGGAATGGGAAACGAAGGGGGAAAACGAAGGAGTCGTTGGCCGAGTTGTTGTAGGCAAGGTCGACGTCCAGGTCCACAAGTCGAACTGTCTGCGGCCTGCTTGCTTTGCTTTGCTTTGCTTTGCTTGCTGCGTGGTGTGTCTGCTGATAATCTATCTGTATAGATACTGATGGATACTGACATCGACAGCGACACTGGCGTGCGGCCGTTCTATACTATACTTGTGCTGTACGTGCGTATCGTATTGCGGCAGAACCGGTGATGATGCCCGTTCACGGCGAAGAAAGGCGGCGAGGGCGAAGAAAGGCAAAGAAAACGAGCACACGACAAGTTGCGGATCTGTCAACATGGCTTGTCCCTCCGTCTTGCAGAGTTTCGGATTGTTTGCTTCAGGCCAACAGTCGACACCAAGAAGAGGCCGATGCAAGGACAGTCAATAAGAGCAGGGCAGGGCAGGACAGGGCAGGGCAGCGCAGTGCAGGGCAGCGCAGTGCAGGGCAGCGCAGCGCAGCGCAGCGCAGCGCAGCGCAGGCACATCATCATCGATCATCAAGCAACGCACCGCACCGCACCGCACCGCGATGCAGGCCAACCCAACCAACCCAGCAGGCAGCCCAAGCAGCCCAACCCGACGTGGATGTGGACGAGCCCGTGGCCGTGGCCGTGGGCGGACGTAATGCAATGCATCCGTCGACGCAGTATTCATGGTCATCACCCCGGTCACCCGGCGTTTATTCTGCAGCGGCGATGGCCTCATTTCTTTGCCTCGGGTCTCTGCAGGCGACTGTGGCAAGCAGTTGTGGTGTGGCTGTGTGGGATTTGTTCTGATTGCGTCCGCCAGTCGAAGGCGACAGCGGCTCCGGCCTACTGTACTGCTAGTAGGCTGCTAGTAGGCTGCTAGTAGGCAGTGCACAAATGGCCAGGGGCAGGCAAGGTTAGTTCGGCACAAGTGTATGGGAGACCCCTGCCCATTGTCTCCTCACGGAGCACTTTGGGGGCGGCGGCAGGTGCGGGAGCGAGGTGCGGTGGGGCGCGTCCATCTAATACTAAGTAGTACTGGTATGCCGTACATTGTCGCCTGTAGGTCTGGAGCCACAAATCAAATCTTGACGGCGCAAGACTCGACTTGCCAGCATCAGCCGTGCAAGCTGCACATGATACGGCCTTCCGTAGTTGTTGTTTCCTCTACAGTTCTACTCCATCTCCCAACTAGCCAGGCACAGTATAACACCATGATATCATTAGCAGGTTTGCGTGTGCAAGGCCTGCCCTTGTACAAACCCTAGTCTATGCGGCGGCCTTGCTGAGTAATCTCGTCTTGGCAAGCAAACCCGTCGGCGAAGATGGAATCCTTCCTGTCGACCACCCCCTGACGACTTGCTACAGACCACGGCGAGCTCATTCTGCGTGCTAACAAGCCCGGTCTCACAGGAATGTCGGTGGCGCAACGCGGCCTGGTCGCGCAGGTGGCGGATGAGCAGCAGTAGAACAGCGGGTCCGGCGAGGTCTACATTGTGCAGAAGCCCCTTCGGCTTCGGGGCCCTAAAGACCTCGTCCGCAGCACCAGCTCTTGTGAAGGCCATCGCGCTGGAGCACGAGTTTAGTGCGACCCGGTCACCTTGAGCGTGACGCCTGCGGTCCATCCATGGATCGCGAGCCACGGGAAATCATGCCCCACACTGGGTTTTAGCCGGCGTTCAGGCATACCTGCTCCAGGGTGTTCGAACAGGCCGCTGGCCCGGTCCATACGGAATGCCTAACAAGTCGGTTTGTTGGAATGAGAAGTGGACTTCAGTCTTGACTGTCAGTCTTGACTGTCTCTTTTCCCCGCAGCACTAACAATTTCTACTTGTTTTGACACAGAGTTGAAGTTGCTTAACCTTCCCATCCCCATTTTCCCCGGTCTATACAGCGGCCTTCCTAAATAATCGGTCTGTGGATATTACTAGATATCACCATAGTTAGCAAGCGTAGGGGACCACGTTTGCGCAGTGCATGATAGCGTATCACGCTGCAGGAAGCACTCTTGCAGAGTGCATGATAGCATGCCACGCCCCAGGAGGGACGTTGGCAGAGTGCATGGTAGAGTGCCACGCTCCGGGTAAGAGCTTATAAGCTCTTACCTGAGGCGTGCACTCTCCGGATGCCTCTTCTCCCTCTTACATCCATAATTTATCTTACCTTACTACTTGAAATACTATACTGTCTTCTTCTTACATTGACGTACAAAAACCTTACCAACACTGATCAGTAGCCGACTCAGTCGACTATAGATAGCTTAGGAAAAAAGAGACGAACCTTAGTTGAATAACTATAGCGGGATATTGTAACGGTTTGGTTGCAGGGAGAATACGGGGAATTTGAGAGGTATTTGGGTGAGGGGCGGATTTGTATTGTTGTTTGTTATTTAAGTCTAACTAGTGCCCGCGGGTCCCTCCTTATCCTCCAGACATTCTTCCAATGACCTCAGGTAGCCATTTCATTAGTGTAAATAATACTTGGTATGCATCTCGATCCTCCATGCTACCATCTATCCCCTCAATCAATGTACGGCTGAGTTCTCGAAGCTATATAACACAAAGTAAAGTAAAATAAAAGTTGAGGTTTGCACCAAAAGTTGATGCGGGGTAATGTAGGGTAATGTAGAACAAAGAAATAAAGAAACAAAAGAACAAGAGAACAAAGGAACAAAGGAACAAAGGAACAAAGGAACAAAGGAACAAAGGAACAAAGGAAACAAAGGTGATAAAGGAGACAAAGGAAACTTTCCACCACACTCCATAATAATTTTTCAAAATTCCTCTCTTCTTAACCTCCAACCTTTCAACCTTTAACCTTTCAACTTTGAACCTTTCAACTTTTCAACTTTCGCCTTCAACTCACAACCTTTGTCTTTCACTTTTTTTTTTTAACTTTAACGTTAACAAAGATCAATGTTATCGCTTGATTTTGGTAAGTTTTGATTGGTGGTACTGCCATTATTATTGTCAAAGCTGTCCAGTCCCTTCATTTCTTCCACATCCAAAACTTTGTACTCCCCCTCATTTGCGATGTTCTTTCCTTTTATCGTCCTTTAAATATATAGTTTCACAACAGCGAATTAATGTAAACTTTTCTTCGCTTCTTCCTAGTAGTGGAGTTAACAATCTACAACGACACAAATGAAGTAATCTAGTCAAGTTCCTATGGCTTTATTTATCGTAGTTTGAACATGTATATTCGAGTATTTTCCAAATCTTTGTTTTTGATGATCATAAACCTTTTTAATTCAATATCGCGAGTTTCCGGCACAACTTCCCACATCCAGTCGCCAATTTAAAATTTATTAATATCAAAGTTAATCTTAACTTTTATTTATCGCTTTACTCATTTTTCAATTGTTGATTAATGAGAATTTTTGCGCCGGCTAATAAATTCATTATAGATTATCTCTTCGTTCGCTTACGGCTTATTTAATATTGATGTTAATTGTTTTCGATTTAAGTTTAATACTATCTCTGTTAGAATAGCAGTCAAATGCAGTACAGTCAAGTCAACTTTACTTGCAATAAAGTTGATTGTACGTACTGCAAATTGACTGCAGTTTGTGGAACTATACTGCAAATGCAGTGCAGTAGGTGCCTACTTCAAAGTGGAACACAGGCTAAAGCGTCTGGCCATACAAATTAGTGTGCAGACCGGCTAGCGGTCTGCCAAACTTAGAACTTACACATCAATAAAAAATATCAACGTAGTACTAATTACTTCGACCATAGTGATTCGAATCAGTTACATTGCAACAATAAAGGCCTACCAACACTAATTAGTGCTTATTAGGTTAAGTATAGATTGGCTAAGTAGAAGAAGAAGCTACTTTCTGGTTATGTTTTGCAATTGTGTAAGGTAGAGGGAAGATTTTTGCGAAGGGCCTCTACTGTTACGTCGGGTTTCACGGCAGTTAGTAAAGAAGACTTTTAGGTTACGTTGGGTTTTACGGTAGCTTAGAGGTAACGATGGTATGGTTATCGAAAACACTAAGAAATCTTTATTAATCTTTTTTAAAGAAGTTAAAATTAACTATTAAAAGTCTTAAAGTTGGGTAAGTTGGTAAACAACTAAGTTAATACTATTACGGGTACTATTATTGCAGAAAAACAACTAAATCCTTAAGTCAAATATTAAACAACCTTCGCCCTTTACTACTAACAACGACCTTTGACCTTATCTCCTACACTAAACCTTTGCCCTACTTTACTCTTTTTACCACTTTACACTAAGTTAATTGTTAAGTTCTTTACTTGAAGCAAAAACACGAAAAATAGACAAGTCGTGTAAAAGAAGCTACGTCGCACGACCCCACGCTAAAACGTTAAATCTCATACACCTAAAATCACTAAGTCACTTTCCCTATACGTCTTACAGGTCCTACACAAGTCAGAACGTTAAAATGGCTTCCGCCAGCGCTTAGTTTAAAGCTATCACCAACCTTATAAGGAAGAGGGCAATTAGGGCTTTCAGTAGTATCTTCGAAAAACACTACGACGAATAACTCTGGTATACCGATGTCATTAAAGACTTTACCCCCGAGTACCTTATCAATTACGTCGGCTACTTTATTAGCTACTTTATTATCGACATCAACTATCACGATTAAGACACGAGAATTAAAGCTCTTTTTGATTATATCGAGTTTTTTAGGGATTGGACCCTTATTATGTGGAAAAAAACCGAAAATTTAGTAAAATTGAAGTTAAGGGCTGATTTACATGAACGAGGGATTTTACTATCTTCGAAAGTCAGTAAAGACGGTAACCTCGCCAATATATTTTACGAATACGTTACAGATAAAGACCTTTAATAGACTTTAGTTAAGGGTAAGGAGATTGTTAGTGACAGCAACCCTTAACACCCATATATACATTCGTAAGGACTTACCTAAACCCAGATAAGTGGATATAAAGAATTAGTTAATTTACACCTTGTAAGCCCTTAAGTCTACCAGTTAATTAAGTAGGAACCTCGATGGATCCTTTAATACTAAGAGGATTATCGCTAAGTCTCCGGCAACAAAAACTCTTAGGCTTATTTCTCCCAAGCTTTTTAACACATTCAGTTTTAGTAATCAAATTAAGAAAGGACCGGCTTTATGCGCGAGCTTATTATGGGTACGATTATTGGCTTTTTCCTTTAAACTTAGTTAGAGGTAACTATCCTACCTACTAACATTAATACCAACTTTAGTCTTTTTCCTGACTAAAAGATCTAAAAGGGTTTTACGACTAGTACATTAATCTTTCCCCTCGACGCGTTCCTATAGAGGATACAGACTATACGGTAATTAACACGTTCGTTAAGATTTAAAGGATAAAGGAAAAACATAACGGTAAACTGTATAATCTTTTCGACGTTAAGTTGCGCTTATTCTTTAATATTTACCGCTCAATGAGGGTTAAGTTACTAGGTTTTTACTCGTTGTTTCCTAATATCCTTACCAGTTAAGCCGAAAATTACTACCTTCGATACCTAACGAATTGTATTTCCTTACGCGAAATTTATAATGACCTAAAGGGCTATTTCGAGCAGGATATTATTTTTACATAATACTATATCGACTAGAATATTATTAAGTAATCTTATATGTTAAATTACAAGAAAAGTCGGAAAGTAAGATGGATTTTCTTAATTAAATACTTAATAGGTTGATATTTTGCCACTAAGTAATAGGGAATTTAGGAGCTGGCGAAGACACCTTACGTCAACAGGTTTAGTAAGTAATTACGGGCCACAAAAAGTTTAAATACGCTTTTCAATACCCTAATACTACCTGCGAAGGTTTTTTTTGACTAATTACGTTTCTCGTTAACAATTGTGACTATTTGAGTTACTGGTTTGATTGATATGTACCCTTAAGCTTCGGAATTTAGTAATGAAAAAAAATCCTTCTAATTCGTATTATATCAATCGAAGGTACAGAAGGCCTAGATAGTACGGTTAATAAAATATCCAGATCTTTACCTTTGGAAAAGGGTATTCCTTTTCCTTCAGGTTTTTAAGCTGGTTAAATAAGTTTATATTAGGCGTTAAAAGATATTGGATCTACGGAAAATAGAGCTGTTAGTTACTATGTTATACTACCACTAATCGTAAAGTAAAACAGGTAATGTATTATATTTAGTTTCCCTTTACTTTTAACTGGGATTATTTTGAGTAAGTTATACAGTTTAAAGGAAATAAAAATAAAAAGAAGGAGAATAAGCTAAAGGCTATTGGCTGGTATGAAGATACTAGTACTGGTATTAATCTGGAAGTAATGTAATAACTAGCCGACTACACCTTTTTGTATCGCCTTACGGATAAAGACCCTTACCGCCATTACGACAATAAAAACTCTGGCCTTATATACCTTTTTACCATTTAAAACCGTTACGCTAAATAAATCTTTTAGGGGATTATACTGGATACGGGAACGAAACTGTAATGATCACACTAAATACCTGTGAGTAAATAGAAGATGTTAAGGGGTTTATGTTAGTAGTAAGGTAGCAGAGGTAACAAAGATGCAATATCAAGAAGATGTTTGTTCGTACTGTAGAATGATCACTAGCTGTTAGACTATTCAGGTGTGTAGACTGAATACTTAGATTAACAACTGAAGAGCTATGAAGGAAATACTATCTACGTAGTGATGACTGTGTCTTTATATCCTATAGCCTCCATACCATCTTCAGTACTAGACTGCTGAAGTCGCTGGTCGCTTCTTGCGGTCCTATGTAGTATTGATTGGACCGCTCTTTGGTCTTTGCGGTCCCAACCCTAACCCTGGGTCCTCACATAAGAGATATCTTCGCTTGATGTATTGGACATCAAGCTTCTGATGGCGCAGCTAGCCGTTGACCTGTTCTATGGTCTGCAGTTAGTTCTTGAGTTATAACAGAAACGATACTTAATAAAAGGTTATTTGTATATATTAAGTTATGAAGGGATACTAATACTATTACGAAACTTGACTATATACATATTAATAAGGCTAAAGTTAACATTAACTTTGGAAAAAAAAATATCTTTATTAGGATTAACGACGGTTAAGATTATTATTGGCTTAATTATTTTTTATATCTTAAAATCCCCTACCCCTTTTTTCTTTTACCTAAAAGGTGTAAAATACTTTAACGTTGACGTTAACGTTTCAATTAACGAATTAATACATATTAAAGTCGGTAAAAGGTTTTTACTTAACTTTAAGTAGATATATTTCTAATTTTGTCTTTTATAATTAAAGGCAGTAATATTAAATTTGACGGAGGCGAAACTTTGTTAATTACACCATAGCTTTAACTATCTGGTAATTAACAAGCTTTATAAGATTTTCAAGGTAATTATCCACGAAAATATAAACCTATTAGTATTAAAGGTAATTGAATGACTTTATTACCATTGCTAAACATATTTCAAGCCTTATTAAATTCTCAATGTACGTTAAAGGAAAATTAAACTTTAATTTAGAAGTTTTTGTAAACGTATTTTACCTAAACAGCAAGTTAGTATTATACGTTATAAATTTCGCTACAACTTTTTTCAACGTTAAATTCCTTAACACAATTACGGAAAAAGAAAATAAAAAATATTACGTATTTTATAAATTAATACGTACTTTAGCTTATTGAACGTGATAATTTACGATACTGGTACTAACTTTCTTACAATAAAATTTTAAGTTAACATAAAATTAATAAGTATTTAGTTAAAATAAGTTCTAGTTAAAATTTACTAAGATATTAATAAATTTGGAAAGGCATATACCCTTTTAAGAAAGGCTTACGATATCCTTATATTGGAAATCGAAAACTTTATTAATTAAAAATACTGTTTCAAATAGCGGTAAAAGGTGTTAATGATACTATTAGCTCTAACAGACTTATACTAACTTTATTAGTATTTGGGGTTAATACGCATATAACAGCTGAATTGCCACTTTTATTAAGTTCCTAAAAATGTGTTATAATATATAGCAAAGCTTTAAAAAGACTAAAAAAGGAATCGGTATGCCGGCAGGTTAATAATACTTTTAACACTAAAAACGAACCTTGAATAATAGATATTATTTTATTCCTCCTTAAAAATAAAGTTCCTACGTAATGCGAGTCAAGTAAATAGGATGAACCATAAAATATTTTAAGTATTACTTACTTAAACGTAGTGGTTAAAATTATTAACGGCCCTGTAACTTTTCGAGTTATATAGGTTAGACCATGCTGAAAACCCTTCGGGCTCTTTAAGTTTAATGAAATATTTAACGCCGATAATTTCCGAGTCGAGCGAATGAATGAATATAACTTTTCCAAGCCGATTATTAACAAATCAATAAAATGTCGACGGTGTAAACGACTACCTAAAAGGAGGATATATACTGAAAAAGAGGACGATAGAGATTATAGACCCGGTAAAATGTATACAACAATGTAGGTATTTTAAAAAGAAAAGTTTAACGGAAAACTTCTTTTTAAGTTATATATTGAAGGTAAAATTAATATATTAGGTAAGCCCTTCAAGGAAAGTAATTAAGTTGAAATTAATGGCCTTTTATCACGAGTGGTTATATAATTTTTATCGTTAACGTAATTGAAAGGTTAAGGTATTACTATTTTTTAGTCGAGGATAATTTACAAAATCAAGGGTAAAATCACGAACCGACCGTATGAAAAGTTACAGCTAATCGCTTAAGAATACAATAATAAAGGTAAAGATTAAATACTAACTTAATCTTTTATAATTTAGTGTTGGTAGGCTTTGGACGTTACAACGTTGTCGATTCGATTGGTCTTCTAAGTAACAGTAGTATTGCGTGATCAGATGGTGGATGTATTGTTCTAGGTTTGGCAGACTGCTAGCCGGTCTGCACTGTAATTTGTATGTCCAATTGCTTGGCCCGTGCCCTAGAGTGAAGTGCAGCGTACTGCACTCGACTTACACCCAATGCGGTAAGTTTTCACAAAGCAATACACTTGCAGTACAGTCAACTTTACTGTAAGTAAAATTGACCTACTGCACTGCATGTAGTATTATTCCAACATTTAGAAAATTAGCTAGCATTTGATCGTTGCTATTACTGCTAGTTTGACTACTAATGCAAAAGGTTAATTCTGACTTAATAACCGGAATATCACGTAAATATACACGTAATCTGCTACTAATCTTTAACGAATTTTATTATTAAATTTATTAAAAGAATTAAGAAATAGGTTTCCAGCCAATACAATGATACGATTTATTAAGCCTTTATACAGATTGGTTAAGGTAGACGTTTAATAGTTTCTGACATACTAGGCGTATTTCAAAAATCGACTTAGTATAAAGATTTTAGCCTTTAACTTGTATTTATTCATTATAAAAGGCAAAAACTTTAATATTATAGATATATAACTTAACGATATCCTTATTTTCAGCAATACTAAATTTGTAACAATAAAATAACTTATTATCAAAAAGTTAGGTCTTTAAAAGTATAAACTAGTTAAAACGTTAATTAAAAGTATATAACTTAACTTTAATTAATAATTAATTCGTATCTATAGTGTTAAGGTTAAAAACGGCCCTTATATTAACTTACGTTAAAAGAGATAGGTTATAAGTTTAACGATTATCAATAAGACCGACTAAGTAAGATTACAAAGGTATTTAAAGTGAAGAGCATGTGTAACTTATATCGTTATATTATGTTAACCAGAAGTATTATACGACTTTTTCATTATAATATAGGTATAAAACCTATAAAACAAAGATTTTAATAAGTTAAATAAACGGATTTAGTAGTGAATGAACTATATGAAAAGAGGAATTAATATAGTTTTTGTAAATTTGACGAAGGCGAAACTGATAATTTTTACAAACGAGTTATTTGTTAATAATACCAACCTTATATTGTAAATCGGTTTCCTAATAATATTCGTTAACAAGGATAAGTTTAAAGGGCAATGTACGATTGCCTAAAGCCTTATATATTAGATATTTATTAAATGTAAACGTATAATCCAGAGTATATTTACCTTAAATGTTTACTGTATAATAATAAGCTTTAATATTAGTATAGTAACCAATGGTATATTAAGAATTATTACTAAATAGTTAAAATCATTACCGATACTTTCAGTGGTATATACCGATTCCCGAAGCTTTTACGAATGTTTATTAAATTTAGATATGATTAATGAAAAACGACTAATAATAGACGTAATATCGTTAAAAGAGGTATAGGAAGCATGGAAAATCAATACGTTTCGGTAGATTAACAGCGAAGATAATCTTTCCGATACCATGACTAAATCTACCCTTAATAACGCTTTGGAAAGGTTTGTGGATAGTAATACGTTGACTATACTAATTGAGGGATACGTAAACAGCCTGGTACGTGTCGTGGGGAAATAGGGTTGCTTTAAAAACTGGAAAACCGCAAGGGTAATGGTGGCGATAATAGTAGTCTAAACTACTAGTAAGAGGTACGTAAGTGGTGGCGTACCTAACTTGCGCAAGTTTGTGGCGAAAGATTTGTGTACGGGAATTGAGGAATGGAGGTCTTGGAAGGGTGAAGTAAAAGGGCTACAAGGAGCTGTAATTGAGATTGATTTCAGTATAGATTCATCGGAATTGATAAGGGTCTGGCTTGTTTTAGCTTATGGATTGAGGAGGGGTTTTAAAGGTTGCCACCAATTAATAGCAAGCCATGTTGGCGTGTAGGTATAAAAAAAAGCCGCTAGTATTGGAATAGCAGTCAAATGCAATACAGTTAAGTCAACTTTATTTGGAGTAAAGTTGATTATACGTACTGCAAATTGACTATAGTTTATGAGACTACACTGCAAGTGCAGTGCAGTAGGTGCCCACTTCAAAATGGGGCACAGGCTAAAGCTTTTGGCTATACAAATTAGTGTGCAGACCGGCTAGCGGTCTGCCAAGCTTAATACTCACACATCAATGAACAATATCAACGCAGTACCAGTTACTTCGACCACAGTGATTCAAATCGACTACGTTGCAACGATAAAGGCCTATCAACAATCTCTGTAACAACGGCTTCCGATAATTTTACTAGCTAATTAAATATGATTTATAACATTATATATGGCAAGTTTCTCATCAGTCTATTATTAATGGCTTTTATAGTATTGGAGAAAGCTTTGTACCATTTTTCGAGTCTTTTGTATTTACGTTTATAAATATATTCTTATTGTCAATTTTGAATAAATTTTATAAACCCTTTAATTAAGCCCATAAAAATAATTAAATATACAGACGTATTTATCATTTTCATTCCTCTTTTAGCAGAAAAATCAAAAATAAAAAGCTTTTAAAATATATCGCGTTATTTAAGTAACATATCTTAATGTAGCCAAAGATATATGTAGTAGGTTTTGAAGTCCGATATATCTCTGCGCCTATTGATTTACTTATAGCTTAGCAAAACAAAAATCGCTAAAATTAATCGATTACAAAATGTAAATAGGTTTCGCTACCGGTTTTTAAGTTTAATTTTACCCATAAAATCTATTCTCACGATATCCATTGATTTTATAGCCATTAGAAGTACGAAGTTTGCGTTAATAAACTTAACTGTGATGGATAATGTATATAATTTATACGTTCTGACATATTATTTAACATTGATATAACACGTTAACTACTATAATATTCCCTTTAACTTCTAAAAAGTCGAGGCTACATTGAAACAATTATAGAAATTGTAAAACTATTTTAATAACCAAGATATCTTATATTTTGTTTAATAAATAGCGTGTTATTCTCTTCATTTTTGTCCTAGTAATACATAGTTTTAAATATAAAATTGTAATAAATCGCGTTTTACCTTTTTTTCTACTTATACTAGTAAATACTCAATTATTTTATAACCGTTCATTAGGTAACCTATCATATTTCTTTACGGATTCGGTTTGTCAATATATACGGTTGCCATTATTACGCCTGGTTATAGTATTCGTCCTAGACTTAACATTTTTATAATCAAGAGAATTCCTATTCCTAGTTTTTTCAACATCGCTGGTCTCGCAAATAACATTCTCCCACTATTCATGGTAATTCTCTCATGTCTAATTTTCCTATATCTGACCTTAAAAATTTAACAATTAGTCCCAACAATCTCAAAATCCCGTTCACGATTTTCGTGTCAAATATTCCAAAAACATTATTCTACTACACTATTCTCCTTGTAGGTATTATTGAACTCTTTAATAACGAAATGAGGTTCGTATAGTCAGTATGAATTATTGTTAAGAGAGGTAATTCAATTACTTATGGACTTGTTTCCTTCAACTATTTTACTATAGCTAGTACTTCCCCTTTACCGATAGTATATCGCGTTTCGATATCATTTAGTTTATAGGTAAAAAAGGCTATAATTCTTGCGTAAGGTATTAACTTATTCATAATATTAGTATTTGTCGGCAATCTATTTAACTGGAAAACGATACTATCGATCCCTTTRCCAGATGTATTTGTGGCGAGGTGATAGTAAATCGAGCGATTTGAAGTTGTTACGACATTTTGCTAAATTTCTAGGTATACAGTAACAAAAGTCTAGGTACGTTCCATTTTCCACTGACATTTTTAGAAATTTACTGTATTTGTTGTGAAACTTTCCTTATTAAATTCGTTTTTGTCATCTTTTCAATATATAATGTTTTCAGAATTATCGCTTATAATGCACTACCAGGTATGTATCTTGCGATATAAGGTATAATGTAAATATAGATATTACTATATACCCCTACAGCTAGTATACATAGGTCAAGTGGCAGTGCACTATATTGCAAGGTGCACTCCTGCAGAGTGCACGATAATGTGTCACACTACAGGTTGTACTCTTGCAAGGCGTAAAGTGCATTATGCGTGGAGCGGTCTGGAAGGGGTATTCTGGAGCGTATGGCAAAAGGGCTACTGCTCAGATAAGAGGTTTATAACCTCACACCCATAACGTGCACTCTCTGAAATACTTCTTTCGAATTTACCTATCTATCTTTTACTAGAATAACAATTTTTCTACTTATTATTTGTTTACATTTACGTAAATTAAAGACATTACCTATACTAATTAGTAGCTGATTAGATCGATTATAAATGGTCAAGGAAAAAAAAAGATGAACCGAAGTAAAGTACATATAACGAAATGTTATAGCGGTCCTAACTGTTTTTGGTTTACTATTAGGCTTTATAAAAACAATATGAGAGTATAAAACTACGCGGCAACACCTTTGAAACTCGAAGCGTAATAAGACTATAAAATCCGGAGTAATTTTAAGAAAAATTACTTTAGTACGATATTATTAATGAGTTAGTGTACTATTTATTAAAAACTACATTAATTTAACCGTTAACTTGTTTTAAGGCTTTAAAAGTATCCGGGAACTTTTCAAAAAGCATTGTTTTTACGTATTAGGCTATGTAAACAAAGAACACCAAGTTTCAAAACCCTTCATTAGGACCCATCCGATTTAAATATAATACCCAAATCGTTTACGAAACCCAAAAACGGCTACGAATACAACATCCATGCCGCTCGTTAAATTTAAAAACAGTTGCGACTACAACACCCATACCGTTTACAATTACTAAGAACGGCTATAACATGGTAATCTGGACCTCTTACCAAATGTAAACTAAGATCTATACACCGGATTATATAATACACCCCCCTATATCCATATTTTCTTTCCTTTTTTTATATTTGCCCTATTTATCTTTTTAGATTCGCCTTATGTATTTTAATTTTGGTATTTACAACGTTTAAAAATGTTTAGCCATTCAGTCAAAATAATGTGGATATTATTATATACCTTAATAGATAGTATATTTAGGTGGCAGTACATTACGCTATAAGATACACTCCTGTAACATAACACGATCACGTGTCATGTTACAGGCTATACTTTTGCAGCGTATATGATAACGTGATACGCTGCAAATTACAATCTCATGCGTGAAGCGATCTAGAAGGGGCGTTCCAGAGTGGTACATTCTAGGTGAGGGCTTATAAGCTGTCACCTGTGGCGTGCACCTCTGGATACTTCTTCTTGGATCATCTTGACTTACTTTACTACAATACCAATCATCTTTTGATTACTTTTCTACTTGCTTTATTTCACGTAAATAAGTACTTAGACCCTACCGACACTAATCAGTAGCCGACTCAGTCGACTACAGACAGCCTAGGAAAGAAGAGACAAACACACATTAAATACCTATAGTGGGATGCTGTAACGGTTCTAACTGTTTGTGCTTTAACATTTCGTTTTTACAAGAATTACATGCCGACGTATATAAAAACTATAAGGACTGAGTGACTTGAAAAAGAAAAACTTTAGCACGATATTATCAACCCTTGTTTGGTACTTTATTTGTTAAAAGCTCCGTTACACCACTATTAACCCTTATTTGGCGCTTTGATGTACCCAAGCACTTCTTGGAAAACGTCTTATCACGTATCAAGCCATATAAGCCAAAACCACCAAGTTTCGAAACCCTTTACTAGGACCTATCTGAATTATTCCAGCAAATTCGGTTACGTATTAACAAACAACCCGATAGCTTTACCAAATTTGGTTACATACTAAAAAACCAACCGATCCCTCTCCTAAGTTTTGCTACGGTACACCAATACGGACAGACCACCGCACACCGGATCACACACTACGCTTTCCTACATATACATACACTTTACCCTACTCACATTCCTTTTACCTTACCTAATTCCCTACGATTCACCTTGTTTTTTTTTTTCGTTTTCCTTGCTTGTTTTAATCTAATTTGAGTTTTCCCAGCCGCTTGGCTAGTGTAACCCTACTAAGCGCTAGTAAAACCTTCTTGCGTTCTCCTTAATTTTACGTTCGCTTTGTTTTTTTTTTTCGTTTACCCTACTTGTTTTAAGATGATTTAAGTTTTTCTAGCCGCTTAACTAGTATAATGTTACTAAGAGCTAGTAAAATCTTTCCGTATTCGCTTTAATTTTACGTTCGCCTTGTTTTTAGTTTCGTTTGCACTGTGTATTCTAAGTTGAGTTGAGTTTTCTTAGACGCTTAGCTAATATAACGCTACTAAACGCTAGCAAACCCTTTCCGTGTTCGCCTTACTTTTACGTTCGTTTTATTTTTAATTTCATTTACCCTGTTTGTTTTGAATTTATTTAAGTTTTCCTCATTTTTTTAACTAAAGTGACGCTACTAAACTTTACTTATTTAAGACGCCAACTATAGCCCAAAAACCAATAATACCGAAGGTAGCTAGCGTTTACTTCTATCTTTTGATCGTACACGTAGGAATTAAAAAGGCTATGATACATGAAATCGACCTGTGCCTTTGGGATAACACTATCGATTCGCCAGTTGAGGAACTTGAACCCTATGTCGCCAACACATGCATTTTGGCCGCCATATTTCGCTATTGGGATAAGGAATTCCAAGGACCTGATATATTAGATGATTTTTACAAAAGATTTTCGAATCAGACGTTAGGCATATGACAAATAGTAAACCTATCTATTTTTACAGCCTTACGAATTCGTTTACGAAAAGGAAGAATTAATACTCTAGGAGGTAGGAATGGCCTCCTTATAAAAACCCTATTTGAAATAGAATAACTTTTCGATTTGCTAGACTGGAAGGATGAAGATTTGTACCTTACAAACTTTGTAACGGGGTGTTATCTTACGAAACAAAAGAAACTATTGTTAAAACAAGGGGGACGAGGCGTAAAACAACCTAGTTCTATATCTATACCCCAAGCCAGGAGTAGGAACCATAAGGAGGAAAAACGACTACATTTCTAAAGAGGAAAAGAACTGTCAGGAAAGGAAGGCATGTATGGACCACAAGGAGAAAAAGGACTGCCAGAGAAAGAGGTCCTATATAGGCTAGAAAGAGGAAAAGGACTGCCAGGGAAGGAAGGCCTATGTAGGCTACAATGAGAAAAAATACTGCCAGGGAAGGAAGGCCTATGTAGGCCACAAGAAAGAAAAAGATTGTCAGGAAAGGGAGGCCTATGTGGGCCACAAGGAGAAAAAGGACTACTAGGGATGTAAGGCCTGTATATACAGTCCAGGCTTCAGCTTTAAGATAAGGAAGAGCTAGCTACATATTTCTGGCCACAACCTCAAAACGAAGGAGGGCTACAAAAGGTAAAGAAAGAAGGCCTAAATACACAGTTGGGGCCGTAACCTCAAAAAAGAAAGAGGCTGCAGGAAAAGGAAGGCTTATGTGTGCAACCCAAACCACACTTTCAGGAAAAGAAAGGAAAAGGGCTACAGGAGGAGAAAAAACCAGATCTGCTACGGATATAATCTCCAATCGACCATGAATCACAAGATCTGCTACGAATACAACAAATGCACCGCTCGCCTAATTCAAAATCGGCCACAATTACAACACTAACACCGATCGCTTTATCAAAATCTGCTACACTATACTAATCCGAGCCGATATTTCAGAAGGAGGAATAGCTAAATACTTTATATGCAATTAAGCTTTCACAAAAATACAAAAGCGCTCCTGTCACTACAGAACCAAGCCACCTACATACGGAAACAAGTTACCTAAAGCAGTATATCAACACTGCTTTCACCTACATAAAACACCCTAAATTACGTATTTGAAATATGTACGTTGTTTTTAACACTTGCTACAACTATCGACGTTATGAAAAAGATCACATAATCTAATCCGTAACATCACTGCTTTACTATAAGTAAAAGAAACTAAGCAAAAGAAAAAGAAGAAAAGAAAAGAAGTTTTACCTGGAACGATAACATACATTACTATTACTACTGGATACGGAATATTACATACTGTCATTATTAACTAATAATATCGCTATTATACAACTCATACAGACCGCACCACTTATACTGTCACTACTGGATTACGGATACAAACCAAAACTATACTGTCATTACTAAATACGAAACGCATAAAAAAAGATTGCCTGTATGGATATTATTATTTACCTTCATAGATAGTATATTTTGATGGCAGTATATTACGTTGTAAGGTACAATCCTATAACATGATACGATTACGTATTGTGCTACAGGCTATACTCTTGCAGTATATATGATAACGTGACACGCTGCAGATTACAAGATCATGCGTGTAGCAATCTAGAAGGGGCGTTCAAGAGTGGTACGTTCTAGGTGAGGGCTTATAAGCCCTCACCTGTTGCGTGCACCCCTAGATGCTTCTTCTTGGATCATCTTGACATACTTTACTACAATACCAATCATTTTTTGATTACTCTTCTACTTTCTTTGTTTTATGTGAAAAAATACTTAGACCCTATCGACAAATATAGTTAGTAAACGTTACCAAAACTAATTTAAAACTTTTAGCTAGCCTATAGTTATGTTTCGTTTACATATTATTCTAAACTTTAGTTATACTAATCAGCCTTGATAACTTTACTTTAATTGCTTTGTTATTTTTTTTTTTTGTATTTGTTGTTTGTAAAACTAATTACCCTAAACTTTAAGATCTAAACGCATTTAAATTCAATCACAGCGCGAAACCACCAATTTTCACCGCTTTAAATATTACAGGTACACATAGACTACTAACCCTAAATACACGATAGCTTTAACAGTAACGAATTCGATAAAGATTAACGAATACATGGAGTTTATTTTTATATATACGTCGTTTCATAGTAATATTTTGAATCATTTGGACTTTAACCTATAGAATAATAAAATCGAGGCATTAGTGGAGGAATTGAACCTTTATGTGGTAAATACGTATGTTATTAACATGGTTTTTAATTATTGTAGCGGCGAAACTAAAGGATGCAATTTGTTCGACGATTTTATGAAGGACTTTACAGACTAGACGCCGGACATTTAACGTATAGTCGATGGTACGATTTCAAAAAGACTACGAAAACAACTACGAAGTAAAGGTATTAATACAACCGGTAAAAAAATAACCGCATTATAAAATCCTTATTAATAAAGATTAAGCTTATATGAATGCCAAAGTTGATAAACGATAAAGTGATAAAAGTAAAGGTTATAAAAGGATACTAATTGAAAAATCGTCAGGAACGCTTACTCAAAGTAACGGATCAGGAATGGGTAAAGCCTTCGTAGATAGAAATAAGACGTTTAATAAGGCTAAACTCCCGCTGTGAAGCGGAAAAGAATCTGGAGGAATCGATGGAAGAAAAGGAAGTATCATAACCGTTGGAATAGTATTGCATGCAGTGCATTAGGTCAACTTTACTGTCAATAAAGTTGACCGAACTGTAAGTGTATTGCTTTGTGTGGAGACTTACCGCATTGGATATAAGTTAAGTGCAGTACACTGCACTTCATTCTAGGGCACAGACCAAGCAACTGGCCATACAAATTACTATGTAGACCGGCTAGCGGTCTGCCAAACCTAAAACAATTCATCCACCATCTGACTATGCAATACTACTATTACTTCGACCAATCGAATCGACAACGTTACAACGTCTAAGGCCTACCAACACTGATAAGTGTTTGTCTGCTTATTAGGTTAAGTACAAATAATCTAAGTAGAAGAAGAAGCTACTTTCCTGTTACGCTTTACATTAACAACGACGGTTAAGGTAAAGGGAAGATTCTTACAAAAGGTCTCTACTACTACGTCGGTTTTTATAGCAGTAAGTAAAGAAGACTTTTAGGCTGCGTCGGTTTTTACGGTAGATTAGAAGTAGCGACGGTATCTCTATTAATAATACCAAAGAAATCTTTACTAAAAATCATTTTTAAAGACGTCAAAATTAACTGCTAGAAGTCTTAATGTTTAGAAAGTTGGTAAACGGCTAAGTCAGTACTACTACGGGTGATATTACTGTACAGAAAAACGACTAAGTCCTTACGTCAAATAACTTTTTAACCTTCGCCCTTTACCAATAACAAACGATCTCCAACCTAACCCTTTACACCAAATATCTGCCTATACTTTACCTTTTTTTACCCCCTACATCACCTTCATTGTTGAGTCCTCTACTTTAAGTAAAAACGCCAAGTCGCGCCAAGAAAACCACATCGCACGACCTTATGCTAAGTTATCAAGTTACCAAGTTCACACGCGACTTTACGCCAAAACACCAAGTCCCTAAGCCCATAGATCACAAAATACCTCGCCCTACGCATCCCACACGTTCTACACAAGCCAAATTATCAAAATAACTCCAAGCTAGGAATTGATAAAGAAAGTCAAAGCCTTCGGATCAGTTTTTACCAAGTCTTATAACCACGACCTTTGGGGATACAATATCGATGAGGAATTAACTGAAAAGCATTTGACTAACTTCAGCGGCTATTTTATTTTAAAATATAATAACTGTAAAGATTTCAACCGCGCTTTCTGCAAATATCGCCAATTTTTTGACGATTGAACTATTAGTATGTAAAAGGCAGTTTAAAAGACCGTTAAGTACAAATTAAAAGCCAAATTTGAGCGTTAAAGAATTTACGTATCAAAAGAAAACTTTAATAAACTAGTAAAACGCCCTTAAGACCTTGAACCTTAAGATCATTAGGGAAAAAGAAAAGATGTTGAAGGATTTTAACGCCTATACACGCGCTTTAAGTAACCGTTAATTTACCCTTAACTAATTTAAGCCCTTTTATATGTTAGCGATAACGAACCTATTAACTTATTCGGAAATTTAAAACCCCTACGTAATAATGCGGAGTATGTTCTTAGCAGCGGTAAAACACGTAAAGTAGCAGACACTAATGCGGCCAAAAGTATTGATATTGATGTTTTACATCAGTTAATTAAGTAAGATTATCATGTCTTTTAAAACCTTTAAATACCTATAGTCCCTTAGTAATTTAATCGCCAAATCCCTTAGAAACCTTCACTCTTTCGACTCGTCTATATACGTAAACCTATTATAGGTCCTACTACAAAGCTTTATCCGTTGGGCTAGGCGACTGATAATTACCCCTAACACCATACCTCAGAAGTTTCAAGGTTTAGACTACCAGGAAATACTATTTAAGGCTAGGATAATTACCGCGACCTTCTGCTAAGGCTTATTAATATGGTTAATATTAATTATAAATTACTTACAGACTTTTCCAAAATCTGGGATAATATAAATAAATATAATGAAAAGTCTTACAACCTTCTCGACACTAAGATAATACCCTTTTTAAACATTTGCAAGTGAATAAAGGTATCTTTTTATGTTTTTTACTCACTATTTCCCAGAATCTTCAGAAGGTACACTAAATACCACTATCTAACCTTCTTAACTAACGCTACTACATTTTGCGAAATTTATGATAGTATAAAGGATCACTTCGAATACGACGTTAACCTTACGTAATATAATATAAACTAGACCACTACGAGGTAAACTACGATAATAACAAAAAAAAAAGAAAATGCTAATAAATATACTTAACTAAATAATTAACAAGTTAATATTATACCAAAAATCAATAGAGAAAGCCCACGTTAGTGAGGCTATACTTCGTTAGAAGGTACGGGTAACAGTTACGGGCGTTAACACGTTCGAATGCGCCCTACAATGTCTAAATACCACCTACGAAGACTTTTTTAACCAGTTGTGTTCCTTGCTTACCACCGTAATAATATGTATACAAAACTCGTTTGGTATATACTTCCAAGTCGGTAACTTTATTAACGTAAATAAAGAAAACATAATAGTAATTAACTACGTTGACCGCAAGTACGGGCGCCTATAACGCCTAAATTTTGGCCTATTGACCTTAACCTTAACCTAGAGGCAATAATCACGTTAACACTAATACAATTTAAAAGGACCTGTTAATCGTAAGCATTATCGTCTTAATAATAGCAAAATATGTCAAATATATGGAAAGTCTGACTATTAGTTAACTAGACACCCCCCCACCGAATGTAATAATAGAAAAAGAACATACCACGTTTAATACCCTATTGCTTTTAAACAAGACTACTTAAACCAAATCGCAAACTTCGAGGGTAATGGGCCAATTAACGTTACCAACGCCCCTAAGTAGATAAAGTAACATGAAAAAGATACTATTCCCAATACGGCGTAATAACTAGTTGACCACGCCTTCTTATACCTTTTAGGTTGTAAAGACCCTTATCTTTACCTTAACCAAGCCCTTAACCCCTTATACATCTTTAACTTTTGCGATCGTTACACAAACCATACGTTTTAAGGTATAATGCCAAACACAGGGGTAACAAGATACTTAACAAAAGGCTATTAACAGTACGTAGTACTACAAAAGAAAGGTATTACGGTTACCGAAATTAATCGTTACAATGAGGGTAATGCTAAAGTTAACTTTGTTTAAGGTGAAAACCTATCGTTATTAGAGAAAAGGGTAATTTAAACTATTATAAGTGTAATTACGTTCCACATCCTTAAGTTCCTTACCCCTTTTTTACTTTATCTAAAGGATATAAAGACTCTCGGCATCAACGTCGACGTTAATATAAACGAACTAATTAAAAACGGTTAAAGGTTTTTACTCGTCCTGAAGTAAAGCCACCTATGATTTTATCCTTAAGGCCAGGAAGCAGTGGTATTGAACCTAACGAAGCCAAAAATACGTTAATTACACCAGCTATTAAATTATCCAATCGTTAATAAATTATATAAAGTCTTAAAATCTGTAAAGCATAAAGAAATAAAATATTTTACTCTAAAATCTATTAAAAGACTTTATCACTAATGCTAAACATATACTCAAACCTTTCGGAGATTTTAGTTCAAATGAAAGAACAATGAGGATTTCAATTACGAAATCTTCGTTAATATATTTTACTTAGATAACAAACTTATCCTTTACGTTGTTAATTTCGCAACCTCTTTTTATAGAGCCAAGTTTCTATAGTTCCTTTCGACAAAGTATACGTAGAAAATATTAAGGATATTGTAAATTAACACGTATCTAGACTTAATTAACGTCGTCGTTTACGATGTTAATACTAACTTTAAGGCGGCGGAATTTCAGAAGAGATGCTAAAATAATAAATATCTAATATAAACAGGTACATATAGAAGCCTACTAAAGTATCAGAAATGTTAAAAGGGCATATGCCTTATTTCGCGAAACGTAAAGTATCCTCAAATTAGAAATTATAAGTTTTACGGATTCAGAGGCACGCCTAAAAATAGCAGTAAAAGGTTTAAATAATACTGTAGGCCCTAACGGCTTGGTACCAACACTACTGGTGTTTGTAGCGTACCTACGTTTAACGAATAAATCTTTGCCTTCGGCAAGTATTTAAAAACGTATTACGGCTTATAGTAAAGCTTTAAAGGAATTACGAAAAAAATCGGTACGCCGCCAGGTCAATAACGCCTTTAACACCAAGAACGGTTCATTAACTATCGATATGCTTATTTTTCCACTACGAAATAAAGTCTTCGTGTGGAGGGAGCCAGGCAAATAGGAGAACCCATATAAGATATTAAGTATTACAAACTCTGAAGTAGTTGTCGAAACTAATAACGGTTCCGTACCTTTTCAGACTACTTAGGTTAAGCCCTATATTAGGAATAATGAAAATAAAAACCCTTAAACCCTTTAAGCTAAGCAACCTAACCAATACGAACCTCCTCTATCTATTATTGATAAGCTGATGAAATATCGCTGGCGCGAACAACTCACAAAGAATAAAAACGTTAAAAAGGAGGAATACATACTGAATCGTTTTTACAATACTGTTTAGGTTAAAAAAAAGTATAACGAAAACTTAGTAGTAAAACTTAGTATATAAAGAATTATTAAAACCTTCTGCAAACCTTTTAAGGAAAGTAACAGGATCAAAATCGATGGTTTATAAACTCGAAAAGTTATATAATTCGTACCAAAAACCAACCTTAATCTTTAAAACCCGAACGTCACGATTTTTAAGTCGAAAAGTATTTACGAAGCTAAAGGTAAGACTACAGGGTGTCCGTAAGAAAAATCACGACTAATTGCTTAAAGATACGGCGATAAAGGCAAGGACTAGATCCTTACGTAGTTGCTAACAGTTTAAAAGATTAGCCAGCGCCTAATAATTGCTTTGATATCAATTTTATTAGCTAGACCTAAAGGCAAGTTTATACTTGATAACTGTAATATGACGTAGGCACATACAGAGTTAATAACGGATTTGTAAGGATGGTACTACTAAAACTACTATAGGATTTATGTATTGTTTACCTTTTAAAAACGGTAATACAGTATATTAAACCATTATATAAACTTGTTAAAACGTGTGTTTTTAATTTGTAACTTATCAGTCATAATTTAAATCTTGGTTAACGATAAAGTTTTTAATATACGATTCGTATTTACTAGTAACGCAAAAGAATGACTTCGGTATAATAGGTATATGAACTAACGATACCCTTTTCGTCAGAACAGTTGGCTTGATAACATTGGAATAACAAACGATTAAGGACTTTAAGTTCTAAAATTTTAAACCGGTAACAGAGTTAACAAAAAATACCTAACTTAACTTTAAAAGATCGTTAATCCGTATATTTGGTGTTAATATTGGCTTTAGTTTTCGCCAAAAGGGTTATGGCATTATTTTAGCTATAATCGACAAAACTGACGAGGTTAGGGCCTAAAAGTACTTGGAATAACGTGTTCTAAACAGCTATATTGCTACATTATGCCAACCGGAAGCCTTTGACGATTTATCCATTGTGGTACAAATATAAATACTAACGGATAATGATTTGAATTGGCTAAATAAAAGATTCGAGTAAAAAATGCGAAATCTAAACCGCGGGATTAATATAATGTTGATTAATTATTTTGAAAGCTAAGTAGATAATCTTTAGAGACGTTTTTTTTTTACAAATAATACCAATTTATCTTTACAGATCGGTTTCCTAATAAACTTTGTTAACAAAGATGAGCTAAAAAAAATAGTAATATCGGAACCTTAATTTACTAAACCTCTGTTAAGTATAAAATGATTAAATGAAACGTATTAATTTTAAAAGTTTACGGTATAATAGCGGGTTTCGACGTAGGTATAACAATATGGGAAATCCTTAACATTATCACTATGCAGCTAAAGATTCCTTCTATCCCAGTGATAATTTGTACGAACTCAAAGAGTCTTTTCGAATACCTTTCGAAGCTCGTGACCACCTATGAAAAACGCCTGATAATTGATGTAATGGCACTCCGTATAGCCTATGAAGGGAAGTAGGTTAAGAAGTTTCGATAAATCGATAGCAAGGACAACCTCGTAGATATCATGATAAAAGCGACGCTAAACAAGGCTTTGGAAAGGTTTGTAAATAGAAATAGGCTGACTATACGTATTGAGTGCTACGTTAATAGGCCGCCTAAAAGGCCCAGGTCACGTGGCGGCGAATAGGATTGTGTTGGCAAATTGAAAGACTGTTAGGGGATTGATAATAGTAATATATTTAAGTGATACAGTTAAAGTAAAAACTCGTAAAGACCTGTGACGAAAAAACTTTTTGTTGGAATTGATAAATGTAGGACTCGGAGCGGTGGAATAATTAAGGCCAAATAAGATCAATATGCATGTAAGTGCATGCAATTTAGTATGGAAAACAACTAAAATAGACAGGAGTCTAGCTAGTTGATGAGGAGGTAATTCAGTAGTAACTGGAAAATATTGGTTAGCCATACTGGCGTGCTCGCACAAACAAAAAATCTGCCAGTGTTGGAATAGTATTACATACAGTACAGTAGGTCAACTTTACTTTTAATAAAGTTAACCGAACTGCAAGTGTATTTCTTTGTGTGAAGACTTACCGCATTGGGTGTAAGTTGAGTGCAGTACGTCGTACTTCACTCTGGGGTACGGGCTAAGCAATTGGCTATACAAATTACTGTGTAGACCGGCTAGAGGTCATCCAAACCTAGAACAATTCATCCACTATCTGACCATACAATACTACTGTTACTTCTACCAATCGAATTGATAACGTTGCAACGTCTAAGGCCTACTGACAGTAACGATTATTTACTATAAAAGTTAAATAAGAACCCTCTCCAGAACGTAATTTTGAATAAAAACCAAGATAAAATCATACCCTGAATACCGTTAACAGTTAACTTAATTACGAATAAAACGGTCCGAATGGCAAAAACTCCCCGTTTCAAAAATTGATAAGCGGTATAAAACGCTAATACGTACCTTATAAACTAATACTTACTAACTACAACCCTTATTCTAATCTCTCACCGCACCACTTTCCCACTAATAGAAACGACCTTATCAAGCTTACTAACTTGTCAGACTTTGGGATAGAGACGAAAACTATAACGGTGAATTATACGATGTACTCGATAATAAGATACGTATTATACTTAATATATATAGAAGACTGGATATTAAACCATTTGAATTTAACATTATTTTACCCGATATATTATTTAGGAAAATATAAAAGTAGTATATATTTTATATTAAGTACGTAAATACGTTTATAAAATGTTATAGCGGCTTAAAATTACACTTCGATATAAAAATCAACTACAAACTTTACAATAGGGACCAAACGAGTATAACCTGGAAATTAGTGAAAAATTAGTATAAAAACACCAATAAAAACCTATAGGAAGTCTTTACCACTTTGTGTTTCTAAAGTGTTAAAAAACCTTTAAACCTGAATAAAAAGGTAATAAACTGTTTATTTAGGTAATAATAAAAGTATATTGTCAAAACCCAAATTTCGACCTTACACTATTTAAACCAGAAAAATACGAAGAAAACTTTTGTATGAGTTTTAAAACATCGTTCAAAATCTTTATATGCCGATAATAGAGCCTCGGATAGGTATTTATAGTGAATAAAACGAAAGGCTAAGGCTAAATTATCAAAGTCAACATCACCGAAATAATTTACCACGTTTTAAATTGAATGTTTAAAGTATACTAAAAGTAAAGTAAACTCCCTTACTACACTTACTAAAAGAAGATATATTAAGGAGAAAGACCTGTGAATATAGGGAAAGGTAATTATAATCGAAAACAATCATACGGTTAAGGATAAAACATACCAAAACTATAGTAATACCTACAAATAAGTATACGAACCCCCCCGGATTTATAAAAGCGTTATATCATATACAGTAAAATCGGCTATTAGTTTACTAACCACTTAATTGACGAATAAATTCGGATTAAACGAAAATTTTAAACCGATTATACATTTAAAAACCGGATGAAAAATAATTTTTCAGTATATGTAACCGAATACGAAGGCGCAAATAAAAAGTTTAACGCCTACCCCTATAAATACACATTCGGAGAAAAAAACTCTAAAGGTAATAATACTTACTTAATATCTTGAGATGAGGAAACCGCATAACGTAGTTTATAAACTTGAAGAACGCCTCTTTTTTGTATATTATGAGCCTAGATTACGTAAACGGAGTATTGAACGCCTATATAACGTTACAATTGACGTGTTTAAATAGATGAAGCAACAGATTTTAAGGTATTACATCCGATACTAGTATAGTCGAAATTTTAACGACCGGAAAATGACAATTCGATGCGCTTATAACGAAGTTTAAAAAGTTTTGATTGAATTAAATAGAATAATATCGAAAATTTATATTTAGTACAGTCAAAACATTGTTATTTGGAACGGTTGTTATAAATACAAGATTTAAACCAATCAAGTTTTATGTAATAGACTTTCAAACATTATTTTTTTATTAAGTAATATAAATAAACTCGGAGTTAAGGTTCGAAAAACGACTAATTGGCTTATTTGCGACTCAGATAATATATATGTATCGCTTTAATTTAAATTAGGCTACTTATAGTTTTCCCCTTAAGTACGTATAATTAAGACTGTTTACTTAACGTAATCGAAATTACGGATATTATACCACCGATTCGAATACCCGATTACAAAATGCCTTTTATGATTATTTTACGTCGTAGGCTATACAAATATTTTATGTAATGTATTTCAAGTTATAAAAAAGTTTTGCTATAAGTCCTAGTTATATGTGTAAATCTTACTGTAATTAAATTTACGGTTTTAAAACATTGTAAACTTTAATTAAAAAGTAATTATTAATATTATGTATTTAAATACCTAACTGGTACCTAATTCTATCGACGCGGCAATATTATTTCAAGTTGTTAAATTTATACGTAACGCTTTCATTATAAATTATTAACACTCTTTTTTTAATTATCAGTGAAACGTCCATTTAACGCATTTGAACTGGATTATTTACGATGATATTATAGCTTTTAACTTAATAAAACGGCGTACCAAGGTTAGAATAGCCGTTAACAAGTATAAGAAAATTCCAGTAAAAGTACTATAGGGTATTAGAAAATGTAAACGGTATTATAGACCGTTAAAAAGAATCAATGATATTGTCTAAAGAACTAAAATGTACCAGTTTTAAGGAATTTATCTTATAAATACCGGTTAACGCTATTAATAATACTTTCGGCCCCAGTAGATTTATCCTTACGCTCCTTATTCTTAGTATTTACCTAAAGATTTATACAAACTTACAATATTACTAATTATGGTATAAGGGGAAAATGCTGTAACGAAATCTATGGCAATGTTATATTCCTTACGGGCTAAGAACAACGTGTCTAAAACGTTAGCTACAAAGAAAAACCTATGTAAAATTAGCGTTTTAGATTTATTATTGTAATCTAAGGTTCTGAGTTGAAGAACTAAGGACGGATGGACTGGCCCTTAAAAATTTAACGGGATTAGAAGCTATAGTGTGTAAGTTAATTTACTAAACGGTACGAGTTGGTTTCGCTAAATAATAGTATAAAATTACAGGAAAAATATAAATAGGAACAGCCTGAAATCGAAGTCCAACTAAAACTACCGACAAAATACCCCCTAAAACGACGAATCCAAACCACTCACAGTTTTAACCCACTTTCCGAATTACAATTTCGGCCTACTTTTATCAGACGAAAACGGTCCGTTTATACTAACCTTATTAGCACCTCGTTACTAAGGTTGCCCTTTTAGTTCGAAAACTAAAAAACTCTCTGAAAACTTTTTCATAAGCTTCTTTATTATTTAAAAGGAGATGATAAACCGCGAGCTTAGCCTAAATCTCCATTACGACGACATTATTATTACCTTAAATGTTATATTCGAATAATTTTCCTAAATATAAATGTTTATCTTAAAACCAAAGCGTGTTTCTTTTTAAAGGGTTCGACCTAACGATTTATGATGCCTACAAAAATTTTACTATTTGCTTCGTCTACGAAGTTAACGATAAAACCGGAAATTTTTACGAAAAGACCCTCCTGGTTGTAAAAGGTTATAACGAAGACCGTAAAAAGGATATAATAACCTAGTCGTCAACTTTAAAACGGGTTAGCTACCGCTTGATTTTTGTACTTATAGCCTCTTTTAATATACTTCATAACCTATATTTAAACTTCGCAGTATTATGTAAGTATATATTCAATTTAAGAAACGGCTCAAACGACATGTTTACGTTAATATACCTATATATTTTAAAAAACACTACCCATATAACAAGATTTTACGTATTATAAAACCAATTTACGACTGGGCCAAAACTGATATTCATCAATAGAAAACTTATTAAAAGCATTATAAAAACGGTTCAAAATAAATAACTTAGCCTTTAACACGTACCTATTAATACCAGTAGCCCAATTTAAGGACTTTATATTAATAGGTATATAGACTAACGATGTATCAACATTATATAACGTGTCGTTTTCTGTATTTGAAGAGAGGAAACTTTTGGAGGCTAACTTGAAAGAAAAATCCAAATCGTACTTCATTGAAAATTATATAACTGATTTTAATAACGTTATAATTACTTTTCGGAACGGCGTTTTGGGCTTTAAATAAAAATGGTAGTTAGACGAAGTTACTCTTATCGTTTTGAATAGTATAAAACGGGCTAACAAATACAAATGATAATGCATACGAAACGTTTGGGTTATTTCGGTAATCCAACCGGAAGGGAAATTTAAACTTTTGGTCTCCGCGTAATACTAAACCTCCCCGTCAAATAATACATGTATAACGCTTAACAAACGCCTTATATAATAAATACATAATTCAAAACGCGGTTCATAGTTTGTACCGCTAGATATACATATTGGAAAGCTATTTATTTTTAATAACAGCTCTTTCGTCAATAATAATAATTAAAATTCGCAAATACGCTTCGTTTTAGTTTTCGTCAACAAAATACCGTCCCGGAATGGCTTTACGCTTTGAGGAAATATTATCCATTAAAGCTTTACCAAGTGTAAGCGGGTTTTGAAAAGTGTTTTAGCTTCGAAGATCTATAATATAATTAAAATCTTTGATTCGGGTATTACTATGGTAACAACGGCCCGGATGATTATTTCCAACCTTCGTTTACGCTTGTGGATATTACTATATACCCCTATAGATAGTATACATAGGCCAAGTTATAGTGCACTGTATTGCAAGGTGCTCTCCTACAGAGTGCACAATAACGTGTCACGCTGCAGGCTGCACTCTTGCAAGACGCAAAGTTTATCATGCATGGAGCGGTCTGGAATGGTATTTCAGAGCGCACGGCAATGCATGGAGAGGTTTGGAATGGGTATTCTAGAGCGTACGGTAAAAGGGCCACTGCTCGAATGAGAGGTTTATAACCTCCCATTCGTAGCGTGCACTCTCTAGAATACTCCTTCCTAATATATCTTTTACTACAATACCAATCTAAAAATTACTTTTCTACTCATTCAATTTTCAGGTGAATAAATATAAACCTTACCGATACTAATCAGTAGTCGACTAAGTCGATTATAAATAACTAAGGAAAAAAGAGACAAAACTAAGTTAAATACCTATAGCGGGATACTATAGCGGTCCCAACTATTTGTACTTTACCACTACGACTCATAAAAACCATACGGGAGTATGTAATTACGCAGGAACGCCGAGAAACCCGAAGCGTAACAAAACTGTAAAATCCAGAGTAACTTTAGGAAAAACCACTTTTAATACGATATCATTAATCAGTTAATACCCTGTTTACCAAAAAGCTCCATTACGTTAACTGTTAACTTGTATTAACGTTTTAAACTCACCTGTGAACTTTTTGAAAAGCATTTTATTACGTATTAGGTCACGTAAGCCAAAACTACTAAGTTTCGAAGCCTTTAATCGAGACCCATCCGATTTGAACTCGACAATCTACATCGCTTGCAAAATACAGGAGAAGTTACAAATATATCATTTAAACCGCTCGTTTAATTTAAGAGCGGTTACGAATGTAATAACCAAACCGCTCGCTTTAATAAAAGCGGCCACGAAATAATAATCCGAACCGCTCGCCAAATACGAACCAGGACCCATATACCAGATCACCCAGTATACCCCCCTACGCCCACATTTCTTCTCCCTCTTTCCCTACGTTTACCCTATCCGCCTCCCCACGTTCGCCTTATATTTTTTTTACAGTTCGTTCGCTTTATATCATAAATTGAGTACTTGCGATATTTGAGTTTTTCTTAGTTGTCAATCCAATTTAATGTAAACTAAGCGTTGATAAATATAATTTGAAACACTTAACCAATCTGTAGTTATGTTTTATTTAAGTATTTTTTGAAATTTATTTGTGTTGTTAAACACTAAAAGCCTTATTTTCTTAATATCTTCGTATATTTGTCTTTATTTTAAGCTACGAGTTTTGAAACGATACGAATTCACCAATTTACATTTTCTTTAGGTATACCTAAATACACGATGGCGCTACTAGTAAAGGATTTGGAAAAGGCTAAAGAATGTATAAAGTACCTCTTTTTTTACACGTAGTTTCGCGGCAATATCCTGAAGTAATCAGACCTTAACCTATAAGATAATAAAATTGTGGTACTAATAGAAGATTTGAATCCTTATTTAGCAAATACATATGTAATTAACATAATCTTTAACTACTGTGACGGTGAAATCTAAGGATGCGAATTATTCGATAATTTTAGAAAGAATTTTGTAGACTAAACGCCGGATATGTATCGTATAGTCGATAGTACGATTTTAATAGAACTATGAAAGCAACTACGAAGTAGAAGTATTAATATAGCTAGTGGAAATAATAGACGAATTACAAAATATTTGATATCAACGGCTTAATTTACACAAATGATAAAATGAACAAAAGATAAAGTGATGGACGTGAAATTTGTGGAGGGATACTGGCTAGAGAAATGCTAGGAACACTTATCTGAAATGACGGACTGAGGATAAAAAAAGCTACCGCAGATTGAGATACGGCGTTTAACAAGGCTGAACGCTCGCCGTGAAGTGGAAACAGAGCTAGGGGAATCGACGGAAGAGAAAGAAGGGCCAAAGGCATGTTTCACGCGCTTTCAAAAGAAGAAGGGTCTGGATACAGAGTCTGGTCCATACCCTTAGGGAAAAGAAGGGCTAGCGCGGGATTAAAAAAAAAGGTCTAGATATAGATTTTGAGTCGTAGCCTTAAGAAGAAATAAGGCTAGAAAAGGAGGAAAAAAAGGAGGGTCTGGATACGTATTCCTGGCCGCGACCTTAAGAAAAGGAAAGGTCGGGTATATAATCTGGGTTATACCTTTAAAAGAAGGAAGGTCCAGGTACGAAATCCAGGCCGTATTTTTAGGGGGAAAAGGGTCTGGATAAGCAGTTTCAAACCGCTTACAAAACTCAGGAGCGGTCACGGATATAATATCCGTACCGCTCGCTTAATTCCAAAGCGGTTACGATCATAACACCTAAACCGCTCACATTAATAGGAACGGTCATAATACAACATTCTGAGCGGCAACCTGAAGAAAGGGAAGGCCTAGATATACAGTCTCGGCCATAACTTTAGGAAAAGAGTGACCTAAATATATATTTTTCGCTGTAGCTTCAGGTGAAGGAATAAATAAATGCTATATACGCATCTAAAGCTTAACACAAAGGCGAGCCAACTTGGAAAACCGGCTCTCGACTCTAAGGATGGACCAGGCTGTAATAATACTTCAGAACGCGACCTAAAGAACCAAATGGGACGAAGCATAACAAATATTCTAAATATTACGTTATATGCGCCTCTTACGGCTACAATAAACGACTTAAAAACGCTTTTATTACCAAAAAACGTTTTAAAAGCCGTATTAATACCGCTTTTACTTACGTAAAACGCCATAAATAACGTATTTAAAACATATACGATATTTTCAATAACTGTTATTACCAAAAAGGTTACGAAAAGGGTTACGTAACCTAATCCGCAATATTACTGCTTTACTAAGCAAGGAAAAAAGAAGAAAAAATATTTTTTTACCCAAAACGATAGCATAAACTACTGTTATTACTAATTAGAAACGAATTAATAAATATCAATATTATTACGAACTAAAAAAGATGGTATATACCACTGTTATCATCATTTAGGAACGATATCATACACTACTATTATTACAAATTAGAAAAGAACCTATACAATTATCGCTACTAACCGACTATTACAGACCGCACCACAATTATGCTGTCACTACTAATTTATAGATACGGAGCGCACAAAAAAAAAGAATAACTGTGTGAATGTTACTATATATCTTTATAGATAGTATATATAAGCCAAGTGGCAGTGCACTGTATTGCAAGGTGCCTTCCTGCAGAGTACACGATAACGTATCACGTTGTAGGCTGCAATATTGCAAGACGCAAAGTGTATTATACATGGAGTGGTCTGGAATGGGTATTCCAGAGCGTACGGCAAAAGGGTCACTGCCCGGATAAGAGG
Organism: Anisogramma anomala; assembly: GCA_038502455.1. Classification (NCBI taxonomy): domain Eukaryota; kingdom Fungi; phylum Ascomycota; class Sordariomycetes; order Diaporthales; family Gnomoniaceae; genus Anisogramma; species Anisogramma anomala. The sequence continues at coordinate 16,505,314 of JASMMZ010000001.1, forward strand.
TTTATAACCTCCCATCCGTAGCGTGCACTCTCTGGAATACTCTTTCCTAACACATCTTTTACTTCAATACCAATCTAACGATTACTCTTTTACTCATTTACTTTTCACATAAATATGTATAGACCTTACCGACAACACCTTATTCCTCTCGTTATATATACTGATTCCTTCTTAATTTATAAATGTCTGGTTAAACTTGGTATTATAAACAAAAAACGTTTGATAATTGATATTGTAGTTTCACGCGATTAATATAAACGCCGGTAAATTTGGGAAACGAAGTAAATCGATGGAAAATCTAATCCAGTAGATGTAATAACTAAAACTACCCAAAAATTAGTATTTAAAACACTAATATCAATAAATACATTGTTTATTAAAGTTGTTAAAAAGGTTCCATAGCACTAATAAGTCTTTACATTAATTTTATCTATTCAAAGCGGTCTGAAACCGATCATTTGTATCGCTCCCCTATTTGTGCCACAGTATACAACTTACATTTACACTGGCATTACTAATTTGCCTTTGTTTGACTTTACTATTTCGCGTTTCTCCTGATATATTACCACATTTCATTATACGCCCTTCGGCCCTATTGTATTTTTTTACTATTTACCCTTTTCGATTCGAATTTACGACTTCGAATCACTTCTGACATGCTGTTACCCTTTATTCTACGTACTGTGTCCCTATTAAGTATTTCGATATTTGTCTTTTTCTATTTAGGAATATAATACTATACCGCTTTTAGCGTATCGCTACTTTTGTTTTTTATATTTTAACCCTGTTTTTCATTTTACATTTTTTACTTATATTACGATAATTTGTGAGGAAATTAATAATGTTACTGTACAAAGTAATATATTATAGCAGGATGCGCCGGCCCGGTTGTATCGGGCAGCTTTTTACTGTTAAAAGAAGAGAAAGAAAGCGATGCCGTTGCGTCTTTACCGTCCTCCCCGTCGTTCTCCCCTTTTATGTTAACGTTACCTCCATTGCCACCATCGACTTTATTGGTGCCAATAAGGATGTAGCCCTACACCTTAGGTCGTATACCCTTAGGCAAAGGCGTAAAGAGGTATTTACCTTCTTTATGACGACGCGAAATAATGTTGTTAAACTCGCTTACGTAGTACATGCGTAATCCCTGTTTCCAGGAGGTAATAACGGTCGCCGACTTTTTGGTCCGCCGGTTGACGCTTATTACTAATTAGTATAGGCTTGTTTTGGTCATTTACAAATGCGTTTATTTTTCGGAACGCTCCGAATATTGCTTTTTTAGGAGATGGGATTTTGGAAACCGGGTTTTACCATAAAGTTGGTGGGCGCGTAATACAGCTTTAGCTCATAGCTTCAAAACTAACTAAACGGGGGCTTATCTATTATTCATCCGCTTGTAACGGTGGCAATGAGACGAACGATCTCCGTTTTCATAGCAATCGCTAATAGACTTACCCGCGGTTATAGATGCGATATACGGTACGCAGGGTGTATCTATTAACGGCCCGGAGCTATGGACCTGAGTACGCCATTTTAACGCTTTACGCGTTAAAAAAGCCTCGTAACATACCCTAACAATATAAAACTCGAGGCGACGAAGTAGGTCCACTTTGTACTCCTTATTTATAGGAATATGAAAGGTAAATAAACAGATGAATTTGGAAAATATAAACTGTGGAAAATTTTCGTAAGCTTACGTTTACAGCTTTGGGGGGTTTTAGCAGGTAAGGGGGTTTTTATCCGCAAGGAAAGGGTAAGGTTTATAATTTTAAAAGCCCCCTACTTCTTCTTTTAGGATTTAAGGGGGAAGGGGGAGGGGGAGTGAAGAAAAGAGGAGGTAGCGGCGACGGTGGGGGAAGGCGAATCTGGGAAGGAGGCGGCAGCGGCAGGGCTTGGTAAAACCAGGGGGAAGGCGGCAGCGGGGGGGCTTAGCGGGTCCAAAGGGGAGGCGGCAACGGCGAGGCATATCGAAGCCAGGGGGAAGGCGTTTATAGATGAAATAATGTTCAATAAAGGCGGGCTGTTGGTGATAATAGTGGTATTGACAGCGTTAGCCGCGACAGTGGTGGCGCGGCGGCGCTCCCGCGTTAAACGGCATCTTACGGACCTATTTTTACGCGGCATCTATTTAAAGGTAAGGTTAGTATATGGGTGTTAGTCAAGTAATCTACCTATCAGATCGTTTTGGATTAATTAATTTAAATAAATATTAAATTAGTATAAAATAAGGATTTGTATTAACTTTAGGTACGTGTTTTTAAAAGGGAAGAGAAAAAAGTTTTACCCAAACCAATAACAATATATTTTTCATACTAACTTAAAACATGTAATGGCGTAATTACACCTACGTAATCATCACTATAACATCTAAGTAATTACACTCCTGTTGGAAATAACAAAAAATGCTATTGACAACTATATCGCTACCGATTAACCTTACTAACTAGGCCCTTATTACAATTATTATCGCGGCCAGGAATTACTGATTCGAACCTCTGTAAACTACCGCGGCTAGGAACTACTAATTCGAACCTGTGAAATTAGTACCGCAACCACACTATCATTACAAAAGCTAATGTTTTGAATTTTTGAAATTGGTACCGTAACTACAATTATTACAAAAATTACTAATTTAGAACTTTTGAACCTGTACTGTAACTATATTGTTATTACAAGATTATGTATATGAAACGGACTCGCTACAACTATTCTATTATTATCAGGGCTATATGTATAAAATATAAGGAAAGAAAAATATTAATTGTATAGATATTATTATATACTCCTAAAGTTAGTTTATATAGGCTAAGTGACAGTGTACTATATTATAAGATGTAATCTTATAGAGTGTACGATAATGTGTCACGCTGCAGGCTGCATTCTTGCAAAGCGTAAAGTGCATTATGCGTAGAGCGGTCTGGAAGAAGTATTCCAGAGCGCATGAAAAAAGGGCCACTGCTCGGATGAGAGGTTTATAACCTCTCATCCGTGGCGTGCACTCTCTGGAATGCTTCTTTCGAACTGACCTATCTACGGATCGTACCTGGTACGCGCCTAAACCGGGCCCGAATCGGATATTACCTACCTCATTACATACATAGTTACGTAACCTATAGACTTAATAGTTAATAGCTTAAATTCATAATATGACCCCCATTTCCCCAGATATTATAAGAGTTACGGCGTCCCGTTAATTAAACGCGAGACGTGGGCTTAACTCGCCTAATACGTGGGTTGGGCACGAGCTGGTAATATAATGTTTAACGCGTCATATAACGTATCGGCCGATTTAACCTTAAATCGCCAGCGCCGTATAACGCGCCCTTAATGTACCATTTAGCGTATTAACCGGTTTAACCATAAGTCGCCGATATCGTACAACGCGCCTCTTAACGTGCTATATAACGTATTAATCGATTTAATCTTAGGCTGTCGACGTCGTATAACGCTTCCTTTAACTTACTATATAATATATTCATTTTGCCGCTGGTACCGTATATGGTACCTTTTAACGCGTTGTGTAATATATTACTTTTGTTGTTAATACTGTATAATGCACCTCATATAACATATAACTCCTGACGAATGCGGTCCGTTAATACTTGTAAATACAGATTTTTTCGTAGCCCTAAGACTTTTTTTTATATATATAGTCGTCTTTAATTCGTTATTTTACCCTTTTATATAACAATTTTACTATTATTCTTTACATCTTAACTATCACTTTCCGCTAATATTTCGTAGCTTTTGCTTTTCGTCTTCGTTTTTATAACTAACGTATATAATAAACCTAGCTTAGTTTATACCGCCGTCGACATATTTGATAACGATAATTAGCTGCTTCATAAAATAAGTTACCTTATTATATGAAAATACCTTACTGTTAACAGTTTTTTTATAATATCTTTTTGTTATAAGCGATTTGCTTACATTTAATGACAATGAAAATGAAAATAAGTTTCCTTTTTATGAGTAAAAAAAATATATATTATATATTAACATCCTTTTTAATTTCAGATTTTTTCCATTTGTATTCGAGTTTATTGTATGTAAGGTTGTTGTATATGTCGAAAAGTTTATATTAAGGGAAATTTACCGATTAACCTTATAAAAACACCGATTGTATTTTAAACCCTTTCAGTAATATATTTAAGAAATAAGTTTATTTACGGTCTCGCCTTATTTACGCGCTTTTTCACATTAATTGGTTGTTATTACCGAAGATAAAGGTTATATTTTATCTTTTATTCGCAAGTGATAGGGAAATTTTCCAGGTTATCGATTTGTTTTTACCCCTATCCTTTTTAAGTTAATTTTATTTGTTCGCCTAGTTTTATAATATTATTCGGGTATAAAGAGTCCTTACCGTACTAGTTATATATACCATTACCCCTTTCATTTTACTTTTTCGTTGCTTTTTCCTTCTGTGTCCGTTTTTTTTAAAAAATTCTTTGTTACCCTTTACGATATCGCCTATTTATCGAAACAAAACCCTTTCGGCTAACCGTACGTTAATACGTAACGTTTTTACACCGGTCCTTGTTAATAATCATCGTATAACTTTCCGTAATTTCAATATAAATAACCCAAATAATATAATTACATAAATTATATCCTTCATAACTAATATTAGTTACGGCCTTTAAAATATAACAAGCGATATCCAAAGCTTAACTATATAATCCCAAATTTTACCCGTATTTTATTTATTCATCTTAGCCAGAAATAAGTTCATCTGGCTAACTACGAAAAGGAAGAAGATTGTACCTGGGCTGACCGCATCACCCAAGCCTAAATTAATATATTATAATCCTTCATAACCCTCTGAAAGGGTTGTTTTCCTCATCCTGCCTTTTGCCCCGCTTCTTATCAGTCGCTATTATCGACCTCCCCTAACGTTAGTCCTTTTTAACGTTATCTGCTATCCTCGGCGTTTCCCTGCGTTTGCTTCGCCTTTTATTAGCCCTTTTTTATTAGCGTTTACTAACACCCACTATTTTCCTCGTCATCTTTTTCTACCGGCGTCTCCTAGTATTCGAAACTAATTATAATAAGGCCTTTTGTTGGAATAGTATTATATGTAGTACAGTAGGTCAACTTTACTCACAGTAAAATTAACCTTACTGCAAGTGTATTGCTTTGTGCGGACTTACCGCATTGGATGTAAGTTGAGTGCAGTATGCTGCATTTCACTCTAGGGTACGAGCCAAGCAATTTTCTATACAAATTACAGTTCAGACCGGCTAGTGGTCTGCCAAACCTAAAACAATACATTCGCTATTTGACCACGTAATACTACTATTACTTCGACCAATCGAATCGACAATGTTGCAACGTTTAAGGCCTACTAATACTGATTAGTGCTTGCCTGATAGGTTAAGCATAGATAAACTAAGTAAAAGAAAAAGCTACTTTACGGTTACGCTTTAAGTTAAACGACTGTTGGGGTAGAGGAAAGGTTTTTGCGAAGAGCCTCTATTAGTACTGCGACAGTTTTCCAACGGCAGGAAAACAGAGAAAACTTTTGGATTGCATCAGTCTTTCAACGTCAATCTAAAAGTAAGCAACGGTATCGCTATCGAAAACACCAAGAAATCCTTATTAATTATTTTTGAAGAAAAATGTTAAGATTAACTGTTAGAAGTCTTAAAGTACAGCAAGTTACCAAACGGCTAAGTCAGTACTACTACAGGTATTACTATCGTAAAAAAAACGATCAATTCCTTACGATAAAATAATAACCTTTAACTTTTACTAATAATAAACGACCTTCAACCTTACCCTTTACACCAAACCTTTACCTTACTTCACTTTTTTTCCCTACTCCCTACGTTACTTTAATCGTTAAGTTAGTTACCTAAAGCGAAAACACCGAAAATCGCTAAGTTACGCCAAGAAATCTACATTACGCGACTTCATGCCGAATCACTAAGTTCTCACGCAACTTTACGCCAAAGCACTAAATCCCTATACTTAAGATCACCAAATTTTTCACACTACACGCCTGTTAATATGTTTGCCCTTAATATTCAGTTTATGGCTATTATTAACCCCACTAGGAAAAAAACAATTAAAGCGCTCGGAACTATTTTCACCAAGTTTTACGACGAATAACTTTGTATTAAAAACGTTAACAAAACCTCTGATAAAGCTTACCTTACCAACTACGTTGGCTAGTACATCCTCGAAACTGACGCCGGGGAAAAATTTAGTTGCAGCACCCGCACTTTTCAAGACTTTCGCGAGTTCGTCAACTACTAAACTCCTGATATATAAAAGATAATTCAACGTACGGTTAAATCTAAGCTAAAAAAGAAGGTCACACACCGTGGCATTTAAATTCCTGACAAGATACCAGTGGGACTGATAGAAAACTTTTCTAAACTGACCTAACAAGCAAGACTGCCCTTAAAATCCTAATCATTAAGGTATTTAGGGAAAAAGAAAATGCGTTAAAAGATTCCAACGCCCACATATATGTTTTAAAAGACTCACAACCTACCCTTAGCTAAGTTAAGCCTCTTTACACGTTGGTGATAAGGAACCTGTTAACCTACTCGGAAATTTAGTATCATTACATAACAGCGCGGAGTATGCCCTTAACGGTGGAAGAGTACATAAAGCGAGTGTTGTTAACGCGATTAAAGGTATTAACGTTAGCGCTTTACACTAGTCAATTAAATAAGATCGTTAGGTCTTCCAAAGCCCTTAAGTACCTATCAACCTTTAGTATTATAACCGTTAAACACCTTAAAAACTTTTTCCCTTTAGATTCGCCTACGCGCGCGAACCTACCACAGGTCCTATTACAGGACTTTACCCTTCGAGTTAGGCAACTTGTAATTACATTTAACACCGTACTTCGAAAGCCCTAAAACTTAAATCACCAGGAAATACCATTTAAGGCTGGGATAACTATCGCGACATTCCTCGAAAACCTGTTAAGATAATTAAAATTAATTATAAACTTATAAGAAACTTTGACAAGATCTGAAATAATATAGAAAAGTATAACGGGAATCCTTATAACTTTTTCGAAACTAAGATAATACCTTTTCTAAATATTTACAAGTAAATAGAAGTCTCACTTTTTGGGTTTTACTTACTATTTCCCGGAATTTTTATAAGTTACGCCAAAAACTACTATTTGAACTTTTTAACGATCGTTACTACGTTTCGCGAAATTTATGATGGCATAAAGAGCTACTTCGGGTATGACGTCTACCTTACATAATATTATAAAGACTAGACTATTATAAGATGGACTATAACGATAGAAAAGAAAAAAAAGGGAAAATTACCAATGGATGTGTTTAATTAAATGCTTAACGATCTGATAATGTATTAAAAGGCAATAGGAAAGGCTTACTCTGGTAAAGCCACACTTTACGAACAAGTACGGGCAGCTATTACGGGTGTTAGTAAGTTTGAATACGCCTTATAACGCCTAAATGTTACCTGTAAAAGCTTTTTTAGCCAGTTGCGTTCCTCATTTACCATTGTAATGGCACGTATACCAAACTCGCTTGATATGTATTTTCAGGCCGGCGATTTTTTTGATGTAGATAAGGAAGACCTTACGGTAGTTAATTATTTCGACCGCAGATATAGGTGCCTATAACGCCCAAAGTTAGGCCTATTGATCCTATCCCCAAACTAAAGGTAATACTCACGTTAACATTAATAAGATTTAGGCGGACCTATTAACCGTAAGTACTATCATAATAGTGGCAAGAGATGTTGGATTTGTAATAAGGCTAGCTTCTGGTTAACTCGGCACCCCTCCGTCGAACGTAATAACAAGAAAACAACGTATTACGTCCAGTACCTTACTATTTCGGAATAAAATTACTTAGATTAAGTTGTAGACGTTAAAGACAATGAGCCAATTAACGCCGTTACCGCTCCCTAGCAGATTAAATAACACAAAGATACTACTATTGATACAGCGACCCAATAACTAGTCAACTATACCTTTTTATACCGTTTGTATGGTGAAGACTTTTACTTTTGCCTTAACCATTCCCTTAATCCTTTAAATACCTTTAACCTTCGCGATCGTTACGCGGATTATACGTTTTAAGGTATTATGCCAAATACTGAAGCGGCAAAATACCTAATAGAATGTTATTCGTAGTATATAGTATTACAAAGAGAAAGTATTACAGTTATTAAAATTGATTTTCACGATGCTAGTAAGGTTAAAGTTGGCTTTGATCTAGGTGAATAGCTATAGTTACTAGGAATAAAGGTAATTTAAACTATTGTAAAAGCGATTAAGTTTTCCATCCTTAAGTCTCTTGCTTCTTTTCTACTTTTCTTAAAGAATATAAAGACTTTCGGCGTTAATATTGACGTTGACGTAAACAAGCTAGTTAAAAATAGCTAAAAGTTTTTACTCGCTTTGAAATAGGGGTACTTATTGTTTTATATTTAAGGTCCGGAAGCAGTGGTTTTAAACCTAAAGGAGCCGAAGATACGTTAACTACACCGGCGTTTCAATTATTTAGCTATTAATAGGTTATATAAAGTTATAAATTCCGTACGGTACAACAATGTGAAATACTTTTCCTTAGAAGCTATTAAAAGGCTATTCCATCACTGTTAAACGTATGCCTAAGTCATCCGGATATTTAAATTGATTTTAAAATATAATAAGCACTTTAAATACGAGATCTTTATTAATATATTTTACTTGGATAATAAGCCTTTTTTTATGTTATTAACTTCGTAACCTCTTTTGACGGAGTTAAGTTTTTATGGTCCCTTTCGGCAAAGTATATGTAGGGAACGTTAAGGATGTTGTAAATTGATACGTACCTGAGCCCACTTAACGTTATCATCCACGATATTTGTACTAACTTTGCAGCGGCAAAGTTTCAAAGAGATATTAAGATAATAGGTATCCAATGTAAATAGTTACCTGTGAAAGCCTCCTGGAATATTGGAAAGGTTAAAAGGGTATACGCCCTACTTCGCCGAGTATATAATATCTTCACGTTGGAGATTAAAAGCTTTACGGATCCGTAGACACGTCTATAGATGGTAGTAAAAGGCCTTAATGATACTGTAGATCCTAACGGCTTGTTGTTAACGCTCTTAGTCTTTGGAGCGTACCTACGCTTAACGAGTGAATCTCCGTTTTTGGCAAATACTTAGAAACGTGTTGCGGCATATAGCAAAGCTTTGAGGGAACTGCAAAGGGAATCGGTATGCCTCCAAATTAATAACGCCCTTAACACTAGGAACGATCCCTTAACAATCGACGTATTTTATTTGCCGTTATAAAGTAAAGTCCTCGTATAGCGGGAACTAGGTAAGTAGATAGAGTTATATTAAATATTAAATATTATAAATTCTAAAGTAGTTGTCAAAACTGCTAACGGCTTTGTATCCTTTCGAATTACCTAGGTTAAGCCTTATATCAGCGGTACTAAAGATAAAGACCTTTAAGACTTTTAAGTAAAACGACTAAGTTAATACGAATTTTCTTTACCCGTTATTCATAAGCTTATGAAACGCCGTCGATGCGGGCGACCTCCGAAGAATAAAGAAAACGTTAAAGAGGAGGAATACATACTGGGCCGTATTTATAATACTATTTGGGTAAATAGAAAAGAAAAGGATAACGAAAAATTGGTAATGAAACTAAGAATATAAAGGATTATTAAGACTTTCGGTAAACCTTTTTTTTAAAAAAGGAATAAAGTCGAAATCGACGGTTTACTTACTGGAGGTATTATATAATTTATACCGAAAACCGAATTTAACCTTTAAAAGCTAAATATTACAATCTTTAAGTCGAAGATTATTTACGAAGTTAAAAGTAAGACTACGGGGCGGCTATATGAAAAGTTACGACTAATCGCTTAGAGATACGGCGATAAATACAAGAACTGGATCCTTATATAGTCGCTAACAATTTTAAAGACTAGTTGACTTTTAATGGTTACCTTAATAGTTATAGTATTATATAAGCTTATATATAATTAATAACAAATTTACGAAATATTGTATTATTGGAACTGCCGTAAGAGTTATGTATTATTTACCCTTTAGGAACGATAATACGATGTGTTAAACTGTTATATAGATTAGCTAAAGTAAGTGTTTACTAGTTTTCAATCTATTAGTTGTACTTAAAATTCCGTTTAACGATAAAGTCGTTAATATACGATCCGTATTTACTGATAACGTAAAAAAAAAATTCGGTATAATAGGTATGTAAATTAACGATACCCTTTTCATCGGAACGATTAGTTTTATGATATTGAAATGGTAAACTATCGAGGATCTTAAGTTTTAAAACTATAAGCCAGTAACGACGTTAATAGAAAACAACCAACTTAACTTTAATAAATAGTTAATTCGTATATTTGGTATTAACGCTGGCCTAAGCTTTCGCCAATAGGGTTAGGATATTTTCTTCACCATAATCGATAAGACTGATAATACCAAGGCTTAACGGTACTTGGAATAGCGTGTATGGGGAAATTATATTGCCACCTTATACCAACTGGAAGCTTTTCACGATTTATCCATTGCGTTATAAGTATAAATACCAATGGATACAAACTTTGATAAATTAAATAAAAGGTTGGAGTGGCAAATGCGAAACCTAAACCGTTTAATCAATATGGTATCAATCGACTTTTTAAAGGCTAAGTTAATGATTTTTACGGAAGGGTATTTTATAAACAATACCGACTTATCTTTACAAATTGACTGTTTAATAAACTTTGTAAACTAAAATAAAAGGGAAAATTAGTTTAGTATTATTGGCAACCTGATTTACCAAACCTCTGTTAAGTGTAAAAGTATTACACGAAACGTGTTAGTATCAGAAGTTTATAATATGATAACGGGTTTTTATATAGATGTAGAATTGTGAGAGACCCTTAATTACATTACCAGACAGATATAGATTCCTCTTATCTTGGTAGTGATTTATATAAATTTAAAAAGCCTTTTTGAATGCCTTTTAAAGCTCGAAACCACTAGTGAAAAGCGCCTAGTAATTGATATAATGGTACTCTGTAAATCTGACAAAGGTAGAGAGATTGAGGAGTTCTGATAGATTGATGGTAAAGATAACCCTACTAACGTTATAACGAAAGCATCGCCAAACAAAGCCTTAAAAAGGTTTCTAGACGGTAACAGGCTAATTATACGTATTGAAGTATACGTGGAGAGGCTGTCCAGAAGGCTACGTAACGACGGATAAGGATATATTAGCAGATTGAAAGATTTCCAGGGGGTTAATAATGGTAATCTGTTTAAATATTATAGTTAAAGTTAAGGCTTGTAAAAATCTATAGCGTAATAACTTTTTGTAGGAGTTGGTAAACTCGGACCTCGGGGTAACGGATAAATTAAGGCCAAATAGGGTTAATTTGCATAAAATTATGTGCAATACAATATAGAAGTTAAATGGAATTAACAGGGGGTGCGAGGCCGCTGTTCAACGCTAACCGGAAAAGATTGGTCAGTCACACTAGCGTGCGCGCACAAATTAAAAAGCCGCCAGTGTTGGAATAGTATTACATATAGTACAGTAAGTCAACTTTACTTATAGTAAAGTTAACCGTACTGCAAGTGTATTAATTTGTGCGGACTTACCGCATTAGGTGTAAGTCGAGTGCAGTACGCTGCACTTCACTCTAGGGCACGGGCCAAGCAATTGGTCATACAAATTACAGTGCAGACCGGCTAGCGGTCTGCCAAACCTAGAACAATACATCCACTATCTGACCACGCAATACTACTGTTACTTCGACCAATCCAATCGACAATGTTGTAACGTCTAAGGCTTACCAACACCTTTAATATTAATAACGTCGTTATTTATTAAACTTTGATAAGGATAATAATGATAAGTAAGTGACTTTTTAATAGGTAATAGTAAAAACCGCCTGCGGTTGAATATTTATCCGAGAAAGTCAAGTAATATATGTCTGGATTTACTTATCGTATTGTAATATGATTAATAATAAAATTTCACCTTTTTTTACTAATATTATATTAATTTTTAAGTAAAGGTAACTCGTTTGACGTAGGTTATTTAATATCAATTCGATGTTTACGTCGAAATACCGGGTTATTTTAAATCTAAATATTTGCTTCTTTCGCTTTAAATCTATCTATGGCTATAATATATTAATAATTCTCTAACAATTCTTGCCCTAGCTCTCTATAAACCTTTTATTTAACTAATATATATTAAAACTATCCTCTTCCCGTTTTTATCACGAGAATTTCTTAAGTTTTAAATTCCTCGTATATACTTTTTTATATCGTTTATGATCGAAACTAGTTTCAGATAAGTATCGGATAAAACGTACGAAAAAAAAAGGGTTTAAAACTACCTATTTACTGAAATTGAATAAAATATAACATATTCGTTAAAAATATTTAAAATGATATTAAACGGGTTTAAAACGTTGATGATCCAATACTAATTGTAAAATTGATTTAGCTTTTTACTTAGGCGGTTGGTTTTAATACTACATAGGTTTAATTAAATCTAATCCCTTACCTTATACTATTTCGCCGGACGTCGTGAAGGATTCGTTTCCGTTTTTATCCATTATTAAATATATGTTATCGCCGCTTAGGCTAACTTCGCAACTTCGCGTAAATATGCCCAAAAATGTAACAAAATTCCTCGCCGGATGAATTAACGGCTTTATATCCCCGTTTACTTTCGAAATAAGTAATATTTCTTATCTTTTTACTAAACGGTTTGCGTTAAATTCAGTAACCGTTGATTTACGGTTATTAAATAAAAATCAATAAACGGTTAAATATAAAATTTATTTGTATTACAATAAGGCAACGAAGATACGTAACTACTTTTGATTTTTTTGGTTTCAACGTTTAATATTTTTTTTATTAATATTACGTCGTAAATAAAAGTAATTCGACTTTTACTAAAAAAAATAAAGTCGTTTAAAATACTCCTATCCAATCCGAACCGCGGTTACTAATAATCAAAGTCGGAAATCCATAAAATTTCCATTATATATCACAAAAGCGCTCCATATACATATCGACAATTATAAACCATATAGCTTCGAACTGGATAAATTTATAAGGGCGATCCGTGATAATTAACAAATACCGACGACTGCCTTAAATAATGAGTAGGTCGATTATAAAGTCGACGAAAATATATATCTGATATTGATTTAAAATGTGAAGGGGTTACAGATGGCTTTATCGTAAGATATAATAAGGTTTCATCCTATTATATTACGTATATATTCGATATTAACGTCGAATATTCACGGTTTCCTTTCTTTAATAGGAATTCCATTAAAACCGCGAAATAAACTATTTTTACCCGGATAACCTATAATAGGCGAATCGTAAGTTCATTATAAAATTTCGTCGCTAATAATTCACGATTCGGTAGTTATAAACGGCTAAAGTAACGTAACGTATCCCTCGAATTAATCACGTAATTCGTAATTTATACTAACTATTCTATTTTCATTGAACAACGCCTAACGCCTTCAAAAACTGTTAGTAGGAGAACCTTATATAACGTATCGTTCGGTATTCTTCAATTTTACAATTTTGTTCAGGTACCCAGGCTGAAAATAAAATTACTGATCGACGTTAACGATATTAATGGGTTTAACGTAAACTGGGTCCACAACGGTGTTACCGGTCTCAGTGTATTAAAATCCCCCAGCGTTATTATAAATAATAACTCGAATGCGGGCCAAACCCGGGGTGACCCCGCCCTCATCGTCTTTCAAAAACCTCTGGCCCACTCTCAAAATATATATCGTTGCGATCTAATAAATAAACCTCCGTTTTAACAACTTTATACGTATAACTCGCCCTAACATTCGTTTCCTTAATATATAAGTTTATTATTATTATATTTAACATAGTAATAGAAATAGGCTAAAAAACTCGTATACGGAATTCCTTAACTTCAGAATTATTTTATAATTTACGGGTTAACTTATCCGGACATGTGTCCTTAGTTACATTCCTATATCGTAGGTAATATTAAAAAGACGGAAGGACTTTGGTCCATCTAACCTGACGTTCCAAAATCAAGCGTGGTAAAAAAAAAAAAAAATACAATCCTTTATAATTCGTTGAAATCTTAAATGGGGTACGGATACTACGTAATTCGGAAAACTACACTTTTAAATAGGATACTTGTTGGAATAGCAGTTAAGTGCAGTACAGTTAAGTCAAATTGATTTGCAGTAAATTTAATTGTGCGTACTGCAAATTAACTATAGTTTTGGGAATTTGAATACACTGTACTACAAATGCAGTGCAGTAGGTGCCCACTTCAAAGTGGGGTACAGGCCAAAGCGTTTAGCCATACAAATTAGTGTGCAGACCGGCTAGCGGTCTAAAAAACTTAGAACCAACATACCAACGAACAATATCAATGCAGCACCAGTTACTTCGACTACAGTGATTCGAATCGACTACATTGCAACGATAAAGGCCTACCAACACTAATCAATGCTTATTAGATTAAGAATAGATTGGCTAAGCAAAAAAAAAGGCTACTTTCCGGTTACACTTTACAATTGCAAAAGGTAAAAGGAAGATTCTTGCGAAGGGCCTTAAGGCTACGTTTGCTATTTATAGATAGCTAAAAGGAAAACTTTTAAGTGAGTTTGCTATTTACAGATACTTAAAAGTGGCAACGGTATTACTATTATCGAAAACACTAAAAAACTTTCACTAAACCAGTATTAAAGAAAAAGCGTTGAGATTAACCGCCTAAAAGTCTCTAAGATAGCAAGTTATCAAACGGCTAAGTTGGTATTATTATGGGTGCTACTACTATAAGAAAAACGATTAACTCCCCACGCTATATAACCTACAACAACAACAACCTCTGACCTTACCTCCTATACTAAAACTTTGCCCTATTCCCTACTTTATTCTCTTATTTCACTACACTAAGTTAATTGTCAAGTTCGCTACTCGAAGCGAAAACAAGAAAAATCACCAAGTCGCGTAAAGAAAGTTACATTACGCGACCTTATATTAAAACGCCAAATTCTATACATCTAAGATCACCAAGTTCCTCCCTTTATGCGCCTTATACGTCCTACACAAACCAAAATGCCAAAATGACTATTAATAACGCTTAGTTTGGGGCTATGAATAATTCCGTTAGGAAGGAGGGAATTAGAGCTTTTAGGGGTACCTTCAAAAAATATTACGACGAAGAACTCTGGTTTACTCATACCACTAAAAAATCTACTCTCAAGCACCTTAATAATTATGTCAGTTACTTTATCCTCGACGTCGATTACAACGATTAAGATACGAGTATTAAAGCTCTTTTCGATTATATCGAATTCTTTATAGAATGGATCCTTACTATATAAAAGAAAACAAAAAAGTTAGAAAATTTAAATCTAAAAACCTACCTATTTAAACGAGGGATATCACTACTTTTAAAGGTCGTTAAAAACGGTAACCACTTTGAAGTACTTTACGAATACGCTATGAATGAAAATCTATAATATACATAAAGAGATAAAGGAAAAGAAATTATTAGAAATAATAACCCTTAACGCCTATACACACGTTTATAAGGACCTGTCCAAACTGAAATAAGTAAACGTAAAAAATTAATAAACTTACATCTTACTAGCCCTTAAATCCACTAGTTAATTAAGTAAAAACCTCGTCGAACCCATTAACACTAAGAGGATTATCGCCAAGTCTCCCACTATAAAAACCCCTAAACCTACTTTCCCCAAACTCCTCAACACGTTTAGTTTTAGCAGCGAAATCAAAAAAAGGACCGGTTTTATACGTAAGCATACTATAGGTACGACCATTAGCTTTTCCCCCTCAAATTCGGCTAAAGGTAATTATTCTTCCCACTAATACCAGTAACAATCTCAGTCTTTTTCCTAACAAAAAAATCGAAAAGGCCTTTACAACTAATACATCACCTTTCCCCCTTAACGTATCCCAATAGTGGATACGGACTGTACGACGATTACTACGTTTGTTAAGATCTGGAGAAAAAAAAAGTATAGATAAACCGTATAAATTCCTTAACGTTAAGTTACGATTATTATTTAACATCTACCGCTAAATAAGGGTTAAGCTGCTAGGTTTTTACTCGCTATTTCCCAGTATCCTTACCGGTTAAGCCGAAGATTACTACCTCCGGTACCTAATGAATTACTCCTCTTTTCACGAAATCTATGATGGTATAAAGGGCTACTTCGAACACGATGTCAACTTTACCCAATACCATACAGATTAAAATATTATTAGGTGGTTTTACATATTAGATTACAAGAAAAAGTCGAAAAGTAAGATAAACCTTTTAAATTGGATGCTTAATAGGTTAATATTTTGCCAATAAGTAATAGGGAACGTGGAATCTGGCGAGGGAACCCTACGTTAATAGGTCTGATAAGTAGTTATGGGTTATAAAAAGTTTAAATACGCCTTCCAATACCCTGATATCACTTGCGAAGGGGTTTTTAGCCAAAAACGTTTCTTGTTAGCAACCGTAACTATTCGAGTCTCTAGTTCGACTAATATATTCCTTTAAACTCATAAATTCAATAACGAGAAAGAAAACCCTCCCAACTCATAATACATTAATCGACGGTACATACAGCCTAGCCAATACGGTCAACGAAAGGCACGAATATTTTACAGAGAAGGGTACTCTTTTTCTTTAAGGTCTTTAAGCCGGCTCAATAAGTTTACTTTAAACGCAAAAAAATGTTAAATCTACGGCAACCAGAGCTATTTGTTAACACGTTATACTGCCGCCGAACGTAAAGCAAAATAAGTAATGTATTACATATAATTCTCCTTTACTTTTAACCGGGACTATATCGAGAAAATTATACAGTTTAACGGAAATAAAGATAAGGAAGGGAAAAATAAGCCAAAGGCTATCGGCTAGCACGAAGATACTAACACCGGCACTAGCTCGAAAGCCACGTAATAACTAGTCGACAACGCCTTTTTGTACCGTTTTACAGATTAAAACCCCTATCGCCGACACGAAGATAAAGACCCTGGGCTTACACAACTTTTTACTATTTGAAACCGTATAATGATCACACTAAATACCCGTGAGTATATAGAAGGTGTCAGAGGGTTTATGTTATCAAGAAGGTAGCAGAGGTGCTGAGTGAACAATATCGCAACCGTGCAAGTAATGATTAAAAGCCGTGAGGCTATTCAGATATGTAGACTGAATACTTAGATTGACAACTAAAGAGCTATGAAGGAAATGCTATCTATGTGGTGATGACCGTGTTCTTTTATCCTATAGCCTTCATACTATCTTCAGTATTAGATCGTTTGGATCACCTTACTATCCTAGCGATCCATCGGCTAACCCTAACCATGGGGTGCTTACATAAGAGATGTTCCCCGCCTGATGTGTTGGACATCAAGCTCTTAATGGCGCAGCCGACCGCTAGCCTGTTTCACGACCTGCAGTTGGTTCTTGGGTCATAACAAACCGTTACGTGAAGTAAGTCTTTTAAGAAATTATACCAGATACAGGGGCAATACGATACTCAACAAAAGGCTATTCGCAATACATTGTTTTACGAAAGGATACTAATACTATTACAAAACTTAACCATGCGGATGCTAGCAAGGCCAAGGTTAGCTTTAGCTTTAGAAAAAATATATCTTTACTGGGAAAGACAACGGTGAAAACTATTGTTAGCCCTATTATTTTCTACATCTTAAAATCCCCAACCCCATTTTTATTTTATTTGAAAGACATAAAATACTTCAACGTTAACGTTAATATTTAAACTAACAAACTAATATAAGTTAAAACCGGTAAAATGTTTTCACAAAATTTTAAATAAAGGTATTTTTGGTTTTACCTTTAATGGTTAAAGGCAGTAACGTTAAACTTAACGGAGGCGTAATTTGTTAATTACATCGTAAGTTTAACCATCCGGAAATTAATAGGCTTTACAAGGTTTTAAGGGTAACTGGTTACGAAAATATAGATTTACCAGTATTAAAGGCAGTTAAACACCTTTATCATCACTACTAAATACACTACCAAACCCCCTTAGAGTTTAAATTTACGATAAAGAAGATTGAAACTTTGACTCGAAAATCTTCGTAAACATATTTTACATAAATAATAATCTAATATTATAGGTTGTAAACTTCGCCACGGCTTTTTATGGCACTAAATTCCTTAATACCATCACGGCAAGGGAAATATAGAAAGCATTAAGTAATTTGTAAATTGATACGTACCTTGGCCTACCAAATATGCTAGTTTACAATACTGGTACCAACTTTACTACGATGGAGTTTTACATTAATGTAAAATTAATAGGAATTTAATATAAACAGGTCCTCGTTAAAGCCTACTAAGGTATTAGCAAAGTCGAAAGGGTATACACCCTTTTACGAAAGTTCTACTATATTCTTACGCTGGAAATCAGAAACTTTAAAAGTCAAAAAGAATGGATTTGAATAACGGTAAAAGGTTTTAACGATATTATTATCCCTAACGGACTTATATCAACTTTATTAATATTTGAAGTTTATATACGTATAACAGCTGAGATGCCACCCTCTTCAAGTACCCAAAAGCGTGTTATGATATACAGAAAGATCCTGAAAAAATAAAGAAGGAATTGACACATCGTCAGGTTAACAATGCTTTTAATATCAGAAACGGACCTTTAATAATAAATGTACTTTTACTCTCTTTTTAAAGTAAAGTACTTAAGTAACGCGAGCTAGGCAAATGAGATAGGCCGTATAAGACTTAAAATATTACTAACTTGAATATAATAGTTGAAATTGTTAACGGCTTCATAATTTAATGATCATACTAAATACCCGTGAGTAAATAAAAGGTGTCAGGGGGTTTATGTTAGCAGTAAGTTAGCAGAGGTAACAAAGGTGCAATATCAAGAAGATATTTGTTTATACTGTAGAATGATCACTAGCCGTTAGGCTATTTAGGTGTGTAGACTGAATACTTAGATTGACAACTGAAGATCTATGAAGGAAATACTATCTGTGTGGTGATAACCGTGTCCTTATATCCTATAGCTTTCATACCATCTTCAGTACTGGACTGCTGAAGTCGATATCGCTTCCTTCGGTCCCAATGTTGTCGATTGGACCGCGAACGGTCCTGTCGGTCCAAACCCTAACCCTGTGTGCTTACATAAGAGAGATACCTGGCTTGATGTGTTGGATATCAGGCTTCTGATAGCGCAGCGAACCGCTGGCCTATTCCATGACCTGCAGTTGGTTCTTGGGTTATAACAAATAACCTTTCGAGTTATACAGGTTAAGCCTTATAAAAAAAACCTCGGGCCTTCCAAGTCTAATAAAGATTATGATATCAACAACCTAAAAGTCTACCTAATTAATTAATATAACCCTTCTGGGCTGATTATTAACAAGCTAATGGAACGTCTCTGGCGTAAACGACTACCTAAAATGATGATATATACGGAATAGGAGGAGGATAAAGACTATAGGCCCGGCAAAGAATATACAAAAGCTTGGGTATCTTAAAAATAAAATTCTAATGAAGAACTTTCCCTTAATCTATGTGTCGAAAGCATTATTAATATACTAGACAAGCCTTTTAAAGAAAGTAACCAAGTATAAATCAACAACTTTTTATTACGGGAGGTTATATAGTTTGTACTATTAACGTGATTTAAAGGTTAAAAATTCATTATCTTTAAGTCGAGGATAGTTTATAAGGTCAAAAGCAAGATTACAAACCAGCCGTACAAAAAGTCATAGTTAATCCTTTTAGAATATAGCAATAAAAGTAAAGACTAAATGTTCACTTAATCGCCTATAGTCCAAAAGATTGATTAACGTTTAAGCGTTGCTATTATTACCAGTTTAACTGTAAGCGTAAGAAATCAGTTTATAATTAATAGCCAGAATATTACATAGGTAAATACGTAATTTACCATAGATTTTTAACGGATTATACTATTAAAATTGAAAAAAAAAAATTGAGGGACAAGTTTCCGGTAGGCATGATAATACGTTGTATTAAGCTTTTATACGTATTTGTTAAGATAGTCGTTTACTGGTTTTTAATGTACTAAACGTATTTTAAAAATAGGCTCGATATAAAAACTTTAACATTCAACCTGTGACTATTAATTCTAAATAGTAAAGACTTTAGTATCATAGATATACAAACTAACGATACCCTTTTCCTCGGCGACGCTAGGTTTATAACGACGAAATAACGTGTTATCAAAAAGTTAGGCCTTTAAAAGTATAAGCCGATTAAAACGTTAGTTAAAACCACATAACTTAAATTTAACATATGATTACTCCATATCCATAGTATTGGTGTTAAAAGCGATACTTATATTAATATACGTTCAAAATGTTAAAATACAAGCCTCAAGATTATCGATAAGGTCAACTAAATAAAATTATAAAGATACCTAAAATAAAGGGCCCGTATAGCCTATATCGCTACGTTATATTTACTAGAGGTATCTTACCACCTTTACATTATAGTATAAGCATAAAAACCATAAAACAAAGACTTTAACAAGTTAAATAAGCGGATTTAGCAATAAATAAACCATGTAAAAAAGGAATTAATATTATTTCTGTAAATATCATAAAAACGAAGCTAATAATCTTCGCGGAAGGGTTATTCGCCAACAATACTAACGTTATATCGTAAATCGGCTTTCTAACAATATTCGTTAATAAAAATGGGTCCAAAAAGCAATTTACGATTACCGGAAACCTTATACACTGGATATTTCTCAAGTATGAACACGTAACCCGGAGTGTATTAATATCGGAAGTTTACAGCATAATAGCAGGCTCCAATATCGGTATAGTAACTAACAGTATATGAAAAATTATCACCAAATAGCTGGGATTGCCACCGATACTTGTAATAATATATATAGACTTTTGGAGCCTCTACGAATACCTATTAAATCTGGGCACGACCAATGAATAACGTCTGATAATAAACGTAATAACGTTAAGGGAAGCATACGAAGCCCGGGAAATAGATGAGTTCCGATGAATCAACAGCAAAGACAACCCTACTGATGCTATAACCAAGGCCATTCCCAATGGCGCCCTGGAAAGGTTTGTTGACAGCAATACGCTGACCATACGAATTGAGGGCTACGTGGACCGCCCGGCACGTGACGTGGGGGAAAGGGGCCACGAAGAGCCGTAATTGGAGTTGATTTCAGTACAGATTGATTGGAATTGACAGGGGTCTGGCTTGTGGATTGAGGAGGGATTTCAGAGGTTGCCACCAATTGATGGCAAGCCACGCTGGCGTGCAGGCACAAAACAAAAAGCCGCCAGTGTTGGAATAGCAGTTAAGTGCAGTACAGTTAAGTCAACTTTACTTTCAGTAAAGTTGATTGTATGTACTGCAAATTGACTGTAGTTTGTGGGATTTGAATACACTGCACTGTAAGTGCAGTGCAGTAGTTGCCCACTTCAAAGTGGGGCACAAGCCAAAGCGTTTGCCCATACAAATTAGTGTGCAGACCGGCTAGCGGTCTGCCAAACTTAGAACTGACACACCAACGAATAATATCAACGCAGCACCAGTTACTTCGACCACAGTGATTCGAATCGACTACGTTGCAACAATAAAAGCCTACCAACAATACTACTGCACAAAGATTTTTATCGTAAATAATATAGTTACGTTCCGTATTTAGTAATTGTGCGAAATGGTAAGTTATTAGCTTTAAAATACTATTATTATCCCATTACGACAAATATCCTCCCAACGCCGTTTTCAAATAGTCGGTTTCTACTACTATTAATCGATCTGTGTCCTAATATACCAAAATCGGTGCCGTAACAAAAACATCCTTTAAAGTTTGGAATATATATTTCTTCCGCTTTATCTAAGCTTAACAAATTTCTTATTTTGTTAATCTGGTAAAATTATTGATTCACTTAAAGAAATTACTAATAAAATTAAAATCAAAGTTAATAAAACCTAAGAAACTTCGAACCTGCCGGATAATACGTAATAACTTTTGTTTGCGTATTATCCGGACTTTTTCGGGGTCAGTCCGAATACTTACCTTAACCGTTATAATAAAACCTAGGTATTTTACCTCTTTAATTACGAAGTTATACTTTTTAAAATTTATATTAGCCTCGTATTATAAAAACGTTTTAAAACCACGCGAATTTTAGTTATATAATTTTATTTAATATTGAAAGAAAAGATTTAAAATTCATTTAGATAAGTTATACTAAAATGATTGAAAATATCTGCTATTATATAATTAATTTATCGGTAAACCGTCGCCGGTACTTCCTTTAACCTAAAGGGTATAACTAGTCACTTAAATAACTTAAACCGCATACTAAACGCCGTTAATTACTTTTATGCGGATATAACCAGAATACGGTAAAAGGCTATTCAGATATTTAATATTATAAGTTACGTCAACTTTGACAACGTATATAGGGTTTCCATAATTAAAGGTAAAAGAAAATGATTTTACTCGGTAATTTTATTTAATCTTTGGTAGTCGATACAAAACCGCTATCCCTCTCCCCCCCCCGGTTCAAAAATAAGTAATATTAACGTTATATCTGATAAGGAGTTTACCTGAGCCTAACCTTTATTTATTAATTATGTAACCTGTCGTTAAAATTAGAAAAGTTCATCTCATAACATCGAATATAATAGGCCCTAAAGTTATTTTAATAATAGCTTATCATTGTTCGGTTTATTGTAAATATAATGGTTAAGTTTCTTTTTATGTAAGGGTAAAGTTATAACCTTATCTTTATCGAATAAATTCCAAAATTCCGCCAATTTTATTGAAAAACATAACGATTTCTTTTCCTTTTCAATAGTAGTCGTCGCCGTCGCTTATAATATCCGTGTTATTTCGTGAAAAACTTATGGTAAAAATTAATTGAGATTAATTTCCTATATGTTATACCTCTTGGTACGAACGTTTTACCAAACCGATAAAAACCGACTTTATTATACCTCGTATATTTCCCAATCTAAATCGTATTATTACTGAATCGACAACTAAGCCTTTTTAATTATAAATTACTAAACAATTACCGGCAAGGTTCATGGTTACCTGTTAATATCGTATTTAAAGTATCCCAAAATTTATATCCGGAGTTATTACGGAAATGATATATATTAACATTAGATTCGACTATTCATCAATATTTATACGAAATTTGGATATTTAGTTAATACGTGTATTTTACCGTAATTTCAATATAGTGCCGAGATTTTGGAAATGTAACAACTAAATTTACTTCATTTTTCATGTTTCTACTAAAGCCTCGTTTAAAATATAATAATATTTATAATTAACACCAAATAAAATATTTTTAAAAAATAAGTATTATTAAGGGTATAAAGATAAAAATAATACTTTGTTTATACGTATTTTAATTAAATTAATCTCCCTCCTATTCGATTTTATGACTCTATCGTCAAAGTTATATAACTTTTAAACGAAACTATATCCAAAAGTTAGGTTTCCCCCGTCGCTATTAATAGGGAACCTTTATTTACCTTTTCAGCTTAAACCGTATACATTTACGTAAAAGGTAATACCGAACGAAATTCGTAATTATGTTAGTAATAATTCGTTCAACCAAAACGTATATAACGTCCCGTAACGAATTTGATTTAACGTTACTTTACCGTTACCTATATCACCCTACGTCTTTGGTTTTAAACGCGTATTAAACGGGGTTATTAAGTTAATTGGCCGCGATATCTAGATAATTAACTGCGATTACTACAACCTTTTAATAATTATATTTAAAAGGTATAAACTCTTGTTATAATAGTATCTTTATCCGGCTGTTAAACTTATATGGGTCTCATTAGTTAACAACCAAAACATTATTTAAAATTCAAGGATTTTAAATCGTCGATAAATTTGCAGTACTTTTTTAAGGTTATTATATAATTTACCCGGCTAACGTTTACCGTAATGAATTCATCGCGAATACGTAAAAATATGTGACAGCGTAAGTAATTATATTTTATGGCCGAAAAATAATCTAATCCGCCCATTTAAGCCAAAAGTCTTTCGAATCTAATAATAAATAGTATCTATAGGTTTTTATCGTTTATAACTAATCCTTTTAATTCGACTAATGTTTTATTCGCGCGATAAAGTTCATTAAAAGTAGCCTCGATATAATTGAAAATTTTACTTATATTATATATACTTTCGTGTCCGCTAGCTTTATAATACGTTATTACCGCCTGATTTACCGTTGTTATGCAATAACCTTACATGTAAAGAAATGTACACCGACCTTTTTTCATTTGTATTTAATTAGTTTTCAATATAAATTTGATCGTTGAATGTATCGCCGCTTACGTTAAAATAAATCCGTCAAATTACAATTAGTTATATAGTCTTGTTTTACTTGAGCAGGTAAAAATTCAATATAAGTCGCGGCTAATTCGGCTTCGGAATATTGAATCTTGGTTACGATTTAAACGAAGTTGAACATAAAGTTGATAATTAAAGTCAATTTACTCGACTATTATAATTAATTAATGATAAACGAGATATAGCTCACGGTATTTCATAAACGAGAAATATCGGTTTAAGTCGGCCTTAAAAGAGAAAAAGGTGTATTTATAAAGGTAAAAAAAATAAGGCATTTTCCAATAGCCCATTCTTCCCAGTAACGCTAAAGTATAGCATAAAAGTATTGACTTTTATTATCGATTTGTTCATTATAAGTAATATTTTCCCGAAAAAGAAAAAAAACCTAAATTATATATTATGATTAGACCTTCAATAGTGAACCAAATGGATACCAAGTGGAATTTACTATTAAGGTATAGAAAAAGACTAAAAAAGGCTATCATGGCTTATTGTATAGGACTTATAAACATGACTAGTACCCAACCCATCACGTGCCCTTAGATATGCTGTATACAGATCGCGCCCAGTCCGCGCTTGAACTAGGCCCAGACCGGGTACTGCCTATCCCGTTACGTACACAGTCACGTAACCTATGGACTCAATGGCCAATGGCCTGAGTCCATAACATCTGATACTAATGTTACTGGTCTTTAAAAAATACACACGCTTAATAAGTATATTTCAGCTATTAGCAAGTGTTTAATAGAAAGCCGGAGCTTATAATAAAGTATCGAATAAATTGCGGAAGGAATCGATACAACGTTAAGATAATAATTCCTGTAATACTAGAAACGGCTTTATTACAATTCATGTATTTATTTTGCTGTTACGGAGTAAAGTTCTTGTGTAATAGTAGCTAAGAAAATAAGATGACCTATATAATATTTTAAACATCGCGAATCCTAAAGTAACTGTCAAAATGATGCGTAACCTTGCAACGTTTCGTATCACCCAAGTTAAGCCCTAAATTATAGCGACTAATGATAACGATAAAACCTCTAAAATTAAGCAGATAAGTTAATAAAAAGTCGTTGGCGTAGACTATAATGAAAATTAAGGAATGTTAAGGACGAATAATATACACCGAACAGTATATATAATATTATTTCGGTAAATAAAACAAAATTAAAATTTAGTTATGAAGATTCGGATACAGAGAATTAGTAAAACTTTCAGTAGATCTTTTAAGCAAAACTATGGTGTCGAGATTAACGGACTCTTAATTTAAGGAATTATATAATTCGTATTTCAAGCTGTTTTTAACCTTTATAACCCGAATATTACGATTTTTAAGTCGAGGATTATACACGAGGTCAAGGGAAAACTACGGGGCGGCCGTATGGAAAGTTACGTTGAATCGTTTAAGGATATAGTAATAAAGATAAGAATGAAGATTTTATGTAATCGCCAATAATTAAAAAATTGACTAGCGTTCAGTAATCGTTTTGGTAACAAATTTGCTAGTTATAATGCAAGAAAAATTTAACTTTCATAGCCGCGATATAAAGTAGGTGTATCAGAAGTTAACAACCAATTAACATCGGCTCATACTACTAAAGTTATTACAGTAATTATAGACTAAATACTATCCGGGAATAGGAATACGATACATCAAATTATTATACTGATTAGTTAAAGTAAACGTTTATTAATTCAGAATCCATTAATTATATATATATTTACGGTTAAATATAAAATCTTTAATATACGACTTGTAATTATTAGTAGAGTAAAAGAAAAAAATTGGGTTTGATATATATATATATATATCAATGATACTCCTTTCATCTGAATTATGAAATTTATTACATAAAAACAGTGAAAAATTGAGGATTTGAAGTTTTGAAGTTAGGAACTGGTTACAACTTTAATGAAAGGCAATTTCATTAACTTTAACAGATCATTAATCCGTATAATTAGTATTAATACTCACCTTAGTTTTCACTAAAAATTTTAAGGCGCTGACTTAGCGATGATTAACGAAAACGAAGTGATTAGAGCTTAACTATACTTGGAATAACGCGCTTATAACAGTTATATTACCACCTTATACCAACCAGACGCCTTTTATAATCTATCGATTACGGTATAAGTATATAAACTAACGGATCAAAATTTTAATCGATTAAATAAGAGGTTGGAATATTAAATTCAGAACTTCGATCAGGTGATTGATATGGTCCCAATTAACCTGTCGAAAGATAAGTTAATATTTTTTACGAAAGGCTTCTTTGTCAATATTATAAACTTTTCATTATTAATCAGCTTTTCAATAACCCCTATTATTCAAAATAAATAAAAAGATTTATATAATACAATTGAAATTTGAATCTATTGAAACTCTGTTAAATATAAAATGATTTTGCGAAGCGTATTGACTCTAGATATTACTATATAATATTCAGCTTCAATATAGGTATAGTATTATATGAAATACTTAATAAAGTTACTAGTCAATTGAACATTATTCCTATTCCGGTAGTAGTTTATATCGATTCGAAGAGTTTATTCGAATACCTTTTAAAGATCGAAACCATTAGTGAAAAAACGCTTGATAATCAATATGATAGTACTTAATAAAGCTTACAAAAGTAGTGTGATTTAGGAATTTCGATGGATCGATAACAAAGATAATTCCACTAATATTATAACAAAACCTTCACTAAATAAGGTTTTTAAGAAGTTTTTAGGTAGTAATAGGCCAATTATATGTATTAATAGTTGCGTAAATAGGACACTTGATAAGGCTAAATTACGTGCTAGCGAATGGTGACATACTAACAAATTGAAAGACTGTCAGTGGAATGAAGCCGGCGATGATAACTTTTCAAGTAATACTGTTAAATTGGGGGTAATAATATGTTATTCTACCTACATAAGTTAAGTAAAATGAATAAGTGATCGAACCCATATTGGTTAAAACAACTAATGGTATAAGTAGTAATAGTAGTATTAATAGATTAGTTAATTTACATGGTTTAATTAAAGTCGCAGGTAGTTGAACGCATATTAGTTAAGAGGGCTAATAGCAATTATAAATAAATACTTATTTTTTTGTTAAAATACTTGTATACGAGAGTTAGTAAAGTTGAAACTTAGAGCTGTAGGGAAAAGGAAAGTAATTAGGACCGATTTGTGGACAGAAGTCAATTGGAATTGATAGGGGTCTGGCCAGTTAAGGAGCATATAATTCGGGGTTAACCGGAAAAGTTTGGTCGACCACATTAATGTGCACATATAAAATAAAAAGCCACCAGTGTTAGAATAGTGGTAATTTCAATAAAGTAAGTCAACTTTACTTATAATCAACTGAACTACACTGATTGTAAGTCGAGTATATTGTTTGTGGGTCCACTGTATTGACTGTATGTTAAGTACAATATACGTCCACTTTATACTATGGTATGCGCCAATCAATTAGCTATACAAATTACTGTGCAGACCGGATAGCGGTCTGCCAAACCTCGAATAATACGTCTACAACTTGACCACAAAATACTACTATTACTTCGACCAATCGAATCGACAACATTGCAACGTCCAAAGCTCTACCAACAATAAGAGATAATGATCTATAATGAATACGTAGAATAAAAATACAATTACATTAAAAATAAAAGGGATTAAAATTTAAATTAATAATATTGACTGGTTTCTATTAATTATCATTAATATTATAAGAAGATTGGATTTCTAAATAGTCACTTCTAGGTGATTCGCTGTGTTGCATATGATAATTTCGACGAAAAAAAAACTTTTTTTCAAAATATCGACTAATATAAATGTTGTAAATATTGCTCTAAATGTATCCGAATTGAGTTTTTATTGTTTTCGGCATTAATAGATCTGTTAAAATTTCCATCACCGTTGTATATATAGATATCATACGTTTTCGCTTTTTCATTGGTTTTTTTTTACCTACTCGCATACATCGAATGGTATTGAACCTAAATATACGAGTTATTTGTTTACAAAAATCAGGACTACAATTCAATAATCATTTGGAAGTAGTTTTGAGATATATCTTTTATATTTAACCCGTTAGAGTAAATCATTTTTCAGGATGACTTAAAAATATTTGTATGGAAACGTTGTCCTCTTTTTTTCCCGCGGTGTTTGCTTCGTATTTTTTTATATAGCGGTACATAAATGGGCGTTGTTCTCGCAGAATTGCTCTTTTTCGGCCTAAATTAGTAAGGGTATAGTTTGGTATTGCGAGGCTCGATAGTGTGAGGTTTAAGATTACGAGGTTCGAGGATAAGGGGAATCAGGCTTTGTGTAAGTAGATAGTTTTTTTTCTTCATCTTTAGTATGGGCGTATGGATTTTTACGCCTCATGGTCCTCGTATCACAACGTTTAGCAGTTATTTAAGATATATTTTTCGCAATCTTTTTACCTTTTTCTTTGTTTTTGCGAGCGTATTAGCGATCTTTACGAGTAAGTTAATGGTTTTCTCAAGTATATTAGTATTTCTCGCAAGTATTTTAGTTTTGTAGTTCGGTCTACATATTACACATACTGCTTTCCGGTATACTCTAATCCTTCAAATACAAAATATCGATATAATTAATGTCAAATATAGGACCAAATTCCTAGTATTTAACTTAATTAACTAAATTATTTCCATATTCACCTTAATTCACCAACACCATAAATAACGGCTTTCACATTTTCGCGTTTGTCTTGTTTCCTATTTTGAGCTTCTCGTAAATCTTTCTTATCAGTATTAAATCTCGTATTTAGCACGTTTTTACCTATGATTATCTGAAATAAGGACAATCATAAAATCTATAATACAGGTTAGGCACGTTTCCATAATTAAAGTACGTTTACATATTATTTAAAACTTATCATTCGTTATATTTACTACTAGTTATTTAATATTTACCGATACCCTAAGTACCCTATAAATTCGTTATAATAGCTTAAGGAACGAAGTAAAAATAGGCCTAATATTAGTTTTAAGACTTACAAATCTTCTATAAATTATAGGGTGTATTTTCTACGTTAACCCAAGGTATTAATCTACCCATTTATTGTTACATCATTTTCATAGTTCATATGGACTCGAAGAGTACTTTCCTCGTATAATATTGTTTAATACTATTATTCTATGATTACCCTTTGTAAAAAAAGGGTTTTATCATGACTTAGCATAACTATCGCCAAAATTAACGTCTTTTGCACAATGTTGTAAATCACCTCATTTTTATACATCCCGTTCTCGTTTATAAAATTATTAAACATCAAGCGATTAATAACTCTCGCTTATAACGTTAAATTTCTCTCTCATATAGTATCCTGTAAGTATATAAAAAACTGGGGTTTCAATTCCTTTTATAACATATAAGAGTATTACACAGAAAGTTTATTTTCCCTTTTAACATATTTAAATATCAACTTATAAACAAGTTTTTCAAATAAATACACTTCTATCGCCACGTTAATATTAATCTTTATTAGGCGAGATTTGAATCAAGTCTTGAAGACATCTTTAATCTGTCCTATTTTCGGCGTTGTTTTCCTGGTATATTCTTATACTATTCAACGATTTTTTTCTTTAATACTGTTCTAGAGTAACTATTATAAAACTTCTTTAAGGAATGTATTATCTCTGGATTATATTTCTGTTATCATTTCGACGTCTTCGACATATGTATTTACGTTTGAGCCGTGTTATTGAGCGAATATTCGTGTAAAGCTCATTTCATTGGATAATAAAAGAAGGTCGGGTAGTATTATATTGAAGTTTATTGTGAAAAATTGTTTCTTGAATTTGAAAAAAAAAAATATAATATAGTATATGCGTTTGGTGGTTCTTTTTGTCGGATTAGGTTTACAAATTTAGATAATTTGTCCTCGTTATATTCGTCCAACGTAATATGATCCAGCAGTAATTAACTTGTTTAAGCTAATTAGAGGTTGTATATCGTAGTTCTCGTTTTTGTTCACACTCATTTTCCTCCTGATTTCCTCGTACTCGTTTTATTTGTCTTTTTCTCTTATCGTTTTCATTCTTTTTCACTTTTTCGCAATCGTTCTTATTTTATTTACAATCTCATCTCACTAGTTTTCTTGGTACTCGTTCTTTAGTTTCTAGTTCTCGTTTTATTTACATTCATTCTTTCGTTTCTTATTCTACGAATTTCCCTAGTTTCTATAACTAGTGAATTAATAGATGTTTGCAGGGAAGTCGACATCTATATATGTCATAAGATGATTGCAAGAAGAATACAAGTAATTTAAGAGGTATTTGGATCATAGGCAGGTTCCTATTATCGTTTGTTACTTAGGTTCAACTAGTGCCTACAGGTTCTCCCTTATCCTCCAGACATTCTTTCTATGACCACGTGTATCCATTTCCTTAGTTTAAATCATAATTTATATATATCTAGATCCTCTATTCAACCAGATTTTCATTGTTATATGTTTTAACATTACAATTTACAAAAAAAATGGGAGTATGAAAAGATTGTAAAGCTCAGAGTAACTTTAAAAAAGATAACTTTAGTATGATATTATTTACTCGGTTAGTACATTTTGATTACGGAAATTCATGCTACACTATCCGTTAACTTGTTTGGCTCTCTGAACGTATACAGATATTTTTTAAAGAGCGTCTTATTATGTAACGATCATGTAAGCCAAAATATCAAGTTATGGACCCCTTTAGTAAAACCTATGTAACTAAAACGCAGTATTTATATCACCCACTTATATTTCGAAAACAGGTAAAAAAAACCTTTAAAGCGTTTTTAAAAACTCAAAAAGTGTCGAAAGCAATTTTTAAACCACTCTAGTATATTTCAACAAACTTTAAAGCAGATTTCGAAACACTTGTACAAACATAGGTCAAACGCTTGAAACATTTTTTAACCCGCTTTAACACATTTTGAAGGCGCTTAGAATATATTTCAAAGCGGTTATCAAAACATTAGAAGCGCCCAAAGTAATATCCAACGCTTCCATATCATCTTGACCCTTACATACAAATTCCTTACTCCAAATACACAACTTCCCTCCCCTATTCGCCTGGCTACACACCTCTTATTTGAATTATTACTTACGTCTTTGAAGTTTACTAATATAATCGTCAAACAATTATTTTGAAGAATTTAGCTGTTTTGTAGTTGCGTTTTAGTTGTATTTCAGTTGTACTAATAAGTGTTAAACGACTTATTTGGAAAGGTTCAAAGTATTTTATTTGTATTTTATTTACAAATTATACGCAGTTATTTACCGTTTCATGCTGAAACCCCTTTGGATATACTTTTTGAAATATATTCAAAACCGCATTATTATGTTTTATTTATACTATTCAGTTGCATATAATAACCTTGCTCCTATAATACCATTATGAAGATACTGGTTAAGGCTAGAATATACATGGATATTTTATTTAAATATATAAAGTTTCGAAAAGTCGTTTTGTAAATTATTATCCTGAACGTATGAGAAAATACCATTAAAGTGCCGGAAAATAATTTTAACATTAGGGTAATAAATAAGTACGTTTTAAACGATTATTTTCGTTATTAGGAAGAAAAAACTTAAGGGTTCGGTATATTCTATGATTTCCAACAAGAATTTTCAAACTGGAAGCTGGAAATATGACGTACAGTATATAATTCGTTCTCAAAAATACTACGAATATAGTTATGAAACAAAGAGACTAGTATTCCAGGTGGTAGAAACGGCCGCATTATAGAAGCTTTATTTTCTACGGATTAACTTAGTAAAATGCTATACTAGAATCATAAAAACTGAGTTATAGGTGCACATTGTAAAAGTATACTCGGTGTGGGAACATAAGAAATAAATTATTGGAGAAACACAGAAAAATCTATAACGCGGGAACATCTTATGTATGTAAAGTATAAAACGCTTTGAAAAAATTATTGCGTCCTACAAAAGGTAAATAAAGTTTAATTAATCAATGAAAGAGGAGGAAAAACCGTAAAGATTATTCGTTATTCGAGTTGAATACGGAACCTCTTTAACAAGAGTTCTTAAAAGGGGATATAGGCTAAAATACTCCACAAACTTATTCAATACCCCTTCCGACCATATAAAAACGCCTCAAATAAGGAAGACGGCATTTTCAGAGTAAAAATAAGAGGTGATATACGATTATATAAGCCTTAAGACCTGATACCTATAAACTACGACCTATACTGCAACCTCCTACCTTATCAGTTCCCCATTGATAGGAATAAACCTATAAAATTTACGAGTTGTGCCAAATTATGAGATATTAATGAAAACTATAGTAATAAACCTTACAATATACTTGATAACAAAATCCGTATAATGTTAAACACTTATAAGAAACTGTATATTAAACCTTTATAATTTTACATAATTTTA
This sequence comes from Anisogramma anomala, assembly GCA_038502455.1. Classification (NCBI taxonomy): domain Eukaryota; kingdom Fungi; phylum Ascomycota; class Sordariomycetes; order Diaporthales; family Gnomoniaceae; genus Anisogramma; species Anisogramma anomala. Next base: position 16,538,128 of record JASMMZ010000001.1, read on the forward strand.
CCAGATATACCGATTAGATGGGTTAAATAATAATATACATTTTATTAAATATAGGGGAATATATTTATCAAGTGGTATAACCGTTTAAAAACTTCATTTTCATATACGAAATCATTCTAAATTATACTATTGAAAATGAACGGGTATCATATCAAATTCTGTTGCCATTATCGTAATAATATAGAAAAAATCCTATAAAAATATTAATTATGTTTGAATAGTAGTCAAATGAAGTAAAGTCAAGTAAACTATACTAATAGTTAGTTGATTGTACTTACTGAAAATTAACTGCAGTTTATGAGATTGACTGCAGGTTTAGTGACTTAAGTGCCCACTTTAAAGTATAGTAAGAGCCAAAGAATTGAGACATAAAAATTAGTGTGCAGACCGGCTAGCGGTCTGTCAAATGTAGAACTTACAACTCATTAGAATGAATTTCAGTACAGCACTAATTACTTCGACCACAGTGATTTGAATTGACTACATTGTAACGATAAATGCTTACTAATACTGATACATACTTATCAGGTTAAGCAAAGATAAGCTAGGTAAAAAAAGAAGCTGCTTTTCGGTTATGCTTTGCAATTACGCAAGGCAGAGGGAAGATTCTTGCGAAGAGTACCATTTGTTACGCTTGCTGTTTATAGGGAGTAAAAAGGAAGATTTTTTAAGCACGCCTTCTGTTTATAGGGACCTAGAAAGTGACAAAGGTATTGTTATTATTAAAACTACCAAAATGTTCTTATTAGAACAGTTTTGAAAACATTGAATTTAATCGTCTGAAAGTCTCAAAATTCGTTAAATTGGCAAACAAATAAGTTAGTATTATTACGGCTATGACTATTACGAATAATATAATTATAAAATTCGAAGTAAAAAAAATTAAGTTTTATAACCTTTAATTATAAACAACAACTTTGATGATGAACCTACAACCTATTACTTTATATCACATTTTCCACCTTTTTACACTTGAATTTTTATTACGACAGCTTTAAGATACGGTGAAATTTATATTATTACCGACCCCGTAATAGAGGAAGCAATTAAGGCTCTCGAAAGCATTTTCGCGAAATACTTCGACGAAGACCTTTGGTTTATGGATGCTAATAAAGACTCCACCCTTGAACAACTTACCAATTATATTGAATACTTCATCCTCAACGTCGAATACGACAATTAAAACTCTAATATAGACACCCTTTACGATTATACTAAGTTATTTTTAAGAATTTGAGTATGAATATGTGAAAGATAATAGAGAGATCGGGTAAAGTAAGGCTAAAAGCTAACCTATGCAAGCGTAATACTTCATTACCAACAAAGGTCAAAAAGGATGGTAACCTAGAAAAGATAGTATATGAATGTGCCATGGACCCTCAATAGATATATAAATATAAGGGTAAAGGTATTGCTAGCAACAGTACCTTTTGACGCCTTTAAACGCATTCTTGAGGTTACACTCAAGCTCAAATGAGTTCATTGAACCCTTTTAAACAAAATTCTCAACACGCTAGTCTCATTGGCAGTAAGAATAAAATTAAATTATACGCCAAAAGCCATCTAAATCACCAGTCAATTAAACAGGAACTTTAACATACCCCTTGAGATGTCCCCATAGTGAATACGGATTGCGCAGCAATTACTACGTTCATAAAAATCTGGGGAAGAAATGAGAAGTATAATGGTAAGCCGTACAACTTCCTCAACATTAAGTTACGTTCTTTTTTTACCATTTTCCACCAGATAATATTTAAAGTATTAGGTATTTACTCGCTGTTTCCCAATATTTTAACCGGTTAATCCAACAATTACTACCTTCGATACTTAACGAATTGCTTCTTCTTTCGAATAATCTACAATAATTTAAAATATTACTTCTAATACTATATAAAACTCGCCTAATACCATATAAACTAGACCATAATAAAATCATTTTACACGTTGGACTATATAAAAAATCGAAAAGCAAGATAACCCTTTTGAATTAAATGCTGAATAGGCTGATATTTTTCCAATAAATAATAGAAAACGTAAGAGTTGGTAAAGGTACATTATATCAGTAGGTACTTTAGGCCATTACGAGTTATGAAGGGTTTCAATACACCTTATAATGCCTTTATTCCACCTGTAAATGGTTTTTTAACTAAATACGTTTTTCGTTTACAATCATAATGGCTTGAGTTTGAAATTCGATTGGTATATACCCTTAAGCTCTAAAGTTTAGGAATGACAAAGAAAACCCCTTCCACGCGTATAACATCGACCGTAAATATAAAATACCTGATAAATATGGTTAATGAAAGGCCTAAAACTAGAGCTGTGGTTAATATGCCATACAAGAAGAAGGTTCTTCAAGTTAGGTTGGCAAGTTTATTTAAAACTTTAAGAAATATTAGATTTACGGTAAGTAAGGCTATTTTTTACTATGTTATATTGTTACTGAACGTAAATCAAGGTAGGTGATATGTTATTCGTAATTCTCTTTTACCTTGAATTAAAACTACGTCCTACGCATCGCAGAATATAAATAGAACAAGGTTACAGATATGAAGAATAAGTCTAATGCTATTAGTTAGTATAAAAATATTGACATTTATCTAAAAACAACATAATAATTCGCCGACCATGCCTTTTTTTACCTCCTGATAGGAAAAAATGCCTGTTGCCATTATAATGATGAAAATCTTAGCCTTGCGCACTTATTTACTACTCGCAACCATTACGCAAAGCAAGTCTTTCAAAGTAACATTCCAGATATTGGAGGAATGTGGTACTTAAAAAAAAAGCCATTCGTAATATGTTATGTTACGAAAGGCTACTAATATTACTATAGAACTTAATTATATAGATACTAGTAAGGCCAAAGTTAGCTTTAGCCTTGAAAAAAAGCTTTCTTTACTAAAATCGACAACTATAACTACCGTCAGTAGTCCTATTGTTTTCTATATTTTGAAATACCCTACTCTCTTCTTCTTTTACTTTAAAAACATATAAAACTTTGGTATTAAAGTTAATATTGAGACTAATAAATTAGTTTATGTCGAAGGCAGTAAGAGGTTTTCACTTAACCTCAAACAAAAACACTTGTAGTATTACCTCAAAAGGTTAAAGAAAATGATATTAAACTTAACAAAGTCTAAACTTTGTTAACTACATCGCTGGTTTAACCACCTGGTGACTAATAATCATTATAAGGTTTTAAAGGCGGCTGGTTACGAAGATATGGATTTGGTAATATTAAAGGAAATGAAACGACTTTACCATTATTACAAAATACACTCAAAAACGCCCATAAAATTTAAATTTACGTGAAAAATTTAAAAAAATATTTTTTAGGTTTTCGTATATATATTTTATCTAAACAATAAACCGGTACTTTTTGTTATCAACTCTACTATAATATTTTACGATGCCAAATTCTTAAAAACCGTTATAGCGAAAGAAATATATGAGGTAATATTTACTTTTTACATTAATATATACCTGTGACTACTAAAAGTGCTAGTTTATGACACCGGTACCAAATTTAGTACGATGAAATTTTATATTAATCTTAAACCGATAGAAAATTTAATACAAATACGTTACCATTAAAGTTCATGAGGGTATTAGTAAAGTTGAAAAGGCTTACAAATTTTTACAAAAAGCTTACGATATCTTTATCCTGAAAATTGAAAGTTTTACAAGTTAAGAAACGCGTATTTAAGTAGCGGTAAATGGCCTTAACAATAATATTAACCCTAATAGCCTTATATCAACTTTCATGGTATTTGGGGTCTACCTACACATAAAGACCAAATCACCATTATCGTTAAATACTCAAAAACGTATTATAGTATATAGTAAAGCCCTAAAGAAACTGAAAAAGAAACCGGCACGCTACTAGGTTAATAATACCCTCAACACCAAAAACAAATTATATATAATAAACGTACTATTTATATATTTTTAAAGTAAAATATTAATGTAACAAAAACTAGGTAAATAGTATAAGACGTATAAAATCTTAAATACCATAAATCCAAACGTAATAGTTAAAACTGCTAACGGTCTTATCACTTTTCGGATCACACAAATCAAGCTGTATAAAAAAACCCTTAAGTTAAATAAAGATCCCTACGTCGAAAACCCTTGAACCAAATGAATAAGACAGTTTAATTATCTCAAACCGATCGTTAATAAGCCTATAAAACGTAGATAGTGTGAAAAACCACTAAAAAAAGGATGCATACTAAAGAAAAAGACGTTAACAAGGATTATAAACCTAGAAAACACATATATAAGGACGTAGGTGTCTTACAAGGAACGAACGGAAAACTTGCCCTTAAGTTACATATTAAAGGCATTATTAATATACTGGGCAAACCTAAAAAGAAAAGAAATAGAGTAAAGATTAATGGTTTTCTTATATAAAAGGTTATTGAAATTATTCCTTTGGGGTAGTTTAAAGGCTAAAAAAGTATGGTCTTTAAGTCTACAATGATTTATGAGGTTAAAGGCAAGATTATGGACTGGCCATACGAAAAATTATGGCTAATCATTTAAAGATACAGTAATAGAGGAAAGAACTTAATCTTTACTTGATCGCCTACAATATAGAAAATCAGCTAATATTTCATCTTCGTAATTTCTACCAATCTGAATATTAATGAAAACGATGAGTTCACACTTAATAGCTGTAGCATAATACAAACATATATACAATCTGCTACCAATTTTTAACAGATTGTACTATTAAAACCGTCAAAAGAATTAAAAGACTAGTTTCTGGCTGATACGGTAATAATTTATTTTAAATATTTATACGGATTAAAAGAAACAAGTATCAATTGGTTTTAACATATTAGACGTACTTCAAAAATAAATTATATATAAATATTTCAATGTTCAACATATATTTACTGATTACGTAAAGTACAAACTTCGGTATCATTAATATATAAATTAACGATATACTTTTCCTTGGAAACGTTAGGTTCATAACGGTAAAACAACGTGTTATCGAAAAATCAGGCCTTGAAAAATGCAAGGCGATCGAAATGTTAGTTAAAAGCATACAACTTAACTTTAATGGATCGTCAATTTGTATCCATAGTATTAAAATCAAAAATGGCACGTATATTAGCCTGCGCTAGAATGGGTAAGTTATAAGCCTAAAGATAACTAATAAGGCCAATGGGGCGAAATAACAACGATAATTAAAGTAAAAGAACTATATAGCTTATAACGTCATGTTATGCTAGCTGAAAGTATCGGACAACCTATCTATTGCAGTATAGTCATAGAATCCATAAGACAACAACTTCAATAAGTTGAATAAGATGATTTAATAATAAATGCTTAATTTAGAAAAACGTATTAATATAGTTATAGTTAACCTAACAGCGGCAAAGTAAATGATTTTTACTAACAGCTCTATCTCTAATAAAAATTACCCCACATCGTAAATTAGGTTCCTTATAATGCTCGTCAACAAGACAAAGTTTAAAAAGCAGTTTATAATTACCTAAAACTTCGTATATTGAATACTTATTAAGTATAAACATATAATATTAAGCGTGTTGATATCAGAGTTATACAATATAATAGTAAGTTTTACCATGGATATAATGATTAACGACACATTGAAGATTATTAAAAAATTGTTGACATTGCTTCCAATACTTGTAATAATATATATAAACTCCTGAGACCTCTAGAAGTACTTATTGAATCTGAGAATAACCAATAAAGAACGTTTAATAATAAACGTACTAATTTAAAAGAAGGTATATAAAGCCTGAGAAATCGATTAGTTCTGGTGAATCAATAGAAAAGATAACCCCGCTAACATTATAACCAAAGTCACGCCTAATAACGCCCTGAAACGGTTTGTAGATAGTAATATGTTAACTGTACGAATCGAGGGTTACGTAAACCACTTGGCACATAACGTGAAAGAATAGAGATACTCTAGCAAACTCGAAGACTACTAGGATAATAGTAGCGATGGTAATGGTAGCGGCGGTAGTAAGTGAAACTACTAGCAGAAAGTACGCAATTGGTAGAATACGTAATACGTAAAAGTTTATGTCAAAAGACCTGTGCACGGGAGTTAAGGAATGGAGGGCTCGTAAATATGGAATAAAGGGCTGTGATTGATGTCAGTCTCAGTGTAAATTAATTGGAATTGCCAGGGGTTTAGGCTTATAGATTAAGGAATGGTTTCAAAGGTTGCTACCAATTGGTAGCCGGCCGCGCTAGCGTGTAGGTACAAAACAAAAAGCCGCTAATATTGGAATAGCAGTTAAATGCAGTACAGTCAAGTCAACTATACTTATAGTTAGTTGATTGTACTTACTGAAAATTGACTGCAGTTTGTGAGACTGACTGCAAGTCTAGTACAGTAGGTGCCTACTTCAAAGTAGGGTACAGACCTAAACATTTAGTCATACAAATTAGTATACAGACTGGCTAGTGGTCTGCCAAACTTAGAACTTACAACTCATCAGAATCAATTTCAATGCAGTACCAGTTACATCGACCACAGTGATTCGAATCGACTATGTTGCAACGATAAAGGCCTACCAACAGATTACCCTATTAACAGAATTCAAAAAATGTTCAGCGGCATTTGGACTAAAGTATAAAAATGACAAATTATTTATTCAACCGATTATAAAGGTATATCATGGAAATCCGAATTTTAATTTTGCGTTGTTTAAGTTGAGAAAATATTTGAAAGCTTTTTCTATGATGTTTTAAACGTTATTTGAAATATATAAAGTACTTGTTAACTTGATAATCGTTTTCTTAACAACTTGAAGCTTTTATAGTTAATCTGATGTTTTTAAAAATAATGCAATAAAGATTTCCTAATATTTTCAATAACAATACCATCGCCACCTCTAGATTACCATAAAAACTGACGCAACCTAAAAGTCTTCTCGACTCATTACCATAAAAACTGACGCAATTCGTAGAGGCCTTTCGTAAAAGTTTTTCCTTTACCTTACGATATAAAGCGTAACTAAAAAGTAAGTTTTTCTTTTACCTAACCAATCTGTTGTAATGATCACACTAAATACCCGTGAGTATATAGAAGGTGTCAGAGGGTTTATGTTATCAAGAAGGTAGCAGAGGTGCTGAGTGAACAATATCGCAACCGTGCAAGTAATGATCAAAAGCTGTGAGGCTATTCAGATGTGTAGACTGAATACTTAGATTGACAACTGAAGAACTATCTAATGAAGCTATCTAACGTGGTGATGACCACGTCCTTATATCTAGTTCCTTCAGTTGACGTGGTGGCGTGGGATATGTTGGATATGTCCGCGATCCAATATATCCAGACTGGATCATTTGGATATGTAGCATATCCAACATATCCAGTCTCCGGTTCTCGGTATGCCGAGTGGGTCCCTAACGACCCCAACCCTGGGGGGTCTGTGGGACCAGATGCCTGCCGTCAGGCTGTGTCCAACTGATTTCCTTCATTAGTGCTGTGGGCCGCTGCTGGTGTAACCTGCAGCTGTTGGGTCATAACATCTGTGTTTAACCTAATAAGCACTAATTAGTGTTGATAGGCCTTACTTGTGTTGATAGGCCTTTAGATGTTACAACATTGTCGATTTGAATCGGTTGAAGTAACAGCAGTATTATATGGTCAAGTGGTGGATGTATTCTAGGTTTAGCAGACCGCTAACCGGTCTGCACACTAATTTGTATGATCAATTGCTTGGTCCGTGCCCTAGTCTAAAGTAGGCACATACTGTACTTGACTTACAGTCAATACAGTGAATCCCACCAACAATACAGTCAACTTGCAGCCAGTACAGTCAACTTATTTGACAGTACAGTTGACTGACTGTACTGCAATAACTAATGTTCCATCATGTCCCAATAATATCTCAATATAACTGAAAAGCTTTAAGTGTAATGGGATTGCATTTGAATTCAGGATTTAGGTGTAGAATTACTGCGCATATAAAACCGATTTTGTTTACAGTATAACACACATAGTAGCTGTTTAAAAAACTCAATTCTATATGTCGCATGATTAAAAAAACAGAAGTATTATTTCAACACAATTAAATTATTATTACTCTATTACCTTAAATGTAGTAGTGTGACAAAAGAGTTTAATTTGTATAGGGATCCCGAAATTTGTTAAACCCTACGATAAAGGTAGGGCTTATACAAGTATTCAATAGTCAGCGCATTTACTTGCGGGCGCCTTTGCGCTCTAACACGCTTTTATAGGTGCTCGCAATACCTGCTGACAAATCTAACGAATGGAAGTAACCGGGTTATGATCGCAGGGATCGAGATATACGCTCACTCTTCGAATGCAGGAGACAGTCTCCTCTTATCACCGCAAAAATAGATACCGTCACAAAATAGACATAAATGTAGCCATAACCATTCCCCCAATGCCCCCATCCCGGATTGAACGAAAGACCTCAGCATTAGTGAATACAAGTGCTGCGCTCTACCACTGAGCTATAGGGGCAGAAGGTGATGATGCATGCAGAACTTGTGATAAATGTAGTCTAGTTACCAAAACACCTTTTGAAGCAATGCACAGTATTTTTCACCTCATTACAATTCTAAAAACCGTAGGTTTATAAAGATGAACAAGGGAAACATTTTATAGATTCATACTATACCAAAAAACCCTACTTGAACAGAAACTTTTCTACTTTTTTTTTTGGTTTCGCATTCTGTATTGTAAAATTCATCAAAAGCCATGTGGATTTGTAAAGGCCTGGCTTATCAAGCACTTACGTAGGGGCTTAGAATGTTGATTTTGGATTGAAACTAGATTCTTTCTGTTATACATAGGCTCCCAATGCTTTTTAATACAGCAGCGCCCGTCGCTGTCCCCGTTGTCATTGTTGTCTACGTCTTCCTTTGAATCCGCTTTTAGTTGAAATGAATTGCTACTTTGAGCAGTAATTAGTTGCCGTGTTTTGCTACCCTTCAATGATAGTAGTCAATTACTACTTTCAGCATGACAACAGTCAGTCACTACCCTCCTGCACGTTCAGGAATCAAAGAGGAAGAGCAAGCCAAGAGTTGTGGTCTGCGAATAGTTAGTCGTATGTAGTTATATACGGTCTGTAAATAGTTGTTGTCGTGAACATGGTAGATTTCGGAATATCGCATTGGTGGGTACGTTCATTCGTCATGTAGACTACCTGAGGCGTTTTTACCTGCTCCATACCAATCATTATCAAGGTAGTAGGCTGAGCCGTTGGGCGAGGTAAGTCGTCTTTCGACACCACGCTCCAGCTGTCTGAACCTGATAAACGACCTGTTCAGTCGTCCATAATTTGGTCTCCATTGGAACCAGTCCCCAACTCACATAGAAATGCTGGTCAGGCTGAGTTGGATTACAATATATATATATGTGTGTGTGTTGCCTCTCGCTGCCCCTTCGGGACTTGGACAACAGCCTACGAACAGGAAACCTCACACAGACAAGAGGGTGTGATGTTTCCAAGGACAATCTAGCAAGATGACAGCGAAAGTAGCCACTTTTGAACAGTTTACAGCCAAATTTGTTTGTTCAAGGGGTTCGGATGGCGGACAGGTAGGTAGGTCACTTCGTAGCAGACCCGTATGAACGGCAACCATGTTGTACACAACCATAGTTTGGTCCCTGGAGCAGGACAGGTTGGACTTTGGCCACCTCGTTCCAAGAGAAGCGTCTTGGCTGGAGGACGAAGGGCGCAACAATAGGTTGACACCTACAGTACCTGGCCAGCAACAGTATCGGTGGTAAGAATCATGAGACGGAAGGAAGACCATGTTGATGATCGAGGTCCAAACAGGAGGATGATATTGTTACATGTTTATCAAAATATGTACAGGGCTAGGGATCTTGTACTCCGAAAAGAGTCAGATCAACCCTTTGACGAAGGCCTCCTGCCACCACGGACATCTATCATTGTCCATGTCGTCTTTGGTGGTCCGGAGGCCCGTGGAAGCAATTTCCACAACAGTGGACTGTGCGCCATAGGTGGGAAATTTCAAGGCTGTGGCGGCTGGAGCGTCGTTCGGGTCTCCCGACATGGTGAAGCCGACATAGTAGTCTTGCATCGCTTGGGCTAATGCGGCGTCCACCGGAGTACCCATGTTGGGCGTGGTAGTGTCGCCGTTGAAGAAAGTGTAGGCGAGGTCCTGGCCTAGAGGCAGTTCAGTTGTCAGCACACGTGGTCGTGTATTCGGGAGGATCCACATGGATCTTACCATGGTAGCCAGGAGGGACCGCGAAAATGTAGTTGTACGTATCTTCGCCCAAGGCCGTCGCGAGGTAGCGCGTGGCGCAGCTGAACAGCGAGTCGCTGCCGATCTGCACGGCGCGCAGGAAGTGGCTGGTGTAGACCGACAGAGGGTACAGCGCCAGGATCTTGGCCAGCGTGGCGTCGGACGCGCGCGGGTAGCTCTGCTTCAGCGACGCCGTCAGGTCGGCCTCGGTCTTGATGGCCGCGCTCGCGAACGGCGCGGCCTCGAGCGAGGTGTGGGCGGCCATGGCGTCGACGTCCTTGTGCAGCTTGCCCTCGGCCAGGAGGACCTGCGGCAGCGCCGGCACGTAGTCGCCGTCGGGCGTGGGGCCGAAGCTGAAGGCGCCCATGGCCGAGGCATAGACGACGTCGGCGTTGGCGCGGCGGAGCGCGGCGGCGTCGAGCTTGGCCAGCGCGGCGACGCCGGCGACGGGGCCGGCGGCGGCGTTGGCGGCGGCGGCCAGCGTGCGCGCGTAGGCGTCGGTCGTGTTGATGGCCGTCTGGAAGGCGGGCGACTGCAGGATGGCGCGCTGGAAGGGCAGCCTCGCGTCGCCGCCGCCGCCGTAGGACGTGATGTGGTGCAGGATGCTGGCGGCGCCGGCGCTCTCGCCCATGACGGTGACCTGCTTCGGGTCGCCGCCGAAGCGGGCGATGTAGCGCTGGACCCAGTCGTAGGCGAGGCGCTGGTCGTGCAGGCCGAGGTTGGGCTTGGTGTCGGGGCCGCCACCCAGCCAGCCATACAAGCCGAGGCGGTAGTTGATGGACACGAAGATGATGCCGTCGTTGTCGGCGAGGGTGGAGCGGGCGAGGATGCCGGCCGGGTTGCCGACGCTGAGCTTGCTGCCGAAGGTGAAGCCACCTCCGTGCGTCCAGATCAGGACCGGGGCTGTGCGAGTGGTCGAGCTGTCAGTCTTGGCCGGACGTCTCTTGCTTGGGGGACTGGGAAGTGGGAAGGCAGTGGCACTCACTCTTGGTCTTGCCATAGGAGTCGCTTGAGGCGGCCCAGACTTTGCTTGGAACGTAGACATCCAGCATCAGACACGCTTCTGTCTGGTCTGGTAGATCGTAGAGCGTTTGCTTCATAGCATCCACGGAGATCTTGTTGGTTGTGGCTTGTTGCTCGACCACCCACTGCGGATATGCTTGGTAGCAAATGGAGTTGACAGTGCCATTGTTAGCAGTCGAGCTCTTGCCAGTCGGAAGCTGTGCCTTCTGGAAGCGCTTGTCGCCGGTTGGCTGGTCAGCGTAGGGGATGTTGCTGAAGGTGTAGTAGCCGCCGGTCTCCTGTGCATGTGGTCAGTACGGACTGTGCTGGTAGCACATTGGTCTATTAGACTGGAGTCTACTCACGTTGAGCGTCGCCGTGTGGACCTCGTAGTCCAGGTCGACGGAGGCGGTGCCGGCGCCGGCCTGCTTTGATTTCCCGGCCGGCTTCGGTTTCTCGACCTGTGGGTTTATCCGTAAATCTTGGTAACGAGACGAGGCCAGCGTTGGGCCAGCCAGGAGCAGCAGAGTGCAGCAGAGTGAGGACAGCATCTTCGGTTTGACCTGGGGGCACTAAAAACGAGTGACTAGGCCAGTCAAAGGTCGGTATGAATGTTTGTTATGGAGGAAAGGAGGGTGGGTGTGTGGGACTGGTGAGACTGGTGGGCCGTGAGGATCATATAGACAGATATCTAGCATACTATAGTTTTACAAGCAGTAGTTCGGCAGCATGCTCCGCGACCTTATCCCGTATCCGTGACATTGAGCGCAGGGGATAGGGGCAAGTGGCAAAGGGCGAAAGGGGGCGCATATTGCATATTCAGCGGCTCCTGGGGCACACATGGACTCGACTCCACAATCACCGCGCATCCCATCGCATCGGACGAGAGCCGCGGGGATGAGGCATTCCATGGCACGGACCGCCGTCGCCTTGTACGAGCGCTTTGCGCCCCAGCTTGACTGGTCTCGAGACTCGGAGACATCAAGTGCCGCACCATTGCACAATCGTCCGGTATACAAGACATTAGCTCTCCGCTAGTACTGGACCGGCTGTATTGGCTGTATCTACCGGTACATAGTATAGTCTACACACCATGCTTCAGTGCTTTTCTTCTGGGCCATCCAGCGTGGTGTACAGCAAAGCCTCCCTCCTTCCAACTTCCATCGCATCCTATCTCCACAGCCCACGTGACTCCCATGGCCAGCCCGGTATCTCAACATCTGTGCACCGGCGAGTTCCTTGGAAACACTGTATTACCATCCGTTCTGCCCGCCTATTTTCTCGACAATCAACAATCTCGTGTTTTTCTTGCCTTGGTGTCGTAGCCTCGTAGTTGCCAAGGCTGTGTGTGTGCACATGAGAATTCGTGCATCGGAACCGTATCTTCCGTTTCCGGCATGACTTGCGAACCAACCAACATCTCTGTTTGTTTCAACACTCGGTTTCAAGCCGTAGCATTTTGTTTCGCTTCACTTTTTTGTTTCGTTTCATCACGCTCATGCAGAGCGTACGTCATATGAAAGATCTCCACGTAATCCAACGACCTCAGTTGCGGTGGTAGTTGGCAAGGAGTGAACTGTGACGTTGTTTAGCGATGCGTGGTCTGGAATTGTGGTAGAACTCGGCCCCTTCTTTTTTCATACTCTAAGAGTTTGGATCTTGGAAGGACGAGGATTCACGGTGTTCACGATGATTGATGATGATTGACGACGATGATTCGTATTAGGTCTATGTAAGAGCTGTTGTTTACCCAACGATTATACGGACCATCGGGTATAATTATAATAGCTCCGATCGTCACTTCCCGTAACAAAAGATAGTGCTTGCCATTATGTCGCCTTCATTTTTTACAAAGCCGAGTTTTCGAGGCTATTGTATTAAAAATGAAATAATAATACGGTTAATATGTACGGGTTATCACCTAGCTATTTATATGGTATTATCACTATTACCTTTAATTTTTCAATGTTATCATTATCGTCGTTACTTTCAAATTCAGACGAATCGTTAAAAGAACCGGTTTTAGCGATTTTGGCTTTGACGATCTTAGTATTAACAGGTCTCTTTGTATAATTATTATTCACCTAATTATCAAAACTCTTCTATAACAATAATTCATTTTTCGTATAAATAACGTTTTCAATATATTTAATAACATACATTCCCTCGATACTTCATTTACGTTTTATGTCGATTGGTTTCGTAAATTTTATTAACCTCCTTAATATTTCACGAATTTACGAATTTGATATCCTGTTGCTAACTGTTGGAATAGTATTACATGCAGTGCAGTAGGTCAACTTTACTTACAATAAGGTTGACCGTACTGCAAGTGTATTGCTTTGTGTGGACTTACCGCATTAGATGTAAGTCGAGTGTAGTACGTTGCACTTCACTCTAGGGCACGGGCCAAGCAATTGGTCATACAAATTAGAGTGCAGACCAGCTAGCGGTCTGCCAAACTTGAAACAATACATCCACCATCTGACCACGCAATACTACTGTTACTTCGATCAATCGAATCGACAACGTTGCAACGTCTAAGGCCTACCAATAATAACAATATAATAAATCATATTCTATATATTAAACAACTAATATATACATTAGTTTTAATATTAATTACTATCTATTTTCCCTTATTTTCTCAATCTTCTTTTATTTACCTAAAGGGTGTTTTTTTATTTATATACACTCGTCGTAACACAATCGTTATCAAGCTAGCGTAAAGTTCAATCCTATCATCGACGATCAAGTAATTTTTCATGGGTATTGGTAGGACTTTATTGCAACGTAGTTGATTCGAATCGTAGTTAAAGTAACTAATATATTACGTTAAAGGTGATAAATGTATTGTTCTAAGTTTGGCACACCGCTAGCTAATCTGTATACTAATTTGTATAGCCAATTGTTTGATCCATGCTCTAGTGTAAAGTGGATGCATATTGTACCTGACTTTATACTAGACCTAAAAAACTATATACTCAACTTGTAGTTATTGTAGTTAACTTTACTTATAGTAAAGTTGACTGATTATATTGTAATTACTACTATATCAATATTATCAACTTTTTGTTTTGTGTGCGTATGCTAGAGTAGTTGACCAATCTTTTTTTGATTATCATCGAATTGTCTCTTCGTTAAGTGGCTAAGCTCCTGCTAATTTTACAACCAAATTAACTCTTATTACCCCACGGTTCCGAGTTTCGACTTCATTAATTCCTACAAATAAGACTTCCGCCACAAACAAATATAAACTTCCAACTAAAAAGTACCATTTAATTAAGTTGTTAAACTGAAATTCTTAGCAATTTTTCAATTTACTAGAATATGTCTAATTGCCAACACGTGATTTAACCTCATCAGATAGCCTTTTAACGTAGCTTTCGATACGTATAGTCAGTCTATTTCTATCCATAAACTTCTCTAAGGCTCTATTCAGCGTTAACTTCATCATAATATCAGCAAAACTTTCTTTATTTGTTAGAATAGTAGTATTTACAGTGTAGTAGGTCAACTTTACTTACAGTAAAGTTGACTATATTGACTGCAAGTTGAGTGTATTGTTTTGTGTGGGCTTACTATATTAGGTATATTTTGAGTATAGTATGCTCCACTTCATACTAGCGTACAGGCCAAGTAATTGGCTATACAAATTATTGTGTAAACCAGCTAGTGATCTGCTAAACCTAGAACAATACATCCACTACTTGATTACATAATACTACTATTGCTTAGATCAATCGAATCGACAACGTTACAATGTCTAAAGCTCTACTAACACTAATTAGTGTTTATTAGGTTAAGTATAGATTGGTTAAGTTGAAGAAGAAGCTACTTTTCAGTTATTACGCTTTATATTATCGTTTGGGTAAAGGAACGATTCTTATAAAGTATCTTTATTACTGTGTCTGTCTCTACGGCAATACGTAAAAAACACTTTTAGGCTACGCCAATCTCCACGGCAATCTAGAGGTAGCAACGGTATTGCTATTGAAAACACCAAGAAATCTTTACAGATCCTTCTTAAAAATTGTTGAAATTGACCACTAAAAGTCCCAAATCGGCAAGCTGACAAACGGCTAGGTTAATACTACTACAGATGCTACTATTACAAAAATGATTAAGTCCTACGGCTTACAACTTTTAACTTTAGCTCTTTACCTATAATAATGAACGACCCTCGACCTTATCTTTTACGCTAAAATTTTACCCTTCCATTACTACTTTCACTTTTCTTACATCAATTTAATCGTTAAGTTTGTTGTTTTGAGCGAAAACACCAAGAATCTTTAAATCGCGCCAAGAAAGCCACGTCGCGCTACCCAATGCCAAGTCATCAAGTTCTTATGCGACTTTACGCCAAAATACCAAGTTCCTCGCCTTCCAAGTTTTACACTACCCTAGATTTCAAATAATACCTACTTAAGATATTTAAAAAGGGATTAACGCTTTAGGATCCATCCTTAAGAAGTTATACAATAAAAACCTCTAGGGGTAAGATATCGACAAAGACTTAACAGAAAAATATTTTGCTTACTTCGTTGGCTATTACATAATTAAATATAATAACAGTAATGACTTTGAATACGTCTTTCGTAACTTTCCTGTTTTTTTTTTTTTAATAATTGTATTATTGATATGTAGATCGTAATCTAAAAAGGGATTAAGTCGAAGCTTAAGTCGGAACTTAAATAGTAAAGAATTTATGTACTAGTATAGGGCGTTATAAAGCTGGCATAAAAACTCTTCGAACTAGCCTATTTTAAGGAATACTCTTAAAATTCACGCCTTAAAAGAAAACGTACTAAATACCTTTAACGCCCACACACGTTTTGGAAGACCTCTCCTTTAACCTTAGCTAAGTTAAACTTTTTTACGCGTTAAGAATAAAGAACCTATTAACTTATTCGATAGCCTAGCGCCTTTATGTAATAACGCGTAATATGCTTTTAGCGGTGGCAAACCATGTAAAGCAGCGGTTGTTAATACGGTTAAAGGAATTAACATCGGCGCTTTACCCTAGTTAATTAAGTAAAATCGTTAAGCCTTTCAAAACCTTTAAGTTTATCTTACCCCCTAACACTTTCATTAAAATAGCCAAGCCATTTAAGAGCCTTTTTGCAGCAAGTTTTCCTATATGCGAAAATCTATTACAGATCTTACTATAGGATTTACCCCTCGGGTAAAGCAACTAGCAATTATCCTCAATAATATACTTCGGAGGCTCTAAGGCTTGAATTTTCAGAAAACATTACGAATAAAGATTGGAATAATTATTGCGACCTCCCCCTCAAATTCGTTAAAATAGTTAATATAAATTATAAACTTTTTACAGATTTCGCCAAGATTTGAAACGACGCAGAAAAATATAACGGGAAGCCTTGCAACCTCTTCAACATAAAGATAATACCATTTTTCAATATTTTAAAATAGATAAAGGTTTCCCTTTATAATTTTTACTCATTGTTTCCTAAAAGTACTACAGGGTACTTTAGGGATTATTACCTGACCTTCCTAACCCGAGTAACCATTTTTCGCAAAGTTTATAATAGTATGAAAAGCTACTTCGAATACGACGTTCACTTTACCTAATACTACATGAATTAGGCCATTACGCGGTGGATTATGATAATAGAGATGAAAAAAAAGGAGTAAATACTAATAGATATGTTTCATTAAATGTTAGACAAGCTAATTTTATATCAATAAGTAATAGGGAAAGTCTACTTTAGCGAAGTATACTTTGTAAACATGTACGGGTAGCAGTTACAGGTGTTAGCGAGTTAGAATACGCCTTATAACGATTAGATGCTACCTGCGAAAGCTTTTTTAGCTAATTACGTTCCTCATTTATAACTATTATAATACTTGTATCAAACTCATTTAGAATATACCTTTAAGTTGACAACTTCCCTAATATAGATAAAAAATACCTTGTGATAGTTAATTACGTCGACCGTAAGTACGGATACAGGCGCTCTTAACGCCTAAAGTTTGATTTATCGACTACAGACTGGAGGTAGCACCCACGTTAACGCTAATAGGGTTAAAATTTAAGTGGACCTATTAACTGTAAGCACTATCATCGTGATAGTGGTAAGAGATGTTGGATTTATAGTAATTTTAGTTGTTGGTTAACTCTTTATACTTTATTCAAACGAAATAACAAAAAGGTAATGTATTACGTTTAATATCTTATTGCTTTTGAATAGAATTACTTGAATTAAATTGTAAACTTCGAGGGTAACGAGCTTATTAATGACGATGATATTCCTAAGTAGATTGAGTGGCATAAAAATACTATTTCCGGCGAGGCTTAATAACTAGTCAATCACGTCTTCCTATATCATTTGAATGGTAAAAACCCTTACCTTTACCCTAATCAAATCCCTAACCCATTACATATCTTTAACCTTCGTAATCGGTACGTGAATTATACGTTTTAAGGTATTATACCAGATATAAGGGTAATAAGGTACTTAAAGGGAGGTTATTCGTAATATGTAGTATTACAGAGGGAAAACATTACAATTGCTAAGATTAATCGTTATGATATTTGTAAGACTAAAGTTAGCTTTAGATTGGACGAATAACTATTGTTGTTGAAGATAACGGTAAATTAAACCATGATAAAATCGATTATACTCCACATCCTGAAGTTTTCTACCCCTTTTTTTTTGTACTTAAAGAATATAAAAACCCTTAGCGTTAACGTTAACTTCAACGCCAACTAACTGGTTGAAAACGGTTAAAGGTTTCTTCTCGCCTTTAAGTTGAGGCACTTATAGTTTTTTCTTTAAAGCCTTGAAATAGTGGTATTAAACACAAAGGGGCGAGAAATACGTTAATTATATAAACTCTTTAACTATTCAGACGTTAACAGGCTATATAAAGTTCTAAAGTCTGTAGAGTATAAAGATATGAAATACTTTTTCCTAAAATCTATCGAAAAGTTTTACCACCAATGCTAAATATATTCCTAAGCTCCCCAAAGATTTAAGTTTATATGAAAAGACGATAAGGACTTTAATTCCAAGGTTTTTATTAATATATTTCATTTGGATAATAAGCTTGTTCTTTACGTCGTTAACTTTATAACTCCTTTCCGCGAAATTAAGTTTTTAAAGTCCCTTTCGGCAAAGGATACGTAGGAAATACTAAGGATTCTATGGATTAATACATACTTAGCCCACCTGATTTCGTCATTCATAATGATAGTATTGACTTTACGGTGGCAAAATTTTGGAAAAATGTTTAAATAATGGGAATTTAGTGTAAATAAGTGCTTATAAGGACCCATTGAATTATTGGAAAGGTTAAAAGGGTACATGTCTTATTTCGCCGAACGTATAATAAGTTTTACTCTGGAAATTAGAAGTTTTACAGATCTAAAGACACGCCTTTAAATGGAGATAAAGGGCCTAAACGATACTGTAGGCCCTAATAACCTCATGCTTACACTATTAATCTTTAAAGCGTACCTTCATCTAACGAGTGAATGTCTACTATTAACAAGTACTTAAAAGCGAGTTGCAGCCTACGGCAAAGCTTTAAAGGAATTACAAAGGGAATTAGCACGCCACTAGGTTAACAAATTCCTTAATACCAAAAACGGCTTTATAACAATTAATGTACTTACTTTAGCGGTACAAAGTAAATTCCTTGTATAGCGAAAGCCGGGTAAATGAAAAGACTTATATAAAACCTTAAATATCTCCAATTTTAAAGTAGTTATCAAGATTACTAACGGGTTTGTATCTTTTTGTATTATTTAAGTTAAGCCTTATATTAGTCCTATTAATAATAGAAACCTTTAAGTTAAACGACCGAGTTAATACGAACCTCCCTCACCCATTATCGATAAGTCGATAAAGCACTACCGGTGTGGACGACCTCCAAAGAGGAGGAACGTTGAAAAGGAAAAATATACACCAGGTCGTATTTATAATATTACTTAGGTGAGTAAGAAAAAAAGGATAACGAAGACTTGGTATTAAAGCTTTAAGTATAAAGCATTATCAAAACTTCCGGCAAGCTTTTTGAGAAAAACGATAAAGTCTAAATTCACGGATTACTAATTCGAGGAGTTGTATAATTCGTATCGAAGGCCGATTTTAACCCCTAAACTCCGAATATTAAGATTTTTAGGTCGAGGACTATCCACGAGGTTAAAGGTAAAACTACGAAGTGACCGTACAAAAAGTTACGTTTAATTCTTTAAAAATACGGCTATAGAAGTAAAACCTTAATCCTTACGCAATTTCTAACGATTCGAAAAATCAGTTAACTCTTAGTAGTTGCTTTCATAGTAAGTTTATTAGGTAAAGCTAAAAATAAGTTTCCACTTAATAGCCGAAATATAATATAAGCCTACACGTAGTTAGCAACGAATTTACAGCGTATTATACTATTGGAACTACTATAGGAATTACTTCCTATTTGCCCTTTAGGAACTAAAATACGATTTATTAAGATTTTGTATAAATTAGCTTAAATTAGCTGAAATACACGTTTACCAATTTCTAATTTACTAGTTGCACTTGAAATAAGAGCTAGGTAAAAAAGATTTCAATATATAACCCGTATTTGTTAATAATGTAAGAAAAGGTTTTGGGCTCAGTAGGTATATGAATTGATAATACCTTTTTCGTCGGGAAAGCTGACTTTGTAACATCAGAATAACAAGCGATTTTTTAAAAAAAATCTGGAATTGCAAGCCGGTAACGACGTCAGCAAAAGGTCATTAACTTAACTTCAATATATCGTTAATCCGTATACTCAGTATTGATACTAGCTTTAGTTTTCGTTAAAAGGGTTCAAATACTAATTTAGTCAAAATCGATAAGACTAACGCGGCTAAGGCTTAACGGTGCCTAAAACAGCGTATCTGTAGTAGTTATATTACTACTTTATTTTAACCAAAGGCTTTTTACTACATTTTAAATACGATATAAGTATGAGATCTAACAAATAACGTCTTTAACCAGCTTAATAAAAGGATTAAATAATAGATACGAAATTTAAACCGAAAAATCAATATGGTTTTAATCAATTTGTCGAGGGCTAAGTTAATGATTTTTACGGATAAGTCTCTCGTAAAAAAACACCGACCCGTTTTTATAGATCGGCTTCCTAATAATCCTTGTTAACGAAAATAGGCGGGAAAACCAATTTAGTATTATCGGTAACCTGATTTACTAAATCTTTATTAAATGCAATAGGACCACACGAATCGTATTGGCTTTAAATGTCTACGGCATAATGAAAGACTTTAATATAGGCATGTTATTACGGGAAACCCTTAATGTTATTACCAGTCAGCTTAAAATTCCTCAAATCACGGTGGTAATTTATATCGATTCGAGGAGCCTGCTGGAATACTTTTCGAAACTCGAAACTACTAACGAAAAATGTCGGATAATCGACGTAATAATACTTCTCAAAGCTTATGAAGGGAGAGAAATTGAGGAATTCTGATGAATTAACGGTAAAGATAATCCTACTAATGCTATAACGAAGGTATCGCTGAACAAGGCTTTTGAAAATTTTATAGACAATAATAGGCTACCGATACGTATCGAGGGCTACGTTAATAGGCCTCCAGGTAATCCCAAGTTACGTGGTGGCGGTTAGTGATATACTGGCAAACTGTAAAACTGCTATATGATTAACGATTCTAACGTATTTAATTGGCATAGTTAAAGTAAAAGACTATATAGGCTTATAGCGAAAGAACTTTTTGTGAAAATCGATAAGGTTAGACCTCGAAGCCGTAAGGCAATTAACGGTAATTAGGGTTAATTTGCATACAAATGGGTTCATTTTAATGCGGGGGCTAATTAAAATTAATAGGCGTCTAGCTAGTTAGCGAGGTCGTAATTTAACGATTACTGGGAAAGATTAATCAATCACACAGGTGTATGCTTACAAACCAAAAAGGTGCTAATATTTAAATAGTAGTATTTATAGTATAATAGGTCAACTTTACTTACAATAAAGTTGACTATACTGATGGCAAGTTAAGTATATTGTTTTGTGTGTGCTTACTATATTAGGTATAAGTTGAGTACAGTATGCCCCACTTTATACTAGGGCACAAGCCAAGCAATTGGCTGTACAAATTACTGTGTAGACCGGCTAGCGGTTTGCTAAACCTAGAATAATGCATCCATCACTTAACCACGCAATACTACTGTTACTTCGACCAATGGAATCGCCAACATTTCAACATCTAAAGCCCTACCAAAATTACTGTTAATCTACCAGAATTCTCTGACTTCTCTACTTTTATAGGTTTTACAAAGTGTCATTACATCGATCATTAAGCGTTTTTCGCTAATAATGCCGAGTTTCAAAAGGTATTTAAACAAGTTCCTCGAGTTTGTACAAATTACCATCGGGACAGGTAAAGTTTTTATCTATTTAGTAATGATATTAAGGTCTTCTCATATTGCTATACCTATATCAAAACCGGTCATTATACCATGAACCTTTAAAGTAAACACGTTTTGAGTAATATTTTATACTTAACAGAGGTTTAATGACTTGAGTTTCCAGTGATATCAAGTTGGTTCTATTATAGTTTATCCTCATTAACAATCTTCATAAGGAATCCAATTCATAACGACAAATTGGTATGATTCATAAAGAATTTGTTCGTAAAAGTCATTAACTTGGTCCTCGTCAAGTCAATCGGAACCATATTAATCCTTCGGTCCAAATTATTCATCTGCCATTTCAACCTCCAACTCAAACGATTGTAATCTTCATCGGTTAGGTTTTACGCTTATACCATAATAGAAAGATCGTAAAAGGTGTCCGGTTGGTATAAAATAATGATATAATTATTACAAACACGTTAATATAAATATATTTAAACCATATCCACGTTATTTTTATCAACGATAGCTGAACTAACGCTTTAACTCTTTTACCTAAAACTAAAATAAATACCAATATTGTTAATACTATATATACGAGTGAACAATCCTTTAAGATATAAATATTTACCCTCCACCAAAGCCGTAACCGGCTTACAATTCCAAGACTTTGAATATTCAATCACATGTTATTCTAATACAACAAAATCAATATTTCCGATAAAAATAGTATTGTTAATTTATATACCAATTAAGCCAAAATATACATTTTACGTAAATAGCAAGTACAAGTCCTAAATTGAAAATTTTATACCTAATTTTGACTTAACATGCAACTAGTGAATCGTGAACTAATGAAAGTTTACTTTAGCTAATCCGTACAATAATTTAATACGCTATATAACTGTACCTGACAGGTATTTATTACGAAATTCTTACGGTAATTTAAACAAAACAATCATATATGAATTAATTATTAATTCCGTATATGTTTAAATAACATCATATTTATTTAGCGTAAAACTTCTATAAATGTTAAATAAGAACTTCATTACTAAAACGACGACTAAACATTCACCATTTTTTCAATTGTTGGCGATTATATAATGATCTAATCTTCATCTTTATTATGATATCTTTAAACGATTAAATGTAAATTTTTGTTCGGCCGCCACCTGACTTTACCCTTAACCTCTTATATAATCATCGACTTGAAAATGGTAACATTAAGGTTTTAAAGGTTAAATTTACATTTAAATACAAATTGTAAAAATTTTAAAATAAGGAGTCTATCAATCTAAACCCTATAACTCTCTTTAAAAAGCCTGCCGAATGTGAAAAGATGAAGCCGGAGCTGTCGTTCAAGGTAGTTGGATGCTGTCTATAATCCTCGACGAAAAATAGAGGAGAAACTCCTGCTAAGAAGCTGCTACGAAACTGTGGAAAAGAAGAGACTCAGTTATGTGACAGGTGAGGGCATACTTATGCACGGCTTTCAAGTGAATTTACAGTACCGTAAAAGAATAAATGACAACTATCAAGGCTAGATCTCTGGTAACCATGAGTCCAGGCACCAGCCTATAATATTACCTCCCGTATTGCTCCCCACCCCCCCTCCCACGCTATAGTATAAAAGGTGGTAAAAGATGCTGCCGAACTAAAAGGTATAACAAGTGTGAAACAACCGTTCCGGAGCAGCTTAGAACGCCGTAGTATTAGGTAAAAAGTTCTAGTCACCGAATGGTTTAGCACCATATCAAAGGCACCAGCCCAAGCTTTCCCTTAAGGCTTGCCCTATAAAATAATTCCGTAGGCCCCCTTTCTAAAAATATAAAAACTTCCCTTTTACAGCTATCTTTCCAAGCAACCAGTACCGCCACCATTTATACTAGTTGTATCGTCACTCGTCCCTGTTGATGAAAAATACTTTTTTTATTATTATAAAAATTTATCAACATAAATTTCTAATTTATTATTACATTCAATAAGGCGATTAAAAAGTTAGTATACCTACTTTGAAACTACTCAATCCTTACTAACGAATATGTAATTACCTACTTTTTATACGATTAATATATATATAAATTAAACACGTAAAATATGTTTTAAATATATTTACAAAATGGTTTACAATATAGAAAGTTTTATTAGAATGAAAGAAGTAAATTTGATATATGTAACGGTTACGAAATTATTTATAGAAGGTTTAATACCGGTATTCGTTACCGTTTATATTCCGTTAATACGATGAACCTTAACTTTATATATATTTACTTTATTTGATTTAAACCTAAATATAGGATAAGCTATAAAAGAGTCATCTAAAGTTTATTTGGCTATATATATTTAAAATGAAAGTAAATTATTCGCTAATGAATTGTTTGTTAAATGTTAACAAGCGGTTAAATAACATATAAATTTAACTTATCGCCGAAAAAAAGGTAATTGATATGTATCAGATAACGTAAAGAAATGTTAACACCTGTGGTAAAATAGTTTTAATAATCGTTACCTTCATCTGTTCCGGTGGCTTTTGGGCTGTATAGATCTTTAACGAGGAGCGTAGTTTTTAGGTTAGTAAATGATATTGAAAATAATTGTAGAGATTACGGATAATTAGCCGATAAAAAGCCTTGTTAAAAACGATTAAACAGTTTTTTTTAAGTTTTTCAGTGTATTAATAGCAAGTTGGGTTGTATTAAGAATAAGTTGAGTAGGTTGGTTAAAATGTGTAAGAAAATATTAGGTAAGGATTCCGAGGATAACGAATGTAATGATATATTTAAATATTTTTGGTTACAGTACTAATATAAATTGAATTTATTCTCTGTATACGTGAAGTCACGGCTTTTACGCCGTTTATTAACGTAAAACATCATATTTTCAGCGTATTTATTGGATAGATGAAAAGGCCTGTTATTATATTCGACAAACTTCTAATATAATTATAAAACGTTAAGGGCCAAAATATTTAAAAAGTTCGAAAACAGCTTTTGAATTAGGTATATGTAACCTATTTATATAATCAATACCTATAGTTTCGGGAGGTCTCTCAATTGGGGCCGGTTTACTTAGGGTTTATTCCAGGGTTATAAAATATTTTCAACGTAATATTTCGGTTTCGTTTCGCTGTTGTTATTTATAACATTCATGTCTGGTAGTTAAAAGTCGCGTGTTTATTAATTTGGAAACAGGTTTGAAGTAGTTTGTATAAGTTGAGGTATATAAAATCAGAAATATTTCCTTCACGAAACGTTAAGTTTAACAACATAAAAATCGATAATACGTATAATACAATATTCTTTATAAAGTTAACTTAACTTTTCGAAAACTTATTAAAATTATAATTTCTTAAAAAAGCTAAACATTATTACTAACTAAAAATTATTTTTAATATAAGTGTTATTTACTAACGACCCTTTTATACGTTATTATATAACCATTATTACGATTTGCACGAATTTCGTACTATCGCGAATACATTCAACAAAATCTTCATTCTTTATACGTGGCTTTTTAACTAGGATAAATAAACGTTACATGGGTTATATAAAGTCGAAGTAATAATCGTAGGTTATAAAAAACGGGTTAATACTAATATTGATTATGTTTTTATTATTTAACCTAAATTTGTAACCTAGCAATCAACGATTTCAATTTAGTTAAACATAAACGACGAAAAAACGGAGGTATATTAGAACTTATTAATTAGCTAGTTTGGTGGTTTATCTGTTTCGGAATGAAATACGGTGTTTAAATGTTATTTTACTCCAATTAAATTGTAAAGTTAGTTTCAAACTCCACTAATTCACTTTAAACCTCAATTATTCATAATTACACGGGGAAACCCGTAGAATTGCTAATAGTAGTTTAGAAACCATTTCATGTAGGCTTCGGCGTATATAGTAATTATTACCTTGAGGTTAATAGCTTTACTTAACCGATTCGTAATAATTATAAGGTAACGTAAGTTTTTTGCACATTTCTAAGGAAGGACTATTATAAAATCGATTAAAAGTTCGTTTTAAAGTTGTTTAAAATCCGGTAAGAGTTTAAGGAGCTTTTTCCAACTATATTTTCAATAGATCGTACGTTTACAAATATCGAAATTCCGGTAAAAAAGCCGGACCGTATTTTATAACATGGGTTAAAAGTACGTTTTAAAAAGTATAACGGTAATAATATCGCAGCCTAGGTAGTTAATGAAAAGTAAATCATAGGTAGTTTATATGAACGCAATAATAAGTAGTTCGAAAGCGGGTAACTAAATACAGATAGAAAACCGTAAAATGACGTCGTTATTTAATCAATATTCTTAAATGAAAACTTTAAGTATTTAGTCGTTGTAAACATAAATATCGATAAGAAAACTCCGATTACCTATACGTATTATACGAACTAAGTGGAGGCAAATAGTATTTCGAATAATAACAACGTTTTGATTACTTTAAAGTTGATATTGAAATAAAATTGTAACCTTTGAGAATAAATTCGCTGACGACAGTTAACCGGAATATATACGCGCGCGGAATTTGTTGAAAAGTAGCTTATTGGGGGTGTAAAAGTTAAAATTTGTGGCACAAAAGCCGTAGGTTGAAAAACCTTTCAAAATATATTGGTTTTGTCGATATAGTATATTAGGTAGTATATGATTGGCCCCTTCATTATAAAACAATTCGAAACCAAATCAAGAAGAGCGTTCGGATTAATAAATCGGGCGTTCGGAAAGTCGTCGTGTAGTTATAAAGTACTTGAAGTTTTTATGGTCCGTAAAAATAGTAAATAAGTGAATAGTGTCCCGGAGTCTTGCGTTACACGTTTTTAAATAGATTATAATTCCAAGTAATTCCTTATCGTAAATTTTGTAATTATATCTGGCAAACAATGAACAGTAAAAATAATTTATCACCAGTCGTATATTACCATGATTTTCGCATTAAAGCAAAGAACACCTTAACGCTTAGCCAAAGTAATCGGTTTTTACAAAAGTATTGCGGTCTGGATCCCGCTAAGCGAAAACGAGCTTAGAAAAGAAGTTAAACTTAAGTTGTTCGAAAACAACCTTCTCTTCAGGTCTCTAATAGAAAAGGGTACCTTTTTGGGTAAGTTGAATTGAAGGGCTAATAATTATAAAATGATCGCGAATAAATTACCAGTAAAAGTTAACAAATCCGGGAATACCCCTGATTTCCAATATAAACGTAGGAGCCGTTTATTACCGGATAAAGAGTAACTTTTCCAAGTCTATACGTACGCCTAATTCAATTTTAATGACGAATTTTAGGTATTTGTTTCTTTAAATGCCAAATTTGCATTTCAATATATTGAAATTAGGGCTCGTAATATTCATAACGTTTAACTCATGTTTACCTTTGAAGTTATAATCATTAGCGGTGTAGTTCGAATTTACTAAAATATGATCGAAATAGATAAAATAGTAAATATTAAGAAACAGTGTAAAAAGTTATTGATATACCGTTAGAAGGTAGCTAGTATATTAAAAAGGTGAAGAAGAGTAATTGACCATTAAAAAAATGCAAAAAGTATATAAAACGTAGATTTTTATTCATTATCCTCCTTAACACGAAGCTTGTAAAAATTTACTTTGATATTTATTTACTGGATTGTTTGATTCGAGATATATTCATAAGCATTTTTTTAATGAGAAGAAGAGGGTAACGGTTTGTTTTCGTAATAGCGTTAAGTTCACAGTAATTGATATAAAAACCTAAGTTACATCCGGGTTTTTTGAATGAAAAGTATGGAGGTACACGTTGAGGATTTTTTCGCGTGAATATAACCTTGGTCGAACGATTCGATCAACTTTTTTTTTAATATAAAATGCTTTTTTTCGCGATATATCGTATAACGGACCCTACGAGACTTTTAAAGGTTAGTTTAGTTTGTCGTTTTCAAGAACGATTTTATAATTGGTTTCGGAATGGTAAGAAGATAATTTATCCCCTAGTGCCTTATCGAATAACAGCGCGAATTCTATAAAGGCGTCAGGAAGCTTGTCTTTGATAAAAACAAATAGCTTTAAGGCGAGCGTTTTATTAAAGTTTTTGAAGGATATAGCAGCGAGTCGCGTACTAACATTTTAATTCCTCTGGGTCTTTCGGAGGATAGCGTAAAAGGTGGCGGCGCTAATTCTTTTATAATAACTCATTCGGGGCGCCTTTGGTTATTGTATTCGCCGAGTTTAACTTTCCGTTAATTCACCTCGTCTCCTCAAATTCACGACGTTTATACGACTCGTATAATGCCATAATATAGATTATAAAGCGTTTTTTATTATTAATACCAAGTTTAATAAAGTATTTGTAAAAGGAATAATGGTTAGTATAGACTATTAAAGGGAGAGGTTTCAAACTAAAGTTTTAAATAATTATTTGAACCGTTATCGCATAGTAATTTTGAAGTTGAATCCTCCAATTATATTATGAAGCTTAAAAGTCGAAACGTTTCGAGTGACCTGCTTATACTTCGTAAAGCTTTAATAAATTACGTTGATATAGAAGGTAAATCCACTTCGGGTCAGTATTTTGTTTCCGATAATAAGTATAAACCTAATTTAATAGTTATAATCTTAATTATTTACGAAGGATTCATTAGTAAAAACAAAAATATTTTTTATACGTATATCGAGTGGTATAAAGCAGAGGCCGCGTTTTGGATTATTGATTTGTTATTTGTGGTATTTGTTAGACGCTTTACATATATTGTCCGACGAGTTCTCTAATATTATATAACGATAAAATTTTTAAAAGCTTCGTCCGGTTATATGACCTACTTGACCCAAGCTTTACCTACACGTTAGTATTTATACCTGTCAGCTTATCTTATATTAATTAAGTTAATAAATATAACTTTATTCAATCACAATTTTTATATAATCTTAAAAATATCTCTTAAAAACACGATTATTACATCTTTAAAATTAATTAGGAAATCCTCAGCTAAAAACACTTTGGGTTTCTTTTTTAAGCCGTCATTTTAAATTTTTATATTTTTTCAATGGAAAACAACGTATTATATAACATAAATATATCGTCAGTTTATATTCCAATAAGTGTGAATCATTTGAAACGTGATTTCAAAATTAATAAACATGGTTTCAAAGTCGGATTGGCTATATTAAGGCTTTTTTATGATATTTTTGATAGGTATTATACTAGTATATTCTAGCTTTAGTGGAGCTATAAAGTAGTTTTAGGATACTTATATTCGTCCTGTGTAAATAGTATTTTCGAATCTTTATCGGCATACAGACGTAAATACGTCGTTTTTTTTTTTTTTTAATTATGTATAAACTTGTATAATATTTGAAAGCTGAAAAAAAAAGTCGTGAAAAGTGTGTAAGGGGGCGACAAACACCAAAATCAAACGATATCTTACATGTTATAAAATATGCGATTGGGTTATAATATTTTTTTCCCCAATGTCATCGTACCATTAATTATAAATCTAATTTTCTTATAAAGTTTACCGGTTTTATTTATTACTTTATAAACCAAACGGGTAGGGAAAATATTATAGTCGTTATAGGTAGTTATATTAAATCTTTTAAAACGAAAGACGCATTATTTGATTAGGGCGGAGATTTCCTTATAGGTTGATTCTTTAAAAGTATTATCCGGGGTTATAATAACGCCTTTACATCGGAATTTCATATTTAAACTACGGTTCGCAGATTCTTTTTGGATGATAAAAAAAATTCGTAAAAGAAGTTTTAAGGCGTTTTTTTATCTTTCGAACCAATTGGACGTTTTCGGCGACGTAATACTGGTTTCTTTTATATAAAGTAGTCGGTTTTATACGGTAACGAAGATTATAATGTGTTATCTGAAAGGTATAGATATTTCGAGAGAGGTTCGTTTTAGTTATTTTAAAAAAAAAAAAAGTTACTAATTCCACTTATCGAATTACGTTTTCAGGGAGTTATTTTTTACCTTTTTTATCAATACATTCGTATTATCGTCCAACAGGAAAAAATTATATCGTTTGATAAATTTACAAATATATTGTGTCTTTTCTATCATTTAATTCTTTGAGGGCCAATGTTGGTAGGCCTTTATTGTTGAAACGTATTCGATTCGAATCACTGTAGTTGAAGTAACTAGTGCTGTATTGAAATTGTTTGTGTTTGAGATATAAGTTCTATGTTTTTCAACCCTAAATCCGGTCTGCACGCTAATTTGTATGGCTAAATGTTTTGGTTTGTGCTCCACTTTTTAGTAAGTACCTACTGCACTACGCTTGTAATATAATTCCACAAACTGAAGCCAATTTTCAGTTAGTATAATTAACTAAACTGACAGTTTAGTTGACTTGACTTTACTACATTTGACTGCAATTCCAATACTGGCAGCTTTTTATTCTGTATTTTCACACTAGCGTAGCTTGCCATTAATTGATGTCAACCTCTGGAATCCCCCTTCAATCAACAAGCTAAACCCATGTTAAATCCGATTAATTTATACTGGAATTGAAATTCATTATGGCTTTTTACTTCACATCTACGAGCTCTTCGTTTCTTAATTCCCGAACGCAGGTTTTTCGCCGAAAACTTGTACGTATTACGTATTTTACTACTTACGTACCTTTTTCCAGTAGTTCAATCTACAGGCATTACCTATTACCACCTTTACCACTATTGGTTTTAATATCACTACCTTAATAGTTTTCAAGTTTGTTAGGGCCTCCTTATTCTTTTAAATCACGTATCGAGTGGTCTATGTAGCCTTCGATTTGTACGGTTAGCGTATTGCTATCTAGAAACCTTTTTAGGGCGCTATTCGTTGTAACCTTAGTTATAACATTGGTGGGGTTATTTTTACCATTGATTCATCGGAAATCGTCGATTTACCATACTTTATATACCTTATTTAAAGCTATTACGATTATGATTAGACTTTTTTTATTAAACGTAATAAACTTCGATAAGAATTCATAAAGGCTTCAGGAATTTTTATATACCATTACAGGTATCGGAGGCAATTCCAATTATTTAGTAATAATTCTTAACGTGCCATTACGTACTATTCCGATATTAAAGCCTGTTATTATAACGTCAACTTTTAAAACCAGAACGCTTCATATTACACGCTTACACTTAATAGTTATCTAGTATATAAGGTTTCCGGTAATTATTAACTGCCTTTTGAACTTTTCCTTGTTAACGAATATTATACGGATTCTAACATACGATATGAGGTTAATATTATTAGTAAATCACCCGTTCGTACCGATTATTAGCTTCGTTTTTATTAAGTTTACCAAAACTATATTAATTCTATTTCTTAAGTATTCTAGTTACTACAAAATACTTTTATTTAACCTGTTCAATTCTTTATTTTGTAAGTCTTATATCTGTGCCGTAATATATAAATTGTAAGATACTTTCGGTTGGAATAACGTAGTGATATAAGCCGCAGATGCCTTTTACTTTGAGTATCTCGGTAATTTTACCTCGTCGGCCTTATCGATAATCGTAAGATTGGTAGCTTTCTCTTTTTGGCGTAAGCTAATATAAGTACCGCTTTTAACCTTAATACCATAAATAAGGATTAACGATTTATTGAAATTAAATTGTATACCCTCAGCTAACATTTCGATTAGCTCATATTTTCAAAGGCCTAACATTTTTATAGTACACATTCCACTGCCATAAACTTAATATTTCCAAGGAAAAGCGTATCGGTAGTATACATACCCATGATACCAAAGTTTTTATCTTCCGTAATCGATAGGTACCGGTTAAACGTTCAAGATTTTATGCTCAATTTGGTTTTAAAATACTCCTGGTACGTTAAAAACCAATAAACGCCTACTTCGGCTAATTCGTATAAAAGTTTAATATAAAGCATTATCGTATTATCCGGAAGCTTATCCCTTAATTTTTTCGATAATTTTAATAATATAATCCGCTAAAAATTAGTGATGGACCATGTATATACTTACGTTATGTACTGGTTATTAAGTGCAAACAAACGGCTTAGGGTCGTTGTTAAATTAGTAACAATTACGACAATCAAACGTTAGCTAATATTTTAGATTATAGGTAATTAAAAAGGATTTAATCTTCACCTTCATTATCGTATCCTTAATTGATTAGTTGTAACTTTTCGTACAGCCGGTTCGTAATTTGGTTTTTAACCTCGTAAACCATCCTCTATTTTAAAATAGTTACGCTTTACCATGTGAATTACGTTAATGATACAAGTTAAATGATCTTTTTTATAAAAAGACCGTTAATATCCACCTAGTTTTTTTACTTAAAGGGCTTACCCGGTGTGTGAATAATACTTTTAAAATACTAACGCCGTGGTATATACCTTCCTAGGTCTATAGTTTTCGTTATCGTCCTCCTCTTTAGTGTATATTCTCCTCTTAAGTAGTTTTTCATACCATTAACGTTCTATTAGCTTATTAGCAATTAGTTTTAGAGGATCATATTGAGTAATCGCTCGATTCGGGGGTTATCGACGTTGAAATCTTTATTAAACTTATGAGGTATTTTATACGGCTTAACCTATGTAATTCGGAGAGTAAAAAAGCTATCAGTAGTTTCTACCATTACGTTTAGGTTGGTAAGATTTAAAATTTTATACGGATTATCCCATTTACCTAGATTTCGCTATGTAAGGACTTCACTTTAAAAGTATAGAAAAATCACGTATATTATTAATGGTTCGTTCCTGATATTAAGGGCTTCGTTAACCTAGCGACGTACCAATTATTTCTTCAATCCCTTTAAGGCTTTGTTATATACCATAACGCGTTTTTAGGTATTTGGTAATAATATTAACTGAGTCGTTATATGTGGGTAAGTATTAAATACCAAAAAAATTGATATAAGGCCTTTAGGGTTGATAACATCATTAAGGTCCTTTATCGCTATTCAAAGCTGTATTTCTTAACTTTTAAAGTCTCTGACTTTTGAGGTATGGATATTGTAAACCTTTTATAAAAAAGTAGAAACCTTTTCAACTTTATGAATACCTTAGCAAGACTTAATAAAAACATATTTATATTGAATCTTGATCGACTTGATATAATCTTAGGATTGTATTGTAGTAAAATTAGTATTGTTATCATAAATTGATACGTTGGGTAACCTAAGGTAAGTGTTAATTTATAAAATACGTAGTACATTCTATGTTAATTTCGCTGTAATTGTTTTTAAATTAATTTAACATCGTAAAAAACAGTCACGAAGCTTATAGTTTAAAGTACTAATTTGTTTAGATAAAATATATCTATGAAAACCTTAAAGTTAAAGTTTTAATATTTCTTTAACGTAAACTTAAACTTTGAAGGGGTTTAAAAGTGCGTTTAGTAAGAGTAATATAGCTATTTAATTACCTTTGTCGTAAGAAAGTCTATATCTTTATAACCAGTTGCCTTTAAAACCTTAAATAGTATATTAGCTGTAAGAATTTTAAACCTATAATATAGTTAATGAAGTTCCAACTCCTTTAAATTTCATACCACTGCTTTTGGCTCTTAGTGATAAAATCAAAGGTTCTCCTATGTAAAGTTAAGTGTAAACATTTTGCTTCTTTGAACCTAAATTAATTTATTAGTTTAAATGTTAACGTTAACGCTGAGTTTTTTGTTTGTTTTTAAGGCGAAAAAGAAAGGGGTTAAGAGATTTCAGGACGTAAAAAATAACAGGACTAACGATAGTGTTAACAGTCGTCGATCCCAGTAAAGAAAGCCTTTTCAAAGTTAAAACCGACCTTAACTTTACTAACACTCGTATAGTTAAGTTTCGTAATCGTATTTACATCCTTTTGTAATGCGACCTATTATGAATATCCTTTTATTAAGTACTGTATTTCTTTATTATCCGGTATAATACCCTGAAAAACCTCATTCTCCTAGCGATTTTAAAGAGTGAAAAAGTGCGTAAGGTCAAGATTTTTATCGTTATGTCGTCGATAGGGGTCTTTAATTGTTAAGCGATGTAAAGATGTGTAATCAGAGAATTATTGAGTTATTTTTAAACCGGTGCTCGTATTTTCATACCAATCAATAGCCTTAGGTTTATTTTCCTCCTCTTTAACCTCCTTCTCTTTAAATCTTATAATGCGTAGGACGTAGTCCCAGTTAAAAGTAAGTGGAAAATGTATATTATATATTACCTGATTTACTTCGCATCGGCAGAAATATAGCGTTAATAAACAACCTTATTTATTGTAAATCCAATATCTTTCATTGTTTAAGCTTAAAATGAACTTAATTGGCCAGCTTAAGGACCTTGAAAAAGGAAATTAATCTTTTTATTACGTGGTTTGGTTACGTTCCCAGGTTCAGACCTTCCGTTAACCGTATTAGCCAAACCTTTCGTAATTACCGTCGATATAATATATGTGGGAGGTTTTTTTTTTCGTCGTCGTTAAACTTCAAAGTTCAGGGGTATATATTTGTAAAAATTAATATTTGAACCGTTATATTTACTAACGAGGCACGTAACTGGTCAAAAAACCTTTTACAAGTGGATTCAAGGTACTGTAAGTCGTATTAAAACTCCTTGTAACCCGTAACAACTTAGAGAACTTACTAAGGGTATATGAATTAGATAGCTCACATGTTCCCCACTACTTGTTGGTAAATTATTGGTCTGTTAAGTATGTAATTAAAAATCAATATGTTAATTTTCATGTTTTTCTTATAATTTAATATGTAAGACTACTTAATAATATTTTAGTCGGTATAGTACTGGGCAAAATTAACATCGTATTCGAAATAGGATGTTAGGTCGTCGTAGATTTTGCGGAAAGAGTAATAATTCGTTAGGTACCGGAAATAGTAATTTTCGGCTTAAATATTAAGGATACTGGGAAATAACGAGTGAAATCCTGGGAATTTAACCTTTATTTAACGGTAAATATTAAAGAACGGGCGTAACCTAACGTCGAGGAGGTTATACGGCTTATCGTTATACTTTTCTTTTCCTTGAATCTTAACGAACGTAGTAATTACCGTGTAATCCGTATTCTTATGAGGATGTATCGAGGGTAAATGGTAATATACTGGTCGTAGAGACCTTTTGAATCCCTTGATTGGGGAAGATACTAAAGGTGATATTATTGGTAGTTAGGATAATTATCCTTGGCCAAGTTTAGAGGAATGAAGTTAGTGGTCGTACTCATAATAAGCTCGTGTGTAAAGCCGTTTTTTATTTAATTTAACTGCTAAGAATAGACGTGCTAAAGGACTTGGGGAAAGGGACTGAAAGGTTTCTTCGTATTTAGTAATATTATTTTTAGTATTAAATGGTACTTCGAGAATTTTTCTTAATTAATTGGTGAATCTATTGGTTTGTAACGCGTAAAAAAAATACGGCTAATAATACTGGAACGTTAAAAACCTTATGTTAAAGGAGTTGAAAAACTTATCTGGGCTTAGGCGTAACCTTGGAAAAGTATCTGAAGTTGTTAAAAAATACTATCGCTAATAATCTCCTTTTCCTTTTTTTTTGTACCCATTAGGGGTTCTTATTGGTGGAGTATTCGTATAATATCTCGGCGAGGTTTTCTTCTTTTTTACTAAGCTTCAACGGTAATACGATACCTCGTTTACGTAGTTTACCCCTTAATTCAAGCTTTATAAGTTTCGTTATCTTTTTTATATAGTTAGGCTTCAATCCCTAAAGACTTCGATATAGTTATTGTAAATCTTTATATTAGAGACCTGGTAATCGTGGTTGAAGTTGAAAAGAAAGCGGCTAACGTAGTTGGTTAGGTACTTGAAGGTAAAGTTTTTATCGATGTCTATAAACTATAAATCGTTATTGAAGGGCTTGACGAATGTGGATCCGAGGCTTTTAATTTCTTTTTCCTAGCAGGGTACTTAACGATGTCAATCTTAGCGTTTTCAGTAGCTATTTTAACATTTTGACTGGTGCAAAGATTGATACCGTGCTTAGTGGTCTGATAATATGGGGACTTAGTGATCTGGGAACGAGAGAATTTGGCGATTCAATGTAAAGTCGCGCGACGTAGCTTTTTTGGCGAGATTTAGAGATTCTTAGTATCTCCCGCTTGAATTAGTGATTTTGACGATCAAATTGACGTAAGAAGGGAGAAAAGAATAAATTAAGGGAAGGATTTGGTGTTAAGGGCAAATTTTGGTATAAGGGTAGGGTCAGAAGTTGTTTGTTAAAAGTTGTAGGCTGTGGGACTTAGTCGTTTTTATAATAGTAACACCTATAATAGTATTAACCTAGCCGTTTTCCAACTTGTCGATTTGAAATTTTGACCGATTAATTTTAACTCTTTTTCTTTTAAAAACAAGTTTAGTAAAATTTTCCTAGTTTTATCGGTAATGGTAATACCGTTGCACCTTTTTAAGTACCTATAAATATCAGAAGAACTTAAAAAATCTTCTTTTTTGCTAACTGTAAATATCAGACACAGCAAAAGGGGGCTCTTTGCAAGAATATTCTTTTTACCTTATAATTACATAAAACATAACCGAAAAGTAGCTTCTTCTTTTACCTAGCTTATCTGTGCTTAATCTTATAAGCACTAATCAGTGTTGATAGACCTTAATTGTTGTAATGTAGTCGATTCGAATTACTGTGGTTGAAGTAACTGGTGCTTCATTGAAATTGGTTGTGGTTGAGATGTAAGTTCTAAGTTTGGCAGACCGCTAGCCGGTCTGCACGCTAATTTGTATGGCCAATTTTTTTGGTTTATGCCCCACTTTGAAGTAGGCACCTACTGCACTACAATTTCAGTTCAATCCAATAAACTGCAATCAATTTGCAGTCACTACAATCAACTAAACTGACAGTTTAGTTAACTTGACTTTACTGCATTTGACTTCTATTCCAACAGCTAGTCTATCCATCCCTCATTTCCGAAATTGGGCCTTTAAATTATAATAGTAAATTTAAAATGCCCGTTTCATATAGGTAGTTTTTTGTTATAAATTCTTTTGAAATATCATTTTTAGTGTATAGGGAACGTGATTCTGTTATAGCTTGCGCTATATTAGTTGTTCTTTATACCGATACTGGTAATAGTGCATGGTTTGTATAAACTTTGGGGTAAACGCCGAAAATTAGGAGTGTTAAAATTAGTTTACTTGGGCTAAAAATATGGTTCATGGCGTTTAATATTATTTATAATATTAATTCCTTAATGCTTATACATTTTAGTTCCTTAGATAGTACCATATACGCTTTTTGAACAATTCGTAATATCGTTCGTATTTTCGAATACACTAAGTTGTTTTTACCGATATCTACTTATACTTACTTCCGGTAATCTTAGCTTTGATTATCTATTTAATTAAGTTGAAAGCTGAGCCTATATCGTAGGTAATTCAATCTAAAAGATTAAGATAAACGTTCGTTTAACAGTTAACTAAAGCGTCCGAATAATCCGTTACGAAAACGTTTCCTGTGAGTTTCGCGGCCTGAAATAATATTTTTACGTCGACAGCGTATAGAACATGCTGTCTGTTAAGGTATATTATATTTATAAAAACGTCTTAGTTAAAGTCAACGTTGTTTGGAAGGCGGAACTTAAACCGCCGTACGGTTTACAAGTACAACTGGCATTCGTGGCAGAATTTTTTGATGGCCTTTAAGGCGTTCTTTCTAACATTCGTATGGCTTGTTTTATAAAGGAGCCGTAAAAGTCGTTTCGCGACCGGGTACCCAAATCGTCAACTTAATATTCGTAATTTTGGTTATATTAAGTAAACGGCTTTAATTGTACGTTTCTTTGGGGAAAGCCATAGGTATTTAAACTTCAAACAGAATGGTATGGATACACTATTCGAAACGCAAACGAATTGATTAGTCTTATTTCAAACCTTAATACCAAGATTTTTTACATCAGTTAATAATAGGAAAAATAGCGTTTTGAAGTTTATTACGTAAATTTCAACCGTGCCAAATTATGTATTTACTATTACTATACCAAGTAATGACACCTTACATTTACCGAATACAACTTTTCGGTATTTTCCTATCCGATCGAGTTGGAATTGAGAAAAATTTATCGCAAAAGTATCAAATTGTCTTTTTTCGACGGTCGAAATTTTTTATTACGCTGTTATTTCATATAATACCCTGAAACAGACTGTTATACCTACTGAATAATGTAAATTACGATGTCATATAGGCGTTTAATACGTAGCTTTCGTAATTTAGGCCTACACTATATTAAAATAAGTCATTTTATATGTTTTTGAATACTTGTTAGTCTGTTTCATTATTTTTGGTTATTACATAAGTTTCGTCTACCTTTGAGTCGTCATCTTTAAAATTGTACTAATAAAAATGAACGTCTAATTCCTTTTTGACGTCTTTAAATCGGTTTTATATATCATGAAATTTACTTCCGCATGGTATCGGAGTTGATAATCGGTCCAAATTTATCGTTTACCCCGAATTCACTGGTGTATCGAATACTAAATCGACTAATAAACGACCTTATTATATATAATATATCGGTTTTAAAAGCCTATAAAGCTTTTTATACTTTTGCGTAGGTATAGCAATATACGAATAAGTTTCGTAGTTAGTTATAAAGACGCCCCCATTAGTAACCGCCCTATCATCAGTTTTCAAGGCTCTCTTTATAGTTCTCATCGCCTCTATATCTGTATGAAAGTTTTTATATTCTTATATTTTCAATAAACTTCAAATCTTCGCTTTTAAATGTAGTAAATCATTTTTAAAAGGTTCTCTTTTGTTATTTACGGGTTTTCGTCTTTGGCATTCTCGGTTATTAACGTTAATCCTAAATTCTGATATCGGCGTATCGAGATTTCGAATAACGTTTTAAAGTTCATAAAAAAGAATTTAAGCACTTTTCCAGTTTAAATCACGTAAAGTTAAAATCTTAGGTTTTACGGTATACTTTTATAATTATTTGGATACATAATTTGTCGCCTTTATATTTTTATTTAAGAGTCGCCTGGTATATTTGAGACTTTGTTAAGAAGGCGGTAAATACATTTTATAAGGTTTTATGGACATTTTTACGTTCATTGTGAATTGATTTAGAAATAGTATATATTTAATACCTATCGTAATGTTTATTATTAGCTTTTGTATTGAAATGTATTTCAGATGGTTATAATATTTTATAAATGGATTTATTTATATTTAATAGTATATATTTCATTTTTAGTTTGTTTAATTGATATATCAGGTAATATTATATGTGATTAAAAAGGTTTAATATTTGATTTTTATAAGTGTTTAATATGACACGGATTTTGTTATCAAAAACGTCATAGGGTTTGTTACTATAGTTTTTGTTTTTTATTTAGAACCTAGCAAAATTTGTATGTTTTATATGATTACTCTTATTAGTAGGCAATTGGTGTGGTAGAAAGTTGCGATAAGGGTTGTTATTTGTAGGTATCAGACTATAAAGCTCGTATTGTCTCTTTTCAAAAGTGGTTTCTAAAGAGGGTTCGTGTTCGACCCAAGTTTCGGATAACCTTCGTGGACCTTCCTTCTTTTCAGTCGATTCCTTAAAGTCCGTCTGCTCCTTGCGGGATGAGGATAGCTTTTTAGAGCGTTTCAAACTTTGCGTACATGAAGTGTTGTGATTTTTCCGCATTTTTTTAATAATCTATTTTTTGCGTTCTGTTAACCAATATCCTTTTACAAAGTTTACCTATAATTTTTCCTTGTCTTCAAAGCCAATAATTTCTTCGAGTTGAGCTGTGTCAAATAGGGTTTTGTAATGCGGCCGTTTTTGTTACCTAGAGTATTTATTTTTCCGCTTTGTAGTTGTGCCTGCAGTACTTTAAAAATCGAGTTGTACACTGTATATCACATTTTTAGCGTTTACTTTGAGAATTCTATTCGAAAATCAGCAAATATACCGAGCCCTTAAGCCTTTTTTCCTAATAGCAAAAAATCACATTTGTAATGTACGTATTCGCCGCCTAAGGGTTTAAATTTTCCGCCTATGTTTTAATGGTATTATTCTATATATATCGGTTGATAAGCTGTGAAACGCTACTTCTGATCGTTGTATTCTGGAACAAAAGGTCTATGTATTCGCTAGCTTTAGCTAAGCTCAATGTGGGTTGTAACATAAGAGCTAGGTTGTTGTGTATAAAGGGCTAGTATAAAAGAAGAAAAGTGATAGAGTGTTCTATACGCTGAGGATAGTATATTCAAAGGGGTTTTGGAATGAAAAGGTAAATGAGAGCGTACAATACGTAAATAAAAAATGAATGCAATGCGTCAAGGTGGTTCAAAGGAGGTTTTTAGCGCTTGTTAGTTCAAATAAAAATTGAAACATAACTACAAATTGATCAGACGTTCCAAACTATTTATTAGCGATTTTAAGCATTTCATTAGCCAAGTAATTAGTAAACTTAAGATTTTGTGAATAATAATTTAAATAAGCGGTGTAATGTAAGGTGAATGGAGGAAAAGTTAAGTGTTCAAAGTAGGGAACTGGTGTGTAAAGGCGAATTACGATGGTATGAAAGCGCTTCGAATGTTGTATTTGGCGTATGCGAAATATGCCAGAGCGTTTCGAAAGGTGTTTTTTAGGCTTGGTATATTTCGATGTGAGCGCTTCAAATACTACTTTTGGGGATCAGTGAGGTTGTGGAAGCGTTTCAAAAACTGATTTGAAAGCTTTCCAAGTTTATTGAAATGCTGTAAAATTGGTTTTAGTCATTTCCGAAGTGTTTTCAAGCGGTTCGGATGCTGCATTTTAGTCAGATAGATCCTAATAAAGGGATCCGAAACTTGATTGCTCGCGTGGCAAATACGTGATAAAACGCTTTCTAGAAAGTATTCGGATACATCCAAAATACCAACCGAGTAAAAAAATAGCATAATAGGGATTTTAGTAGTCAAAAGAAACCAATCAATTTGATGATTTCGTACTAAAGTGATCCTTCTTAAAGTCACTCTGCTTTACAGTTTTTCTACACTCCCGTATATTTTTTATAAACCGCAGTGTTGAAGTACGGAAAATTGGGACCGCGATGACATACTGCTATAGGGTTCAACACAAATTTATCTCTTTTTTCTTAAGCTATTTGTAGTTGATATAGTTGGCTACTGATTAGTATTGGCAAGATCTCTGCCTATTTACGTAGACGTAAAAATTAGAAGAGTAATCGTAATATTGGTAGTATATTGATGATAAATAAATGAGAAAAAAGGTATCCGGAAAGTGCATCCTTAGTTAAGAGCTTATAAGCTTTCATCCAGAGCGTGGCACTTTACCATGCACTTTGATAATGTCCTTTCTGGGCAGTGTCACGTTATTAAGTACTCTGAAAAAGTGTATCTTACATTATGGCACGTTACTATGCACTCTGCAAGAGTGTATCCTACAGCGTAGCTACTAACTAACTATAGGGATATATGATAATTTACACAGTTAGATTAACGTTGTATTCAATTATTTATTTAGTTATTAATGAAAACACAAAAGAAAATTTGAATTTTTCTTTTTTTGAAATATGTTTCGTAATCGTTCGAATTATTCTGGGCCTAGATTCGTTGTAATCAAATTTGGAGCTTGTTCGGGTTCAATTATTATTAAATTTTCGAGTTTTTATGAAATTGATTTATCATTAGTCATAATAGTTTCAATATCTCCTTGGGTTCAACCAATCTCTAGATAGATTTCACTAAAGCAATCTTTAATAGATTTTGTGTTTCAGGTATAGGATTGGTTCAATACTTCGGTAGGAGAATAAAATAATCATATTGTTGATTAGATTTAGGTTGAAATTAAAATGGTACGTTTATACAAATGCATATAAATTTTTCTACAAAAGTTGGTAGGTATTCAGTAGCTACGTCTTTCTATTCTACTCGTTTATTCAATTAACGGAGTATAACATTTGAAATATATGTTATAAA
This sequence comes from Anisogramma anomala, assembly GCA_038502455.1. Taxonomy (NCBI): domain Eukaryota; kingdom Fungi; phylum Ascomycota; class Sordariomycetes; order Diaporthales; family Gnomoniaceae; genus Anisogramma; species Anisogramma anomala. The sequence goes on from JASMMZ010000001.1 coordinate 16,579,645, forward strand.
TTCTTTATCATAACAAATTCCAACTTGTTTCAAACGTATTCTCAATTAAGATAACATTATGATTCACCAATTGTTTAGTTGGAGGCTTTATTTGCAACTTGTTATGAATTACGAAAATCAGGATTATAACTGTCAAAGTTTAAAACAATTGGTATTAAATTAGATGATTAAATTGATAGTTCAATTTAAATATATTATATATAATCAATGAATATTTCTCATTACATTGTATACAATTAACAATACGATCCAATAAATTTCATTGTTGTTGGTAAGTCTTTATTATTGCAACGTAGTCAATTCGAATCTTTGGTCGAAATAACTGGTTCTACATTCAAAGTGGTGATGTGTTACTTGTTAGTTTTGTAGACTGCTAGCCGGTCCAAACACTAATTTTTATGCCCAATTGCTTGTCCCGTACCCTAGTCTGAAGTGGGCACCTACTTCATTTGACCTTCAATCAATAGAATTTAATCCCAAAAATTAGAGTCAATTTACAATCAGTAGAATCAACTAGCTGTCAATATAATTAACTGCTGTTTCAACACTAGCGGCCTTTTGTTTTGTACGCGCAAGTTATTACGGCTAATCACTTACTTATGGTAAGCCCTAAAATCCCTCCTTAATTCACATGCTAGACCCTTCTCAATTACAATGTATTTACACCCAAATTAACTCTAATTACGGACCTTTTGCGCCACGCTTAGAAGTCCCGCGTTCCTTAACTCCCGTATATAAGTCTTTCGCTACATAATTATACGTATTACAAATTTGTACGCCACTAATTGCGTACTCTCTTCAATAGGTCTGAACCTGCTTTTCTTGTACGTTACTATTATTACCACTACCTTAACAGTTCTTTAGTTTGCTAGGGCATCCTTATTCCCCTACGTTACGTACAGGGCAGTCCACATAATCTTTGATTCGTACGGTTAGCGCATTACTATGTACAAACCTTTTCAAGGCGCCATTAGGCGTAGTCTTAGTTATAGCGTTTGCGGGATTCTTTTTAGCAGTAATTTACCAGAATTTATCGATTTTCCAGGTTTTGCATACCATTTTTAAAGTCATTAAGTTTGTTATAAAACGTTTTTCATTGGTTATACCCAACTTCAATAAACACTCGTAAATACTTCGGGAGTTTTTATGTATAAGTATAGGTATCGGAGGCAATTCCCATTGTTTGGCAATACTTTTTAACGTGTCATTAGTTATTATACCGATATTCAAGCTTGTTATTATGCTGCAAACCTCTAATATTAGCACGTTGCGTATTATAAGTTTACATTTGACAGATGTTCAGTATACGAGGCTGTTAGTAATTATAAATTGTTTATTAAATATATCATTATTATCGAACATTATAAGGAATCTATTGGAACAATATTGACTTCTATATTTAGCAGGTTAATTGCAGTGCAGTCAGTAAACTTTACTTACAGTAAAGTTGATTGTATTGACTGTAACTCAGTTGATTGTAGAGTGCCCGATTCAGACTAGAGTACGGGCGAAGCAATCGGCTATACAAATTACTATGCACAACAGCTAGCGATTTGCCAAAACTAGAACAATCCATACACCACTTAACCACACAATACTACTATTACTTCGACTAGAGCCTCGAATTGACAACATTGAAACATCTAAAGGTCTATCATAGGCAAGATCTACCGACAGAATCCAATTTATGATATGATATTAGTATTATTCGTAAAAGAGCCGTCTATAAAAATTATAGACTTCTCCATTATTATATCTACTGGTATTATATTAATACCGTTATCTAAAGTCTCCATTTATCACTATATCTCATGATTTAGCCTGTCAAAATCTTTGTTTCACGGGTTTTAAATTTATATCTTAATCGATAAATTGTAAAATACCTTCGGTTAACATAATGTGGGGATGTAAACCGCACAAGCTTTTTGTTTCAAATGTTGTTGTAGTTTTACTCTGTCGGTTTTACTAATCTTAGCCAGGTTCGTATCTTGGTATTTTTAATGTAGGTTAAGGTACGTACCACTGATATCGTTAATATTATCAATACGCATTAACGATCAATCAAAGTTAAATTATGTGTTTTTAGCCAAGGTTTCAATTTTTTTACACTTTTAAAGACCCTACTTTTATATAGCACGTTGTTTCACTATTATGAACCTAAAGGTTTCGAATCCAAAAGGCATCATCAATTAATATATTGAAGATATCAATGTTTTCTCGCTGTGTAATTAATAAATTCAAATTGAATGTTAAAGTCTTCGTATCCAATTGATTTCTGCAATGCATTTGGTACATCAAAAACCAATATATACTTTTTTGTTCAATCTTTATAAAAGTTTAACGTATCGTATTCCTTTACCGGCCAGAAACTTATTCCTTAAATCTTTTGATAATTTTAATAACTTAATTTGTTCAAGATTTATAGCGGATTGCGTATACATTTACAGAGTGTTACGGTTATTGAACGTGATTTTATCGGTTGAGCCAATAGTTAAACTGGTAACAATTACGACCATTAAACGTTGGTTGGTTTTCTGGATTATAGGCGATTGATTAAGGATTCAATTTTTCCCTTTATCATTGTATCCTTCAACAATCAACCATAACTTTTCATACAACAATTCGTAGTTTTAACTTTAATTTCGTGTATTTTCTTCGATTGAAGAGTCATAACGTTTTATATTTTAAACTACTTTCATGATAGGAATCAAAGAACACATTGTGTAAAAAGCCCGTCGATTTCTACTCGATTGTTTTCTATAAAGTTTTACCTGTTATATTGATAATGTTCTTTACTCGCCATTTCAAAGCGAGGTTTTCATTATATGTATTATTTTCAAACACTCATATTGTTATATATAACTTCACAAAATTGTAATCCTCGTTATCATCCTCCTCTTTAAAGTATATTCTCCTTTTAGGTAGTCTTCCATGTCATTAACTTTCCATCGATTTATGAAAGATCAGCTTATAAGAATTTTATTAGTTAATCCAATCGTTTCGAAGGTCTTTGGCCCAAGGGTCTTTATCGGATTCAAAGGGTTTTCTATACGGTTTAATATATATAATACGAAAAGTAACAGAACCGTTAACGGTTTTAACCATTACGTTTGAATTGGCGATACTTAGTATTTTATAAGGTTTATCACATCTACATGGCTCCCTTCATATAAAGACTTTACTTTAAAAAGATAAAGACAGCACGTTTATTGTCTATATTCCATTCCTAGTATTAAGGGTATCATTAATCTAGCGGCGTACCGATTCCTTTCTGAATCCCTTTAAGGCTTTGTTATATACCATAAACCGATACTGGATATTTAGCAATGGTGGTAATTTACTCTTGATACGTGAATAGGCTTTAAATATTAATGAAATTGGTATAATATTAGCAAAGTTGATAGTATCGTTAAGGCCTTTTACATTTATTTGTAACCGTGTTTTTAAACTTATAAAAAAAATTATCTCTAAGGTAAACATAGTATAGGCTTTTCTTAGATATAAGTAAGCCCTTTAGACCTTATTGATATCTTAGTAGGCTTTAACAGAAATTTATTTACATTGAACTCCTATCTATTTAACATTAACTTCAAACTTTATGGTAATGAACTTAATACCGGTATCGTAAACTAGTACGTTTGAAGGTCCCTGATATATGACGATCCAAAAAGTACGTAATAACTTTTATTTTTCCTTCTCTTTAATGGTTTTAAAGAACTTGACGTCGTGAAATAACTTTACAGGTTTAATAATGTAAAGTACAGGTTTGTTATCCAAGTAAAACACGTTGATAAAAACCTTAAAGCTGAAATTTTGATTCTACTTTAGTGTAAGCTTAAACCTTAAAGGGGTTTGAAAGTGTATTCGATAGTAATGAAAAACCCATTTAGTTGCTTTTAGTAATGATAAGTCCATATCTTTATGGCTAGTCGCCTTCAAAATTTTATATAGCTTGTCGACTATCAAATAGTTAAACCGTGAATATAATCAACGAAATTTATATTTCGTCAAATTTAATACCACCGCCTTTAGCTTTTAAAAGTAAAATTAAAAGTGTCTTTATTTCAAACTAAATGGGAACCGTCAACTGTGCCTAATCTTAATTAATTGGCTAATTTGAAAATTAAAATTAATGCTGAGGCTTTTCATATTTTTAAAATGAAAAAAAAGAGGGATAGGATATTACGAGATATGAAAGATAATAGGCCTAACAATTCCGGTAAAAATTATAGATTTTAATAAAAATGATTCTTTTCCAAAGCTAAAGCTAACTTTAACTTTAACGGCATCCGTATAATCGAGGTCTATAATAGTATTAATATCCATTTGCAATATAATGTATTAAAAATAACCCCCAATCAAGTACCGTATTATCTCCGTATTTAGTATAATATCTTAAAAAATTGCTTTGCGTAACGATCGTAAATATAAAAAAAAATGTATAGAGCCAAGGTTTTCATATTTATTACAACAATAAAGGTATTTACTTGTCAGGCGATATTAAACGGCGTATTCGACTAGTTATTACGTTACTTTCAAGCCTATACCAATATCTTTATACCAACCGATAGCTCTAGGCTTATTTTTCTTGTCTTTAACCTCCATACCTTCAAAGTTTACAACTCGTTTAATGTATTCCCAATCAAAAGTGAAAGGCTATTATGTGCGGTATATTACCTTCTTCTATTCTAGTTTAGCTGCAGTGTAGCGTGTTAACCACCAGCTTTATTTTCTGTAAATATAATTTTTTTGGTATTTGGAGGGAATTTGCGTAGCTAAATTGAAGATCTTAATTAAGAAGAATATCATTCTCCTCCTTGCGTTTCCCGGCGGTCAGGCTTCCAGGTCCGGGCCTTTTTTTGGCTGTATTTCATGGGCCTGCCATACTTGCGGTCGATGTAATGCGTGTGGGAGGGGTTATCATACTTCTCTTTTTTTCTAAAAATCTTGATAAAGGTTATGATTACTGCGTAATCCGTATCTATTATAGAAACATCTCAAGAGGAAAGATTGATGTACTAATCGTAAAAACCCTTTGGATCCCTCGACCGATAGTGCTGGGGCAAGTACTGGAATTGGTAGGTAGGAGAATGACCTTTGGTAAAGTTTGAAGGGAAAAGACTAGTAGTCGTGTCTGTAGTAGATTCACGCATAAACCTGCTCCTTCCGTGATGAATTTTCTAAATTTAAACGCCTTAAGGGGTTTGAAGGTTGTCGTAGAGGATTCAAGGATTATCGTAAGAGACTTAGTAATGATTTTCGTGGTGTTGAGGGGCTTGCCAAGGTTTCTGTTTAATTAACTAGTTAAGTTGAGGTTAGTTATAGGTTTAATAACTTGCTACACATGGCTTAATTGATTCCTCGTAACCAACAACGTTAGCTACTCAAGGATTTTGGATAAAGGGGTATGAAGAATTCATTTGTTTTTGGTTAGAGCTTTGCGAATGCGTATAAGAGAGTTAAAAAACACTGTTGCTAGCGATAACTTTGCCTTTAGCTTTAGTCCATTGGGGATTTTATTTGTTGCGCATTTGTAAATTACGTTCTCCAAATTTCATTCTTTCCCTTTCCTCTTATATACGTTGATTTTTCGATTGAACAGTTCATTATTCATCATTATTTCGAATTGTTTGTCTGTTTTTTTCTATGTATTCAAAGTCTAATTTCTAACCAATTTTTACATGTTTCTCAGTGCCTTAAGCCCGTAAACGATTCCAATAGGGTTTAAGTTGAGGATGAAACGTCCGATTACGTTGATAAAGTATTCGAAAGTTACGTGTCATGGGCATCCGTAAATGTTATGACCCAAGCACGTTGGCGAGTCAGGAAATAGGCCAGCATGCAGCTAAGCTACCGAGAGCCTGAAGTCCAACACATCAGGCGGGGAACATCTCTTTGTCAGCACCAGACTAGGCAACCCTCCAGGGTTAGGGTTATCTAGATCACAAGTGCTCACTGAGCCTCAGTGAGCACCAGTAAGCCTCAGTACTGAAGATGGTATGAAGGCCATAGGATATAAGGACACGGTCAGTACCACATAGATAGTATTTCCTTCATAACTCTTCAGTTGTCAATCTAAGTATTCAGTCTCAGTATATTCTGAATAGCTTCACGGCTTTTGATCATTACTTGCACGGTTGCGATATTGTTCACTCAGCACCTCTGCTATCTTCTTGATAACATAAACCCTCTAACACCTTCTATATACTCATGGGTATTTAGTGTGATCACTACAGTAAACTACAAATCATTGTCAAAGTATTTGATAAACGTCGATCCTAGGTTTCAATTGCCTTCTTTCTAATGTAGTCCTTGACTATATAGAACTTTGGGTTTTTTTAAGCTATTGAGACGATTGAAATGTATAAAGGGAAACGATTGATGTAGGAGGGAAGGTAGTGGGTTGTTTTCCATCAAAATCATTATTTATAGGTACAGGTTTTGAGACTTAGTTATTTTTGCGATTTAAAATTTGCAATAATAGTACCTGTAATAGTAGTATCTATAATAGTACTAACTTAGCATTTTGCTAACTTAATGATCTTTAAAAGTTTTAGGTGGTTAATCTCAACGTTTTTCTCTTAATAATAGTTTAATAAATATTTATTGATGTTTTCGATAGTACTGGCGATACCGTCGCCACTTTAAATGACTTGTGAATAGAAAACGCACTGAAAAAGTATTCGTTTTTACTATTTATAAACAGAAGATGTAATAGAGGGGCCACTTCACAAAAACCTTTCTTTTACCTTGCCTAAACAAAGTATAGCAACCGGAAAGTAACCTTTATTTTGACCTGATTTATTTGTATTTAACCTAATAAGCGCTGGTTAGTATTGGTAGGCCTTTATCATTGCAATGTAGTCGATTCAAATCTCTGGTCAAAGTAACTGGTACTGCATTTAAAGTGGTGCTGTGTTACTTCTAAGTTTGGCAGATCGCTAGCCGGTCTGCACATTAATTTGTAAGATCAATTGCTTAGTCCGTGACCTAGTCTGAAATGGGTACCTACTGCACTTAAATTGAAGTCAATGCAGTTAAATTCTACAAACTAAAGTCAATTTTCAGTCAGTACAATCAACTAACTGTAAGTATAGTTGACTTTGCTATACTTCAATTGACCGCTGTTCCAACAATTGTGTTAATTGTAGAGTCAATTCAATCAATAGTAATAATATTAACGAGTTTTTATATTGGAAATTATACCAATCTTTTAGGTACAACAATGTTCTTAGTAATTTACAATAGAGATGAATAGGTTAATCTGTTTACCTTTCTAGAGAAACAATTAAAATCGAAGGGTAAAACCCGTTACGTAATTTTAAAAAATCAGATTATTATAAACATATAATAGATTTTGGTTAGATTCGGAAAAATCAAAAATACAATTCTATACCACTACTTCAATTTACGTATCATAATAATTGTATTCCTCAACATATAAAGACTAAATTATAGAGTTTTCAAAATAACTTATAACTATTAAACATATTTCTTTTATAAAATCGCACCGCTAAACTTCCCCCCTTAACTTATAATCATAATTGAAGATGTCTCTATTACAAGGAAGAACAATCCGGAATAAAATTTCTTGTATATTATATCTAACATATAAAGTATTATAAATCATCATTATAAATCAAAATATTTAACAAGAATATGTAAAAGAAACGGATTTTATTCAAGATTGTGCCGAAATATTAATGTTTAAATAGGTGCCTACATAGAATGAAATGACTTGATTTGGTTTCGATTATAATAATCAACTTCCATTCTTATAGAACTATTTTTTACCATAATAATATTTATTTTATCCACTTTCTTTGTTGAAGGTAATATACATAAAGATACTTCGTAGGCTTATAGATTCAAGTATTCAAGAATCTATATAGAGGACTTGATATATAATCAAATGTATCTTCATAGAGATCTCGATCAGAGGTCGAGACTCCATACTAGATAATACTAGTATATTATAGTAAATAATAGTTTTTCTGTACTAGTAAGTACTAGCCCAGGCAGCATCTCCATGCTGATTCTCCGTACTAGTCAATACTAGTACTTACACTAGTAAATAATAGTGCCTCTTAGAGATATTTACATCTACGATGAATTCATTATCCTTTGATGTTAAGAGATTTAGTACTTTGAGGTTGTATAAAGTACTGATTGGCCCTGTTGTAGCTTTGTTGTTGAGTATGTGCTGGGTAACTGTAACTGTTGTATTTCCAATACACCGCCTCAAGTGGTATTGTCTGTTTACAAATAAGGAGAAAAGAAAGAGAACTAAAAAATGAAATAAATAAAATGTAGAGATTGAGGGGAAGGAGGCGTAGTTTGAAGAAAATAAAGTTAGTAGATGTAAAAATCAAGAAGGATTGTGTAGTCCGATTTGAACCGATGAATTTCATATTATTTTGTTAACTTTTCAAAGTTTGCATTAAAATTAATCCACTATTTTATACCTGTAGTATCATGAGGTAACTTGGAATACGAAGGTTTATAAAGTATACTATTAATATAAATTTAGGTTAACTAAACCAATCCGTTGCATTATGACTTCGTGTTTTGCCTTTGGCAGTGGTTTCTTTGACCAATCGGCTAGTTATTCATCCATAGTAACCCATTTGATTTGTATTGCTTAATATTTTACTTTATCTTTTGTAAAGTGTTTTTAGGAGTATGTTTTAAGTGCGTTGATAATACTTAGGGTTTCTAGATAACTTAATGGCTCCATAATTATTACATTATATCGTAATGATAAGAGAAATACGTAGCTTTGTAAATAAGTTTTTTATCTAAAAGGTGTTTTGAGTAACTCTTATCACTGTTATACTTTTAGTATTTCTAGAAGAGAGGCATACTTTGTATCCTTGTTTGGATAACTTATTAACCGTGTTATTTACGATTTTAATTGTGTATTTATAGGTAGACTTTTTAATGGACTTGTCCTCTTTTTAGTCGGAACCACACCAGTTGTTGATTTGAAGCCTATGGTTTTTATTATCGTCTTAACTGAAGTCTATGGTGTTTTAATACGTACTTGCTAATAATTCTTTACCACCTAATTATAGTCCATAGTCCTTGTATTATTTGATGTATTTGAAATTGTAACTGATAAATGTGGTGTTTTTATGTAAAGATTTGTGGCAAAAACGTAAGAATATTAATATAGGGAAGGCGATATTCGGCTTGATTTGGCACATGGTATAGTCAAAGGCCCATATATTTGATGGATACTTCTTGTTTTATTGATATATTAGCTTGATATTCAAGGGGTATAAGTATGGTATAAATAAGTGATCCAAATATAATGGAGATGTAGGCCAGACGTTTATTTAGTTCCTTTGTCTTAGAGTTCAAGACCCTTTAGATGTATGTAGCTTGAGTTAAGATAATCGTGTTTACATCTGTATTCCCTAAGAGACGTACCCCTGGGAAGTTCTCTGCTTCTCCTAAGTCCTTATATTTAAAGTGCATCCCAGAATTTATCTTGAAGGCCTTGATAGGTTTTGAGTCAGGGTTCATGACAAGAAAATCGTTTAAGTAAGTATGTATGATAGGCTGATGGCGATAGTTGATGTATACCGTATTATTGAAGCCTAATCTTTTAAACTTAAGGGTATTAAATACTTGCCCTCATTTTTTTAAACATTATTTTAAAGCTTATTTGAGTTACAAAAGGGAGGCGAGTAGCTAAAAGACTTGATTAAATGTAGGATCAATACCTATATTTTTTTTCCTCTGAATACTTTGAAAAAAAAAAAAACCCTGATGGTATTATTCATCTCTATTAATATCATATTTTTAAGTTCCTAGTTCAGGAAAACCGAGTTGATGTCGATTTGGTTGATATTTTATCTATAGAAAGCAGAAAGTGTGACGAATAACCTCCACTTATAAGACTTTTCCGTGGTAGTTAAGGTTTTAGTGTAGTTAACACTATATTTTTGTTTAAACCCACGTATTATGATCCTGAATCTGTACTTTTATATTTGACTTTTAGAGTTAGTTGTAACTTTGGTAAGCTTTTTTACGATTATGATATAGCGATCGATATCTCTCTGGATAACTTTAAAGACTTTGAGAGATAGCAAGCTCCATATCTCATTGTGAAGGGCCTTTTTACACATCTTCGACCTTACATCAACTTTTTTGGCATGGTTGTACGGACCACCTTTCTAAGGAAGGTAAGGGGCTTATACTGTAAACCCCAACAGTGCCCACTTCTAATAAAAGATTTCAGGTCCAGCCGCTCTCAGCACCATCATTTCACATACACCCTATTCCAGCAGAACATCACTAATCGGCTCTATCACCACTTTAATCTTTTCCGGTGACCCCTTTTTGGCCATGGAGATCGTTATCAGCCCGGCGCACCACCTATGCAGCGGTACATCCAGAGAACAGCCTTCACAAGTACCGATTCCATCCCTAGCCACTTATACTAACGTGGCTTTCAAGACACACTATGGTAAAAACAAAGTTGGGGTTTCACGTTTGAAGGTTTTTGAAGCCTTTATTATAAAATTTTGTATTTAACGAATTTATCTATATATATATATATATATATATAT
>JASMMZ010000001.1:16590422-16747922 GCA_038502455.1 Anisogramma anomala
TTTATTTTTTTCTTTTTTTATTCATTTATTTATTTATTTATTCATTTATTTACTTATTTATTTATTTATTTATTAATTTATTTATTTATTTATTTATTTATTCATTTATTCATTTTTTTATTCTTATATATATTTATTTTTATTTATTTATTTATGTATTTATTTATTCATTCATTTTTTTATTCATTCATTTATTTATTTGTTTGTTTATTTTGTTATTTTTTTATTTTTCATTTTTTTTATTTTTTTTATTTTTTCTATTCATTTTTTTATTCTTTTATTGTTATTTATTCATTTATTTATTTATATATTTCTATATTTCTATATTTTTTTATTTTTTCATTTTGTTATTTATTCATCTATTTCTTCATTTTTTAGCCGTCACTATTCACATCGGCGCCCCACCAGTTTAACGGGGCTTTCGCTTTCGAATTTACTTTAGATACCTTTGGATGTTCACAGAAGACTTTTCTCTACATATCACCCGCTCAATAATGTACTCTATTTCACGTTCTTTTATACTATTTGAGTTTGCATCCCATGGCAAAAAGGTGGCTTGCAAACGGGCTACTTATTGCGGGTTTTCTAACAAGTTATATGTGTTTTATAAGTTTTTTACTCTCTTAGGGCTATTAGATATTCGATACAAGTAGGCTTTGAATGAGGACTAAGATGGCCGCAAAACACAGCCCGGCCTATGCTACAATTTTCACGCTCTTACAGGTTTTTATACTATAGGATACCTCAAAGCTTTGATTAAAAGTTTAATTTAAGGTCTGAAGGCTTTATTTGACAACTTGTTCTGTGAGTATAGGCTTCATTTTTTTTATATTATAGGTATATTAGGTTACAAACTAATATTCGATACACCTATTAGTGAGTCGTCTCTTTCCAATCACATGAATAATACTAATACGAATACGATCTATATTCTTTATGAGGGAAAACTTATTCATAAAGCAGGGACGTATATGTTTAATATAAGGCTCCTTCGGCAAGTATTGAACAACTACATATAACGAAAGGTTCGGAAATTAACCATAGGTGTGTAGTATACTTTTTTAATTTATATACTTATATTATAAGGAATAGGGTGGTTTGTTTAACAGGTTGAAAGGTATAACCTTGAAGCGGGGAATTGAGTAGGGTGGTGGTTGTGTAAGGTGACCACATCAGGTTATAAGCCTTTCCGCCAGCATATGTAACTTAACATTAGAGAGGGTCACACTATACTAGCTATATAGTAGGCTCTGAACCAGTTATATTAAATGAAAAAAGAGCCTTTTTCAAATGCTCGGCATCTAGGCTCTTTAGGGTTTCCTTCGTGGTTATGTTTTTTTTTTTCTGGTTTTTTTTTTTCTGACTGAAAGCACAAACTGGAACATGTTATCGTTATTAACAGTATCTGTTGGCAGACTTTCCGGAAAGTTATTTTCTGTTTTTATTGTTGTTTGGCGAATACTTCTTTTTACCTTGGAGTTTGAAGCTGCTTTTACAGTGTTATAAGAGATACCAACCTCCATGGTTTTAATATTTTCTTCCCTTATAGTAGACCTAAGGCGTCCCATCATAGTTTTTTTAAGACCGTTAGTCTAGAAGTGTTGACGATCTTCTTTGTGGAGTTCACTAGCCGGTTTAGCAAGTAAACCTTGAAAATGTGTTAGGGTTTTGTGATATCAGAAAACTACCACAAAAGAAGGATTCCTCTTTCTTTTATTAAATTAGTATTTTAATTATTTACTTGTCTTGTAAAGGGTATATGGACGATACCAGCAGAGCTGAGAGTAAAGGTAAATTTAACCTTGGGTCCATAACCCCTTTATCCACTTACTTTATTGTAAAAACCCTTAAAGAGCGTGGTTTTCTGGATCTTGTTCTTATTGTTAACTGTTAACTTGATTATGACAATAGTTACTTGGAATAGGTAAGACTATAAGTGATGTGGTACATTTTAGGAAACGGTATAGGTTTTCATCTTTTCCAAGATTACTTTATTGGATCGTTTGGAAATACTGCTCTTTTTAAGGGTATATAATGAAGAAAATTCAAAAGTGAAAACGTAATTAATAAAAATCTTTCTAACTGAATATTCAACAAACTCGTTGTTTTTGTCAAGGATTAAGTAGTCTATGGTATACCTAATACGTTTAATAATCTCGTTTAACATACGACAAACAACTTTTAGTCCTTTACCAAAGGATATAATAGCTATTTTATAAACCCTAAATCTATATTTAACCTTAGTAGTCATCAGGCTACGGCATTTGCTTCTTAAGCCAGCAATTGTTTCCAAAAAGCTGTTAAGGGTTCAGATAAACCAATTTTTTTAGGGTTCCGTATTGAAAGCTTAGTTACTATCGAGTACTTTTGGAAAACTTATAAGGAGTACAAATAAGGTTGAAACGTTCCTTTTTTTGATTCTTCTTAAGGCCATCCAACAACTAATTTTTTTTTTTTTACTATCTTTGGTCTGATATAACCAAACCTAATATAACAGAGTATAGTATCAAATGACTTGATAGAAACTATAGTGTAACAGTGCAACTGCTACATGGTGGCCTATATAATGGTGTAATTGCTAGTCATAATAACAACTGTTTTCTTAGCTTGTAAGTTAAGAAAAAAAAAGTCTTTGAACCTAACACTTAAATTATAAAGCTATAATAGGCTGATAAGCTTTGTCATAAACTCTAGGTAACAAAAATAGTTGTAAGAGGTTAGGGTATTGTAACTGTTACCTTTATTAAACTTGATTAACATCTAAATTATCTCTTACTACATAGGCTGAATAACATCATTCCCTATTCGTAATCCGGGGTAGTTATCGCCTTCTATGTCAAGATGGAAGAACTGTTTCTCGTCGTTAAAAATATGGTAAGATAAGCCTGAATTATCTCTAATAAAGTCTTTAAACTAGAGTTTATTCATTATAAAACAATGTTGTAGTGTGGAAAAAGAAGCGAAATGAATAAAACTTAACTTTGAGTTTTTATAACTTAACATTAAAAGTGGAGCTTGTGCGGTGGCACTACCCGTTTCTGATATGGATTTTGATTAGTCATTATAGCGTATTTACATAAGAAGTAGAATCTTTAACGTAAAAAGTAGAGACTTTAACATTAAAAGTGAATACCTTAAAGTTGGTCCACCCGTATAAAATACGGCTTCTAATTAACCCAAATTCACCAGTACAGGGTTTTATATAAGTTTTTGTGCAGTATACCAATTAAATTGAATATCTGACTACGCAATTATAGGCAGCAATACTATAAAGTTATAATGCTACAAGTAACGGAGGTCTTTTACTTTACCGTTATTAACTGTAACAGCATCCAACTTTTGTTCCATTGTAATAGATTTAACAATATTAGAAAGCTGTAGATTTGGGTGTAATACCTAATAAGCCTGTATTAAGTGACCTATATAATATCATATAGGGAAATTCTTCATAAATTAACTAATACCCCAATCATTATTAACAGGCTTATTCTTTGGTTTTTTTTGGGTGATAGAATTCAACGTTCATTTTTCTTCTTAAAGCTGGTTTTTGTTTTGGAAGTCTGACTATAGTTCACGTAATATTAAAGTAACGGTTTTCCTCAATTTACTTCTAATACGAACTATTCAAATTGGAAATTCGGGCTTAGTACAAGTTAAAAACTAAAGGGAATGATTAACATCTTCGATCTGATGACCTTGATGAATAAGGATTCTTCTAGTGTTTTTAAACGTTACCATAAAGAAAGGTGAGGCTGAATGGTATAAAGGGCGTAAAAAATGAAGTTTTTTAAAGAAGTTTTTAATAGTAAATTGGTTTATTACCTTGGCATATACCAATCAAATTTTAAAAGGGCCTTATACAGGTCTTTAATACCTACAATGAATTCTAAAAGATTTGAAGTAATAGAATAATTAATTATCAGATAATTCTGGATCCGGATAAGTATAGTTTTAAAAATCTTTACAAAACTGTACTCGATAGGAATACATAAGTAAACGTAGTCCTTTTCCGTAAAAAGTGTATTTATTTTCGTTTAAAAGATACCCTTTAAAATATTAAAGAATTTATTAATGATAGCACATCTTTTAATTGCTGTTAGCTATACGTTGATGTTTGTAAATGTTAATTTTTCGAATTCTTTCAGTAATTTTAACTTGGGCTTTGATAGTTTCCTCTTTTCCTCAGCATTTAAAAAGGGGTTACTGTTTCCTTCCTTCTTATTTATTGGTAGGGTAATGCCTGTCGATCTGTTTAATTCCGGCTTCGTTAACTAGAAACTCTTGAGTCGTTCCTTAAGCTTAAGTGTTATTTTATCGTATAAATCGATAGCTAACTTTAGTATTTCTTGTTTCATATAATCTATGGCACTGGTAATTCTAGCCTCTGCCTCCTTATCAGTAAGATTATTAGCATTAAGAGCTTAAAGTTCTTTCTTATCTCTTGCCCTACGGGTATCAAGAGCTGCTTTTCGTTTTTTTCTTAATAGATTTTCAGGGTCCGAAGCCCCTAAAGCAATAGAAGTAGCTCTAGAGCGTAGGAAAAGAAGTGATTGAGTAACTGGATAGGCAAAAAAACATGTAGGTTTCAAGGGACCGGAAACAATAACAGTCCTCTAGGAAGAATAATTATTATCATTGGTATTGCCGAAAGAAAGCCTTGGTGACGGAAACAAAGCACTTTTGGGGGATGTAGAAGGGGCATCTTTAAAGGTATTAGAGGGTCCAGAAAAAGTGGATATTTTTTATTTGTATGATAGAAAATAGTATTAAACTGGATTCAGTTGAATAATAAAACAGTAGGATATAATCGTACAAATAGTATGTTAAAGGTACCACAGAAAAAGATATTGTATAGGATTATAGATTCAAGTGTTCCATAATCTACATAAAGGACTTGATATATAATCAAGTATATCCTTATAAAGATATCGATCAAAGGTCGAGGCTCCATACTTATTAATACTAGTAGATACTAGTAAATACAAGTTCCTCTGTATTGGTAAGTACTAGTCCAGGAATTATCTCCATACTTATCCTCTGTACTATTTAATACTAGTATTTTCATTAGTAAATATTAGTGCCCTTTGGAGATATCTACATCTCTGGTGAATTCCTCATCCTTCGGTATTGTGAGGTTCATTACTTTGAGGTTGTACCAAGTACTGATTGGCCCTATTGTGACCCTGTTGTTGAGTGTGTGCTGAGTGACTGTATCTATTATATTTCCAACATTCTTTATCTTGTAAACTTATTGATATTATCCGTCAATATATACCAATTGTCACAAGCTAGTGCCTGCTCTAGTGGTTACTGGGGGTCTAGCTCTGGAGATTATTACGCTTCTGTGATGCTCCTTCTTATTTTCATACAATGTAAATAGTTATATAACTAAGCTGTGACACAAATATTATACTAACTTCACAACAGATTCATAACAAACGCTCCCCTTTTTCCTATATTTTTATGGAAGATTATAGATATTATGCAACCTCTTCAAGCGATAGATTTAGCTTAATCTTTTTATATATTATCATAGATTTATTTCATTGATTATATTATAGGTGTTTTCATATGATTATAACCTAGGACTACATTTTTCTTTAATGATAATAAAAATTTAGGTCCTTGGGCTTTGAAATTGTTACTTGACGCGCGTTTCGAAACATTTATAAAGGTATATTTGAAAACCTTTAATTGCGTAATGAGATGAATCAATTTCTTAGCAAAAGATATTTACCGAAATCTCATGAGTAAAACTTCTTCAACGGAATTAATTTACTTACAAACAGGTAATATAAATATTATTATACCACATCGATATATTAATTACGTTTATAGGCATAATACGATGACTAGAGATTCTTACCAGTATGTTTACGATATCGGTCATTATATCATTTGCAGTTTTCAACTGGTAACCCTCCGTTTGGAAAGGAGCTATAAATGCGTAGCTTGTATACAATATCGAGCATACGAATGTCGACAACTTGACTCCTGTGTTATTCCTTACTAAAAACTATGCCGGGTCGCCCGATAACGACGACATCTCAAATTTTTCCGACTTCGATTATGAACTTGACGATTACGTAAACGATATTCAATAGCGTTGCAAAAACCGTTATCGAGATAAACATAAACGTTTTAACTAACCAATGAAGTTTTTCAACATTGAATAGAGCTTTTTTATGTAAAAGGCTACGATAACATATAACTTATATAAAGATAAGTATTTTGTTATTGGTGGAAAAAAAATTTACTTCATTTTTAAGAAATAAAAAACAGTTAAAATCTTTATGGAAATCTTTCAGGCTTGCGACAGCGATAGTAGTAACAAAGATTATAACATCTTTATAATTATATTTGGTGTCTATCATTACAACATCGATGTAACAAAAGCTGGTATGATTAGATTTACGAGTTTAAAATAAAGTATTTGAACACTTCTTCCTATATTTAAAATCGTTTAAACAGCTTTATAAACAAAAATTCGTAATATGACCTCAAAATCTCTTATTCAATTTACTATACGCTATAACATTAATGCCAATACCGTTACCAACTCGTTACTTCTTTTTCATATATCCGAGGAATATAATAAATAAGTTTCATATGTTTAGCCTATTGAAGACCGCTTATGTAACTTTTGTGTCCAATATAACGGCAATTACAACGGTAACGGCGGCTGCAGTTCTCAAGATATTGATAGCAACAACGATGGCGCCCATTACGGAAATAACAGCGATGATAATATTAGCAGAAATAATGGGACAAATTTTGACTCCACGCCTATAAGCGACAACCAAAGGGATATTATAATAACTGATGTAGACGTAATACAATTTAAATCGATGACTATTTCTAGTCTTAAACACAATCACATTATTAATTCACTCTACAATTACAAACAGCATATTAGGACTATTAAACTATATATACTAGAGAATTCTACATTACTTATTCTGCAAAGAGTTATACCAAGTTTCAAGTTAAATAAATACATGAACGTCCTTCAAATTTTAGGTTGGATTGTTTTTGTACCTTTATCCAACTCTGATATTCATTGTTGTTAAGATTGGTCAAAAGTTTCATTTTACTTTATTTTTTTATCGTACATTGTTCATAAATTTAACCGATATATTATCATAGGGTTCAATAGATTGAGTTCATAAATGTTTATAACATCTTCAAGATTGTTTAAATCATTTCTTATGATATTTTTCATCGTATTTATCTGGTTTAACTTTATTATCAATAGTTCATTTGAATAAACCTATAAAATCGTTGTTTACATAATCCGAAATTTCTTCCAAAACATATTTTTAGATTTTAAGAAAAACGTGTTTTGAGATTTCAAATCTTTCCACAATATTAAGATATCTTTTGGTTGTTTTGGTTTATCGTCTGGCTATTCTAATTGCTTTTATTACTTCAAATTATAATTTTATTCGTATACCGGTCTTTTCGATTGTTGTTTTCATTACTATGATCATTTCTAACTTTGTTTTGGTTCGCGTCTTGATTTGAATTCTGTTTAATATACCGATAGTTTTCAGATATATTGATGGGTTTCAAAATAATAAGCTTTCATTTCGATGTTTTATATGATGTTTCAATTTGTAATGATTGTAATAACAATAGTAATTGAATTGTTTTTGGTGATCATAATGTTTCTATCTAGCGAAAAAAAACTACTAAGTCCTCGATTTTTCTATTTCATATAATCAATCTATTAGTGTTTGTATATTTATACCTAATATATTTTATTATATTTACATATATATGCACACTGGATATACTAGTCCAATTGAAATTGTTGTAAATTATATGATAGTTTCCAAAGTGGCTTCGAAATGTTCTTATGATGCTAATTTTCTTTCAAGCGACAATTAAAGCAGAAAGACATTCTATTGCAGATTTAATTTTCTTATTATTTAAAACTATTCATTCTAATGTATTTTGTTTTTTAATTTCTATCCTATTCTATTTTTTTACTTTTTTTTATAGAGACGTAGGAATAATTGGTATAAGTCATCAATCCTTTGATATTTTCAGGAATGAATATCATCGTTATGTTTTTTTAAATTTCTGGAAAAATACAGTTTTCAATATATGATATAAAAGTACTTTTTTGTGTGTGTGGATATCGTTATAGCAAAAGTAAGTCAATTCGTATTTGTTGAGGTTACCACGCAAGAAGAAATTTTATAGGCCTGTAGATTAAGGAATACCTAAAATGTACTATGAGAACTTCTTCACATATAGTCAAGAGAATCCTTATGGATTTCGATCATCATAATCGAGACGCTATACCAGTAAGTAGTACTACATATAGCTAAAACTAGCTACTATCTCTATATCGAACCTCTTATATCTTTGAATATAATATTCTCTAATAGCAGATTTCAATACCAGTGCTCCCACTAATGTTATTTATTATTACTCCGGGGGAAATCCTCATCTTCGTAGTACTCCTCATCTTTAGTATTGAATCATCCAAAGTATAGACTGTGGCTTTTTGATTTCAACTTATCCCATCAAAAGGGTATTGTCTATACAGTCGTAATAAGAAAAAGAAAAAAAAAGGAAATAATAAAATAAAAATAAAAGTAAAAGATAAAGGATACATAGTATGGAGTTGTAAGTTGGTAGATGAAAAAGATAAAAAGACTTTTTTATCCCTATTTAAACCAATGACCTTTCATAATAGTCATTTCCCCGTACATTTAATATTTGTAATAATAACCACTTTACAATAATATACCTAAAATACCCTAAGTGAATTAAGGCATAAATGTATATAAACCATCAATTGCTAAATTGGTTCAACTTGACCAATCTAACCCTTTATATAATCAACTCTTTCTTTACTCTCGGAAGTAGTTTCGTCAATCTGTTAGCTAATTATTCATTTGTAGGAACCCATTTAATCTGAATTATAATACGTTCTACTTTATCCTTGACAAAATGTTCCCTCAAACGATAATGATATATAAGCTAATAATATTCTGAGTTCCTGTATAACTTAATTACTCTTTCATTATCACAAAAACCTGTAATAATGATTGATATATTAAATTTCATAATCAAGTTCCTTATATAAAAAGTGTTCTAAATAATCATTATAACAATAAAAAATTCAGTATTTACAAATAAAACATTCACTAGATCCTCTTTGAAACCCCAGTAACCCCTACTGTTAACAATATAAACTACATATCTATAGGTAGATTTTCCTATAACCTTATCTTCCTGTCAATGGGAATCAAACTAGAAGTTAACTCAAAGTTAATTAAAATATTGATTTTTATCTTGAGTAAAGTTTATACCGTTTCTATAGGATACAGCTAACAGTGTTTTCTCTCATATTTGTAATATATAGCCCTTATACTATCTAATATATCTGAAGCTGTAACTTACAAATATTATATATTTATTTACCGAATTGCATTCAAGACGTCAAAGTATTGACGTCATTAACGCTATATTCGGCCAAGTTTAATACATTACATAGCTAAAAACCCTAATATTCAACTAATACATCTTAATCTGTCAAATATTAACTTGTTTTTATGAAGGCATAGCGTCAAAAAGTAATCCAGTTGAAATGGGAATGTAAGCCAGTAGTTTATTCAATTCCTTAACCCTAAAATCCAATACTCTTTATATGTAAGCGTCTCAAGTTGAAACAATTATGTATTCATTTTCATTTCTTAAAAGTCGTACCTTAAAAAAGTGTATTATATTTATAAAGTCTTTGTATTTGAATATTTTCCTATATACATCATAAAGGATTTGATATATATTGAATTGGAACAAATATTGAGAAAATCATTAACGTAAATACAAATGAGTAGCAAGTATAGGTAATGAATATACACTGTATTATCTTAATTTAATATTTTCAACATGAAATTATTAGAAACTATTTTTAAACTTTTTGACTATTGTTGTAAAATTTTCGTAGGTTTCTATAGGATAGATAAAAACTAGAAAATATAGTTAACTATAAGTTTAAAACCCACGTTTTTCTCCTCAATATGATTTTAAAAAAGCCTTCAATGGTGGTGAAAATTTCTATCAATACTGATTCCTCAAGTTCTTCATTAATAAATGCTAAATCAATATCGATTTAGACAATATCCTAACTATAGAAAACAATAAACTGAATGAAGATTCTCCAAGTACGAAAATTTTCAATAACGGTAGACTTTTAAATATAATCAACATTATAATACTAATTCAATCATCATATAACAATTCTCACTTTATACCTTTCGATCCAACCGTTAACATTTGTCTTAACCTTGGTAACTTCTTTAACAGCAAAATAATATCGATTACTATCTTTCTTAATAGCTTTTAAAAATTTAAGAAACAGTAAACTCCATATTTCACTGTGAAGGGCCTTCTTCCAGTATTCGGCATCTAGAACTTGCGAAACTTCTTTTATATTTAATTATTTCTCTTATTTGTTTATAGAAAGTCTAAACTGAACTATATAGATATTAATAATAATATATACTTTCAAGATATTTAATATCAAAACTATTAGTCAATGATAACTTATTATTGGTTTAGAGTTTAATAAAGCCATGATAGTAATATGAAGAATACTTAACCCAATGAATTTATGTAGTTTTTCCACCCTTATAACTGTAAATCCTTGGCTTTCCGTGATAATCATTTTAAAAAACGGTAAACTAGATGTTATAAGGATATTTTAAATTAATTTTATAAATGAATTTAGCAAGTAAACCGTTAAAATATATCAAGGTTTCATTGTATCAAAGAACTACCACCCAAGCATGATTCTCCTTTCCCATATAAAATACTTCTTTAACCCTTACCTCGTCTTACTAAGAATATATAAACGATAACGGTAAAACCGGGAGTAAAATAAAAACCCTTATAGTGAGTTATTTTCTAAATATGATTCCTGATATTGACCATTAAGTTAGCTATGACAACAACTATTTAAAACAGGTAAGGCTACAAATGATATGGTACTGTTTTTTACAACGTTTCAAATCCGTATATTTTTCAAAATCACTTCATGAAAAGGTTTAGAAATACTCTTTACTGAAATTTATATAGTAATAATACCTTAGAAGTAAATGCGTGTTTTATAATTACTTTTCCAACGAAATCGTTAACAGGTCTATATCATCCGTTGACGATCGAGGTATGAATAATATACCTAATACGTTTCATAGTTTTATTCAACATACGATCTAAATCTTTCAACCACTGACTTAGGAAAATAATTGCAGTATTGAAAACTCTATAACAGTACTTGACTTCTATAACTATAGAGATTCGACGTTAGACTCTTAAACCAACAGGTATTTTTAGGAAGCTATGAAGGATCCAAATGAATTCTTCTATTTCCGAACTTCATTATTAAATGATTTGGTCGCTATCGAAAAATTTGGAAAAGTTCATAAGGAATACAAATAAAATAAAAATATTCATATTCTTGGTCCTTTTTAAAACCACCCAATGAATAAATAGATTCCTCCACTAAATTCAGACTAATATTACTAAACCTAATAAAAAAAAAGAGGAACATCGAAGGATTTTAAAGAAACTATAGCAATAAAGTAGCAATACTTTAATACTCAAACAATAGTATAGTTGCTTATTATCGCAACGACTGTTTCTCCAGTCAAAGATTTAACCAAGAACAAGTTTCTAACTTTAATGATCAATTTATTAAGATTGAATAAGCTTATCAAATTGATAATAAGTTTGGGTAAACAAATCCAATTGTTAAAGGTCAAGTTATTATAACCTATATAAAAGTTTACTGATATTTATACTATCTCTTACCCCATAAGTTAAACTACACCACCTTTTCTTCGTAATCCGGGATAATAATTTCCTTGAATATTGAACTAACAAAATATTTCTTTATCCTCGAAAATATTGCAAAATGAACCCGAATCAATTCTTACAGTATCTCGAAATTAAAACTTATCGAATTCAAAACAATACTGTAATAATAAATAAAAAAGAAAATCAACAAAACTTAACGTCAAGTTTTAATATTTTGACGCTAAAATTGGGTCATGTAAAGCGGAAATATCCGCTTTTAAAATGACCTCTTATTAGTCGTTTTGCCGAATTAACGTTGAACGTGAAAACTTTAACATTAAAAGAAAACACTTAAATTTTAAAATTGAATAAGCTTAAGTAGAAATACCTGTGTAAAATATGGATTCTGATAAACTAATAAATTCCTGTAACAGATTTTATAGGATAATGAAATCTAATGAAATATTTGACCAGGTTAATAACACTATAAAATTATAATACGATTTTAATCATGATTCAACTTTACCATTATCAACTATAATTAGATCTGTTAGATAGCTTAGGGGGTATAGATCAATGGAGCAATGAATGTGATGTTTTATTGATTGAAAGTTAGATATGGTTTTTATACTGATTGGTAAAAATACGTAAGAGAAGAAGTCTATGTTTGGTCTGCAGGACCAAACAAATAAGAAAGACTAAGTATGTACAGTTGAGCATAGACCACCTGCAATGCTTTTACTTGCAGAGATCCTCAGTCAATTGTACTGACCCCCTGGTCCCCCAGGCTAATACAACAAGACCCATTTTTCCCCTTTCAATTAACTAATAATTTACTATTATATCTATATTTTCTATAAAAAGGAATTAAATTTGAATTAAAAACCTCGAAATTATTTACTATATAACCATTCCATAAACCAGTAATTCAATCATTCTTCAATCAATTGTTTTGATAATCTCGGTTAGTAAACAGTTTTTTTATGTCCCTTAAAATATATAATTTTCTGTTTTTCCTCTCTATAATGGATTCTCATCTTCGAAGTCTAACTAAAGTTTTCGAAGGGTCAAAGAAACATATTTAATCAATTTATTTCGTATGTGAACTTTGTAGACAAATAATTATAGTTTAATAAAGGTGAAAAATTAATAGAGAAACTCAATATTATTGACCTAAAGACCTTGATAAATCAAACTTCTTCTGATTTTTTCAAAAGTTACCACAAAAAATGAAAGCGGAAAAGTGTAAAAGGCGTAGGAAAGGAAATCTCTTAAGAAGTTCATAAAAATAGATCGTTTCAGTGTTTTAACATATTCCAATCAACTTTAAAGGCTTCATATAGATCCTTAATTTGAACGATAACAATTCAAAGATTGAATTTAACAAAAGAATAATAATAATAGATACTATAATGAGAATTTATATAGTTTTAAACGTCTTTACTAAATTGTAGTCAATGAGAGTAAATAAATATACATATTATGGTTTCTCAAATACTATATTCATTTAAATATTAAAATATTTTCCAAAATATCAAAACAGTCATTGTTAACAACACATACTTTAATTTATATTATCCATGTATTGAGTTTATTTAAATCAATTATTTACATTCTTTTAACGATTACTATATAAGCTTTGATCTTAACCTTTAATATTTAAAGTTGAAAAAATGATTTTTAGTTATTTATTTTTATAGTGTGATTTTTTCTACTCCATTTTGAGTTCCAACTTCGTCTTCGGTTTTGGTGTTTAGATAAAAAGTTTAATGCGTTCCTGAAGCTTAGTTGACAGTTTTTCTTATAAATTTATAACTAAAATAAGGTCTTTTTTGTGATCTTCATTCAAACTATCAATAATTTTAGTATTTAATTTTTTGTTAGCTAGTATTGCAGCATTCACAGTTAATAGTTCCTGCTGTATTTTATCCCTACAGGCTTCACGAATAACCTTTGGATCAGATTTTGATAGAGTTTCAGGTTTAAAAGATGGTTTCTCAACATAATTAGGAGCCATGACTTACTTTAAAGTGAAGGAAATGAAGAGAAGGTGATTCAGCTAAAGGGATTGATATATTGTATTATCGTGTTTTGAGGATAGATGACTCGTAGTGTTTGTAGAAATTCCAATAATATAATCTGCTGTAAATCTATTGTTGGTTACGTGTAGGCTTACATCATATTTCAACTATTAAGCCTAAATTTAAGTTTAATCTTGGCCAATAAACTTGTTGTTGAAGCGATTATTAAACGTTGGCTGATTTTTCAAATCGTTGGAAATCACTTAAGAATTCAGTTTTTTCTTTTATTATCGTATCTTTAATCGATTAAGCGTGATTTTTGGTACGGCCGCTCCGTGGTTTTGCCTTTGAGTTCGTGAATAATCCTCGATTTAAAGATTGTGATATTTGGGTTTGAAAGGTTAAATTTGGTCTTGGGTGCGAATTGTATAACTCTTCGAATTAGTAGGCTATTAATTTCAACCTTGTCGTTTACTCAAAGGGTTTATCTGAGGTTTTAATAATACCTTGTACTCAGAGTTTCAGTGTCAAGTCTTCGTTATCTTTTTTTTTCCTGTTTACCTCAGTAATATTATAGATACGGCCTAGTATATATTTATTCTTTTTATTATTATTCTTTTTCGGGGTCGAACGCGCCGGCGGCGTTCTATTGGCTTGTTTATTATGGGTGGAGGAGGCTCGCATTGGCTTGGTCGTTTGGCTTAAGGGTTTTTATCGTCGGCTATCCCGATATAGGATTTCATTCAGATAATCCAGAATTTTACAAGGCCGTTTGTAGTTTAAACACCTATTTTAAAGTTTATGATACTTAAAGTTTTCAATAGACTCTCCTATTTGCCTGGTTTCAGACATACTAGGATTTCTCCTTGTAACGGAAAGGTAAGTACATTAATAGTTGTAAAGCTGTTTCTAGTGTTGAAGGAGTCGTTGACTTGGAGGCGTGCTTATTTTTTTCGTAGTTCCTTTAGTACTTTGCCTTAGGCCGCAATTCGCTTTTGGGTACTTGTTGATAGAAAAGACTTACTCATCAGGCGTTGGTACGCTTCGAAGACCAGTAGCGTTTGCATTAGGCTGTTGGAGCCTATAATATTGTTTAGTTCCTTTACCGCTATTTAAAGGCGTGCCTCTAGATTTGTAAAGCTTTTAATCTCCAAAGTAAGAATGTTATAGGCTTGGTTAAGTAGCAAGTATGCCCTTTTAATATTTTTAATACTTTAATAGGCCTTTATATACACCTATTCATACTGAATTACTATTATTATGAATTTTTTTAAAATTTTTGCCGCCGTAAAGTTGGTACTTGTATCGTAGACGACGATATCAGGTAGACCAAAGTACGTGTTAATCCATAGTATTTTTTAGCGTTTCCCACGTATCTTTTTCGGAAAGGGACTTTAGGAATTTGACTTCGTTGAAAGAGGTTACAGAGTTAATAACGTGAAAGACAGGCTTGTTGTTTAAGTAAAATATATCGATAAAAACCTTGTATTTAAAGTTTTTGTGTTTTTTAGTGTAACCTTAAATTTTATAGGCGTTTAGGTATGTGTTTAGTAGTGGTGCCAAAGCTTTTCGATAGCTTTTAGAGTAAAGTATTCCAGATATTTATTCCTTATAGACTTTAGGACTTTATATAACCTGTTAACGGATAGGTAGTTAAAACGCTTGTGTAGTTAGCGTATTTATAGCTTCGTTAGGTTTAACATTATTGTTTTAAAGCCTTGAAAATGAACCATAGGTACCCCTATTTAAAGGTAAAAAGAAACCTCTAGCCGTTTTTAACTAGTTCGTCGGCGTTGACATCAGAGTTAATGCTGAAGGTCTTTATTTCCTTTAAATAAAGAAGGCAAGGGGTAAGGAACTTAAGGATGTGAAATGTAATCGACATAATAACAGTTCAAATTACCGTTATCTTTAGTAACGATATTTATTTGCCTCATTCAAAACCAATTCTAGCCTTTTTATTATTGTAACGATTAATTTTAGTAGCCGTAGTACTTTTCCTTCGTAGTGTTACGTATTAAAAAACCCTCCTGTTAAATACCTTGCTGCCTTTATATCTGGTATAATACTTTAAAACGTATGTTTCGCGTAATAATCGCGAGGGTTAAAGGTATATGAGGGGTTAGGGGTTTTGTTAGGATAAAAGTACGGGTCTTTACCATTCAAGCAGTATAGGAAGGCATGATAGGCTAGTTATTAAGCCGTATTAGGAGCAGTATCTTTATATCATTTGATTTTTTAGGGGTATTGTTACCGTTAATTGTCTCGTCGCCTTCGAAATTTGCAATGTAATCCAAATATTCTTGTTTAGAAGTAGTAGGGTACTGGATGTGATACACTACTTTTTTGTTGTTGCGTTTGGCGGGAGGATAGCGAGTTGACTAATAGCCAGATTTGTTACAAATTTAACATTTTTGGCTATTATTATAACGATAGTTTTTGCGATTAGCAGGTCCTCTTGGATTTTTTCCCTATTAATATTAGCATGGGTATTGCTTTTAGTTTAAGGTCGTTAGATGTTAAAGACGCCTATAGACGTATTTGCGGTCGACGTAGTTGATTACCGCGCGGTTTTTTTTACTTTACGTTAAGGAAGTTCTTAGCTTGGGGGAATATATTAAACTAATTTGGTATAAGCGTTATCACGGTTGTAAACGAGGAACGTAATTAGTTAAAAAAAACTTTCGTAGGAGGTATTTAGGCGTTGTAAGGCGTATTTAAATTCGCTAACGCTCGTAACAGCTGTCTATACCTGTTTATGAAGTGTGTCTTTATTAGAATAGGCTTTCCCTATTGCCTATTAGCATAATATTAATTTGTTAAATATCTGATTTAGCATATTCATTGTGTTATGACCCAACAGCTGTAGGTTACACCAGCAGCGACTCACAGCACTAATGAAGGAAATCAGTTGGACACAGTCTGACGGCAGGCATCTGGTCCCACAAACCCTCCAGGGTCGGGAACGTTAGGGACCCACTCGGCACATCGATAACCGGAGACTGGATATGTTGGATCGCGCACATATCCAACATATCCCACGCTACCACTTCAACTGAAGGAACTAGATATAAGGACGTGGTCATCACCACTTTAGGTAGCTTCATTAGATAGTTCTTCAGTTGTCAATCTAAGTATTCAGTCTACACATCTGAATAGCCTCACAGCTTTTGATCATTACTTGCACGGTTGCGATATTGTTCACTCAGCACCTATGCTACCTTCTTGATAACATAAACCCTCTGACAAATTCTATATACTCACGGGTATTTAGTGTGATCATTATACATTAGTATTTCCTCATTTTTTTTCTGTTGCCATTGTTGTAGTCCACCTCGTAGTGGCCTAGTTTGTATGGTATTGGGTAAGGTGGACGTTATATTTGAAGTGGTTTTTTATGCCATTATAAAATTTGCGAAAGGTGGTTGCTCTGATTAGAAAGGTTATATAATATTCCTTGACGTTCTTTGTAAGGATTTCGGGAAATAGTGAGTAAAAACTAGAAAGGGAAACCTCTATCTATTTTCAAATGTTTGAAAAAGGTATCATTTTCATATCGAGGAGCTTGTAAGGCTTTCTGTTATACTTCTTTGTATCGTTCCAGATTTTGGCGAAGTCTGTGAAAAGTTTATAATTGATGTTAACTATTTTGATAGGTTTTGGGGGCAGGTTACGATTATTATCCCAGTGTTGGTGGGCCATACACATTGCAACGTTTTCGATTCGATTTTTCTTCGAAGTAACAGTAGTATTGCAGTAGTCAGATAGTGGATGTATTATTCTAGGGTTGGCAGACCGCTAGCCGGTCTGCACTGTAATTTGTATAGTCAATTGCTTGGCCCGTGCCCTAGAGTGAAGTGCAGCGTACTGTACTCGACTTACATCTAATGCAGTAAGTCCGTATAAAGCAATACACTTGTAGTACGGTTAACTTTATTTACAGTAAAGTTGACCTATTATACTGCATATAATACTATTCCAATACTGGCGGCTTTTTAGTTTGTGCGTATACGTTAGTGTAGCTAACCAATTCTTTCCAGTTACTACAGAATTGCCTCTTCGTTAACTGGCACGACCCCTATCAATCCCAGTTGACTTACATACTATATTGTATCTAATTGTATGAAAATTGACCCCATTTGGCCTTAATTGCTCCGCCTCTCCAAGGTCCGAGTTTATGAACTTCTACAAAAAGTTTTTCGCTACGGCCTTGCGTAAATTTAACTGTGTTATTTAAATAAATTACCATTATTAATCTCCTGGCAGTTTTCCAATCTGCCAATACATTTTTGTCCACCGTTATGTGGTTTTCCGGGCAGCATATCCACGTAGCTCTCTATACGTATAGTTAGCCTATTGCTGTTTACAAACTTTTCCAGGGCTTTGTTTGGCGATGCTTTCGTTATGGCGTTAGTATGGTTATCTTTTCCATCAATCCATCGGAACTCCTTAATCTCCTTCCCTTTATAGGCTTTACAAAGTACCATTAAATCGATTATCAGGCGCTTTTCACTAGTTGTTCCGAGCTTTAAAAGGCATTCGAAAAGGCTCCTTAAGTCGGTACAGATTATCATTGGGATAGGAGAAATCCGCAGTTACCTAGTAATATAGTTAAGGGTCTCCTACAGTACTATACTTATATTAAAACCTGTTATTATTCCGTAAACCTCCGAAGCCAACATACTTCGTGTAATTCTCTTATACTTAACGAAAGTCTAGTGGATTAGGTTGCTGGTGATATTAAACTGGTTTTCCTACTTATCTTTATTGACAAAAGTTATTAGGAAGTCGATTTATCAAGACAGGTCGGCGTTGTTTATAAATGAACCGTTCGTAAAGATTATTAACTTAGATTTCAATAGGTCGATTAGGACTATATTAATCCAGCGATCCAAGTTTCGTATTTACTATTCGAGCCTTTTATTTAGCCAGTCAAAATCTTTATCCGTTAACGTTTGTACTTATGCCGCGATGGATAAGTCGTAAGAGGCTTTAGATTGGTATAAGGTAGCAATATAACTGCCTTAAACACGTTGATTTAAGTACCTTTAAGCCTTGGCCTCGTTAATATTTTTAATTATAGCTAGAATAGTACCTTAGCTCTTTTAGCGAAAGCTTAGGCCAGAATTAACACTAAATATGCGGATTAACGATTTATTAAAGTAAATTTGTGTGTTTTTCGTTATCGTCATCACTGGCTTATAATTTTAGAACTTAAAGTTTTCAATCGCTTGCTTTTTTAATACCATAAAGCTAACGGTTTCGACAAAAAGAGTATCGTTAGTTTTTATGCCCATTATGCTAAGGTTCTTTTTTTTATATTACTAGCAAATACGAATCTTATATTGAATACTTTATCGTTAAACAGGATTTAAAGTACGACTGGTAAATTGAAAATGAATGGATACTTACTCTAGATAACCTATATAGTGATTTAATATATCATATTACCGTTTACAAAGGGTAGATAATACGTTATGCCTACGATAGTTCCAATAGTATAATCTTTTGTAAATTCGTTATTAACTGTATATAGTTTTATGTAATATCATGACTATTAAGTATAAACTTACCCTTAGTCTTAGCTAATAAACTTGTTATTAGGGTAATTACTCAATGTTAGCTAATCTTTTAAATCGTTGGCGATTACATGAGTATTTAATCCTTACTTTTATCTCCATATTCTTAAACGATTAATCGTGACTTTTCGTACGGTCTCCCCGTAGTTTTAACTTTAAACTTGTAAATAATTCTCGACTTAAAGATCTTGATATTCGGGTCTTAAAGGTTAAAGTCGGTTTTGGGTACAAATTGTATATTTTTTTGAATTAGTAAGTCGTTAATTTCGACCTTATCGATTTCCTTAAAGGGTTTACCAGGAATCTTTATAATCCCTTATATCCTAAGTTTTACTCTCAAGTTTTTTGCATCCTTCTTTTTCTTGTTTACCTAAACAGTATCATAGATGTGACCCGGTGTGTATTCCTTTTTTTCAAAATTTTCCTTTTTCTTTAGGGGTCGCCCGCGCCGGCAGCGTTTCATTAGCTTATCGATAACATATAAAGGAGGTTAGTATTAATTCGGCCGTTTAATTTAAGGGTTTCAATCGTTATTAGCCCTAATATAAAGCTTAAACTAAGTAATTCGAAAGGATATAAGACCGTTAGTAGTTTTAATAACGACTTTAAAATTTACGATATTTTATATTTTATACAAGCGTCTTCATTTTCCCGGCTCCAGTTATACGAGAACTTTACTTTGTAACGGCAAAATAAATACGTTAATCGTTAAAGGACCGTTTCTAGTGTTAAGGTTGTTATTAATTTGACGGCATGCTGGTTCCCTTTGCAATTCTCTTAAGGCTTTGCTATATACCGTAATACGTTTCTAAGTACTTACCGAGAGCAAAAATTTACTCGTTAGAAGTGGGTACTTATCAAAGATTAGAAGCGTTGGTGCCAAGCCTTCGGAGCCTACGGTGTTATTGAGGCCTTTTACTACCATTTATAAGCGTGTTTCTGGATCCGTAAAGCTTTCAATTTCCAAAGTAAGGATATTCTACATTCGGCAAAGTAAGGCATGTTCCCTTTTAACTTTTCTAATACTTTAGTAAGCTTTCACATGTATTTTTTTGTATTAGATACCCATTATTTTAATATACTTTTAAAATTTTACCGGTTAAAAATTGGTATTAGTATCGTGGACAAAGACTTTAGGTAAACCTAGGTATGTATTAATTTACAACATCTTTAATATTTCCTATTTATTTTTTGCCGAAAGGGACTTTGAAAACTTGGCTTCGTAAAAAGAAGTTTCAGAGTTAAAGATGTAAAGGATAGGCTTATTATTAAAGTAAAATATATTAATAAAAATCTTGTAATTGAAGTTTTCGTCGTCTTTCAGTGTAAATTTAAATATTTGGGGGATTTAAGCATACATTTAATAGTGGAAAGAAAGTCTCTTAATGGCTTTTAAGGAAAAGTATTCCATATCGTTATACCTTATAAAATTTAGAACTTTGTATAATTTGTTAATAGTTAGGTGTTTAAAACTCCGGTATAATGAGCGTATTTACGACTTCGTTAGGTTTAAAAGTACTTCTTTCAGACCTTGAAAATAAAATTATAAATGCCCTCACTTAAAGGCTAGTGGAAGCCTTTAGTTGTTTTTAACCAGCTCGTTTACGTTAATGTTCACGTTAATATCAAAGGTTTTTATATTATTTAAGCAAAGTAAAAAAGAGGTAGGTGACTTAAGGATGTAAAACGTAATTACGCCTACAATAGTTTGAATTACCGTTGTCCTTAATGACGATAGTTATTCGCTTGGACCAAAGCCAACTTTGGCCTTGCCAGTATCGTAACGATTGATTTCAGTGGCTGTAATGCTTTCACTCTGTAGTGCTACATATTATGAATAGCCTTCTGTTAAATACTTTGTTACCCCTATATCTGGCATAATACCCTGAAATGTGTAATCTACGTAAAAATTGCGAAGGTTAAAGGTATATAAGGGATTAGGGGTATAGTTAGGGTAAAGGTAAGGGTTTTTACCACTTAAATGATATAAAAAGGCATAGTCGGCTAGTTATTAAGTCGTCGTACTAGAAGCAGTATCTTCATGCCACTTGATTTTTTCAGGGGTATTAATATTAATAGGCTTATTCCACTCGAAGTTTGTAACCTAGTTTAAGTATTCCTGTTTAAAATTGGTGTGCTACTAAATGTAATACATTGCCTTTTTATTATTTCTTTCGGCAGGGGGGTACTAAGTTAACTAACAACCAATTTTACCCCAAATTTAATTTTTTTGCCACTATTACGACGATGGTGCTGACGGTTAGTAAATCCGCCTAAAGTTTGCGCTTATTGACGCCAGCGTGGTTACTACCTTTCGTCTGGGGCCGAGGTCGGTAAAGAAGACTTTAGGCGTTATAGGCGTCCGTAACCGTACTTACGGTCGACGTAATGAATTATTGTAAGGTTTTATTCTTTTACGTTAGGTAAATTACCAGCTTAAGGGTATATACCAAGCGAGTTTAGTATGCGTGCCATTACGGTGGTAAACACGAAACGTAATTGGTTAAAGAAGCCTTTATAGGTGGTATTTGGGCGTTAAAAAACGTATTTAAACTCGTTAACACCCGTGAATATTACCCGTACCTGATCACGAAATATAGCTTCGCCAGCGTAGGCTTTACCTATTAATTTTTAACATAATATCAACTTTTTAAGCATTTGGTTAATGATATCTATTGGTAATTCCTCTTTTTTCTTCTTTGCCATTATTATA
This sequence comes from Anisogramma anomala, assembly GCA_038502455.1. Taxonomy (NCBI): domain Eukaryota; kingdom Fungi; phylum Ascomycota; class Sordariomycetes; order Diaporthales; family Gnomoniaceae; genus Anisogramma; species Anisogramma anomala. The sequence goes on from JASMMZ010000001.1 coordinate 16,612,550, forward strand.
GTTTACCGCATAGTGGTCCAGTTTATATGGTATTATGCGAAGTGAACGTTATACTCGAAATAGCACTTTATACTATGATAAATTTCGCGAAACGTGGTGGCGTTAATAAGAAAGTTTAGGTAATAGTCCTTGGTATGCCCTGTAAGGATATCAGAAAACAGTAAGTGAAAACCAGAAGGAGGGACCTCTCTTCACTTGCCAATATTTAAAAAGTGTATCATTTTAGTGTCGAGAAAGTTACAAGGCTTCTCGTCATACTTTTTTATATCATTCCAAATCTTAGGGAAGTTCGTCATCAACTCATAATTAATATTAATCATCTTAACAGGTTTTGGGGAAAGGTTGTGATAGTTATCTCAGGCTTAGGTGGTATTTCTTAGCGACTTAAGCTTTAGAGCTTCTAAGATACGGTGTTAAGGGTAGTTATTAGTCGCTTAGCCCGAGGGTTAAAGGCCTATAGTAGGGCCTGTAATCGGCTTTCGTGCGTAGACATGCCTAAAAGAAAAGGGGTTTTAAGGTGTTTAATGGTTGTAGTGCTGGGGGCTAAAGGATACTTAAAGGTTTTAAAAGTCCTGACTATTTTATTTAATTAACTAGTATAGAGCGTTAACGTTAATACCTCTGGCTGCGTAGACAGCGCTGCTTTACGCGCTTTGCTACCGCTAAGAACGTATTCTGCGCTGTCACGTGGTGGTAGGCTTCCGAGTGTATTAGCAGATTCTTTACTGATAACATGTAAAGAGACTTGACTTAGCTGTAGAGGGTGAAACGGAGGTCTCCTGAAATGCGTGTAGGGGAAATAATATTCTTTAATAGCCTTTTTTTCAAGGTGTGGTTCCTAAGATCGTTCCTAAAGCTGGACTAGGTCGAAAAGTTCTTATGTCAGCTTTATAGTACCTTATGGTAGTACATAAACTCCCTGCTGTTTAAGCTTTACTTTAACCTTTAATTAAACCACCTTTTAAATTAAAATTCATATGTTAACAATCTAGTCGCCAAAAATATCACGGAAGTTGTTAAAGGCATAGTTAAGGTCCTTCGTATTACTATATTCGATAATGTAGTCGCCGATAAAATTAGTGAGGTGTTTTTCCATTAATTATTCGTTAATATCTAACGCCTAAAGGTTTTCGTTGTAAAACTTGGTAAAGGAAGTTCCGAGGGCGTTAATTCCCTTTTTAATCTTTAAGGTAGGTACTATTTTAAGGTTTAAGGCGATATAGGACTTGGTAAAGCGTGTATGGTAAGAGACTTGATAATCTTAGGCATAGAGACTGGGTGTTTTAACGTAAAGTTGCGTGGAAACTTGGTGATTTAGCGTGGAGTTGCGTAGCGTGGCTTTTTCGGCGCGACTTGGTAGTTTCGCTTAAAGCAGCGAACTTGACGATTAAAGTGACGTGGGGAGTGAAAAAAGTAAAGTATAGGCAAAAGTTTAGTGTAGAGGGTAAAGTCGAAGGTTGTTGTTAGTAGTAGAGGGCGAAAGTTGTTTGTTGTGGTTATTTGGCGTAAGAACTTAGTCGTTTTTGTATTAGTAGTACCCGTAGTAGTACTAACTTAGCCGTTTGCCAACTTGCCGTACTTTGAGACTTTTAACGGTTAATTTTAACTCTTTTCTTTAAGAAGAATTACTGAAGATTTCTTGGTGTTTTCAAGTAGCGATACCGTCGCTAACTTCTAGGTTGCTGTTGTAAGACTTATACAGCCCAAAAGTCTTCTCTTTTTTCTTGCCGTTATGATACTAACACAGAACTAATAGGGGCCTTTCGTAAGAATCTTTCCTCTACATCAGCTGCTGTAGCTGTAAAGCGTAACCAAAAAATAACTTTTTCTTTTACTTAGCTTATATGTGCTTAACTTAATAGGCAAGCACTGATCAGTATTGGTAGGTCTTAGACGTTTCAACGTTGTCGATTCGATTGGTTTTCGAAGTAACAGTAGTATTGCAGTAGTTAGATGGTGGATGTATTTTTCTAAGTTTGGCAGACCGCTAGCCGGTCTGCACTGTAATTTGTATGGCCAATTGCTTGGCCGGTGCCCTAGAGTGATGTGCAGCGTACTGCACTCGACTTACACACAATGCGGTAAGTTCGCACAAAGCAATACACTTGCAGTATGGTCAATTTTATTTATAGTAAAGTTGACCTATTGCATTGCATGCAATACGATTCCAACACTCAGTCTTTGTTGGTGTTTTCTAGAAATTTAAGTTTTAAAGCTTCCGAAACACAGTGTTAAGGGTAATTTCCATTCGCCTAACCCGAGGGGTAAAGTTCTATAATAAGATTTGTGGTGAGCTTACGCGTATAGGTAAACCTGCCGTGAAAAGGTTTTTTAAGAGCTTGGCGATTTTGATTAAAGAGTTAGGGGGTAATGGGGACCTAAAGGTTTTAAAGGGCTTAACGATGTTGTTTAATTGACTGGTGTAGAACGCTAACATCAATTCTTCTGACAGTATTGGCAGCCGTTGCTTTACGCGTTTTGCCACCGTGAAGGGCGTACTTTACGCTGTTACGTAAAGGGGTTGGACTTCTAAGCAGGTTAACAGGTTCTTTATCTTTAATACGTAAAGAGGTTTAACTTAGATCAGGGTAGAGAGGAGGTCTCTGGATCGTGTGTAAGGGTGTTGAGGTTTTTTAATACCTTTTCCCTTAGGGCGTGGGTCTTGAGGGCATTTCCTAAACTGGGCTAAATCTAAGAGGGTTTGTTACACCTTTGTAACACCCTGTATTTATACGTAAATCCCTCTGTTTAATTTCTAACTTAAGCCTCGACTTAACCCCTTTTTGTATTTCTTTTTATATATTAATAGTCCAATCATCGAAAAAATTACGGTACTTACGAAAGGCGCGGTTAGGATCTTTACCGTCGTTATATTTAACGATATAATAGCCGACAAAGTTGATTAAATGTTTTTTCCGTTAAGGTTTCATCGATATTCTATACCTAAAAATATTCTTTATAATATATGGAAAAAGTAGATTCAAAGGCTTTAATTGCCTTTATCAGTTTCTAGAGAGGTGTCATTTTAAGTTTTTAGCTTGTATAAAACTTGGTAGGCGTATAGGACGTGTAAGGTGAGGGAATTGGCGATTTTGGTGTTAGACTGGGTGTTTTGGCGTAAAGTCGCGTAGGAATTCAGCGACTTGGCATTGGATAGTACGACGTAGATTTCTTAGCGAAACTTAGTGTTTTCGTTTAAAATAGCGATTTTAACAATTAAATTGTTGTAAAGGAAGAGAAAAAGAGTAAAGTAGGGGTAAAAGCTTAATGTAAAGGGTAAGGTCAAAGGTTATGTATTGTGGTTATTTAGCTATAAGACTTGGTCGTTTTTTTAGTAGTAGCACCCGTAGTAGTACTAACCTAGCCGTTTACCAACTTACCGAACTTTAAGACTTCTAACAGTGAATCTTAACGCTTTTCTTTAAAAAGAATTTGTAAAGATTTTTTAGTGTTTTCAAGTAGTGATACCGTCGCTTACTTCCAGATTGCCGTTGTGGACTAACGCAACCTAAAGGTTTTTTCTTTTTTCTTGCCGTTTTAAACTAGCGTAGTACTATTAGGGGTACTTCGTAGGAATATTCCCTCTACCCTAACCGCCGTTATGGCCGTCAAGCGTAACCGGAAAGTAGCTTCTTTTTTTTCTTAACCAATTTGTGTTTAACCTAATAAGTACTGATTAGTGTTGTTAGGTCTTTAGATGTTACAAAGTTGTTAATTAGATTGGTTGAAGTAACAGTAGTATTACGTGGTCAAGTGGTGGATGTATTGTTTTAGGTTTGGCAGACCACTAGCCGGTCTACACTGTAATTTTTATGGTCAATTGCTTGACCCGTGCCCTAGTATGAAGTGGGCGCATACTGTATTTTCTTTGCAGCTAATATAGAAGGCCCGCCAACAATAAACTAAACTTTAAATTGGTATAGTTAACTTTACTTTAAGTAAATTTGACCTACTACACTGCAAGTATTATTATTCAAACAATCTGAAAACTTACATAAAAGAAGTTATTAGATAAAGTTGCTCTTATTAACCTTGATAACGTAAAACGGGCTTACGAATACAAATATTAAAGCGTATATGATGTTTAAGTTGTATTGGTTATATAGCTGATAAAGGTATTTAACCTCTCGGTCGTTACGTAATGTTAAACCAACCCTTTGAATAACGTATATAAAACGTTGATTAACGTTTTATATAACAGATATATAATTTAAATCGCGGTTTATAATTTTTACCGTTAGATATACGTATTATAATGCCTTTTATTTTTATGAACGGTTCCTTTACTAATAATACCGACTATAACTTGTAAATAGGATTCAATTTTATTTTGGGTAACGAAATACTGAACCGAAACGGATTTACATTTCGTAAAAATATTATCCATTAGAATTCGAGTAAGTATAATCAGGTTATACGAAGCGTTTTGACCTTAAAAATTTACGAAATGGTTAAAAGCTTCGATTCCAGAATTACTACAACGATAATGGTTCGAACAATCGTTTTAAAACTTAATTTGAAACTTTTTTCTAATTGTTTACGTTAATTTTTTTCCCTTTTACGAAGACCTTCTCAAACTCGGTATTACGAACGGAAAACGCCTAATAATCGATATTATAGCTTTACAAAAATCTTATAAGCGCCGCAAAATTAAATATATAAAGTAGATTAACCGAAGATCGAACATAATAAATGTAATAACTAAAGGCGCCTCGAACGGTGTATTAAAAGCGTTACTATTAACGAGTACTCTCTTTTTTAACGTTATGAAAAAGGTTTTACAACCCTACTCAAGTTAAACATTTTTCGTCTTATATTTAATTGTTCCCTTTTGTTTTGCACGTTCGTATCGCTTTGAACATTTCCTAGCGGTTCGAATTCGTTATTTTACATTGTTTTCTACGTTTAATCGCAGTTTAAGTTCAACGTTTATACCGCTTTTTGGGATTTTATCGCTATTTGAATCTTTTATTTCACACCGCTTTAACAGATTTTTCTTTACTTAGACCCATTATTTGTATCGCTTTCAATATATTATCACTTTTTATTTTTCTATCTACAACTTTACTTAATATATTTTTAGAGGGGTTTTTTTTTATTTACGTCACGAATTCTTTTTGTAAGAGTAATTGAATTACTATACAGCGAACTATACTATAGATAGGCGCGTTGGTTCGGGTATAAATAAGCAAATAATCGCTGCTGAAAGGGGAGTGAGAGGGCAGCGTTGTGTCTTTGCCATACTTCTTATCGCCCTCCTCCTCGTCATTAGCACCACCGCTACCGCTTTATCGACGTTGCTATCAGCGCTACCGGAGGGGTGGCCCCGTGACTTGGGCCGTATACCTTTAGGCAGAGGCGCGGAGGGGGGAGTGTTTACGCTTTTTATGGCGACGCGTAAAAATGTCATCTAATTCACCTACGTAATATATATATAAACCCCGCTTTAAGGCGTAAATAGCGGCTACCGTCTCTTTAATTTGCTGTTTAACGTTTACTACGAATTAATACCGGCTTATTTTTGTCATTTACGAAAATAGTTGTTTTTCAAAACACCTTAAACAGTATATTTCTGTAAGTGAAAAATTGACATTTATAATTAAGATTATAAATTTAAAGTACATTTACCGTAAAAACAGTGAGCTCGTAACCAGGCTTAGGCTTACGGCCTTAAAACTACCGAAATATGGGCGCATTCGCTATAAATCCGTTTATAACGGTAGTAATGGGTCAAACGACCCTTGTTTTAGTAATAATTGTCAATAAACTTGCTCGTGGTCGCGGATGTGATATATAGCACGTAAAGAGTATTTATTAACGACCCGAGGGTACGGACCCGAGTACGCCGCTTTAACGATTTACGCATTAAAAAGGCCTCGCAGCGCACTTTAGCGAACTGTAATTCGAATCGGCGTACTAAGTCGACCTCGACCACCTCGTTTATAGGGATATTAATACAATCTAATTTACGGGGAGGGTAAACAATACGAATCGCGGTAGAACTAGAATAAATTACGATTATAACGGCTAATGGTGGGGGGTAGTTGTTATGGGTAATAAGGTTTTTACCTATAATGAAAGGATAAGGTTTATAATCTTAAAAGCCCCTGCTCCTTTCCTTTAGGGTAGGAGGAAAAGGGGAAGAGGGAAAAAAAGGGGAAATGAATACGGGCGTTGACGGCGGCGGCGGCGGCGAAAGGCGAGCCGAAGATAAAGGCCGGGATAGAGGATATCGAGCCGGATAAGGCGAGGCTTATAATAACGATAGTGGCAACGGTGGTGGTATGGCGTGCGGCGGTAGCGGCCGATTTTTCGCGTTTATGTAAACGCGTTGAATGATGCTTTACCGACCTGTTTTTACGCGGTATTTATTTACGGGCGAGGTTAGTATATAGAGTTAGTTAAATAACCTACTTATAGGAGTGGTTTAAAATGAGTAATTTGGATAATGTGTTAAGTTTATATATGTTAATTAATTAGTTAAAATTTGCATTGGTAATTGGGATACGTCATTAAAGGAGAAAAAAGAAGTTTTACTTGGACTGATAATGATATATCTTTTTTTACTAACCTTAAAATACTTAATACCATAATTACTTTTGTATAATGATACCCTTGTAGCACCTTCTTAATTATAACCTTATAGGAATTGATAACTATATCGCTACCAGTTGGCTAAACCAATTAGGGCCTTATTTTAATTACTACCGCGGTTAGAATTGCCAATTCAAGCATTTACGATTTAAATGGCAATCAAATCATTATTACCAAACCACGGATACGGATTATATTACAAAACCAAACTATTATTACTAAATGACAGATACGGATTATACTATTATATTATAACCAAACTATCATTATTAAATTACGGATACGCGTCGCGTTGGGTAAGGAAAAGATTACCTATATAGATATTACCATATATCTTTATAGTCAACAGACGGTTACTCTATCAATAACACCTTTATAAGAGTGTATAGTAACGTGCCACTTTATAAGGTGTATTCATACAAAGTGCCTGATAACATGTCACTACTTGGAAGGGGCATTTACAAAGTGTATAATAGCGTGTTACTACCTAAAAGTGTATTTTTCAAAGTGTACGGTAAAGTACCACTACCTAGAAGGGAGATTAGTAAAGTGTATGGTAAAGTACCACTGCCTGAGTGAGAGATTATAACCTCTTACCTATAGCTTACACTCTTCAAATGCCTCTTCCCCCTTCAATATATCTTACTATCCTTAATACAAATACCAATCTTTATGATTACTCTTCTACTCTTTTACATTCGCATGAATAGGAAGGGACCTTACCAAAAGTATTTTTTCTCAATATAAAACGTTATGACAACTTCAAAAATCATTATTATAATACTTGTAATTTAAATTTAAAGCTAAAAACTATCCAAAAACTATAAAATGGCTTACAAAGCAACTTCTATCAAAATTTCTACCTTTTTATTTCACTTGTATATCTATAACTATTGATATTTTCAACACTTGTAATTTAAGTTTTATATTACTTTACATTTAATAATATATATATATATATATATATATTAACTTTCAATATATTAATACTATGTACTTCAATATTATCACTGCATGTATTAAAGCTGTACAAATTAATATTTATGTTATTTTAAGTTATATTATATTTAATAGCGTTATACATTCTAATTTTAACACTATATATATTAACATTATATATACTAGTGTTAATGTTTTACATCTTAATGTTGTGTATATTTTTTATTGCACTATATATGCTAATACTGTATATGGCAGCGCCGTACATACTATCACTGTATATAGTAACGTGTATAACACCGTTTTACAGGCTAATGTTGTGTATAGCAACGCAATATATGGTAACACCATATATACCAACACGAATATAGTATATATTGAAGTTTTAAATACTAACACCATGTATAATAACAACATATATGTTAGTATTAACGTTGCGTATAGTTATAATGTATATAGTATAAAAGGAGGGGTAGAAAATTTAACAAAGTGTCGTTACAAGTTACTTACTATCAATACACCTAAAAGTTTCAAATCTAATTTACCTATACTAAAGCTATTTTTATATATGTTTATAGCTGTTCTCATTATTGTACATTTACATGTGGGGACTGTTATAGAAAAGAAAGAAGGCACCGGCACGTGCCTTGACACCTGCCTGTGCATCTGGCTGGCTACTACATACTTAAATCATCTAAGCTTCGCTTCTAGTTTTAGTTTTTTCCTCTTTCATCGTTAGAATACAACACTGTTTCAATATTACGTTGCCGCTCTATACGCGTACCAGTAATTGGTAGCTGTAAGTAAAAGATCCGAAAGGCACAAAACACTACCTTTTACCAGTCTGAATAAGATAAAACGGAAGGAGCGTCACCAGTTTTGCCCCCTGAAAACAAAGTTAACAACCCCCTTCTCCGCCAAACCTTTCATTTTTTCCTTCCTGCTTTTCATCTTTAAGATCCATAACCTTTTCCCTAATAACACTACCAATCGAACATTATAGTTTCCGACCCATTTTCCTCTCCTTATCGTTGCCGCCATCGTCATTATTGTTGCCGTCATCGTCACCGTCATTTTGCCAGCAGCCAAACTCGCCACCACCGCCGTTTTTCGCCACCACCGTTAGCTACCATAGCTGCCCTCTCATCTTCTCCCCGCCACCATTTCCCATTAATCTCGCCGCTACCTCTGCAATTCTCGCTGTAGTTATTATTGGTCTCGTTGCCTTTTCGTTATTTTATCGCCAATAAACAAGCGTAAGTTATGTACTTTAATCTTAAATTACATTAAGGTACCATTTATGCCCTACCATGCTTATAACAAACCTTTATCAGTTATCCTTTGACCTTTACCTGTATTTACCCTTACCGTATCCACCTTATTATCTTTTTTTCATCTGTACACATTACTTCCTCGCGGATACCTTTGCCGTTAATACTTTCTTTAACTCATTTTTATATACTTCGCTCTTGTCTATTGTAAATTCAAATGAATTTACTACCTAATTAGGCTAAGTATTTATAAAAGAAGATGACTATTATAGCCAAGAAAAACGTAAAATTGAACGACAGCCTTGGTACCGTTAATATATGCCTTTGGGAACAGATTATGGATAATTAAATAATTATAACTAATCGCTTTAACCCTCTTACCCGTAACTAAAAACGAAAACTTTAGTTTCATCAAAGTAACAAAAGTTTTCGTAGCCGTAAAAGTACTTCTTATAGCTTAAACCGATTTCCTTATCCTCGTAACCCTAAATATTGTAATAGTAGACAAATGCAGTACAGTCAAGTCAATTTTACTTATAGTAAAGTTCATTGTACGTACTGAAAATTGAATGTATCTTGTGGGATTTGAATAGACTGCATTGAAAGTGTAGTTCAGTGTTATGACCCAACATCTGCAGGGCGCACCAGCGGCGGCCCCGCAGCAGATAACAAAGGAAATCGGTTGGACACAGCCTCTCGGCAGGCACCAGGGATCCACAACAGACACACCGTACACAAGGGTTAGGGTCAGCATGGTGTGAGACTCGATGGACTCGGTATCGAGCCAGTCGAGCCTACACTGAAGACGTATGAAGGCGCGGATATATAAGGACACTTTCATTACCAAGATAGATAGTATTTCCTTCATAGCTCTTCAGTTGTCAATCTAAGTATTCAGTCTACACACCTGAATAGCCTAACGGCTTCTGATCATCACTCGAACACAGTCTTGATATTGCACCTTTGTTACCTCTGCTACCTTACTGCTAACATAAACCCTCTGAACACCTTCTACATACTCACGGGTATTTAGTGTGATCATTACATTCAGTAGGTGCTCACTTCAAAGTAGACCACAGGCTAAAGCTTTTAGCCATAGAAATTAGTGTTCAGACCAGCTAGCGGTCTGCCAAACTTAGAACTTACAACTCAATCCACAAGAATATTAATGCAGCACTAGTTACTTCGACTACAGTGATTCGAATCGACTATATTGCAACGATAAAGACCTACCAATACTAATCAGTATTTATTAGGTTAAACAATAATTAGCTAAGTAAAAAAAAAACTGTTTTCCGGTTACGCTTTACGTTAAACGTTGGCTAAAGGTAAAGGAAAGATTTTTACAAAGGGCTCTTATAAATTACTTTAGCTATTTTCGGTAGTCAGTAGAGAACGCTTGTAAGTTGTATTAAATTTTTGCGGCATTTTATAAGTAACCAACGGTATCTTTATGAAAAATACCAATAAATATTTATCATTCCTTTTTAAGGCTTTAAAATTAACCGCTTAAAGGCCTTAAAGATTACCAAGTCGGCAAGTTGTCAAACGGTTCAATCGGTATTATTATGGCTATTATCATTACAGGTACTGTTGTTACAAATTTCAAATCATAAAAAAAACTAAGTCCTATAAATTTTAGCTATATCAACTTTGATGTAAATCTTATAACCCACTACTTTACACCACTTTTTTCCCTTATACTTTTTAATATTCTTTACGATAGATTTAAAACGTAATGTAGTAGATGTCGTTATTAATCCTATTAAAAAAAAAGGCGATTATCGCCTTCGGAACTACCTTTGAGAAACACTATAATAAAGACCTTTAATTTGTTAAACCTAACGAAAACTCTTTAATTGAATACCTGACCAACATAATTGGTTCTTATATTACTGATTTAAACCCTATGAAAACCATTGGAGACCTATAGGCATATACAAACTTTTAAAATTACTTTCAAGAATAGAAATTACATATGTGAAAGATAGCATACCCTCACATTAAGGTTAGGCTAATAATTGAGGTCGCTAATCAAAAGCTAGACCTCCTTATTAAACAAGGGGAAAGGGGCAATTTGGCCAACGTAATTTATGAATTCACTATTGATAAAAACCCATAATAGATCATTAAACTTGAATATAAAAGTATTATTAGCGAAAATATCCCTTCACGCCTTTATACGCGTTTGTAAGGACCTACCTAAGCCTAAATGAGATTTTGAGACCCTTTTATTTAAGATTAACGGTTTAATGCCATTAGCCATGAGAAATTAATTAATTTACGGGCTGTAAACTCTTAAGTTTACCATTTAATTGAGTAAGAACTTCGACGTACACCTTAATACCAAAAGGAATATTACTAAGCCCGCGAAAACCTCCAAACCCATGTAACTTAAGCTCTTTAATACATTTAGTTTTAGCAGCTAAATTAAGGACGGACTAGATTTATACGCGAATTTACTATAGATACGACCATCGGATTTTTCCCTTTAAACTAGGCCAAAGGTAATCATTCTACCTACTAATACTAACTCCAACATTAGTCGAGGGATTTAAAGAGTCCCTACGACCAATAAATCACCTTTCTCTCTTGATACATTCCTATAATAAATACGGATTACGTAACAATTACCAAGTTTGTTAAAATTTAGGAGGGAAATGGAAGTATAACGGTAAACCTTACAATCTTCTTGACGTTAAGTTACGCCCGTTTTTTAACATTTTCCGCTAAATAAAGGTTAAGATACCAGGTTTTTGTTCGTTATCTCCCAATATCTTTACCTGCTAAACCGAGGATTACTACCTTTGGTATCTAACGAATTATTATTATTTTCGCGAAATCTACGATAATTTAAAAGGTTGCTTCGAATACGATATCAATCTTCTTTAATACTACACCGATTGGAATATTATTAAGTGGTTTTATATATTGTATTATTAAAAAAAAGGTGGAAAGTAAAATAGAGTTCTTTAATTAGATACTTCATAAGCTGATACTTTGCTAGTAAGTAATAGGGAACATGGAAATTGACGAAGCCACCTTACGTGAATAGGTTTGGTAAACTATTACGGGCTATAAAAAGTTTGAATACGCCCTTTAGTACCCTAATACTATCTACGAAGGTTTTTTTTAGCTTGTTATGTTCCTCGTTTACGACCGTAACAACTCGAGCCTTTAGCTCAACTAATATTTACCCTTAAGCTCCTAAATTTAATAACTACGAAAAAAAAAAACCCTTTTACACGTATAATATTAACCTTAAATACGGAAGGCTCGATTAATATAATTAATAAAGAGCTCAGACCTAGGAACGTAACTAGACTTTCAACGGTAAAGGTTATTCCTTGTCCTTAAAGTTTTTAAATTAGTTAAATAAGTTTACTTTAAATACTGAAAGATATTGAATTTACGGTAAATAAGGCTATTAGTTTACACGATATATTATCGTTAAGTGTAAAGATTAGCGGGTGGAATACTATACATAATTCTCCTCCACAATTATTATCAATTTCCTCAATACTATCGAAAATTTTGAAAACATTAAGGTTAAATAGAGGGAAAATAAGCCCAAGGCTATTGACTAGCATAAATATATTAACACCAGTTTAAAAGTAATGTGATAACTCGCCGACCCCGCGTTTTTGTACTGCCTAATAGGTAAAAACCCCTGCTACCGATATAAGGATTTTTTTTTTTTTAGTTCTATATACCTTTTTACTATTTAAAATAGCTACGTCAAATAGTTATTTTAAGGAATTATTCCGGATACTGAAGTAATACGGTACTTAATAAAAGGCCATTCGCAATACGTCGCGTTACAAAGAAATACTAATACTGTTACGAAACTTAACTATACGGATATTAGAAAGGCTAAAATTAGCTTTAGCCTTGAATAAATATTTTTACCAAAATCGAAGATAATTATAACTATTATTAACCCATTGTTTTCATATCGTAAAACCCCCTACCTTTTTTTTCCTTTGACTGAAAGATATAAAAAATATCGGCGTTAACATTAATATTCAAATTGACGAACTAATACAAGTTAATAGCGGTAAAAGATTTTTATTAGCCTTGAATAGGGTTTATTTTGATTTTACCTTCAAAAACCAAAAGTAATAGTGTTAAATGTAACCAAATGAGAATTTGATTGATTGAATTACATGTTCAATTATCCGGCTACCAATAGACATTATAAGGTTTTAAACGCAATTAATTACGAAAATATGAACTTACCAGCAATGAAGGTCATTCAATAACTTTACTACTATTACCAAATATATTCCCAAATCCCCTTTAAGTTCAAGTTTGCGTCAAAGAAAGATTATGACTTTAATTTTGAAGTTTTTGTAGACGTGTTTTATCTGGACAGAAAACCTGTACTTTATGTGATGGACTCCGCTACGGCTTTTCAAAATGTTAAGTTCCTTAAAACAATTACTATGAAGAAAAATTAGAGGGAATTACGTACTTTTTAAATTAATATATATTTTAGTTTACCAGATATTTCAGTTTACGATACTGGCACTAACTTTATTACGATGGAATTTTAAGCTAACATTAAATCGATAAATATTTAGTATACATAGGTTTCCGTTAAGGCTTACTAAGGTGTTAATAAAGTTAAAAAGGTATACGCTTTCCCATAAAGGGCTTTCGATATCTTTATACTATAAATTGGAAGCTTCATTAGCTAGTAAACGCGGCTTTAAATAGCGGTAAAAGGCTTTAAAGACACTATTGGTCCTACCAAACTCATACCAACTTTCCTGGTATTTAAGACCTACCTATATATAATTAAATCTCTATTATATCTAAACACTCAAAAGCGTATTATAACATATAATAAAACCCTGAAGGAATTAAGGAAGGAATCGACACACCGTTAGGTTAACGTTACTCTTAATACTAAAAACGGACTATTAACAACAAATGTGTTATTCCTCTCCCTTTGAAGTAAAGTTTTTATATAGCGGGAGCCAGGAGAATAGGATGGGCCGTACAAAATTTTATGTATTATTAACTTAAACGTAGTGGTTAGAACTATTAACGGTTTTTTAACTTTCCGAACTATATAGATTAAGTTGGATAAAAGACCCTTGATGTTAAATGAAGATCCTAACATCTATAACCTCTAAGTCGAACGAATTAGCCAATATAATCTTTCCGAGTCGATCGTTAATAAGTGAATAAAACGACGACGACGTAAAACACTACCTCAAAGGAGGATAAATATTAAAAATAAGAACGGCGACAGGAACTATAGGCCTGACAGAGTATATACTATGACATGTGTGTTTTAAAAGAAAAATTATAACGGAAAACTTGCACTTGAGATACGTGTTGAAAGAATGATTAATATACCGGAAAATAAATTCAAGAAAAGCAACTAAGTGGAAATTAACGGCCTTTTGTACAACGGGTTACAGAATTTATACCGTTAACCTAATTTAAAAACTAAACTGTAATTATCTTTAAATCGAGGATATTTTACGAGGTTAAAGGCAAAATTACGGACTGGCCGTACTAAAAGTCAAGGCTAATCATTCAAGGATACTGTAATAAAGTAAAGATTAAATCCTCATTTAATCTCTTAAAATCTAGAAAATCAGCCAATGTTTAATCGTTGCAATTACTGCTAATTTGACTGCTAACTTAAGAGGTTAGTTTACACTTAATAGCCGAGACATTACGTAAACGTATTCGTAATCTGACATCGATCTTTACCGAATTATATTTCTAAAACTGCCGAAAAAACTAAGAGACAAGTTTCCGGCTGGCACGGTAATACGTTGTATGAAGCCTTGATACGAACGGGCTAAGATAAACGTTCATTAGTTTTTAATATACCAGGCGTATTTTAGAAATAATCTAGGTATAAAAACTTTGCCGTTTAATCCGTATCTATTAACTAAGAAAGGAAAAGACTTCTATATCGTAGGTATACAAATTGACAATACCTTTTTCCTCGAAAATATCAGGTTTATAACGAGAGAATAACGTGTTATCGAAAAGCCAGGCCCTTAAAAGTGTAATCTAATCGAAATATTAACTAATGGTATATCACTAAACTTTAATAAATCTTAATCAATATCCATAATATTAAGGCTAAAAACGGCATTTATATTAATATACGTTAAAGAAATTAAGTAATAAACCTAACGATTGTTAATGAAGTAGACTGGGAAAAATTACAAAGATACCTTAAATTAAAGAACCGTACAGCCTACATCACTACTTTATGTCAACCGAAGGTTTCGTACAACCTTTCTTGTACGGTACAAATATAAGATCGAAAGAACAAGGATTTTAATAGATTAAATGAAAATATTCAATAGCAACTAAACTACTTGAAAAGAGGAATCAATATGATTTTTGTAAATCTAACGAAAACGAAGCTAATAATTCTTATGAACGAGTTATTTACCAATAATAATAACCTTATATCGAAAATCGATTTTTTAATAATATTAGTTAACGAGAAAAGGTTCAAAGGGCAATTTACAATTGTAGGAAACTTTATATACTAAATATTTGTTAAATACAAGCGTATAAAACGAAGTATATTAGCTTTAAAAGTTTACGGCATAATAATAAGTTTTGATATCGGCATAATAACTAACGATATATTAAGAATCATTACCAAATGGCTAAGATTATATTCGACAGCTGTGGTAATATATACTTACTCCCGAAGCCTTTACAAATGCCTATCAAAGCTAGGCACGACTAATGAATAACTTTTAATAATAGACGTAATAGCTTTAATGTAATCATACGAAGCTCGGGAAATCGATGATTTCCGGTGTATTAACGGAAAAGATAAACCCGCTAACACCATAACCAAGGCTACATCTAATAACGCCCTGAAAAGGTTTATAGGCAGCAATATACTAACCGTACGAATCGAGAGTTACTTAATCCGCCCGGCATGTAACGTAGAGGAACAAGGTTGCTCTGACAAACTAAAAGACTGACAAGGTAATAACGTTAATATCAAAGGTGGTAAGGATGGTAATGACAGTAATTTAAATTACTGGAAAAAGGTACATAAGTGGTAGGATACGTAATACGTATAGGTTTTCAGCGAAAAATATGCATACGGGAATTAAGGAATGAAATTCTCAAAGAGGTAAAGCAAAATGGTAACGAAAAGCCGTAATTAAGGTTGATTTTAATACGGATTGATCGGAATTAACAGGGGTCCAGCTTATTGATGGCTTGTGAATTAAAAAGGGATTTCAAAGGTTGCTACCAATCAATGGCAAGCTGTGCTGATGTATAGGCATAAAACAAAAAGCCGCCAGTATTATAATAACATACAAATACAGTACAGTCAAATTAACTTCATTTTCAGTAAAGTTAATTGTAATTACTGTAAATTAACTGTGGCTTATGGGATTCAAATAAACTGCACTGTAAATGAAGTGAAGTAGGTACCTACTTCAAAGTGGAGCACAGGCCAAAGCGTTTAGCCATACAAATTAGTGTGCAAACCGGCTAATAGTCTACCAAACTTAGAACTTACAACTCAATCAACAACAATATCAATGCATCACCAGTTACTTCGACTATAGTGATTCGAATCGACTACGTTACAACGATAAAGGTCTACCAATACTAACCAAAATACACCAGCTACCTAATTTTTAAGTAGTAATAACACGTATCGTATAAAACGTAAAAGAATTAGGGTTTATAACCATGAATAGCTTAATCCTTTTAATATGAAAATGGTTACTATCAATAGAGATGTCGTCTTTATAAATGTTTGGGGTTTTTGGGTTCGCTTTAAAAGCTTTACTAAATTTATTCCGAATATAAAAAGTTACATCGTTTTTATATTTAAAATATCAAGTTAGGGATAAATTATATTTTGGTTAAATACTGCATTATTCCATAAAAAACGTATAAATTTTGCTAACTAGGGTTTCGAAGTAGTTATAAATACTTTTACGGATTTTTGTCCAATGAACTTGAGCACAGTTACCAAAATTTTTTGTAAGTTAACGTTCACTCTACGGGATTTTATGAAGAACGAATATAACCTCCGTAAATATATCCAAATTGAATTAAGATACGTACGGGTTATAAACACTTTCCATCGAATAAATAAGAAATGATGTAACGTTATGATGAATATTTATACCTTTCTTGATTTGCCTACATAATAAAATATGCAACCTTTTAATCGTAGATAAACTTTATAAAACTATATAAACTAAATAGAGGAAGTTAAAACTATTTTGTTAGCGGTTGCGGACTATCAATCAACTTTATATAAGCTTATTATTAAAGACGCGAGAAATATGATTCGCGTACGTTTTAGAAAACGCTAAAGTAGGAATATAAGGATAAAAAAAGGTATAGAAAGATTTTGGTAAAGGTAGTTATCGTATTTGCGACCGTGAGTATTAGTTTTACGAGTTCCATAATAAGCTGAAGCGTCGCGACGAGGATCGCCGACGTAAACGAGTTGATAAAATTAAATTTAACTCGAAAACTAACTGTTTAAAATAAAACGATGTTAAGTCTTCCTATTAATCGTAAATAGTAAGGTAAACTTTATAAACAAGATCGCCGGTTTTGATATGTTGCCAAGCTGTTAGATCTTTACCAGTCATAAGTATAAATACGAATCCCGTAATAAACTTTTTAAATACCTAGAGGTTTGTCATAAAACGAAGATACTATCCTTACGAATTATAAAGCGGAGGATCCGGTATATGGATATAAAGATATTTTCCAGCCCGAAAATCGTTAATTTTATATAAGTTTTCAAAGTTATTATAATTGAAATTATTTAAAAAAAAGTGGTTATAATTATAAAAGGCTTTCTTTTCCTTCAAAAAGTTATTGATACTATTTTATCTAACCTAATTTATACTTTTTGTCTTAGTATGGGAGTTGGTTGAGATTTCGTAGCTAAATCATAGTTCGATAAGTATTTTTCTAATTGTATCAAGTTTACCGTTTCGTTAGGCGAAATTATTTTGGATGTTATAAAACGTTTAATAAAGCTTATTATTAGGGTTTGCTGATTATTTATAATTTATGGTCATAAGTCAGATATTATATCTAATACTCTTAGAAAAACATAAAGGGGTGGATTATCGATCGCCTCAATGTAGGTGCTTTATCTTCGAAGAACTTGTTAAATTATTGTAAAATTAATATTATTATATTCAAATATATCATTAGCTTTAAACATAGTTACTTTAAGGTGCCTTTTACCGTTCATGAAAAGTTGTAAATGTAGTGGCATTTAAGGTATTTATTAAAGGTTTTGTTATTATTTTGTCGGAATAAAATGTTTATTTTCCTATCGAGTATACTAACTTTTTTTAAAACCACTTTTTTATATCTACCGCCTAATATTCATACATATTGAACAATATCGCGGATTGAACTACGCATAAACTTATTTAGATTTATAATCATACGGATACGCTAATTATAGTTTTCAAGAATATACGTCTAGGTATTATTACTGAATATGAAAATAATACTTATTTCTTTACAAGTTAGGATGAAGCCATTCAAACGTTAATATAGGCTATCGGGTTGGGAAATATAGCCTTTAAAATTACGTTGCTAACTCGCTAAACATTTAGTAAATATTATATTTTATTTGTTGCTATTAGCGAAATAGGTTCGCCCAAAACGTTATTTATAGTATTGAAATTGAAATTGGATTCCTATACTGCCCAAACATTAAAGAAAACGTAATTTCGCCCCTTTTTAAAGATTTTCGTTAACCCGTAGTTTAATACATTATTCCTGAATGCGGTCGCCGGCCTTATTTAGGACACTAGAAAATCCATAGAAAACGCGGGAAAACCAAATTTCGTGGAATAATGGGACAAACTTCGGTTTAAAAAGTTCCTGCTTTTATTCTGTATTTAAACTCCTTATAATATCCCAATACTTGAAATTAAATATAGGGTATACGTTAATTTTACTAGCGTTTTCAATACCCATAAACTAGATGAGGTTTACGAAAAAATTACCAACGTATAATAGAATTTAAAACTTATTAATTTTCCAGTTGTATAAATAGTAAAGGCACATTTGATTACAGGGTTTTCAAACGCTAAACTAAACCGTTGTCGTTACCTAATTTCGCGTCGAAATAAAGTTTTTTTCAAAAAATGATTTAATGAACTTTACGTTTAAAGTCGTAGGAAATATGTTAATAATATATTCCCTTTTGTCCTACTAGTGTTCATTATGAAAAGAAAACTATACGGTGTTGAAAAAGCCGTGCTATGGTTAATCTTAACTATTTTAAAAATATATGGTATTAAATAACCACTTTGAACTTTTATAAACGAACTTTATCAACTTTTTTCAAAAAATTAAATATATTTTAAGAGTTAAAGTTATTAAATGCTTTTTCCATTTCTCGTATATCTAAGATTTGAAGATTGTTTTTTCTTTGTAAGCTACAGGGGCTTCAAACGTAGTAAAGGTGCTGTTATAGGATTCAAAAACTCGTTAGCCTTCGTTTAGATATTTATAGATTGTACTTTTAAGCTTTACTATACGTTTTGCCGAATATTCATCGAGAATATTATATTTTTTTTCGAATAATTTAAAAAAAAAAAAAAAAAAAACGAAACCCACCTCGCCTAAGTCCTTGCTTCATTTACTGAAGTCGGAATTTTTCTGTCTTTAAATAAGTTTTATTTATGTTTTTATTCTATGAAAGTACTGGATATGTTAGTAAATAAATTTGGCTTATTTACTAATACAAAACTTACCTAATTTTTATGGAACATCTCTTTTCTATATCCCTTAAGGCTTTAGAAACTTACTTGAAAGCAACGAGGGTTTTACGCCCTATAATACCTTATTTCGCCTAATTATCGAAACCATTGTAAAATCTAAAGAAATATTTACTAGTAGTAAGTCGTAAAGCTAGCCTTCTAAAAAAGAACAATCATAAGATGACAATGTATTATACTTGAATTACGATAATCACTTTTATATACTAAGAAAGGGAGTTATTGACCGCCTTACAAAAACACTTATGTAATAAATTACGCTTGTATTACGTCAAGTTTCCTCGGAAATTTATCTTTCAGTCAATAAAAGTCTTAAAGGACGTTTCGGAATTATATTATTTTAATTAAAACTTAATTACCTATATAAACGAGGAAATACTATACCTGTTACTACCATTTAACTTATTGCATTTTTATAAATGCTTCGTTAAGGCAAAACTAAATAATAAAGTATCGGGGTATAAGATGATATATTTAGTTTAGGTATACAAACGATGTAGGATGACTTTAATAGACAACTTATATCCTATTATGTTTTTCACCAATTACGAATTTATTTTGGGAATTATTGACCAATTTTTTCAACCTTACTTTTACGGATAAGATAAATGAACATTTTATTAATATAATAATTTACCCTAACATATATAACTTGGATATTATATATTTTTACAAACTGCTTAATTTGATCCCGGATGCGCTTTTACACCTTTTATCACCAGTTAACGAGAAATTCCTGACGTTAAATAAAGTGCATATACTCTACTAAATTTTCCATAATTTCCCCGTAATATCTAATAAAGTTTACTGTTGGTATAGTATTTATTTGAAGTGCATGTATTGTTTTGTGCGGGCTTACTGTATTAGCTGCAAAGCAAGTACAGTATGCGTGTACTTCATACTAGGGTACGGGCCAAGCAATTTTCCATACAAATTACTGCGTAGACCGACTAGCGGTCTGCCAAACCTAAAACAATACATCTACCACTTGACTACTGTAATACTACTGTTACTTCAAACAATCGAATCGACAAAGTTACAACGTATAAAGCCCTACCCATACGAATTAGTGCTTATTAGATTAAACACAAATTAACTAAGTAAAAGAAGAAGTTACTTTCCGGTTGTTATGCTTTATGTAATCGTTATGATAAAAATTTTTTTTTTGCGAAGGGTCTTTACTACTATGTCAGTCTCTACAAAAGTATATAAAAAAGACCTTCGGGCTACACCAGTCTCTATGACAGACTAGAGGTAACGATCGTATCGCTATTAAAACCACTAAGAAATCTTTACCAAAAATACTTCTTAAAAAGCGTTAATATTAACCATTAAAAGTCTCAAATAGTAAAGTTGGCAAACGGCTAAGTCAATACTACTATAAGTGCTACTATTACAAAAACGATTAATTCCCACATCCAAAATAACAAACAATCTTTAACTTTTAATTACAATAATAAACGACCTCTAACTTTACCATTTACACCAAAGCTTTACCCTTATTTTACTTTTTTTCACTCCCTTTACGCCAAATCAATCGTTAAGACCTCCATCTTAAGTAAAAACATCAAAAATCACCAAATCACGTCGAAAAAGCCACGTCATGCGACTCCACGCTAAATCGCCAAGTTTCCACACAATTTTACGCCAAAACACTAAGCCTTTACGCCTAAAGATTACCAAGTCCCTAGCCCAACACGCCCTATATGCCCTACATATTGACCAAGTCTTTCGCAAGCCTAAACTCCAAAATAATACCTTTCTAAGAAATTTAAAAATGGATTAGCGCTCTGAGATCCGTTTTTACAAAGCTATACAATAAAAAGCTTTCGAGGTAAAATGTTAACGAAAACTCAATGAAAAATTACCTTACCAACTTCGTCGGCTATTACATTATTAAAAATAATAAAGGTAACAACTCTAACTACGTCTTTTGCTATTTTTGTAACTTCTTTAATAACTAGATTATTAATATGTGAATCGTAATTTAAAAATAAGTTAAGTTGAAGCTCATGTTGGAACTTAAGCCGTAAGGTATCTATATACTAGTACAAGGCTCTAAAAAGATAACAAAAAGACTTTTCGACCTAATCCAACTTAAGGAACACCTCTTAAATTAACATTTTAAAGAAAAGCGTACTAAAAACCTTTAACACCCTTACACGCGATTTAGGGAACCTCCCCTTTATCCTTGACTAAGTCAAACATTTTTACGCGCTAGCGATAAGGAACCTATTAACCTGCTTAACAACCCAACACCTTTATACGACAGCGCAGAATACGCCCTTAGCGGCGATAGGGCACGTAAAGCAACAGCTGCCAACGCGGCCAGAGGAATTAACGTCGGCGCTCTACACCAGTTAATGAAACAAGATCGTCAAGTTCTTTAAAACTTTTAAACTCCTATTTATCCACAGACCTTTAATCGCCAAATCCTTAAAAATCTTTCTCATAGCAGGTTTACTTACACGCGAAATCCTACTATAGATCCTACCACAAAACTTTACCCTTCGGGCCAGGCTACTGGAAATTACCCTTAACATCATATTTCAGAAGCTCTAAGACTTAAACTACTAGGAAATACTAATAAGAATTGGGATAACTATTGTGACCTACCCCCAGAGCCTGTCAAAATAGTCAATATTAATTACAGACTTCTCACGGACTTCGACAAAATCTGAAACGATACAAAAAAGTATAAAAAAAATCCCTAAAATCTCCTCTATACGAAGAAAGTACCCTTTTTAAATATCTAAGTAAATGAAAGTTCCCCCTTCTGGGTTTTACTCACTATTCCCCGGAATTCTTACAAAGTACGTTAGGGACTATTACTTAACCTTCCTAAACCAAAAAACTACGTTTCGCGAAATCTATAAAAATATAAAGAGTTATTTCGAATACAACATCCACTTTATATAATACCAGACTGATTGAGTTACGAGATAGGCGACGATAATAATTAAAAAGAAAAAGGAGAAAACTCCAATAGATATACTTAATCATATAATTAACAAGTTAATGTTATATCAAAAAATAATGATAAAAGCCTATGCTAGAGAAGCCACACTTCACAAATAGGTACAGGCAACCATTACAGGTGTTAACGAGTTTAAATACGCTCTATAACGCCCAAATGCCACTTACGAAGGATTTTTTAGCCAGTTGCGCTTTTCGCTTACAACAGTAATAACACACATATCAAACTCGCTTGTTATATATCTCCAAACCGGTAACTTCCCTAACGTAGATGAAAAAAACCTTACGATAGTTAATTACATCGACCGCGAATACGGCTACGGGTGCCTTTAAAGCCTAAGGTCAGGCCTATCGACTACAACCTAAAGGAAACAACCATGCTAACGAAACTAAGACCAAGATTATAACGGACCTATTAACTGCAGGCATTATCATCATAATAATAGCAAAAGATATTGGATTTATAGTAAGTCTAGCTATTGGTTAAATCGCCACCCTCTCGCCGAGCGAAACAATAAAAAGGTAATATATTATATCCAATACCCTACCATTTTTAAATGAAATTACTTAAATTAAATCGCAAATTTCGAAGGCGATAAGCTAATTAACGGCGAAAATACATCTAAATAAATAAAATGAAATAAAAATAATACTCTTAATATGACCTACTAACTAATCGACCACGCCTTCCTAAATCGTTTGGGCGGTAAAACCCTTTACTTTTACCCTAATTTAATCCTTAACCCATTATATAACTTGAATTTTCACGATTGTTACGCGAACTATACATTCAAAGGAATTATACCAGATATAAGGGTGATGAGGTACTTGAAAAGAGGCTATTTGTAATACGTGATACGGTAAAAAAAAGTATTACAGTTACTATAATCAATCGTCACAATGAAAGTAAAGCTAAAATTATCTTCGGGTTAGGCAAACAAATATCGTTACTAGGAATAACGGTAGTTTAAATTGTTATTAGATCGATTTCGTTTCACATCTTTAAATCTTTTACAATTTCCTTCTTTACTTAAAAACATAAAATTCCTTAACGTTAACGTTAACATCGAAGAAATAATTAAAAATGGTCAAAGGTTTCCCCTTGTTTTTAAATAAGGTTATATATAGTTTTATCTTTAAGACCTTAAAATAGTGGTATTAAACCTAACGAAACCGTAAATACGTTAATTACACTAGCTCTTTAACCACTCAGACGTTAATAGGTTATACAAAATCCTGAAATCCGTAGGGTATAAAGAAATGGAATACTTTGCCCTAAAATTTATCGAAAAACTCTACCACCACTGTTAAATATATGCTTAAACCCTGCATATATTCAAATTTATACTAAAAAACGATAAGAACTTTAATTATTAGATCTTTATCAACATATTTTACTTAAATAACAAGCATATTCTTCACATCATTCATTTTCTAACCTCTTTTTACGGAGCCAAATTCCTAAAATCCTTTTTGGCAAAGGATATTTGGGAAAAGTTGAAAATACTGTGGATTGACACGTATTTAAACCCACCTAACATCTTCATTCACGATACCGGCACTAACTTTATGGCGGCTGAGTTTTAGAAAAATACCAAGATGATAGGTATTCAATACAAATAGATGCCCATAAAAGTTGATTAAAGTATTAGGAAGGTTAAAAATGTATACTTCCTACTTCACCAAACGTATAAAATCCTTACATTGAAAATTAAAAGCTTTACGAATCTGGAGGCACGCTTTTATATAGCGGTAAAGAGCCTAAACGATACTATAAGCCCTAAAGATCTAATAACAACGCTATTAGTCTTCAAAGCGTACCCACACCTAACGAGTAAATATTCGCCCTTAACAAATACCTAAAAGCGAACTATAGCTTACACCAAAGCTTTAAAAAAAACTGCGAAAGGAATCTGCACGCCGCCAGGTTAACGATGCCTTTAACACCAGGAACGGCTATATAACAATCGACATACTTACTTTTCTGTTACAAATTAAAGTCCTCGTATAATAGAAACTGGGTAAATAGGAGGGCCTATAAAAAACACTAAATATTGCTAACTATAAAGTAGTTATGAAAATTGCTAACGGTTCTATATCTTTCTGAATCACTCAGGTTAAACCTTACATTAAGGTTACTAACGACGAAGACCCTTAAACCAAGCGACCAAACTAATACGAAACTCCTTTACTTATCATTAATAAACCGATAAAACACTGCCGGCACGAAAGATCAACGTAAGAAAGAAACTATAAAAAGAAGGAATATACAATAGGTCGCATTTATAATATTACTTAGGTAAATATGAAGAAAAAAAAACCGAAAACTTGGTATTAAAGCTCCGAATATAAGTTATTATCAAAACTTCCGGTAATACTTTTGAAAAAAAAAAAACATAAATACGATATTAATAGCTTATTAACTCGAAGAGTCGTACAATTCTTACCAAAAACCGATTTTGACCTTTAAAACCCAAATATAACGATCTTTAAATCGAGGATTATTCACGAGGTTAAAGGCAAAATTACGGGATAGCCGTACAAGAAATCACGTGTAATCACTTAAAGATACAGCGATGAAGGCAAAAATTAAATCCTTATGTAATTACTAACGATTTAAAAGATTAGCTAACGTTTAATAGTCGCTTTAGCAACAAGTTTGTTAACCAAAACTGAAAACAAATTTACGCTTAATAGCTGAAATATAACGTAAAACTACACTCAATTAGCAACCGATCTATAACGGATGGTATTACTGGAATTGCTACAGGAATTACGGAATATCTACCATTAAAAACGGTAATATAATATATTTAACCTTTGTACAAATTAGCTAAAGTAAACTTCTATTGATTATAACCTACCAGTCATACTTTAAATTACGGCTAAATATGAAATCTTTAATATAAGACGCGTATTAATTAATAAAATAGGGGGGGTGGGTAGTCTAATAAATATATAAACTAACGATACTCTTTTCGTTGAAATGACCGACTTTGTAACATCGGAATAACAGGCGATTGAAACTCCAAATTCTGGAGTTACAAGCCGGTAACAACGTTGGCGGAAAGCAATCAACTTAACTTTAACGGATCATCAATCCGTGTATTTAATATTAATTCTAGCCTTAGTTTTCGCTAAAAAGGTTAGAGCACTAATTTGGCCATTATCGATAAAACTAACGTAGCTAAGACTCAACGATACCTGAAACAACGTACCCGTAACAGTTATATTACCACTTTATATCAATAGAAAGCTTCTTACGACCTCTCCATCGCGGCGTAACCACAAGATCTAAAAATAACGATTTTAACCAGCTTAAAAAAAAGATTAAGTAGAAAATGAGGAATCTAAACCGAGAAATCAGTATAATCCTAATCCACCTATTGAGGGCTAAGTTAATAATCTTCACGAATAAGTCTTTTACAAATAACGCCGACTTATCTTTACAAATCGGCTTCCTAATAACCCCTGTAAATAAATATAGGCGTAAAAACCCGTTTAATATCATCGGCAACCTAATTTACTAAACCTTTATTAAATATAAAAAGATCACACGAAATTCACTAATTTCAAAGGCTTATGATATAATAACAGGCTTTGATACAGGCATAGTATTATAGGAAACCCTCAACTTTATTATAAGGCAATTCAAAATTCCTCAAATCTCGGTGATAAGCTGTACCAATTCGAGGAGCCTTATTCGAATACCTTTTGAAACTCGGAGCTACTAATGAAAAACGCCTGATAATAGACGTAATAACATTTCGCAAAGCCTATAAAAGAAGGGAAATTAATGAGTTCCGATGAATTAACAGCAAAGAGGATCCTATTAATAATATAACAAAAGTATCATCGAATAAGGTCCTTAAGAGGTTTGTAGACAGTGATAAGCTAATTATACATATTGAAGGCTAGGTTAATAAGCTTTCCGGCAAGCCCAAATTACGTAACATCAGTTAGAGATGTGCTGGTAAACTAGAAGACTTCTAGGGGATTAATGATATTATTTTATTTAATTGACACAGCTTATTATGGTCCAACCTACGATGGTAAGCCAAGTAGATGCCAATTAGGGTTTACTATTGAGGTACAGGCGGAAGACTAGAAGAGGTTACAGTGGCCCTTCATGCAGGGCTTATGGGTATAGTCAGTGCCCAACCTGTTACGTGCTCTCGTACGTGCCATATACAGACCGCGCTCGAACCGGACCCGGGCTAGGTACTACGTATCCCATTACATATATAGTCACGTAATTTATAAACTTAATAGTTAATAGCCTAAGTTGATAATATGCCCCTCTTTTTATTAAACGCCGTAAAGATCGCAGTATCCCGTTAGCTAAACATGGAACACGGGCCGTGATCGCCTAATATACAAGCCGAACGCAAGCCGGACACAGGCTATAACGTACTTTTTAACGTGCCGTATAATGTATTAACCGGTTTAACCCTAGGTAATCGACTTTATATAATGCGCCTTTTAATGTATTATATAATATATCGCTAGTATCGCCGACATTGTATAACACGCTTTTTAACGTGTTATATAATATATAGCCCCTACCGATTACGGTTCGCCTATACCTACAAACGGCTTTTACTGTAGCCCTTAAAATCTTCATCCCTTTTTTTCATCTTGTTAATTTCTTTTTAACAACTTTTATTATACCGTATCTTTTATAACAACTATATTATAACTATTTATTTCCAATTTCTATCCTATCTTTCAATTACCTATTGACGTTTTATAACCTTCTAGTTTACTTTTTACAGATACAACTAATATTTTTGATGATTATAGCTTAAATTATACGGCTGTAGGTGTTTATAGTAAAAATCATTAACCGTTTAGTAAAGTATATTATCTTACTATATATAAATACCATGCTATTAATCATATCTTATAACCTCCTCAATTTATAAGCGACTTACTTATGTTTAACGATAATAAAATTGAAGATAAACTTCCACTTCTATGAGTAAAAAATATTTATATATTTCATATCGATCGTTTTTCTCATTTCAAAGTAATCTTTTTTGTATTCGTATTCATTATGCTTGAAAATATCATACGTATTAAAAGGTTTATAATAAAGGAAATAAAAAAAAATTATAGAAAGTATAACCTTAAATTAACCACTTTTTATAACATATTCAAAAATGAATTTATTTATAACCTCCTCTAGTTTACGCGCCCTCTTAAGGTAATCAATCGTGACTTTTGAAAACAAGAGAGATATTTTTCTTTATTTCTTCGTAAACAGTAAAAGAATATCCAGGGTTACAAACTTTTTTTTGTTTTCGAGTTTTAAGAGTTCATTAATTAATTTATTCGACTCCGAAACATTACGCAAATTTAAGACGTCTTTATTGTTTTGACAATATAAGTTATTACCCCTTTTACTTTATATTCCTATCGCTCTTATTTTCGAGCTTCTTTATCGTTTAAAACTCCCACATCGCCGTTGATCATTTCGCTTATTTATAGTAATAAGATTCCCTTAGCTAATCGCGTATTAATACGAAATGTCTTTACACCGATTCCTTTTAATATCTACCGTGTACCCTTTCGTAAATTTAACGTAAGCATTTAAAATAACATAACTATATAGGTTATATTTAATATATTTAATATATTTAATATAGGCTACGGCTTATGAAATGTAGCGAACGATACTTAAAGCCTAATATTAAAAGCCTCCTTTTATCAGTATTTAATTCATTAACCTTAATTAGAAACGAATTTACCGAGCCGACCAAAAACGGGCAAATAATCGTATCCGGGCCGACTGCATCGCCGGGGTATAGATTAATATATTATAGTTTTTAATATTCTGTTTAAAGGGTCGCTTTTCCCGCTCTGCCCCACGTTAACCGTGATCATCGGATTTCCCTAATATTAGTCCTGTTTAAAGCTACCTGTTATTATAGGCGTCGCCTAATGTCCGCATCGCTCCTTATTAGATACCCTTGTTAGCGTTGATTAGCATCCGCGACACTTTATGTCGTCTACCCTTATCAGCCTCTTTTAATATCCAATGCTGATCGTAATAAGGGTTTTAACGTTAACGGTTCCATTACTAGAAAACACTAAACAAAAATAATTATAACTAATATGTAGAACTTAATAAGTCGTAGTAAGCTATTTTACGGCCGGATACTTATTCAAGGAAATTAAGTAACGTATACCCGACTTTATCTGTTGTATTATATGATAATAGAAATGGATTTTACCTTTTTTTACTAAATATTATATTATTACCGAGTTAAAGGCCATTCGCTCAGCGTAAGGTATTTAGTATGTATTTGATACCGACGTCGAAATACCGGGCTATTATAAAACCAAACGTCCCCTTATTTCGCTTCGAATTTATTGAAAGTTACTATATATTAGAAATTATTCCATAATACTTATTTCGAATTATTATTCCCTCTTTACTTAATTAAAATATAATGGATACCTCTCTGTCTCATTTACGTAAATATTTCTTTCAAAATTTTAAATTCTTCGTATATACCTTTTTCTGTATCATTAACAACGAGAATTAGGTCCGGGCGAATATTGAATAAAACCTAATAAGGAAAGGGGTTCATAACCGGTTTATTAACGAAATTTACATAAAATATAATGTATTTTCTAAAAATATTTAATATGATATTTAACAAATTCGAAACATCGACAATCCGATATTAATTATAAAATTAATCGAACTTTTTATTAAAATGGTTAGTACTAATATTGCGTCAATTAAGCTAAATTAAATTGTTAACCTTATACTATTTCGCTGGACATCGTTGACAGTTCGTTATTATCTTTATTTATTACTAAATATATATTATCGCCGTTAAAGCTAACCCCGCAACTTCGTGTAAATATACTAAAAACGCGGAAACTCGTCCCGCCGAATCAGTCGACAACTTCATATGATTATTTACAATGAAAATAAAATATATTTCGTATTTATTAATTAGGCGGTTAATATTAAACCTAGTGACCGTCGACTTCCGATTATCTCATACGAATTTATAAATAGGTAAATATAATACCTAGTTATATTACAAAAATGCGACGACAATCAACAGGTACTCGTAAACCTTTCAATTTATACGTTCGGTATCGTTATTCATTTGTGAATAGTATGCTGTCGATAATAATTATTTAATTTTATTTAAATAATGTAAAATCGTTTTAAATTCATTTACCTAATTCGAACCGCAGTCGTTAATAATAAAAACCGGAAACTTATAAATTATTTATTATATATCTCAAAATCGTTTCGTGTATATATCAACGGTAATGAATTATATAATCTCGACTTATTTTTTTTCAAAGGAGAGGTTTTCAAAAACCAATAAATACTGGGGACCGTCGTCGATAATTAGTAGGTCAATTATAAAGTCGACGGAAATATAAGATTAATACCGATTTGAAATAAAATAAGGTTAAAAAATCTTTATCGTAGAATACGACAAGGTTTTATACCGATACGTTACACATATATTAGATATAAGCATCGAATACTTACGATAATCCCCTTTAAATAATAATCAAATGAAATATTAAAATTAAATGTTTTTCCTATATAACGTATAGTAAACGAATCGTAAGTTTACTATAAAATCTCCATTGTTGATAATTTTCAATTTAATGATTATAATCGGTTATGATAACGTAACATACCCCTAGAGTTGATTTGATGATTCGTTATTTGCATTGAATATATTTCTTTAATGGGAAAGTATTTAATAACTTCGAAAACCATTAATAAGAGGACTTCGTATATCGAGTCGTTCGCCATTTTTTAATTTCATAACTCAGTGAAGGTATTCGGCCCAAAAATAAGGTAATTATTCGACGTTAACGAAGTTAACGGATTTAACGCGAGCCGGGTCCACAGCGATATCGTGACCGCTGGCGTCCCGGTATCCCCCGACGTTATTACGGTTAACGATATGGACACGGGTCGGGTTAGAGGCGATTTCGTTAATACCGATACACCGAAAACCATTGGCTTTTTTTCAAAGTATATATTATCGCGCTTAAATTACTCAACCTCTGTTTTAATAAATTTATTTGTATATTCGGCCGCAATATATATTTTCATACTATATGAATTCATTGCTATTATATTTCATATAATAATATAGATAAGATGAAATACTCGCGCGCGGCGTTTTTTAATATCGGGTTTATTTTTGGATTTGAGGGTTGATATATTGAGATAGGCGATTTAGGTTATGGGCCAGTATTGTAAGAAATATTGTAAAAGCGAAAGAGATTTGTTTCATCGAGCCTAAAGTTTCGAAATTAAGCGTAACGAGGAAAAATATTCTAATTCCCTATAATCCGTCAGGATCATATACGGAGTACGGACGTTATATAATCCCAAAAACTATATTTTTAAATAAAACATTACCATAAAAGGCTCCTTGTTATGAATAGTATAGTTATATTTCGCGTCCGTTCATCATACGGAATAATAAGTTATTAGCTTTAGGATATTATTCTAATCCGTTTACAATAAGTACCCTTTTAACGTTATTTTCGAATGATTGATTTTATTTAAGGTTTGCCGATCTAGGTTTTTACATACCAAAATCGGGGCCATAAAGAAGATCTTTTTCAACCTTTGGAATATATATTCCTTCCGATTTATCTACATCTAACGATTTTTTTTTTGTTGGACGAACGAAATAATTCGTTAAATCGGAAAAATCACTAATAAATTCCCGATATAAGTTGGTAAAACTTAAAAAAAATTCGGACTTTTCGAATAATACGTAAAAGCTCCTATTAGCGTATTACCCGGACTTTTTTGGGGTCGACCTAGATACCTACGTTAACCGTTACGATTAAATCCACATATTTTATTTTTTTATTATAAAGCTATACTTTTTTAAATTTAGGTTTAACCCGGTATAGCAAAGGCATTCTAAAACCACGTGAACTTTTGTCAAATAGTTTTACCTAATACTAAAAAAACCATAAAAGGTTGTTTAGGTATATTATAACAAAATATTGAATATATTAATGATTATATGATTAATATATCGTTAAAACATTATTAATGTTTTCGTTTACTCAAGGGAGGTAATTAATCACTTAAATAACCAGAAATATATCCGAAAAGCCGTTAACTTTTTTTTTATTTAGGTATAACCCGCATACAGTAAAAAGCTGTTTGAATATTTAGCTTCGTAAGCTACGCTAACTTTCATAACGCGTGCAGGGTTTCCTTAATTAAAGGTAGGGGAAAGAGATCCCATTCGGTAATATTATTTAATACCCGGTAGTCGATATAAAACCTTTATCCCCCCTCCGGTTTAAAAATTAGTAATACCGACGCCGCGGCCGATTAAAAACTCATACGAACTTAACTATTACTTATAAATTTCGTAATCTAACGTTTAAATTCGATTTTTCTTTTCTTGTAATATCTAATATGATAATTACTATAATCTTTTTAGTAAAGATTTATTTTCGTTCGATATAATGTAAATACAGTAGTTAAGTTTTCCCCTATATATAGGTAAAGTTATTAACTTCTCTTCATCGAATAAGTTGCGAAACTTTACTAATTCGGGTAAAAAACATTCCTAATCTTTATCCCCCTTTGCAGTAGTCGGCGCCGTTAATTGTAAGATCCACATCATTTAATGAAAGTTTATAATAAAAGTCAATTACGATTAATCCCCTATATGTTATATTATCCGTTCGAAACGGGTTATTAAACTATTCAATACCGATTCCATAACACCTCATAAATCTTTCGACTTAAGGTATATTATTACCATATCAACGATTAATCATCTGTAATTATAAATTACCAAACGATTACCATTTACTTTTACTATTACTTATTAGAATCGTATTTAACGTATTTTAAAAAATATATGTTAAATTATTTCGGAAATGATAGACATTAATATTGGGCTTAACTATTTATCAATATTTATTGAAAAAATCGCTATTTAGGTAATACGTGTATTTCGCTGTAACCCTAATATCATACCCACATTTAGAAGATATAATGACCTAATTTACTTTATTTTTAACCGTTATACTAAAGCCTCATTCACAATACAATAATAATTACAACCCAAATCGATTTAAACATTTTTAAAAAATATTCTTAAAAAGTATAAGGATAAAAAATATATTTTTATTAAAACATAATTTAATTTCATTAAACTCTTCTTTACTTAATTTTATATCTACGCCATCAAGGTTACATAACTCCGAAACTGGATTATATTTAGAAATTAAACTTCTCTAGTCGCCGTTAATAAAAAACCTTTATTTACCTTTTCGACTTAAACTACGTATAGCTACATCAGAGGTAATACCGGGCGGAATCTGTAACTACGTTAATAGTAATTCTTCGAAACACAACGCAGGAAAATCCCTGTAACTTGTTTAGCCCGGTATTTCTTCTCCGTTATCCACGTTACCCTAGATTCTTAATTTTGAACATACACCGAATAGGTTTATTAAAATAACTGTCCACGAATACCGCGACGTTTTAACGAAGATACCCAAAAAGTATGAATTCCCGTTATAATTATATTCCTATCCGGCCTCTATACCTATACGGGTCCCGATAATTATCGACCAAAACGTTATTTTAAGTTTAAAAACTTTAATTTGTCGGCGAATTCGCGGTACTTCTTTAAGGACGTAATATAGTCTACCCGATTAATACATACCTTAATGGATTTGTCGCGAATACGTAAAGATACGCGAAAACGTAAGTTATTATATTTTACGGCCAAGGGCTAATCCAATCCGCCCGCTTAAGCTAGTAATATTTTTAACTTAATGTAAAATAATATATATAGGTCTTTATAGTTTATAAATATTCCCTCCAACTCGACTAAGTATTTATCCGCGCGATGAGGATCGTTAAAAACAGCATTGATATAAACGAAAAATTTACTTACTTCGTATATACCTTCGTATCCGCTGGTTTCGTAGTATTTTGTAATAACTTACTTTACCGTCGACGTATAATAACTGTTGGTAGGGCCTTAAATCGTTGCAACGTTGTTTATTCGAATCGTGGTTGAAGTAACAGTAGTATTGTATTGGTTAAGTAGTGGATGTATTATTCTAGGTTTGGCAGACCGCTAGCCAGTCTGCACAGTAATTTTTATGGCCAATTGCTTGGCTCGTACCCTAGAGTGAAGTGTAGTGTACAGTACTCTACTTACACTCAATGCGGTAAGTTTATACAAAGAAATACACTTAACTTGCAGTTTAGTATAGTTAACCTACTACATTGTATGTAGTACTATTCCAACACTAGCGGATTTTTAATTTGTGCGCGCACGCTAGTGTGGCTGACCAATCTTTTCTGGTTACTACTCAATTACCCCCTCGTTAACTAGCTAGATCACTATTAATTCTAGTTGACTTCTATACTGAATTGTACTTAATTGTATGCAAATTAACCCTATTCGACCTTAATTACTCTATTGCTCTAAGGTTCGAATTCATGAATTCCTATAGAAAGTCCTTCTGCTACAAGCATTTATAAGTATTTACTTTAACTGTACCAATTAAACAGGTTTGTATCATCAATTCACTAGCAATTTTTTAGTCTGCTACCATATTATTAACCGCTGTTACATGATTTGGGCTTTCCGAGCAGCCTATTAACGTAGCCCTCAATACGTATAGTTAGTTTATTGCTATTTACAAACTTTTCCAGAGCCTTATTTGGCATTATCTTTGTTATAGCATTTGCGGGATTGTTTTCCCCATTAATTTACCGGAATTCCTTCATTTTCCTCCCTTCGTAGGTTTTACAAAATGTTATCATGTCGATTATCAAGCGTTTTTCGCTAATAGTTCCGAGCTTCGAAAGGTATTCGAAGAGGCTCCTCGAATCGGTATAAATTACCATCAGAATAAGGGAAATATTTAACTGCCTGGCAATAAGATTAATGGTTTCCCATAATGCTATACTTATATTAAAACCCGCTATTATGCCGTATACCTCCGAAGTCAGCACGTTTCGTATAATTCTCTTACACTTAACGAAGGTCTAATAATTAAACTATTATTAATATTAAACTGGTTTTCCCGCCTGTTTTCGTTAACGAAGGTTATCAGAAAGTCGATCTATAAAGATAGGTCGGTGTTACTTATAAGAAACCTATCCATAAAAATCATTAAATTAGCCCTCGATAAGTCAATTAAAACTATATAAATCCCTCGGTCTAAGTTTCGTATTTACTATTTGAACCTCTTATTTAGCTGTTTAAAGTCTTTATTTGAAGGTTATTATGCTTTTGCCATACTAAAAAGGTCGTAAAAGGCTTCCGATTAGCGTAATGTAACAATATAGCTACCCCGAACACGTTATTCCAAGTATCGTTAAATCTTAGCCCTATTAGTCTTATCTATTATAGCCAAAACAATACCCTAACCTTTTTAACGAAAGTTAAGGCCAGATTTAATATGAAGTATATGGATTAACGATTCATTAAAGTTAAGTTGGCTA
This sequence comes from Anisogramma anomala, assembly GCA_038502455.1. NCBI lineage: Eukaryota > Fungi > Ascomycota > Sordariomycetes > Diaporthales > Gnomoniaceae > Anisogramma > Anisogramma anomala. The sequence continues at coordinate 16,647,628 of JASMMZ010000001.1, forward strand.
CCTTTCATTAATATTTTTATTAGCTTACAATTTCAGAACTTAAAATCTTCAATCACCTGTTGTTTTAGTACTATAAATCCGGTTATTCCGACAAAAAATGTAGCGTTAGTTTGTATACCTACTACGCCAAAGTCCCTTTGTTTTATTGCCAACAAGTAAGGGTCGTATGTTGAAAACTTTATCGCTAGTCGTAATTTAAAATACAACTAGTTGGTTAGCAACCAATAAACGCCTACTTTAGCCAATCCGTACAATAACTTGATATATCGTATTAATGTGACTGAAGGGTAAATGATGGATAGTTTCTATAGTAGTTTTAATAGTACGATCCACTATAAATCCGTTACTAACTACGTGTAAGCCTGCGTTATATTACGACCGTTAAGTATAGACTTACCTTTCGTTTTAACTAGTAAACTTATTGCTAAAGTAACTACTAAGCGTTAGTTGATCTTTTAAATTGGTTACGACTACGTAAGGATTTAGTTTTTACCTTTATTGCTGTATCCTTAAACGATTAAACGTAACTTTTTGTACGATCGTTCTGTAGTCTCGCCTTTGAACTTGTAGATAATCCTCGATTGAAAGATCGTGAATTTTAGGTTTTAAAGGTTAAAATCGGTTTTTGACACGAATTATATAACCTCTCGAGTTAGCAAGCCGTTAATATTGACCTTATCGCTTTCTTCAAAAAGTTTGCCAAAGTTTTTAATAATTCTTTGTAATCGAAGCTTTAATATCAAGTCTTCGTTATCCTTATCTTTCCTACTTACCTAAGTAGTATTATAGATACTTCCTGGTATATATTGCTCCTCTTTAATATTTTTCTTTTTCGGGGGTAGTCTGCGCCGGCGGCGTTTTATCGGCTTATCAATAATAAGTAAAGGAGGCTCATATTAACTCGGTTATTTGGCTTAAGGGTCTTTATCTTTAACAGTTTTGATATAAGGCTTAACTTAGATAGCTTGGGAAAATATAATACTATTAATAGTTTTAACAACTATTTCTGAATTCGTGATATTTTATATCTTATACGGGCTCTTCCATTTGCTCGGCTCCCTCCATACGAGGACTTCACTTTGTAACAGAAAAGCAAGTAAGTCGATTATTGTAAGGCCGTTCCTAGTGTTAAGGGACTTATTAATTTGGAGGCGTTTTGATTCTCTTCGTAGCTCTTTTAATGTTTTCCTATGGGCCGTAACACGTTTATAAGTACTTACCAAGGGCATAAATTCACTTGTTAGACGTGAGTACAATCCAAAAACCAATAGCGTTGACACTAAGCCATTAAATCCCATAGTATTTTTTTGGCCTTTAACTTCTATTTGTAAACGTATCTCCGGATTCATAAAGATTTTAATTTCCAACGTAAGGATATTATTATACGCTCGGCAAAGTAGGACGTATACCCTTTCAACCTTTCCAATACTCTAATAGGCTTCTATAGGTACCTATTTACACAGGATACCCATTATCTTGGCATTTTCTTAGAACTCCGCCGCTATAAAGTTAGTACCGGTATTGTAAACAACGATGTTACGTGGGCCTAGGTACGTATTAATCCACAACATCTTTAACATTTCCTACATATCTTTTGCCAAAAGGGACTTTAAAAACTTAGCCTTATAAAAAGATATTACGTAATCTACGATATAAAGGATAAACTTATTATCTAAATAAAATACATCGACGAAGATCTTGTAGTTAAATCCTCATCGTCTTTTAATACAAACTTAAATATTTGGGGGACTTAAGTATATATTTGACAATGGTAGCAAAGCCTTTTAATGGCTTTTAAGGCAATGCATTACACATATTTATACCTTACGGAGTTTAGGACTTTATATAGCCTGTTAACAGCTATATAGTTAAAGCTTCGGTGTAATTAATATATATCAGACTCTGTTAAATTTAACACCACTGTTTCCGGTCCTTGAAGATGAAACTATAGGTGCCCCCACTTAAAGGCGAGGGTAAATCTTCAGCTGTTTTTAACCAGTTCGTCTGCGTTAACGTTGACGTTGACGCTGAGGGTTTTTATATCCTATAAACAAAATTAAAAAGGGGTAGCAGACTTAAGGATATAGAATGTAATTATTTTCATAATAGTTTAAACTATTGTTATCCCTAATAAAGATAGTTATTAGCCTGGTTTAAAGCCAACCTTAGTCTTACCAGTATCGTAACAATTAGTCTTAGTAGCTATAGTGCTTTCCCCCTGCAATGCCGCGTACTACGAATAGCCTCCTATTAAGTACTTCACTACCCTTATATCTGGAAAAATACCTTAAAACGTATAGTTCGCGTGACGATCGTGAAAATTAAAGGTATATAAGTGGTTGGGGGTTTGGTTAAGGTAAAGGTAAGGGTCTTTACCACTCAAACGGTATGAAAAGGCGTGGTCAGCTAGTTATTAGGCCCTATTAGGAGTAGTATCTTCGTGTTACTTAATTTACTTGGGGTTATTAACGCTATTAATTGTTCTGTCGTCTTCGAAGTTTGCGATTTGATCTAAATAATCCTATTTAAAAATAATAGGGTATTAGGCGTGATATACTACCTTTCTATTATTACGCTTGGCTAGCGGGTGACGAGTTAACTAGCAGCTAAACCTACTACAAATTTAACATCTTTTTCCATTATTACAATAATAGTGTTTACGGCTAACATATCTACCTAAATTTTGGCTTTATTATCGTTAAAATAATTACTACCTCCAGTTCATAACTGGTAAGCCAGACCTTAAACTTTGAGGGCGCCCGTAGCCGTACTTATGATCAACGTAATTAATCACCGTAAGTTCTTTTTTATTTACGCTAGGGAAGTTTCCAACTTAAGGGTATATACCAAACGAGTTTATTGTACGCGCTATTACAGTGGCAAGCGAAAAAAGTAACTGGTTAAAAAAGCCTTCGCAGGTGATATCTATGCGTTATAGGGCGTATTCGAACTCGTTAACGTCCGTAACTACCGATTATAACTATTCTCGAAGTGTAGCTTTGTTAGTATAAGCTTTCCCCATTGCTTTCTAGCATAACATTAACCTCTTAAATATATAATTAAGGATATCTATTAGTATTTATTTTCTTTTTTTTAGCTATTATTATAGTCTACCATGTGGTAACCTAGTCTGTATAGTATTAGGTAAGGTAAATATAGTGCTCGAAGTGGCCCTTTATGTTATCATAGATCTCGCGGAACGTGGTAGCTCCAGTAAGAAAGGTTATGTAATAGTCTTTAGTGTACCCTATAAGGATTCCAGGGAATAACAAGTGAAAACTTAAAGGAGAGACCTTTATCCATTTGTAAATATTTAGAAATAATATTATTTTTGTGTCGAAAAGGTTGTAATGCTTTTCGTAATACTTCTCTACATCGTTCAGGATCTTAAAGAAGTCCGTAAACAAATTATAATTAATGTTAACTATTTTAAAAGGTTTTGAGGTAAGTTGAAATAGTTATACTACTTTTAATTAATATTTTTTTTAGTAGTTTAAGCCTTATAGTCTCCAAGTTACGGTGTTAACAGTGATTACTAGTCACCTAACCCGAGGGATAAAGCCCTGTAATAGAACCTGTGATAGGCTTTCGCATATAGGTAAACCTATAGGGAGAAGGTTTTTAAAGGGTTTGGCGGTTTTAAGTGAAGTGCTAAGAGTAAAGTGGTACCTAACGACTTTAAAAGGCTTAAATATCTTACTTTATTAATTGGTGTAAAGTGCTAACGTTAATACCTCTAGCCGCGTTAGCGGCCCTTGCTTTACGCACTCTGCTACCGCTAAGGGCGTACTTGTAATGATCACACTAAATACCCGTGAGTATATAGAAGATGTTAGAGGGTTTATGTTATCAAGAAGGTAGCAGAGGTGCTGAGTGAACAATATTGCAACCGTGCAAGTAATGATCAAAAGCCGTGAGGCTATTCAGAATATACTGAGACTGAATACTTAGATTGACAACTGAAGAGCTATGAAGAAAATACTATCTATGTGGTGCTGACCATGTCCTTATATCCTTAATCCTTCATACGCCTTCAGTGCTGGATCATGTTGAATCGAAACATGATCTCAATGATCCTTAGTGCGTAACCCTAACCCTAAGGTTGCTGACATAAGAGATATCCCCACCTGATGTGTTGGACATCAGGTTCTTAGTGACTTAGCCCTATACTAGCCTGTTTTCTGACTCTCCGATGTTTTTGAGTCATAACAGTACTCTGTGTTATTACGTAGAGGTATCGGGTTGCCGAACAGGTTAACAGATTCATTATCTCTAACACGTAAAAAGGCTTACCTTAGTTAAGGTTAAGGGGATGGTCCCTTAAACTGTATGTGTAGGCATTAAGATTCGTTAATACCCTTTCCTTTAAGTTATATGTCTTAAAGGTATTTTTTAAGTTAGGTCAGTTTAAAAAGGTTTTTCGCTAGCTTGGCAAAGCCCTTTTCAAACAATTATATCCCTTGGCGTTTAAGTTTAGCTTTTAACCTTAACTTAATACGTTTTTAAACTCTTTTCTATATATTTATAGTTTAGTTGTCAAAAACGCAACGAAAGTTTTGAAAGGCGCGAGCGCCGCGGTTAAATTCTTCGCCGCCGTTTCACCTACCGATATAATAGCCGAAGAAGTTGGCTAAGTGTTATTTAGTTTAGTTTTTGTCGACGTCTTCCCCTTAAAGGTGACTGTTATAGTGTTTGATAAAGGAAGCTCCGAGCGCCTTTATCGCTTTTTTCGTTTTGGGGTTGGTAATAGCTTTGAAATAAGCGCTAACGGTAGATATCTTAAAGTTCTGGCATGTAAAGAACTTGGTGTACGTGTAGAGCGAGAGACTTGGTGATTTTAGGTGTAGGGACTTGGTATTTTGACGTGGATTCGCGTGGAAACTTAGCGACTTGGCGTTGGGTCGGGCGACGTGGGTTTCTTAGCGCGACTTGACAATTTTTGGTGTTTTCGCTCTGAGTAGAAAATTTGACGATTGAATTGGCGTAGGGGGAGTGAAAAAAGTGAAGTAGGGGCAAAGGTTTGGTGTAAAGGGTAATGTTGAAGATCATTTGTTATTGGTAAAGGGCGAAGGTTAAAATTCATTTGGAGTAGGGATTTAGTCTTTTTTCTTACATTAATAGCACCCGTAGTATTAATAATTTAGCGTTTTGCTAACTTTCCAAACTTTAAGACTTCTGATAGTCAATTATAGTGTTTTTCAAGAAGGATTAATAAAGATTTCTTAGTGTTTTCAATAGTGATATCATTGCTTACTTCCAGATTTCCGTTGTGGACTGACGTAACCTAAAAGTCTTTTCTGTTTTCCTGCTATTGTGGACTGGCGTAGTACTAATAAAGATCTTTCGCAAAAAAATTTCCTCTACCGTAGCTGCCATAGCTATAGAGCGTAACCAGAAAGTAGCTTCTTCTTTTACCTAGCTAATCTGTACTTGATCCAATAAGCACTAATTAGTATTGTTAAGGCCTTAGATCGTTGTAACTTTGTCGATTCGAATCGTGGTCGAAGTAACAGTAGTAATGCATTGGTCAAGTGGTGGATGTATTGTTCTAGGTTTGGCAGACCGCTAGCCGGTTTGCACAGTAATTTGTATGCCCAATTGCTTGGCCCATGCCCTAGAGTGATGTGCAGAGTACTGCACTCGACTTACACCCAATACGGTAAGTCCAAACAAAGCAATACACTCAACTTGCAGTTCAGTATAGTCAACTTTACTGTAAGTAAAGTTGACCTACTGCACTGCATGTAGTACCATTCAAACAATAACCCTGTATATAAAGGAACTTACACCGATCTTTCCCAATTTATATTTTATTTTCCCCTAGTATAAATTCGTCGTTTAGCGTGTCGACGCCTACCCAAAAGCAAATCCGTTGAATTATGATTAGTCATGTTATTTTTGCCTACTCTTAAATATTGGAAAACTCGTACGAATTGCTATCAGGTCGGTTTTTCAAATTATTAAATTTTAATTACAACTTAAACAAAGTCGAATATAAGGTTGATAAAAAAATTTAATTAATCCGATTATCGTATTTATCTTATAACCGACGTGATATAGCCTATGATATCCTACAAGCAAAATATATCGGCTTAAATCGGTTTTAGAGTGGCAGAAGGTATGTTTATGAAGGTAAGGGACTGGGTATTTGCCGATGGCCTATCCTTCCCGATAACATTAAAATACGACGAAAAAATATTAATATCTATTATCGATTCGTCTGTTATAAATAATATTCTATCGAAAAGATAAAAGAAGACTTTCATTGTATATTACAGTCTAATTTATAATAATATGCCAAATAGGTGTCGATTAGTGTTTACCATTAAGGTATAGGCCGAAAATTAAAAGAGGCTATAATGGTCCTTCGTATAGAGCTTATAGATATGGTTAGTACCCAGCCCGTTACGTGCTCTCACACGTGCTGCATACGGACTGCGCTCGGATTGGACCCGGGACGGGTACTGAGTATCTTGTTACGTGTATAGTCACGTAACCTGTAGACTCAATGGCCAATAGTCTGATTGTATAACACGGATAAAATAGAAAACTATATGGGTTTATAACGGAAAAACTTTTTATAAGAGTCGATAAAGTCGGACCTCGGAGCCATAAGACAATTAATGGAAATTGGAGTTAATTTACATACAAATAGTTATATTTTAATTCGAAGGTCAATTAAAATTGACTGGGGTCTCACCAGTTAACAAAGTCGTAGTTTAACGCTTACCAGAAAACATTAGTCAACTACACTAGTGTATACGCATAAAATAAAAAGCTCTCAGGATTAAAATAGTAATATTTGCAGTATACATATTATTTTGTGCGGACCTATTGTATTTACTGCCAAACAATTTCAGTATACGCCCAATTCATAGTAGATCACAGGCCCAGTAATTGACCCTACAAATTACTGCGCAGACTGGCTAGCGGTTTACAAAACCTCAAACAATATATCTAACACTTGACTATTGCAATACTTCTGTTACTTCGACCAATCGAATCGACAACATTGCAACGTCTAGATCTCTATCAACATTAACCTTAACTTATGAATTACTAAAGTTATATTACTTGATAAATTACGTTTTGGATTCTAAACAGCTTATGAAAATTAGATAAATTAACGAACCATGATAATTAACCTCATAAAAGACGATAAAAACGAAAAGTAGTAAATGATGTCAAAACTGGCTATCTTTTTCGTTTGGTAAACCATTTACTTTATAATATAGAATAAATAGGACGCGAACTCCTGGTAATTTCCAGTCGCTTCGTTTAAAAGTTCCTTTAAAACTCTTATAATAACAGATATCACTTTGGGTCAAAACGTATGATCATCGCCTTAAATAAATTGTATTTTTGTTTTAAAAAACGGTAAAAAAGTATTATCGTCATCATTTTCGCTATATTTCATTACGACACGATAATCAGAAGCTAATAGGCATTTTTCGCCTAATTCAGGGTTATAAAAAGCTTATATACACTGTATATATAGACTTTATCACTGATTTTCCAAGTATTTTATTAGTTGTCACGCTGTAGGTATTACCTGATTCTAAGGAGTTTGACGTAATTATACCTATCACGTATAAAACGTTTAAATGTATTTTTCTTGTTTAGGACATATTATATATATAGCCGTATATGAGATTAATATTTTTATAGCTATTTATTACTTTCAAACTACTTTTATCTGAGGAAAATTATTTCGGACCGCGACATAAATTTTGTTTGGTAAGCTTTATAAAAAGGCTTTACTACTAAGTTAAAGATAGCAACAGTATATTAACTTTAATCCAATGAATATGTTAAAAGAAAAAAAACAGGTAGTTAAATTTACCGTTTGATATCACGTCTCCGAGTATTTCAAATATTTATTAATCGAATATATACCTGATTTTTAATAAAATATTAATAACACTGATTTTCAGGTTATTAAAGTTAGTATTCACGAATTCTTATTAGGCTTTAAATTCCGAGCTTCGGTAAATTACTTAATATTACTTTACCCTAAAAGAAAGCGGAAATCCGCTGTATAAGGAAATGCTTATGTAAAGATACGTAACTTACTATAAACGTTATATATACCAAGGTGTGGATATATATATATATATATATATCCCTATAGTTAGTAAATAGCCGCGGCGCGGAATACACTCTTACAACAGTGCACAGTAACGTACTACTCTGCAAGGTGCATTCCTACAGAGTGCATGATAGCGTGCCACTGGCTAGAAGTAGCATTTGCAGAGTGCCTGATAAAGTGCCACTGTCCAGAAGGGAGATTAGCAAAGTGTATGGCAGAGTTCTACTACTTGAATAAAAGGGTTATAACCTTTTACCCGTAACTTAAACTCTCCGAATGCCTCTTCTTCTTTTAACATACATCTTTATTACTATAATATCAATCTTTACAATTCATTTTCTATTTTTTTTACCATTTTTTTAAATAAATGGAGACCTTACTAATACTAATTAGTAGCCAATTAAGTTGACTATAAATAGCTAAAAAGAGACAAACTAAATTTAAATACCTATAAAAGGATATTATAGCGGTTCTAAATATTTGTATTTTAATACTACGCCTTCTAAGATTTATATGGAAGTATAAAATTACACGGGAATATCTTTGAAACCCTAAGCGTAACAAGACTATAAAATCCGGAGTAACTTTAAAAAGAACTAATTTAATACAATATTATTAACCAATTGGTGCCCTGTTTACTAGAATATCTGTTACGTTAACCGTTAACTTGCTTTGGCGTTTTAAACGTACCCGGGTACTTTTTAAAAAGCGTTCTATTAAGTATTAGACCACGCAAACCAAAACCACCAAGTTTCGAAACCTTTTATTAGAATCCGTCCGATTTAAACGTAGCATCCAAACTATTAACGAAACCCAAAAGCGGCTAAGACATAATATCCACATCGCTTACAGAATCCAAAAGCGGCCAAAACGTAATATTCACACTGCTTACGAAACCTAAAAGCGGTTACGATATAGCATTCAAATCGTTTACAAATAACAAGAATGGTTATAACACGGTATCTAAACCGCTTACAAAATACAAACTAAATTTTATACACCGGATTACACGTATATACTTCCCTATACCTATACTTTTCTCTTTGCCTTTCCTATTTTCCTTATTCACCTCTATTTGCTCCATAAACACAATTTATTTTGAAATAAATCACTTATGACGCTTGAGTTTAATAATTGATTAGCTAGTGCAACGTTTGTAAAACGCTAAATAAACTAATTTAAGGCGTTTAACTAGCTTGTAATTGAGCTTTATTTACGTTTTATTCAATTTAAATCATATTAGTAAACGTTGATACCCTGATTCAATCGTCATTTTAAATCTTATTTATTTTATATTTATGTATATGTACGCTTTTCATTTCATTATTTAATTTTCATAACGAGAACGTACCTGAATCCGGTTTATTACATAAAACTGATATTTATACCGCTTTAATATTTGAAGTTTACTTAAAAACTATCTTTCCAACCGTTTTAATACACTTTATATACCTATAGCTATAATTTCTCCAGTAACAAAACTAGTAAAAGCCAACGAATATATGGATTACATAATTACGAATATGTCGTTTCTCAGTAGTATTTTAAAGTATTTAGAACTTAACGTATGAAATAATAAAATTGAAGTACTAGTAAAAGACTTGGATCTTTTTGTAGCGAATAAGTACGTTATTAACATAATTTTTAATTACTGTAGTGGTGATATTGAAAGAAGCGATTTATTCGACGTTTTTAGAGAGTATTTTGCAAACTGAACGCTGGATATGTGGCGTATGGTAGATAGTACGATCTTTAAAATATTACGAAAACAATTACGGGGTAAAGGTATTAATAAGAAAGGTGAAAATACTAGCCGTATTGTGTAATCCCAATTAGTAACGTCTTAGATAATATAAATACCGAAGTGGATGGACGATAAAGTAATAAAAGTCAAGTTTGAAAAGAGATATTAGCTGAAAAAGCGTCAAGATCGCCTATTTGAAATATTCGGTCGGGAAAGAGAAAAGCCTTCGTAAATACAAAAAAAATAGGCTTTTAGTAAGGCTAAACGCCCGCCGAGAAGTGAAAACAAAGCTAAAAAAAAATCGGCGGAAAAAGAGAAAATTCCGTAAAGATTATCTACGATATAGGTTAAATACGAACCCTTCCTAGAACGCAGATTTAAGTAAAAAACAGGATAAAACCGCGTTTTAAATACCGTTAACAACTAGCTTAATTACAATAAAAGCGGCCAGGATGAAAAGAATGACCCGTTCTAAGATAACATAAACGACATAATACGTTAATACGTAGCTTACGAACTAATACCTGTTAACCACGATCCTTACCGTAACTTTTTACCATACCGTTTTCCCGTTAATAAAATCGGTCTAACAAAATTTACTAACTTCGCTAGGTTTTAGAATCAGAACGAAAATTACAACGGAGAACTATACAACATACTCGACAATAAAATACGTATGATGTTAAATACGTGTAAAAGAATGAATATCAAACCGTTGTAGTTTCACGTTATCTTACCCAGCATATTATCGGCGCAAGTTGAAAATTGGTATATATATCACTTTATATAGGTAAATACATTAGCGAAATACTTTAACCGTTTGAAATTACACTTCGATATAAAAATTAACTACGAACTTTACGATAGGGACTCCTATTAGCGAAGTTTTGAAAGTGTTAAACGGCCTTTGAACTGGAATAAAAAGGTGATAAATTATTTATCAAGTAATTATTAAATTATGTTGCAGAAGCCCAAATTTCGACCTTATACTTTTTAAACCCAAAAAAATCCTGGAGACTTTTTATACAAGTTTCAAAATACCGTTCGAAACATGTATACACCGATACGCAAGCCTTAAATACGTATTTATAACCGAAAAAACCAAAGGAGAAAGCTAAATAACTAAAAAAAACCTCATCGAAATAATTTAACACGTTTTAGACCGAAAATTCCAAGTATATATAGGGTAAAATAAACGGCCTAAATATGGATTTTAAAAAGAAATATTTAAAAGGGGCCCTGTGTATAAAATGTAAAGTGACTATTACCAAAGTCGATTATACGATTAAAGAAGAAACTTGTAACGCTTATAAAAATACCCGCTAAAGGTTATACAAAGTTTTACGGGTTTTTAAAAACGCTATATCGTATGCGATAAGTTTAGCTATTGATTGACTAACTATTTAATATACGAGTAAATTCGAATTAAACGATAGTTTCAGGCCAATTAACTATATAAAAACCATATAGAAGTCAATTCAGTAATAAATATAATTGAATTCAAAGGTGTAAAAAACGAGCTTAACGCCTACCCTTACAAATACACCTCCGGAAAAAAAGACTTTAAAGGTAATAATATTTACCTGACAACCTAGAGTAACGAAATCGTCTAACGTATTTTTTATAGGTTTATAAGATGCCTCCTTCCTATATAATACAGGCTTGGATTATGTAGGCAGTGTATTAAACGCTTATATGGCGTCGTAATTCACGTTTTTAAACAGGTACGGCAACTGGTTTTAGGGTATTATACCTAATACCGGCGTAACCGAAATCCTAACGGCTAAAAAGTAATAATTCAACGCGTTTACGGCGAAATTTCCGAAATTCCAATTCGACCGTATGATGGAATATTGGAAGGTCCTATTAGGTAAATGTAAAACGTCGTTTCTTAATAGAATCGTTATAAACACGCAATTCGGACCGGTTGAATTTTACGCAATAGACTTTGAAATGTTATTCCTAATTTTATTATTTAATATAAATAAGCTTGGAATGAAAGTCCGAAATACGATTGATTAACTTTTCCGTGTTTCGGATAATGTTTTCGTACCATTTAGGCTTAAATTCGGCCATTTGTGATTTTTCCCCGAAATACGTATAATTAAAGCCATCTACCTAACGTAACCAGAATTGCGGATATTACACCGCCGATTCAGATACCCGGTTACGAAACGCTTTTTACAGTTGATATATATCGCGGGCTATACAAATATAGGAAAGGAAGCATTCGAATCCATCGAAAAATTCTATAATAAATGCTAGCTACACTTACAAACTTTACGACAGTTTGAATTCTGCCTTTAAAACAATGGAAACGTTGATTACAAGGTAACTATAAATATAATATACCTTAATGGTTAGCTAATACTATACGCTGTCGACGTAATAATAATATTTCAGGCCACGAAATTTATATGGAACACTTTCGCTATAAATTGCTAAGATGTTTTGGTTAATCGTGAATTCAACGTTTACTTCGTGCTTTTGTACTAGATTACCCACGACGTTAATACGGCTTTAGACTTTAATAAATAGCATACCAAATTTAGGATCGCTGGTAACGAATATAAATACTAGTAAAACTACGATAAGGTATTAAAAAGTATAAACGGTACTATAAACCACTTAAAATAGCGTATACGGTGTTATTTAAAAAGTTTAAGGGTACCAGTTTTCAGGAATCTATCATATAAATAATAGTTAACGCTGTTAATAACACTTCCGGCCTGAATAGACTAATCCCTACGCTTTTTGTTTTTTATTTTTACCCAAAAATATATATATAATTTATACCATTGTCAACTACAGTATAAAGGGCGAATGTTGTAGCGAAAGCTATGGTAACGTTACGTTTTCTGAGGGCTAAAGACGATGTTTTTAAAGAGGTGACCGTAAGAAACGGCCTACGGGAAACTGGTGTTTTAAACTTACCATTATAGTTTAATATCCTAATTTAAAAAACTAAAGACTAATAAACTAGCCCGTGAAAAACCCACAGATTTGAAGGCTATGATATATTCGTTAATTTTTAAAATGGTATAAGTTCGTTTCTTTGGATAATGGTATAAAAGTATAAAAAGAAACAAATAGAGAAAAATAGCCTCGAGCCGTAATCCAACTAACGGCACCGGCGAATCTACTTTTACGATGGCGGATTTAAACCGACTCTAGATCTAGTATACCCCCCGAATCGTACTTTTAAACCGTTACTAATACACGAAAGCGGCCCGCCTATGCAAATTTTATCAACACTTTGCCGTTAAGGATGCCATCCTGGTTCGAAAAACAAAAAACGCCCTAAGCTCTTTGCCTCTAATTCTTTTATTACTTAAAAGGAAATGGCGAACCGTAAAAGTATCTTAAAGCCTCGTCGCGAAGGTATTATCACTACCTTAAATACCCTGTTCGAACACTTTACCTAAATTAAAAATGTTAATTTAATCGAATAAGGCATTTTTCGCTTCGAAAGGTTTAACCTAACGATTTACAACACTTATAATTTTTTTCCTATACTCCTTATACACGAAGTTGAAGATAGAACCGGAAAGCCGTACGAGGAAAATTACCTTATTATAAAGGGGTATAACGACAACGGTAAAAAGGATATTATAACCTAGCCATCTACCTTACAACGGGTAAGCTACCGCTTGATTCTTACGTTTGTAGCCTCCCTTACTAACTTTTACAACTTATATATTAAACTTTGTAATATTACGTAATTTCATATACAATCTGAGGAATATTTCAAACGACGTATTTACTCTGATATATCTATATATTTGGAAAAATACTACGTACATAAAACGATTTTGCATATTATGAAACCGTTTTACAGCTTAGTAAAAGTTGGTATATATACTGGTATAATACTTATTAAAGACATTATAAAGAACGATTTGAAATAACTAATTCAACTTTCGACTTATATATATTAGTTTTAACGGCCTGTTTTAAAGGCTTTGTATTAACGGATATGTAAAAGAATATTACGTTGACGTTATGTAACACATCGTTTTCCGTATCAGAAAAAAAGAAATTTTTGAAAGTCAGCTTAAATTCAAAACATAAGATGTACTTAACAGAAAACTATATAATCGACTTTAATGACGCGATTATTACACTTCGAAACGACGTTTTACGCCTTATATAAAAAGGGTAATAAAATGAAGTATTTTTTGTTGATTTGAATAATATAAAACGGGCTGACATTTACAAATGTTAATGGGTACGTAGCGTTTGAGTTACTTTAGTAGTATAACCGAAAGCGGTGTTTAACTTTTCGGTTGACGTACAATATTACTAACCCTTCAGATAATATATATAAAGTGTTTAACAAGCGCTTTACGTAACAAATATATGATTCAAAACGCGGTTTACATTTCGTACCGCTTAAAATACGTATTACAAAACTATTTTTTATTATTAGCGGTTCTTTCGCCAATAAATTTGACAGTAATTCCTCAATAGGGTTTGTATTTATTTTCAGTAACAAAATACTGGTTTAAAACGGATTTACGTTCCATAGAAATATCATTTATCGGAGTTCAATCAAATATAAACGGGTTACGCGGAACGTTCTGACCTTAAAGATCAATTAAAAGGTAGGAGGTTTCGATTTAAGTATTAATATAGCGATAACGGTCGGAATAATTATTTTAAACCTTAACTTAAAACCCATCCTTCTAGTCATTTGTAATAACTCTTTTTCGCTATGTAAATACATAATTAAACTTAGTACTACAAACAAAAAACGTCTTATAATCGATATTATAGCCTTACGCGAATCGTATAAACGCCTTTGAATGAAGGGAATAAGATGGATTAATGAAAAATGAAATCTAATAAACATAATAATTAAAGGCGCCCCAAAAGGGTTATTAAAAACGTTTATATTCACAAATACCCTTTTCGTCAGTATTATTAAAAAGGGTTTACGACCTTATTAGAGTTGATATTATACGCTTTACTCCTTTTTCATTTTACACAATTACATCGCTATTAACGTTTTTCAAATAGTTCAGAACCCGTTATTCGCGCCGCTCCCCGTATTTACCATGGTGTATACCTTTTATTTACACCGCTTTTACGAATTTTCCCTCTATTTAAATCCACCAAATCGTATCGTTTCTAATATATTATCACTTTTAGTTTTATAGACTTTAATATTACGGATTTTTCACTTTTTACCTTTCTCATATTATTTATTTACTCTACAAATGTTTTTTTTTAAATGATTATAATAATACTATATAACGTACTATATTATACCTGGGCGCGCCGAACTAGTCAAAGGCGCGGGGTTTTTTTTTACCCCTTTCGCGACGACGCGCGACAACGTTGTCGAACTCGCTTATATAGTACATATGTAAGCCCAGTTTTAGGCTGTAATAACGGTTACCGACTCCTTAACCTGCCGGTTAACATTTGCTACTGATTAATATCAAATTATTTGAATTATTTTTCAAAGTAATCACCTTGAAAAGCGCCTCAAGCGATATATTTGTAAAAATAGGGGAATTAAGCTAGCGATTGAAAATACGGATTTCAGGTGAACTTATTATAAAGTCGGTAAAATCGTAATACGACTTCGGTCTACGGCCTTATGCCTACCGAAATAAAGGTGTATTTGTTATTAGTCCGTTTATAACGGTAATGACGGACCAATCGACCCCTGTTTTAACGGTAATTGTTGATAAATTTATCCGCAGCCACAGAAACAATATACGGTATATAAGGCGTATCTATTAATGGCCCGGAGCCATGGACCCGGGTACTTCGTTTTAACTCTTTACGCATTAAAGAGGTCTCACAACATACCCTAACGATACGAAGCTCAAAGCGACGGAGAAAATCCGCCTCAACCTCCTCGTTTAAGGGGACATTAATATAACAAAATATAAAGAAAGGTTAAACGATATGAACTATTCCGTAACTTCGCCAGATTTCGCTTACAACAAAAGGAGAGAGTTTCCGCAGATAGGGTTTTTTCTACCCGCGGGGAAAGAGTAAGGTTTATAATCTTAGGAACCCTTCGTTCCTCCTTTTAAGGGTGAGAGGGGGGGGGGGAGAGGTAAAGGGAGTGGTAGCTGTGGCGATGGCGGCGGCGGGAGAGGCGAAAAGAAAGGCCGGGATAAAGGCGGTGTTACCGAAGGAGGCAGTGCTAGTATTAGTGGTGGCAATAGTAACGACGCGGCTGGCGACAGCGACGGCCTCAACGAGCTTACATTTTTACGTTAAACGGCGTATAAGGGATTGCTTTTTACGCGGTATTTATTTACGGGCGAAATTAATACGTAGGAGTTTGTTAAGTAACCTATTTATTGGAGCGGTTTAAAATAGGTAATAAAAATAGTAGATTGAGTTTATATACATTAATTAGTTGGTTAAGATTTATATTAACTAAAAATATGTGTTGTCGGGGGAAAAAAGGGGTTTTATCTAGACCGATAGCGATATATCCTTTCTTAATAACCTTAAAATACATAACGTTGTAATTACTCTTATATAATTACACCTTTATAATACCTACGTAATTATACCCCTATAACAAATAATAATAAATGTCATGAATAACCATATCGTTACCAATTAACTAAACTAACTAAACCTTTATTATAATTATTACCGCGGCTAGAAATTATAAATTCGGATCTTTACAATTTTTACTATAATTATATTATTATTAATCAATTAAGAAACCGGATTACACCGCAACTAGATTATCATTATTAAATTACGAATACGAATTATGCTATAACCAGACTAAGACTACTAAATAACGGATACGGGCCGTAATAAGGGAAAAGAAAAGATTACTTATATGGATATATATATATATCCCTATAATTAGTAAATAGCCGTGGTGCGAAATGTACTTTTACAGCAGTACGTGGTAACGTACCACTTTGTAAAGTAAATTCCTACAGAGTATATAATAAAGTGCCATTAGCTGGAAGTGGTATTTGTAAAGTGTATGGTAAAGTACCTCTATCTAAAAGGGAGATTGGTAGAGTGTATGTTAAAGTGCCACTGCCCAGATAAGAGGTTTATAACCTCTTACTCGTGGCGTACACTCTCCAAATACCTTCTCTCCTTTTGATATATATCTTCACTACTACAATACCAATTTTTATGATTACTCTTCTACTCTTTTACATTCACATGAATAAGCAGAGACCTTACCGACACGAGATAAAGCATCCTTACGATAAAAAGCATCGTTAAATAGAATTCAATATCGGAAATCGCGTATAACTACGGATAAAAAAAGCATATAAACCTCTTTATCGTTAAGGAAAGCTAATGTTATTTAGGTTAGATCCTTACATAATAGTAAAATGTATAGGAGATTTAGTATACACACTTAACTTTCCTGCTAACTTACGAATCCATCTTACCATTAATATTTAATACCTCATTTTTATTTATAAACTTAAAGATAATCCTTTCGATCGTATGTTTTCTTCAACTATATTAATCCGATACAAAGAAACTTTAAAGAAATATAAGTAGAAAATCGAGATAATCGTAAATAAACGCCTAAATGGTCGTTGTTGTAAGGGAAGCTAAATTTAATATTTAGTTCGTTAAAATAGCTACACTTTAAAGGATAATAAATGGAAGGCTATAAAGGAATTGGAACATTACAAGAAACTAATCGAGGCATACGAAAAAGGTCTCCAGAAGTGAGTCTCGCGTCTCACACCTCATGTTTCGCGTCTCATGTCTCGCTTCTCGCTCCTCGCGTCTCACATTTCGCTTCTCGCTTCTCGCTTCTCGCGTCTCACGTCTCGCGCCTCACGTCTTGCATCTCACATCTCAACTTCAATCATGTCATGTATATTACGCAATGAGGGCATTGCATTTTCTTTTGGTCCTGGGAACTTGTTATACACTTACATAAGGGAACTGTTATGAAAAAAGAGAAAGGTACCGGCACGTGCCCTGGCACCTGGCTGTGCATCTGGCTGGCTACTACATACTCAGCTCAGCTGAGCTTCGCTTCTAGTTCTAGTTTCTTCCTCTTCCATCGTCAGAATACTACACTATTTCAACGTTACGTTACCGCCCTACACACGTACGAACATTCATTTAAAAACCTATTTGTATGGAATTCCATCATTACCTGCACAGAAGTCCGTTCTTTTTTTTTTTTTTTTTCAAAAAAAAAAAAAAAAAATATCGTTAATTGTTAGTAGCTCTCATTAACCAATAATAAGAAAAAATTACAGTGATTATCATTATTTATTATTAATCAATAATACAAAGAAAGAATATAGTCATTATTATTTGTTATTATTAGCCTATAATAAAAAGACAAGAAATATTTGTATGATGGGTGTATTTGTTGAAAAAGTTTAACTAAAGTTACTTCTCCCAGATGAAAAAGACAACCATGCACCATAAATGGTTTGTCCCCCTATAGCCGGGTATCCCCAGCTGGCGCTCCGGCACACACTTTCCTTGACGGAACTCCGAGTGACCTCGGATTATTGATCTGTAAACCCATGACCTCAGCCAGTCAGATCCTCCGGCGCAAGGCTTATAGAGTGTAACACAGGTCTCCGTCGGCACTACAAGTCTCCATAGCCTGGGCCGCTTAGGTCGGTTACCACTATATCGATCGCAGATGGGCCGTCGAGAATGAAATGTGCCGACCATTTCTCAAAAATCACAAATTCAACCCGGGTATGGATTCTCATATACTCAGCTGCGTCTTCTATGCATACTTGCCCGACTTTCCCGATGCCTCGCTCCTCCCGTCCTCGTCGTCGCTCTCGTCTACCTGCAGCTCAAACGCCTTTTTCCCCTGGCTCTTACGCCGCCGGACCTCGCCGCGCTCGCGCATCTCCTCGCGAATCTTGCGGCTCACTTCGTCCAGGCCCTCCTTGGAGTCCAGCGTCGTGAACGCGCTGATCGGGAAGCCCGCCGCGCCAACCACCCCGCCGCTCGAGCTGCTGCGCGACCGCGACTGCGACCGCGACCGCGACGGCGGCCGCGTCGAGAACAGGCCTACCTTGCCGATGTTGCTGTAGGACTCGTTCTTGGGGAGCCCGCGGCTACTCGACGTGGTATCGCGGCGTGTGAGCGGCCGCGTTGGGCTCTCCACCTCCAAGCCGCCCGTGCCCGACATGTCGCTGTCGCTTCTCCGCATGGCCGGTTTGTCTTTGACCGGGTCGGCGGAAATGCGCGTCTTGTCAAAGTCGGAGAACATCTCGGGTCCGAGCTCGTTGATAACATTGGTCACTCGCTCGCTCAGGGCCGCCCGCCGCTCTCGCAGCTGGTGGATGTTGTAGTTGGACGCCGGGTTGAGACACATGACCAGCGGCCGGAGCGACTTGAAGATGTCCATACCCACCTCTCCAAACCTCAAGGCGGCAAAGGTAACCAGGGGGAACAAGATCCAGCCGATAGGGAATGCCGTCCACAGTGGTATCCAACGCGGAACATAGTCCCAATACCCCCAAAGGCGGTCTGCGTAGACCCTCCAGACGAAGATGCAGATGTAGGTGTTGTAGAGGATCGGCGCGAAGAACAAGGCAGTCATTATCTTCCATGTTGCCATCACGTCGCGACCCTGAATCTTGACCGTTGAGCCCGCCAGCGCCTCCCTGGCTTTGCGTATGCTGATGTACTTCGTCAAGACGAAGACGGGCGTAAAAAGCATCAGGCCAGGCAGCGTGCCGATCAGGAGCACCAGAAGCTTCAGTACTCTATATATGGTGGTGAAAATGACGGTGTGGATGGGCATCCTGGTATACTGGACCTGGTGATCGCGAATATTCAGGTACCTAAGCTGCTTGTTGTATTCCTTGACATCTTTCGATAACTGGGTGATCCTCGGGTCGTCCTTGTACCGCTCGTAGCCCATGGCCAGCCGACGGTTGAGCTCGACGACATACGGCAGAGGCAGCTTCTTTCCGGTTGGCTTGTACAGGCGTCGAGCAGCCTGGATGAGCATGAGGGTGTCATAGTCGGGAGTCTGCACGGTCACGGCGGCCAGTCCCTGGTAGACTGTGTCCAGAAGTGCGCCGATCGCATCTCGTCTCTGCCCGTGCTGGTACATCTGGACAAGCTCTGTGGGTATGTCTATAGGCTGTCCGAACTCAACAACGGCCCTCGACCGGAACTTGTGGGCGTGGAAGTAGTTCATGCCTACGGGCACGATCTTGAGGTCGATATCGGGCGAGTCGGCCATGGCGCCAAGGGCCATGATGGCAACGCCAGCCTTGATGGGCAACAGACCGGTGCGGTCATGACTGCCGCCTTCTGGAAAAATCCCCACACAGCCTCCATTTCTCAGCCGACTGAAGACGGCCTCGTACACCTTGGTTTGGTCGATGTGGGGAGCCAGCTTGTAGGGAGTGCCGAGGTAGCCTTCCTGGATGCCCTTGAAGTCCTGATTGGTGAAGATCCCAGCCTCGTCGACATCGTCGCGTCCTGTCAACTGAGTCAAGGCCAGCTGCGTCTTGAAAGGGCGCTTGGTCCGGATCTCGTCGGGGCCGTGGATCTCTGCGATGTCGACATTGGTGCTGGCGTGAGACTTGGCCGCAGGAAGGAAGATCATGCCGCCTATTTCTGCCTCCTTGTCAAAGTGTGTGCCGATGCCGCGAATCAGCGTTGGGTCTCGGATGGGATCGGGCATGTACACTGTGCCCTGCTTGGGTACGGCAGCATCCTGGGCGCGGCCGACAGGGACCGCGCCAGTCTGGCGAGAGGCCCAACCAATGAAGCCGTGGACGGACTTTTGGGCGACGAGGAGAGATACACGGCGTCTCGCTTCGTTTTTGAGCGTCCGTTGAAGAATGAGGGCATCGACAAACTAGAGACAGGAGCTAGTCAGTTGCGTTGCTTGCTGTGAGGAGAGAGTGCTTCGAGGGACGGGGAGAGCCGACCTGGTTGGCATGGGGAGCAGCGACAAACAGGACGGGCCCATGCCTGGGAACCTTCCAGGATCCTCGAGGGTGGACCTCGCGGAAGAAGAGGTCGACGAAGACGGACATGAGCCACAGGAAGGTGTCGTATGTCCACTTGTTCATGGGGTATAGCTTGGTGGCGGGGGTGGGAGAGCGCGCGCTGGTAGGCGGGACGCCGCCAGGGTGGGAAGGCATCGTGAAGTATGCGATGTATGCGATGCCCCGAGGGCGAGAGGATGAGTGGGCACCAAGGGGGAGTTGCACTCGGAATGCACTCGAAAGGCTGTCGTCGGGGGCTCGGGGCGTTGAGCTCAGAGGGAAGAAGGTGGTCGCGGTCTCATGTGCGCCGGCAACTCGGGCGCGAGCTGAGCAGTAGATGTCGATATGCGATGTGATGTGAAGGTTGGATAAAAGATGCTGATGGAAGCTAATCTGTGCCTATGTAGACATTGTGATAGCAAGACTGACACTGCCAAACCAGGCAATGTCCAGCGAAAGACTGAAATGGGCGGGGATGGAGCTGGGCGTCCACGCCTGCTCCAGAGATGGTAGCGTCGTGAGTAGAATGACATAATAAATCCCGAATGTCAACAACGACGCCTTGTCTCCTTATCTCAGCCAAGCTCCTTGAGTTGTACTCGGGGTTCGACAGTGAAGTACTCGCTCCACTGTGCAAGCTACGCCCCCGTTTTCGGCAGGTCGCATCACGAATTCCGAGCTCGGTCCACGAAGTAGGGTGGACACCAGCCAGATACTCTGTACATAGTAGTCGACTGTGGTGGCTGTGACTGTGTGACTGCAAGGACGCCTGAAGCCGAGTCTTGTCATCGCGTCTGTTTCCGCCCGGACGCCACGCCACGCCACGCCACGCAGCTTTACAAGCAATCTTCTTTGTTGCTCCACTGGCAACTGGCAACGGTGTCGCAAGCGGAAGCCCCGGTGGCAGCGTGGTGCGTGTGTTGGCCAGCAAGGGGCCGCAGCAGCTCCTGGCTTATTTGACCTGGTGTTCCCGGTGTTGATGGAATCTACGAAATACCTAACCCAGCCAGCCGCACCTTGTTTGGTATCTCAAACCCGCCAGGTCCCCTTATAATCTCACTTCTTCTTGCCCTTGCCCTTTCCCTTGCCCTTGCCCATGCCCTTCTTCTCCGGCACGCTGGCCTCGCCGCCATCGAGCTCCTCCTGCGTAATCTTTCCCTCCTGCTCCATCTCCTTGAGCTTCTCCTGCCCCGAGATGAACATGCTCAGATCTTGGTTCGCCTCCTTCTGCTCCTCCAGCTCCACTTGGAGCTGCTCGGTTTGCGTCTTCATCTTCGCCATCGCCTTGTTGACGTGCGTCACCTTTTCCATCAGGCCCTTGTTGATCTGCTGCTCTTCCTGCAGTGATTGGCCCAGCTTGCGCGCCAGTTCTGTCGACTTGTCGGCCCGCTTGCGTTCCCTCTCCAGATCCCGCTCCAGCTGTGGAACCGTCTCCTTCTTCAGCGTCTGATAGTCCGCGTCTAGAACATGCAACTTGCTCATCGCCTCCATCGCCTGTGAGGAGGCCGCTTCCGCTGCCGCCGACGCCTTGGCGGCCTTGTCGGCGGCCTTGTTGACAATCTCCTCAAAGTACACCCGCTGGCTTTCCAACTGGCTTGTCAGGAGATGTGTGTACTCCATGCCTATGTTGTCCAACTTCGCTCGGGGCACCACGTCCGTATCCGGGCCAGACTGTCCGTGACCGTTTGCATTGCGTACTGGCATGTTGGTGCTCGGGAACTCGACCACCTTGCCCTCGCCCTTCTCACGAATGAGCCGGTGCACCCACATGTCACCCGCATAATCCCAGACATGCTGCGTTTCCAGTTCGAGGCTGAAGCAGTGGGCCGTCTCCTTCCAATGGTCTTTGGCGTGCCCGCCCTTGTAGCGTCCGCAGCCGACGTTGCCACAGATCAGGCAAACCCAAAGGTCCTCGCCAGTGTCGCATCGTCCGCACAGGTTGGAGATGTCTTGGCCGAAAGGGTGGGCATGTGCGTCGTTCGGACCGACAACATCTGTGGCTGGGTTTGTTGCCCGGCAGATGGGGCAACCCGAGCCCCTCCATGACTGTAGACATGTGCAGTGGAACACGTGCTGGCATGGAATGGTGATCAATCCAGATGTGTCATCCATGCGCTCCAGGCAGACTGTGCAGGTAGGAAGCTCGACAAGATCGGAAGTGGGCGGTGGAAATGGCTTCAGGTGGTTGAGGTGCCCGACCGCAGCCTTGGAGGAACTAGCCGAGGGCTTCGAGGGCGTCTCGATGGTAATGGACTTGATGAACGTGACGTGACACAGGGCCTCCTCCCTCATCGGTCCAAAAGCCTTGCCGTCAAACTCCTGTCTCCAAGCATCGGCAGCCTTGCGGTCGCGAAACTTCATCAAGACCATGTATGTGCCCAGCGTGCTCGTCATCAGCATTCTGTAATGAGCCACATCTCCCAGCCACTTTTGTCCAACAAAATTGAGAAAGCCGACGGGTGACAGATATCCTGGCACAGCTGGTATGCACAGTATGGTGCCGTCGTCGCCATTGAGGCTCTCGTTCGTCGTCTTGGTAGCTTCCAGCTCGTAAGCCTCGCGGTAGAGATGTACGACGCCCCACCCCGCCTGAGTGTTCTTGCAGTCCAACGACTTGAACTGCCCCTTGGTGTCTGTTCCTGGGCCCCCCAAATTCGGCCCCAGTGACGCGGCCGGCAGGGGCTCCGCAGAACTGTCGCCCATCTTGTCTACAGGCAGGTCGAGGCTCTCAATGCGAACAGGTCCAAAGCGCCAGTCCCTAACTGCGGTCCGAGGTCCTATGCCGGCACGAAAGCCGGGCGGCGGAAAGTTCGTGGACCTATCCCTTCTCTTGCTTGTGCTCGGTGGAACAAGGTCCCGATCACCGTCTTCCTCCTCCAAGTCTGGTGTGAATGATCTCTGGGTGCCGCAGTCAATCACCCTTGACAGGTTTCGATGTAGAAGCCCACGATCTTCGGCAGGCAGATACCCCTCGAGACGATCGATGCTCTTCTGTTTGCCGCGCTTCTTATAGCTAGACAGTGTAGGCTCGTTGCGTCTCGGATGGGAGGGAAGGATGTCGAAGATGGAGTTTGTTGAACTGGGCTGCCAGATGTGGTCTGTTGTGGCTGCTTTCCTGTTGCCAGGCTCGTTCTCGGTGGGTACTGGACGCGGGTAGAGTTCTAATTTGAGGTGGTAGGAATATGAACGCATAGTTTGGACGAGAGAGCTGGATTCTCCCTCATCGGCACGGTGATGCCGGTCTTTGTCTGTCTATTTGCAGACACACGGGAAGCCCGGGACCAGGCGTGGCCGCTCGTAAGGTGGCAGGAGAAGTTGCCTGACTTGACAGCTGATAGATGGAGATCGAGTCATACATAATACGGGAAACGTCTGGATCAACAGAAGTGGGAGTTTGGAAGTGGCTGTGAGCAAGCCGTCGCCGTGGAGAAAAAGACGCAAGGCGGCCGCGCAGAGGTGGTTAGTGGTTACGTAGGCACAACTTTCTTTTCTCGGTTGCGATGACGGCAGCTTCCTAGCCCGTTCGGCCGCTGTACTGTACCAGTACACGATCAACCCAAGGTCAGACCACATCACCACTCATCAGAATGCAACAGTCATAGTATTGTGGCATCCCTCTCTCCAAGTTTCTCATCGTCCGTTTCGGCTAAAGGCTGGCCAATAAGGCGTTCGCCGTGCACTGCACCCCATGTTCACTTACGTGACCTTTCCCACACGACCACAACACTCACAGCGTTGATGTCACGGTGGCAAGAACATGTCTAGACTTCAAGGCAGTCTTAATTTTCTCTCTGGCTACTCTGTGAGCAGGTCGGTTATGTTCTGACGCTGCTCAGCTATTCATAGTCAAAGCTACCCGAGCTACAATGTGCTCCATGCCCCTGAAATCGTAGTCATGCGCCAATCCTTCCACCACCTTGGCCCGGAACCGCTTACCGGCCGCCACGCAGACGCAGCACCAAGTGCAGCGTCGACTCCTTCTGAATGTTGTAGTCAGACAGCGTCCGCCCGTCCTCCAATTGCTTTCCTGCGAAGATCAAACGCTGCTGATCCGGGGGAATCCCCTCCTTGTCTTGGATCTTGGTCTTCACGTTGTCGATGGTATCCGAAGATTCCACCTCGAGGGTGATGGTCTTGCCGGTCAAAGTCTTGACGAAGATCTGCATGCCACCACGCAGACGAAGGACGAGGTGGAGGGTGGACTCCTTCTGGATGTTGTAGTCAGAGAGCGTGCGGCCATCCTCGAGCTGTTTTCCGGCAAAGATCAGACGCTGTTGGTCAGGGGGGATGCCCTCCTTGTCCTGGATCTTCGTCTTGACGTTGTCGATGGTGTCGGAGGACTCAACCTCGAGAGTGATGGTCTTGCCGGTGAGGGTCTTGACAAAGATCTGCATGCCACCACGCAGACGCAGGACGAGGTGGAGGGTGCTCTCCTTCTGAATGTTGTAGTCGGAGAGGGTGCGGCCGTCCTCAAGTTGCTTGCCAGCGAAGATCAGGCGCTGTTGGTCAGGGGGAATGCCCTCCTTGTCCTGAATCTTGGTCTTGACATTGTCAATGGTATCGGAGGACTCGACCTCAAGGGTGATGGTCTTGCCGGTAAGGGTCTTGACGAAGATCTGCATCTTGGCGATGGGAGGAAGTTGTTGAGATGTAGTGTAGAAGGGTGTGTGTGTGTTGATGATGTGTGAGGTGGAGGTGGGTTTTGCTTATGGTGGGAAGTGCAGAGTTGATGGGTGTAGGTGAGAGAAAGAAAGAGGTGGACTAGAATGCAAAAGCTCGCTGTTTGCAGGTGGGCACAGTTAAATAGGCCGTGTTGCAGTGACCCCTGGCTGCTGCCTGCTTGAAAGAGATAGAGTGGGTCTCCAGGTCGGTGAAAATGGATGATTCTGGGCGATTAGTCATTTGATTTGAGTGACTGAGGTGATTAGAAAGCAGGGTAGCTGAGCTACTGTACTAGTACTGTTAGAGCGAGAGGGCCCTTATCAGACACATGTCACACGGGGCTGCAATGGCGGGGCTTGTGAGACCGGCGCACGCTCCTTCCCCATCACCACGCAGTGTTCACCTGCCTGCTACCACCTGGACAGCTGCCATTCTTTTCACTCTGAAACAGCCTGAAACAACCTATCTTCCTTCATCCCTCTAGGCTTCTCTTTACTATCCGAGCGAGCGAGTGTCGACGCCGGGAAGGACGAGGACGGCGACGGCAACGGCGACGATGGCGACGGCGACGGCGACGATAGCGACGACGAATGTCATGCAGGCCAGAGTCACGGCGGAACCGCGGAAGTGGATAGTAGGTGGGTCCCGTCCAGGACGACCCACCTCAGCGCAGCCTTGCCTGTGAATCAGCCAGTCTGTCGGCCAGGGCTGCCACTGTCATCGCGTGATCCATTCAATCGATGCAATGCCTTGGCTGAGGTGAGGTCTCGGTTGTCTGTCTCTTTGGTCTTCTCCACCAGAGGGCTGCCCTCGAGCAGTTCACTTGGACGGATGTTTTTGGCTTTGGGCCAATGCACGCCCGGGAGCGCTTGCTTCTTGCTTGCTTGCCAGCCACCGCCAAGGCCGACTGCCATGGACCCGCCGGCCAGCCGGGATCGATTTGCTTCCTTACTTGGTAGCTCGGCGAATGCCGGAGCCACGATGGTGAAGAAACCTTATGCAGACCCATTGGACCCGCGAGGCTCACATGACATACCACCTCCGGCATGTCTTACGCTGCAGCAGATGACGGCCGTTGCGCAAACAACCCGTGGCCACTCTCCAACTAGACCACAGAAGTACCTACTGGAATGCGAGGGTAGGTGTCACCAGGCGAGAGGGATGGATGGCGGGATGGTAAGCCGGCTGCGGCAAGTTTGCTGCATGGCAAGGCAAGGCAAGGCCCCCAAAACGGGATGACAACCGTCTACTTGAGATAGACCACAGTAGCGGTGAGCACATGACTATAGCAACGCGAACTCAAAAGTCGTTGGCAAAGCCAGAGCAAGCAAAGCACGCGCCACTTTGGCAACGTCGCCTCCCCGTTTGGCTCCTATACGACGAGCTTGCACACCTGGCGGTCAGCCGGTACTACGGCCCAATCAATCTCTGCGAAGATACGTGCAAAGTGTATTTAATTGTCCTGCGTCGCTTAGCTACTTGTCTGCTCCTCCACATCAAAAATAAGTTTCCATAGGACAGAATTCTATCCATCGTTGTGAACACTCAACACACAGGCTCTGTCTCCAACAATAGACAAGTCATGAACGGCCCACTGATGTTGCCCTGCGAAAGGAGTGGGTCCAGGAGAATGAAGAGCACTGTAGGTAATAAAAAAATGTTGCCATCATGTCGTCGAGGCCCGCAGGGCCTGTCAAAATGAACGCCGGCTCCATGCTGCGTTTGCATATAGTCTATATGCAGAAGTGGGTGTTCGGGGAGGGGTTGGCGTTCAACTGGTAGTGCCCCCTTGTTTTCCGTCTTTCGTCCTTTTATTGCTTGGTATGTGCAATTCATACACGTCGTAGTCGTCAATTGTCGTAAGCGTTCCGATGGTTCAGTGTGCTTCCGGGCGCTGAGAGTTGATGTCGTCGCAATTGTGGCGGTGACCGGCCATGAATTTTGTTCCGATGGAGAGAAAAAGCAAAGTGAATCGCAAGAAACGCCCTCGCTAGACGATGCCCCAGATGGAATGAAGAAGAAAAGGAAATTACAAGTCAACGCGAGTAGGCGAGGGACGTTGAATGTAGAATGTCGCCAGCTTGAGCCCCGTCAGTTCGACCGAATCACCAACTTGGACAGAAACTTGTTGGACAGAGAGTCAAAGTCATCCCTGTCGAACTTGGTGTCTGGGCGGGTCCTCAGGTATGCCTCTGTGAGCGTGATCAGTGGGTGTTCAATCTTGCTCCCAAGTTGAGGCAAGTCGACTCACCATGCTTCAAAACATGCGATCGGACTTCGGTCATAGCCTCACAAACGGCAGGGTTGTTGTTGAGAAGCTGGCCATGGCGGCGTGTGTCCCATTCGGTGAACGAGGGAAGCTTCTGGGAGATGGCGTGGAAGAGGCCGACAATGACACCGACGGGAATGGTCTCCATGTCCGTGCAGAATTTATTGACCGCAACCGGGTCCGGCACACGGTAGTGGCAGTCAAACTGCATCTCCTCCCACACAGCCAGCAAGATCGAAGCCAGCATGAAGATGGTAGGCCAATTCTTCAGACGGTCTCCGCTGTAGACACTCGAGTACAGACCCGAAAGCTCCTCGAGGATATCCTTCTGCAGCTCGCGCCACATGTCGGCCATGGCGCACTTGATTTGGAAGTTGATCATGACGGGTGCGACGACCTTGCCAAAGTACTTGGAGTCCTCGTCGTCAATCTGACCATCCAACTGGTCCTCCGAGCCCTGTTGCTCGACCATGGTGATGTGCAGCGTCAGGTTGTAGGCCAAAACGAGCTTCAGGGCCTTGCGGATCACGGGTGACTTCTCCTTCATGTAGAAGCGGTGGGCCGTCTTGAGGATGTCGGTGACGAAAGGAGTGCCCTCGAAGTGGTCGTCGATGAAGGTCTCGAAGGACTGGTCAATGTGCTTGTCGAGGTACTCCGAAAGAGCCTCCATGGAAACACCCTCACGGCCGACATCCAGCTTCTCGGTGCGGATCTCAAAGTCGATCGGCTCCTGGTCCTGCAGGTGCGACTCCACCCAGTCGACTTGGAAACAGCTTTCATCGGCCACAAACACCTCACGGACCATGACAGGCAAGCAGAAGCCGTAACCGTGCGTGATCCACATCAGAGTCTCCTGCGGCGCGAAGCCCTTGACGTTGTAGACCGAGACGCCAAGATCCATATGCCTCTCGTAGTCCGCCTTCCAATCCTTCATGAAGTAGCCAATGTCCTTGATGTCAATACGGGTGCAAGGCACTTGCCACAGCCGGGCGTGGGAAGGCTGGCAGCCGGCACAAGGCTCGCCCTTGTCGCATGTTTTCTTGAGAAACTTGCACCGCAGGCAAGCACGCAGCTTCCTGATCTCACTGGCCTGCTTGCGCTGCTCTGGCAGAAGAGGTCCACGTCTCCTGCCGACCTTCTTCTCACCGGTACCATCCTTCTTGCCAGTCGATGCTGTGCGGCGGATGATCGCCTTGGTCGGTGGCTTGGCAATGGGGCTCTTTCTTTGGGCGGTCGTTCTCCTCAGAGGGGGCGAAACCGAGGGGGTGGAGCCAGTCATGCAGACAACACCGGAGCCGCTCACAGGGCTCAGCCTGTTGCTAGCGGTGGCGCGGATGGGCATGGGGCCGACACCCGAGCTGGGGCTGATGATCTCATGGGAGCGAGAGTGAGAGTGAGAGTGATGGTGATGGTGATGGTGGGCGTCACCATGGAAGCAATGCCGGTGGTTGGCGGCACCGTCGACGAACGAGTCGGACCCAGGCGAGAAGGGCGAAATTGGGAAGACCTCTTCATAGCTACCGAATTCCAACGAGGCACCGTCAGATCGAGACGAGTCGGAGCCGGTCCTCAAGTGCAGCGTCTGTCCAGGGTTGAAGACATTCTGCGCCTGTGGAGGGTGAGAAAATGAATCGTAGTTGGGGTGGTACATGTCAACCATGGCCCATCCGTTGTCGCTTCCGGAGCCCAGCGACAAGACCTCCAGATAGGTGCCGGTCGGCGAATTACTGCCCATACTAGCGACGCGGGGGAGACCGTCGGCGGGCATGTGCATGGCCGTTTCGAAATCCTGCCAGTTGGCCATGCCGGCGGTGCTCATGTTGGGTGCCACGTTCCATGACATGTGCTGGTGACTTCCATCTTCAACAGGCGACATCTGGAAAGGAGGCGGGGCCATTTGATGCAGACTTGCCTCTAGGGCGGCCTGCGTGGTGGCGGGAGGATAGTTAATGGGAGAGGGCTGCAGGTTGGCAGCAAACGGGTTGAAACTCACGAGGGCAGACGAGTCCTGGATGAAGTGAGACAGGTCCTGCGGCTGCGTGTGCATCTGCTGTTGTTGTTGGTACGTCCAGTCGGGAAGGAGTGGGGAGGCGTGCGGCATCGCAGTGGTGGCGGCATAGGGCGACAGCTGTTGTTGGAGCGGACTGGACGCCGTCGAGCTGTGATGGCCTGCGGGAGACTGGGCTTGCTGCTCCACGGGCGATGCCGATGGAAGCGAGTGGGGATTGGGCGAGTGCATGGAGACGGGCGAGACGCCGGCGGCTGCCATCTCCATTGGCATCTGCCAGTTTCCCGAGGGACTCTGGCGGCTGTGCTGGTGGACCATGGCGGTCGAGGCGGTTGAGGATGGTATGGAGTTGGGAGACACACGGGTGGTGAAGGATGCAAATTGGTCGGTTGGATGGTGGTATCCAAGCTGTTCCAACAATGCTACTTCGCCTCCTGGGACAGCGCTGAAGTCGTATGTCATGGCTTCGGTGTCAGGGGCGACGGCGGAGCAAGGAGTGGTCGATGAGATCGATAGGCGAGCCCAGTCGATGTTGTATGGAGGTCTGTTTTGGAGGGCGGAGTCACGACACCGCTCTTTCACAAGGATGTCGAGGGAAGCAATGGACCTGGTGGGATCTTGCGTTGCGCGAGCCACGGATGCCCTGGAAAGGAGGTGGGCGAGTGGCAAGAGGAGAAGATGTCGGTACGGTGGAGGGTAGGGTGAGGTAGGGTGAGGTAGGGTGAGGTAGGGCGAGGTCAGGTGATAAGCTCGAGATAGGCCAGGACGGTGCGGAGACTTTCTAGGGGAAAGTGGGATTGAGATTGGGATTTGGGGGGGGGGGGGGAATTGGGGGGATTGGGATGGACGGGCAAGGGCAAGGGCCACACATGCACACCAACACAACAAAGACACGAGTGCAAATGCGAATGCAAAGAAATGCAAAGAAATGCAAAGAAATGCTGGGAAATGTAAAGGAATGCAAATGCAAATGTTGTCGGTTGTAAGTGGATGGTTGATGGTTGTTGGTCCTCGAGGGTGGAAGGCGTCGAGAAACGTGACCGGAGACGAGATGTGCTCCCCTCTCTACCTCTACCTCTACTTACCTTAACCTCTGCGCCTCGCGCCTGCGTCGATCTTCCGGCAGAGGCAGGTAGACAGTCCAATTAGACCAGTCCAGTGAGACCAGCCCAGTCCAGTCCAGTCGAGACAGAAGAGAGAAGAAGCGGTGAGCGATGCAGGTCGAACTGCAATGAGCCCGGCCCACATGCGCGCAGCCAATCACGCCGGGCGCATGCGCGAATCGTCGGGACTAGGCCTTGTAGTACACTCTAAAAGGCCTGCAGGCCTGCAGCCGACGAGGAAACGGCCCAAGCCCATCCATCGTGCCGGGCGCTGCCGGGCGCTGCCGGGCGCTACGTTCCCTTACCCAAGCGGATCCCGAGCAGACGTGGCAGCCTGGAAGCTACAAAACTCTGTACAGTTTCGACGCCAGGGTACATGGATCCTCCCTCGCTCTTTCCTTTTTCGCTCCTTAGTACTATGTATACTCCAAGAGAAGCAAACAGGAGCTGTGCTGGCTTGTGCTGTGCTGTGGGCCCGGGTTCGGTGAACTCTTGTAACCATCCATAATCAAGGCCGCCAAGGACGCCCGACCGGCAGTGGCAGTGGCAGTCATGCACGCACCGGGGAATAACAAAGGGACCCGGACCCATACTGTTAGTAAGTACATGAGCAAGCACGTTCCTTCAGGTTCCACCGTCATTTCGCCTTGAGTCTGCGAGCCAAACCTCGGAGTTTGGCTCGGAACGAAAGCTTCATTCGGCATTGACGTTGGGAAGTTGATTCTTATCATCAGTCTGGCGCAATCTCCGGCCACGATGCTGATCATGAAACACACTGTCTTCGGCACTGCCGCTATGCTCCGTACGGTGGTGCAGGTCTGTCGAAACGTCGGTCTGTCGAAACGGCGAAACGTCGAAACGGCGAAACGTCGAACCGTCGAACCGTCGAACCGTCGAGCCGTCGAACCGTCGAACCACCACGTGGAATGCATACAGTATCTTCTGGCGTCTTCATGGGTGAAAGCTCCGTACGAACCCACGTAGCGCTTATGATGTATGATCCTGAGACAACCTCTGCGCAACCCAATCCAACGTGGCAGTTGACGATCCAGACGGACCAATTGCTGATTGGAGGGCCGTCGCCAGGTCCCGGCACCGGCACCGGCACATGTCTTTGCCCATGCCCGGACCCGACCGAAGCTCGTGGCAACGGTTCCCTCTCGGGTGGGAAGCCATCCGTTCGTCGACAGACGGCAGACGTTCCGTTCTTGTGACACTCTCCTCCTCCTACCCACTGCGTATGCGTACTAAGTATGCGTAGTAGGCACGTCAAAAAAGACTGGAGCCTGATCCACTCATGCATGACACGCTACCCACCGGACACAATGGAATGGACATTCTGTGCTCGCCCCCCACGTCGGCTCCGAGTGCCGAGGCTCGCAGGTCGAAGGGTCACGATTTTATCCTTCGCATCCTTCGCCGGCTCTGCTCAGCGGGCTCCACTTCCACTGTGTTGGCACCGGAGTGCAGGAACTCGGCACCTACATCTGAGGGCGACGCGGCAGCCATTCGTTGGTCACAGTCACAGAGGCATGCTCCCTCCTACCCACGCTGTCCTGCACGCATGAAGCTCCGTCCCCACTCACACCAACCGTGCCGTGCGTTGGCGTCTTCTCCAGCCGCTTTGTTCCC
The DNA here is from genome assembly GCA_038502455.1 of Anisogramma anomala. Classification (NCBI taxonomy): domain Eukaryota; kingdom Fungi; phylum Ascomycota; class Sordariomycetes; order Diaporthales; family Gnomoniaceae; genus Anisogramma; species Anisogramma anomala. The sequence goes on from JASMMZ010000001.1 coordinate 16,680,093, forward strand.
ATTTGGAATTACCCTGACCCAGCGATCTCGTGAAGACGATCCCGTGGTGATTCGTGACCGAGGAACGTGCGGGGCTGGCAGAACGTATCCCAATCTGGTTTATCGCACAATTGTACTCGACTGTCCCCCCCAGGCTGCCTGAATCGGGATTTTAGTACTGTTCAGCTGTCCCGCAATCCCGCACCAGCATCACAACAATGGCTTTGTTGTCGTCGGCAATAGCAGTTGGCTGTCTCGTGAGGCTCAAGAAATCGGATCCATGGGGCGGTGGAGACCGCATGCTGGCTGTACAGGCCCCTCAGCTATCAGTTCGCATTCGCATGGCAATGAAGTGGCTCTCTAGTCCCGACAAGCCGCGAGCCGCTTCCTGACTGCTTCCGCCATGATCACAGGCCATGATACCGCCTCGAGGAGACGCCGCGGCTGCAGTAGCAAAGAGCGTGCATGAACGGTTGCGAAACTGACCGCCGTTGAGTGTAGTTGACCCGCCGCCGACGGACAGAGCTAGCTGAGATCGCGTCGCCGTGCCAGTTGCACCGTCGCGAGGGCTGTTTTGGCTCCAGGTCCGGCCGTTGCCGAACGCTCGACAATAAGCCTAGCGCGCGGAAAGTGATTGTTTGGGAAGTTTCTCCGAACGATCACCGGTTGGTTTACTCTCTGTAGTACACACCTACACAGTAGAAAGAGGTTCGAGCTTCACGGCCCCGGGTGCCAAAAGAGGGCGGCGGGACGACTATGGCCAGATGGCGTGATGCTCGACCCTGGGGGCGTTCGGTGGAAGAGCCTCCTCTTTCGTCGCCGTGCATTGAAGGCATGACACGGGCCCCGGAACAGGGTGGCGCCTTGCACCGTACCTTGCGTTGACTGAGAAAGCGAACCGTAGACTACTACGTACATTTACGTAGTAGCTCACTCCATCGAGTCAGTCGAATAGCGGCAGAACTCGTACAGTGTATAGCCTTTGTTGAACCCTTCTGGCGGTATGTAGATGCATCGCTTGCTCTTGGTGAGAGACGGTGAAGTCAAGGTTGAGCAGTATGCATTGTTCGACAGAAACGACAGCATACTGTGTATAGACGTGTACCACTTGTCGAAATAGTTGCTAAGTGTGGTCGACATGTTGGTCGTGCTGCCGGACCACCGAGATTGGCTCTGCCAGAGCGACCTGCCGCGATCTGAGGGCTCCTTTGAGTTGGAAGCCGTACTGTTCGAGAGCAGTGCAACGACTCCGGGGGATTCACGACGCATAAGCCAGCGAGCGGTCGTGCTCTGCCATCCAAGCTACAGCTCCCAGACGGAGACTGGCAGGGCGTCTCTTCCCTCTCAAGAAGGCCGGGCCAGTCGCAGAGTACGGGACGCCAGGGCGAGGGGCTTCCGTCGTGTGCAGCAGGGTGATGGGAAGGTAGCTAGGTGATGGCCGTCCGCATCGTCGACATGGGAGCGAAGCGGTCAAGATGGCGTGAAGAAAATGGGGTGATGCTGGACACAGCTGCAAGCAGCGTCAGCAAGGACGACATACTATGAATAGTAGCGAGAATGCATTCAAGGTCGGAGGTGTGGGATGTTGGGTTGAGGTTGAGGTTGAGGTTGAGCTTGGGTTTGGATGCAGGATGCAGCTCAAACGTGGGCCACACAGGGGAGTCAGACTAGGCAGTCATAAGCAAACATTGGTCGCGTGCGTCTACTTCCTCTTCTCCTCCTCTTCTTGAATCCAGAGCATGTTGTCCAGTCAATATTCACTCGTCTCATGATTGACAGGATCCGGACCCGGACCCGGACCCGGCCCCGGCCCCAGCCAGCACCAACAAGCAAACTCGCAACCGCAACATCAAGGAACACAGGCCGCGATTGTTCTCCAAGGACAATACCAGCCCTCAGGTGCATGGGATGAGATCGCAAACAAAGAGCAAGCGAGTCATCTTTCCCGGAAGGGCTGTCGTCGCATCCATCCTCCAAGCCAAGCGTGCCCAGAAATTGAGATCGCAACAACATCCACTCCACAAGCAGAACATGGCTGCAGCAGACGTCGCCCCCAGCGCCCGCGTTCCCGACCTCTTCAAGTCACCGCCTCCCATCAAGGATGCCTTGGAGACCGCCACGTCCATCGCCCAGGATGAGACCGAACAGCTCTGCTTGCCCTACCTGGCCGCCGACAGCGCCGACGAGTACAACGAGCATGGCCTGCCTCACATCCACAGAGAGAAGCATCTTTCTTTCCTGCGCAAACAGCTGAGGAGGCTTCCCGCCCCTTACGTCGCTGCAGACACCAGCCGGCCCTGGTTCCTCTACTGGTCCTTCAATGCTATGCGCCTGCTGGGCGAGGATGTCTCCTCCTACCGCCACAGCCTGATCGAGACTGCACGATCCATGCAGAACGACACCGGTGGCTTTGGCGGTGGCAACGGACAACTGTCACACCTGGCCACCACTTACGCCATCGTGCTGTCCTTGGCTCTGGTTGGAGGAGAGCACGTCTATGAGGTCGTCGACAGACGCGCCCTGTGGAAGTGGCTCTGTTCCTTGAAAACCCCCGATGGTGGCTTTCAGATGGCCACCGGCGGCGAGGTCGATGTGAGGTGAGATGCACAATTCACCATGACATCTACTTGCGCCTCCTCGCACTTGCTGATTTGATGCTGAACCTCCAACGCAGAGGCGCCTACTGCGCAGCGGTCATCGTTTCCCTTTTGAACCTGCCACTGGACCTCGCACCCGAGTCCCCCGCCTGGACACCCGACCACCCCACGCTGTTCACCAAGCTGGCCGACTACGTCCAGAGGTGTATGTCCTGTTTTCCTCACCCCCCTTAGCCCTATAGCCCTTTGCTTCTTTCGCTAACCAGCCCCGCCACCACAGGCCAAACCTTTGAGGGTGGAATATCGGCTCACCCGGACGTGGAGGCACATGGTGCATATGCCTTCTGCGCGCTAGCCTGCCTAGCCATTCTGGATGCCCCTGATCACATTATCCCCAGGTAAGCAGGCCGAGCAAAAGAGAAAGTTGCCAGGACAGCCACCAGACCCTAGCCAGTCAAAAAATGACAAGAAGCACCGCATGCTGACGGACCACCCTCGTCTCCTGCCTGGACCCGGGGGGGAGGGGTGGCCTTATGCAGATACCTTGACGTTCCACGACTCATTTCCTGGCTGTCCTCGCGGCAATATGCCCCCGAGGGCGGCTTCTCTGGCCGCACTAACAAGCTTGTGGATGGATGTTACAGCCACTGGGTCGGCGGCTGCTGGCCGCTGATCGAGGCCGCCCTCAGCGGCTCTGCGGACGCCTCGGGCCACCTGGCGCCTGTGCGCAAAGCGAGGCTGCCCCGGTGCCAACAGAGCTTGTACAGCCGTGAAGGCTTGATCCGCTACACCATGTGCTGCTGCCAGGATCTGAGCAAACGCGGGGGCCTTCGAGACAAGCCGGGCAAGTGCGTATTCACCCTCCCGGTCCCAGACAGCATCCATCGTTCCTGTCCCGAGGCCTGCTGCTAAACAAACTGGGCCATTGTGGCTTTGTGTAGACCGTCGGATGCGTATCACTCATGCTACGTGCTTTCGGGCCTGAGCTCCGCACAGCACAAATGGGAGCTGGCGGCCCCTGCTGCTAGCCCAGGAGCAAGTGCCGCTGCTGCCACGGCAGCAGCAGGCCACGAAGAGGTGGCCCGGCCGGATGAGCAGGCTACAGCATGGGCTGTCTCACCGTACCGCGATGAAGTGCAGATCTTTGACGAACAAGATCGCCTCGTGCCGTTGCATCCGGTCTATGCAGTTCCCGCCGAGTGCGTGGCGGAAATCAGGGCCTACTTCGGGGCGAAGCAGGGTTTCTGAGGAGGAGGAGGAGGAGGAGGACGCAACGGCAACCGTGGGCCGTTCGATGGCCGGGCTGAGACAATCTCTGGCATGACACACGCGCACACACACCGACACACACGCGCGCATACATTACGCGCATAAGAACGGCTTCTGTGCTTGTGCTTCCCTCGCCTCGGCCGTCGGCCACGCGATTGCGCGACGTGACATCTGTTGGTTGTCTCGTGCGTGGCAGGCACGCGTGCGCCGGGCGCCCGTCTGGACTTGCTCCAGCTGGTTCCGCCTGTGCATTGGCAAGTGGTGTTGCGTTCATGACACTGCATATCCACATGCTCGGGCTCGGATGTCACGTGGGCGACGGAAGACAACGACATCAGAGGGCATACACGGTGAGAAGGACAAGGCAAGGCAAGGCAAGGCAAGGCAAGGCAAGGCAAGGCCCAGGGAGTCTCCTCGACCTGGCCCGTCTCGGGAAAGCATCGTCCCTTGTACGCCAATGGGGCATTGGGGGTGTGCAGGGAAAACCATGCCGGGCAACGTGCTTGCGCTCGAGGTTGTATGTAGGCTTCATCATCGTGGGTAGTGAATCAGACATGTGTTGCCAGCGCAGCAGATCGTCTCCCCCGCCCCCCCTCTCGGCCCACGAGATTGGCTCGGTAGTCGAGCATGCTACCCGGTCAAGGAGGGTCGACCTCTCACCCAGAAGAATGTGAGTCAATCAATATTCTCGCCCGACCAGTATGGCTCACCTGGGGCACAGTATATGTACATGGGGATACTACAGCAGCCCATCTCACCAATACCTGGCCCCCAGGCACACCACTCCCCGCGTGATCGACCATAAGGTGATGATGGCAAGCAGCAGCGGGATCCACACCCAGCCCTTGGAGAAATTGTTTTTCCGTGCAGCGCAGTAGATCTCGCCCTGCGGGGGGGCCGCAAGAAAGAAGAAAAACGCCACAATCAGCAAAGCGACGTCGAGCCATGTCCAGATCCGACGGCAAGGCAGACCAGATCACCCAATGAGCCTTGCCCTGACGAACGAGAGGTCACAGCACAGCATGCGCTACGCCGCTCCATGCCATGGGCCGTGGACGAACGGAGGCAGAACCGCGCGGCCAAGGAGGGAGCGAGAGGCAGTCAGTGATGGCCGCGCAGGCGCTGCGTGCGGGCCAAGTCGAGAGTGAAGAGTCGAGAGTCGCTTCGCGTAGTGACGGACGGCCTCTGACACACAAAGCACCAGGCCTCGATAACGGGCCACTGTGTTGACGTGTTCGCGAGTGTGTCGTCGTGTACGTACCATGCAGTCAGATAGTAGAAAGATGCCTGAGTGGCTCTTCCCGAGGGATGGGGGACGCCCTGGACGGCCGAGGAGGCTCCTGGGGCGGGGAGGGGGGCTCACGGAAGAATAGCGATAGGAGGAGGGGGGGGAGGAGGAGGAGGAGGAGCGSGAGGGCTGACTGAAACGTGCACACACACATCACGCTCCCTGTCTCGCTCTCGCTCCGATGGTGACGCAAATGCATCTGAGGCGAAGGTTTCAGATCCTTCTGGTCGGCCCTCGTGGCGGACAGCGGCGTCAGCTACGATACGTGGAAGAGGCAGTCGAATGTTCCAAGGGCCTTGTCGACAAGTTTGCATGTGCAGGCCAGGCAGGTCAGTTGAGTTACCATTTCACCGGGACATGTTTGTTCACGATGGGAAGCTCGCATCGGTGTGCGACGCAGCATGACGTCGTGCTTGGAGGTGCAGTCCTTGAGCTTGAGGTGGACTCGGACTGCAGTTGAGGTTGCAGTTGCCGTTGCAGTTGCAGTAGCCTGTGGCCTGTGGCCTGTGGACTACCGCCTGTGGACTACCGCCTGTGGACTGACTACCTTGTGGACTACCTGAACGGGTGCAAGTAGAGGTCGTCCAGGAACAATCCAAGAGTCAGCGTCCGTCCACGGATATTGGCCCTCGTGCGTCTTGTGCAACATGCAATATGATGCATTGGACCATGGGATTTGTAAGTCATACGCACTCTCCAAGCCCTCTTCGCACAGCATCCGCTGCTGTGGTCTGCTGTGGTCGTTGCGTCGTTGCGGGCGCCAGCCTCGAGCTGATGAGCAGCTCCAGCTCCCACTGAGATCGCATTGTCGGCGTGGTCGATTGGAAAGGCAACAACCATGGCGATTGGACTTTGAATCTGGGCCAATTGATGACATTCGACGCCGGAGAATAGGAGCGCCACATGTGGCCGCCGCCCTTCTCGTGCTGCATCGCTACATCGCTGCATCGCTGCATCGCTGCATCGCTGCATACCGCCAGGCCGGATCCGTTGTGCTGTGCTGGGCCTCGTCCTCGTCCTCGTCCTCGTCCTCATCCTCGTCCTCGTCCTCGACCTCGACCTCGACCTCGATCTCGACCTCGATCTCGACCTCGACCTCGAACTCGAACTCGACCTCGACCTCGACCCGACCCCTCCTCTCGGGGACCCTCTCCCTCTCGGACTCGTCTACATCTCTGCTGGCCCATCGTCGCGGGCCCATGGATCCACAGCTTCGCCGAATATCTAGCCTCTTCGCACTGGCAGCACACCGCGCGCCCATGCGAGACATCTGCGTGATGATGGGTACCTACTTTGTCTGGTGATCATTCCTGCCAGCGCCCGTGTGAGAGAATGAGTCGGGGGTACCTCAGCCGCTCCGCCGCTCCGCCGCTCCATGGCACAATATCACATTTTAATCTCCAAGGTGCATCGTGCCAGCTCATCACTGCATGAGGGCCAGAAGCCTGCCTCCTTTCTGCCTCACTGCCCTGTGCCGGTGCCCTGCCGGCGCCCTGCCGGTGCCTTCGATCGTGGAAGTGGTAGCTCAGTCATCGATGCTCGCTGCGTAGCCCCTCCACTCGGACAACTCCTCGCCGTCGACTCCAACTGCACGACTGCGTTAGAGGCGCCCCCATCTGCAACCCACGCAAGGATCTGCCAGTTCCAGTTGCGTGCATCTCAAGATGGTCGACATGCCATGCTTCACCGACTTCACGGAATCCCGCCGTCTATCTGTCCGGCGACCATGCACCGCCGTCCATCGACTGGCTTTAGACTTCGATATCGGACCCATCATCCCCCTCGGCTCTCCGCAACCGTCATCCGATTGCCTCCAGGAGACCCCACCAAACTCTCGGCTCCGCTCGCATTTCCTGGCACCGGTACTTGCGGTACTCGGATGCGGCACTCGTTTCTGTACTTGATCTTCACTTGGCTGCCGTCTTCCGTCATCGACTTTGCGCATGCTCCATGCCGTCAGATGAATATTGACTCTTCGCCCACTGTCGTGATTCTGACATGGCCATGGCGCCATGGACCATGGACAGGCAGGCCATCTCTGCCAATTGGCCGGGCACAGCGTGTGGCTGACTGACGAGGAGCGACAGAGCTCTGCTGCTGTTGGTCTGCAGCAGCTGCAGCTGCAGCTGCATTGGCGGCTGGTCTGCTCGGTCTGCCTGGCGCCCGCTGGCGCCTGCTGTTCTTCCAGAACAAAGTTGTATTTCCTCCATGGTAGCGATGGCAGCGTCAGCCTGCCTAGTATCGCTCTACATACTACATAGTATAGTACAGCAGTGTCTCTGCCAGCATACTATGTAAGTATAAGGATAAAGGATAAGTACGTAGCAAGTATACGGTAGGCTGTAGGGTCGCTGTGGTGCCCGACCAGCGACGGGAACCAGGCATGATCCATGGACCGAGTTCGCACCGAGGAAGGAGCAGACCACGCAGAGACTTGCCCTTTTGCTTTTCCCACCAGATAACGAGGGGTCCAAACCTTGTCGACGTGTGCACACAGGGCACTGCCGGTCTTGCCACCCCAGCCGTTGACTGCTCTCACCTGGCTGTCCCTGTCCTTATCATGTCGCGATACGTACCGTGCCTGTACGTGCCTGTACGTGCCTGTACCGTACCTCGCCGCAGCCGGCGCACTGGAAATGTTCGGTCCGAAATGTTTCTCTATCGCCAAGCTTGTGGTCCATGTGTCCTTTGTGTCCATGTTCTGGCCTCAACGGGCGTCCAAGTTGAGCATCTCCGGCCCCCGGTCCCCGGCCCCCGGCCCCGGCCCCTCCCAGTCACCCACATGGTCTTGTACACGCTACTCGCGCCTCGGACCGGTCGTGGTCGTGGTCGAGGTCGTGGTCGTGTCTCTTGTACCTCCGCTGCTCCGAGCTCTCCTCTCTACCCACTGCACACGTACACGGTTTCTGTCTGCATTCCATGGCCACTCACATGTGCCTTGGTGGAGCTTCCTAGTTCCGGCGCCTTCCATCAACTGGCGACGACGCACGCCAGCACATCAAGATGGGTCACACTCTGAGAGCCGCAATCCTCGAGCTGCATCTGTCGAAACCCTTCCCATTCCTTGCCTGCAAACCCATGCCATCCTGGCCACTGCTTTCCTGCCGGTGCTGCCCTTTCCTGACCCTGACGATGAATGGCAGCCGTGTCCACGGCAGCCAGCCCCGCACTGCACTGCCATCAGAATTTCCGCAATAAAGCACACATGTCTCGCTGTTGCTGGCTCGTCTTCTCCTGCACCTCGCGCCCTGGAATCACGTAGCATCAGATCCGCCTCGCCCTTCACCACCCTCTCTCCTCCACCCTTTCTGAACTTGCCCCATTCTGACCACTGCCCCTCCAAGCCCAGCGTCCGCAGCCAGAAGCCACCCACGACAGCATCTCGGGGCCGCCATCCGCCCGCCCGCATCCGCCATCAGCATCTCTGCCTTGCCTGCTACCTCGGTGTGCTTCGGCCTTCCCACTGGGACCCCCGGTTGGGCTCGACTGCATCACCCGGATCCCACACCACGACTCCTCGTCGCAATTGCGGGACCGTTGCCCAAGGGGAGCGTCGCCCTGGCTGTCCCTCTCGACAGCGTCGTTGTCGTTTTGGCAGTACCTCGCCGGGGCACCGGTCGTCGTTTTTGGGTGTGTTCCGCCATTGGCCTGCCGGCTTACGGACTCGTGTCAGTTCGGTATATTTGGGGGGGCGGGTGGAAATCGGCCCCACCGTTGTGCTCATGGCGACGAACATGATGGCAGGTGGATTTTACATGCAATACTTGGACAGTAAGTTCTCCTTGCAAACAAAAACCAAAAGCCGCTTTTCTCTGGCCACCCCATCCCAACGGCCTGTTGCAAGTCGTCCTGCCTGCCGTCTTGGCCCACAGTTAGTTCTGAGGGTTGTGGTGGTCATTCTGGCACGCGTGAGACAGCCATCCATCGCGTTCCCGAGACCCCTGCACCCCCGGATCTGTGTGCTGGGTGTGGGTGGGTGTGGGTGTGGGTGGTCGCGCCTTGTTCCTGCTGCCACAAACGCACAGGTGGGAACCCTGGTCCGGAGAATTTCGATCGGAGGCCAAGAGGGTTGTCGATGCTCGATGCTGCACATCACATTTACAGTTCCGGTGGTAGGGCTGGATATGCCGCATGATTGGGGTCGGGCTGTCATGCAGCTTCCCACGCGTCATCCCTTCTGCCTCGCATGCGGCCCAGCACCTGTCTGCATGACATGATGGGATGGTGGATAGCAGCAGGCAGCAACAGGAAGGTGGTATGACGCGAAGGGCGGTGCAGGCGCAGAAGGGTTACCCGGCGACCAGAGGCCAGAATCATTGGGTACCGAGCCCAGGGCGGCAAACAACTTCGTTACCCAGGAGACCCATGGCTAATGCACGTTTTCTTTCCCAACAGGCCTCTGCCAGCGCCGGGGATGGACAGAGCCCACCTACGAATGCTACCGGGAGTCGTCGGGCTACACATGCCTGGTCCTCGTCAACGGGCGGGAGTACCAGACGGACCTGGCCTACCAGTCGGACGAGCTGGCGCGCGAGAACGCCGCCATGCGCGCCTTCATGGTCTGCAGGAGCTTCTCCGTCAACAACGGCATGCTGGCCCGCAACGGCATCGTCCAGGGCTTGCCGGCGGACGAGGCCAACCGGAAGCACAGGAAGAGCAGCCGTCACACTTCCACGGCATCGAGCCATACGCACTCACACTCGCACCACGCCCGCAGCCGCCGATGTGGCCACCACTCTTCTGGAAGCTCCACCACATCCTACGACTGCTGAACCTCGGGCGCGCAAAGTGGCTGGGAACAGCCATTGCCTGTCCAGAAGCGGCACCCAGCGGAGGGCAAGTTCACCATAGTGCCGGTCAGGACAGGGCTGGGTGTCCACCACGTGGACGAGGACCAGGACCTGCACTTCGTGTACATCGACGGAGCTCGAGGTGCGGAAACACCAATATCTCAGATGAAAGTAGCGAACGAACGAGCGCCTAAGGGAACAAAAGAATTCCGCTTGCATTTCCGATATAAACTATGACGGCTTCGCAGCATCATTTGCACCAGAGTCACCTGGGCAAACTCATCATATCACCATCATCTATAACCCCTCATCTCACAACGAGACCCTCCTTCCAAGGAACGACAAACTTGCATGGGCCTGGTAGTTTATGACGCTTACGACTTCACGACCCAAAGATGGACATTCGAACAATCGAGCAGTGCGGCATTCTGATTTCACTCTGTCCCAGGAAAATCACATTCATTGCGGTGCTTGCCAACAGAAGCCAGGAGAGGACACACAAGGTTGGTGAGCCGACCACGAGGCGGTACGGGACCGGCCTTGGATGATGGTAGGACGGACTGCCCACGGCAAGCCATGACTACCCTTGCCTTGTCTCCCAATAGATTTGGCCCCGTTTTGGGCAGGGCTGGTGCAGATTGCGGAGGTTCCTTTTAACAACAAAAATCAAGGAGAAAGGACTTGAAAAGCTCGAGATGGACTGAAAAGTGGGAGGGTAGATTTGATTTGTTGTTCTGCCTCCATTGCGTTACCACACTCACTCCCTTGAGACGGTATCATGAGATTTGGTACTACAACAGAAAGGCGTCCTTGGAAGAGGGTGCTGGGGTTGATGAGAAGTCAGCACTTGGGTATGAGAATGCCAGGGGTCTCCAAAATACTGTGAAGGGGGGTTCTTTTTGTTGCAAGGAACAAGAAAAAAGCATAGTGACGATTTGATGACCTGCATGGATGAGAACTGATGATAATGACAAACTTCTGGTTGCTTTCTTGGGATTCTTGCAAACGCAGTGTTGTCAAGCTGGGCCCGTTGCACGTTGCACAAACCATCACTCGCACATAGGGCTGGGCGCCACAGGTAAGAAGAGGAAACATAATGAAGCATGCGTATATGGGCAAAGATCACCGGGGCAAACAATAGAACCCACTGAACATGACAAGCCGGGAGGGTGTGTAGTCAAACACCCCCCAGGCAGAGGACCGGGCCGCCCAGAAGAAGTAGCAGCCGTGGAAAAGCGTAAAAGCGTAAAACAGCGCAAAATAGCGAGTACCCAGCAGGGCGATCTGAGGCAAGGGATGCAGCCAGAGGTGATGTGTCAGCCGGCAGGCAATGCTGGTAGGGAGGGAGGATGATATACGATGTTTGATGTGGTGCCGTCTCGTATTGCTATGGCTATGGCTATGGCGGCTATGAGAATCACCATCCACATTAGGGTTTTACACCATGGTGCAGGCTTGAGGCTTGACATACATACTCAACAAGCTTAGAATGATCAAGCATGGTGCTCGATTTGGACTTTGGAGATGGTGGTTGTCTGCACAACATGTGACTAACCATAGCTCCCAGACAAGAGGTCAGGTGTTTTTGCAACGATCCCCTGGCTCCACTGCCCCCTTTCCAGCCTTACTGGGACTACGTAGCCACCTTTAGCCACCTTCCGGCCCTGGCTTATCGCCTGTCGCTTGCCTGTTGCTTGCCTGTTGCTTGCCGATAAGGGACCTGGACCTGTCCCACCTCTCACATTCCTCTCCTTGACTTCGGCGTACGCTGTCGGTCAACCTTACCTTGGAACTTGACCTGCTTCCTCCCAATCCATCCTTGTTCGCTGTCTACTTCCACCCGTGACATCTTCAGTCGTGGATTCACTCGTGGTTTTCAATTCACTGTTCCTGTCTTCCTAGGAATCATCACCCACGCTGTGGTAGACATTGCCAAGATCTGGTGATCCTCGGCCACTTGTGCAGTCTACTTCCTCTTTCAAGACTCTCGTTCACCCACTTGTTCACTTGTTCGCCCACTTACCCATAATCATCATGAAGGGTAGGCCACCAAACTCTCTGAAAACAAGCCGTGCATCCCAGCATTCCTACTTGGAACCTAAACTAACAATTGCCTCCATTCTAGCCCTCATTCTCGTTGGTGGCTTCGGCACCCGTCTGCGCCCTCTTGTACGAGTCTCCGCATCCAAGCTCCGGCACTCCCAACACCTCTGCATTTACATCGTGCATATTGCAAAAGGACATCACCTGCCACATGACACCTCCAAGAGAAGGCAAACATATCAATCGAGACATCAAAACTGACTGCGACTTGGTGGTGCAGACCCTGACTCTCCCCAAGCCTCTGGTCGAATTCGCCAATAAGCCCATGATCAAGCACCAGATTGAGGCCCTTGCCGATGCCGGTGTGACTGACATCGTCCTGGCTGTCAACTATCGGCCTGAGGTTATGGAGGCCCACCTGAAGGAGGTTCGTTTCAACTCCTGCTCTCTTCTGCTTGCCTATGCTTTTGACTGCACCAATACTTGACTGCCCGCTCACATGGGACGGAGAATAGTACGAGAAGGAGTTTGGTGTCAACATCACCTTCTCCGTGGAGACTGAGCCCCTAGGCACTGCTGGCCCCCTCAAGCTTGCCGAGACGGTCCTTGGCAAGGACAACACCCCGTTCTTCGTCCTCAATTCTGACGTCACCTGCGACTACCCCTTCAAGGCTCTGGCTGCCTTCCACAAGGCCCATGGCGATGAGGGTACCATTGTTGTCACCAAGGTTGAGGAGCCCTCCAAGTATGGTGTTATCGTCCACAAGCCCAACCATCCCTCCCGCATCGACCGGTTCGTCGAGAAGCCCGTTGAGTTCGTCGGCAACCGCATCAACGCCGGCATCTACATTCTCAACACCTCCGTCCTCGACCGCATCGAGCTGCGCCCCACTTCCATTGAGCAGGAGACCTTCCCTGCCATCGTTAAGGACGGCCAGCTGCACTCCTTTGACCTCGAGGGCTTCTGGATGGATGTTGGTCAGCCCAAGGACTTCCTGTCCGGCACCTGCCTGTACCTGGCCTCTCTCAGCCGCCAGGGCTCCAAGCTTCTTGTCCCCGATATCGAGTCCTATGTCTTTGGCGGCAACGTCATGGTCGATCCCTCTGCCAAGATCGGAAAGAACTGCAAGATCGGCCCCAACGTCACCATCGGCCCCGGTGTGGTCATCGGCGACGGCGTCCGCCTGCAGAGGTGCGTGATTCTGTCCAACTCGCGCGTCAAGGACCATGCCTGGGTCAAGAGCACCATCGTGGGTTGGAACAGCAGCGTCGGCAAGTGGGCCCGTCTGGAGAACGTGACTGTACTCGGTGATGATGTTACTATTGGCGATGAGATCTACGTGAACGGCGGCAGCGTCCTCCCTCACAAGACCATCAAGGCCAACGTCGACATTCCCGCCATCATCATGTGAATTGCAAAGTCGACTGTCACGAAGCGGCTGCCGCGGCGCCACTTCCTCACGGTTCCACCACAAACCACCTGTTTCGATTATACCCCGTCCTTGAAGGAATTGATTTTCATGGCATCCTTCTTAATTTACGAAGCCCTTGCGACTTTCGTCTGCTGCGTTATCTCCAGGTCTGCAGAACTCGGTGAATTTGATTGATGATGGGCATTTTGGTTCACAAGGTGCATGGAGCCACGGTGGAGGTCACGAAAGGGTCGCATAGCTTTTGCGGGACTGGAGTTCAGGTCTTTAGAAAGATGTGAAGCAACGGCCTCTTTCGCCTCTCGCACGATTCAAATGCAACCACACGCGACAGTATCCCACACGCAGTAACACCTCGGAACGGGGTATCTCCACCCGACAAACAGCCGACGGATAATCCATTCGACACAGCAGCGAGCTTGCCCACAAATAACCCGGCCAACCACCGCACGCTTTTCATTCTTTCCAGATACCGATAAGACGGAAGCGGTTTCTATGAGCCTTAAACCAGGCCATCACCCGGTGGCTTCCTTCTTTAGGCTGGCAGCCTCCTCCGCCCGCCATGGGTCCTCCAATCAACTCAGCAAGCTGAAAGCAGAGCCCTCCTGAAAGCAAGATCTAGCGCAGGGGTGTGTCACTGCGGAGGTGTGGGCGATCATTTGCGAAGATACTCAACGGCCACGAGGGGACAGGCCTGGAGGGAGGAGGGGACACATTCATGGCCGTGGCGCGGCAACGATGGGCGACGAGGACGAGGACGAAGACGAGGACGAGGCCCTCGCGCATAGAATGCGGCACAAGGAACAAGGCTGCCAGCGTCTCCTCGCCGCTTTGCGAGACGCGAGCTGCCAGAGTCTGGACTCGCGGGTGGCCGCAGTCGGTGGTCACTCTGTAATTTCGCTAGGTAGGTAGGTAGCAGCAGGTCTGGCGCTGCAGTAGTGTTTGCTACACTGATGGACTGCTTATTGTGCGACCGCGAAGGCTAGCGGCCTCCACAGCCTCCGAGGATGTTTCGTTGAAATTTTGAACTGGCAGCATCAGGCTCGACGCGCATAGAAACGACCGGTGTGGACCAAGGTTGGGAACTGCAGCGTGTGTCGTCCCAGTGGGATGAACTGCTGAACTCAAGATGGGCCCCCATCTGGTCTGGCCACCCGGTTGCAAGTCTGCGTCACCATCCACCAGGTCCAGCTCGAGAATGACCGTGGGTTTGGGGGGGGGCATTGTCTGCAAGGTGCACATGCAAGTCAGCGCCCTCTGCCGCCCCATTCTACCACTACCGCGAGCTTGCTCTATTACTCTTATGTGAGTGTCTCATCGGCGCTTGTCCTGGCAGCCATGGGGTGTCCTTGGCCGGGTGCCTCGACAAAAACGTCATGCTCGGTTGCGCGTCTCCCTCTCGGCTTGTAGGGGGGTGCCATGATCCTTCACGGCTTGCTTCGCACAGCTCGTACTTGCCGACCTTTTACCTTCCTTCATGATGTTGCTGTAACATCGAACTCCTCACACGATCTTGGCCCAACCTACTCGTGTGCTTGCGACCTTCTTGCGTACCACGATCACTATTGCAGCCTTCGATACTGCGTCCGCCCAATTTGCACAGAATTGATCTTGCCCAGTAGAAGATTGCGCTACCAACCGTCGATGCGCACGCCGAGTGCAGCAAATACGCCGCGCGGTATCTCCCCCTCTGCCATGTCGCCGGCCTTCGATCGCATCGTGCCCAGGGCACGGAACAAGCTTCGCAAACTGTCGAAACAGCGGCCTGAATCCATTGTTTCGAATGCATCGCCCAGAGGCTCCACAGACGCGAGGAGAGATTCGGCCGAGGCCTGCGGCAGACCTGTGCCGAAGCTGCCTTCGCACAGAACAACGCTCGCCGTGCCCCCGGATCTGAGCGATCCCAAGTGGCAGGAATATGTGCGGAGGAGCAACTTAGTCCTGCCGATGAAGAAGTCGCCGCATCTCGAGCATACAAGATCGCCCGCGCCCTCGAGCCCTGTTCCAGAATTCGCACATCTTGCGGTCACCGCTCTGCCCAGGCGCACGGCTGAGGAGCCGCTGACGCCGCCATCACCACCATCCACGTTGTCATCCTCGTCCTCCGCTACGCGGAGATACGCCAAGACACCTGTGCTCCGGATCGGGCAGCTGGAGGAGGGTGAGCCATCCACTAGCAGGCTGGACCACGATGCGTCCGATGCAGAGTCTATCGCAGAGAAATATAGAGCGCTCCTGGACGCACGGAGCTGCGAAAACCTCAGGTCGGCTGCTCCGCTAGCGGAGGCCACGGAGGAGCGGCACGCCGCCACCAAAACGAGGCAACTCACCCTTGACACCATCCGTTCCGCCGTCTCACGCCGATCCCCGCTCTCAGCAGCAGCAGCAGCAGCAGCAGCAGCAGCAGTAGCGACCCCTCCTCCGCTGGCGCACACGGGGCAGCTCACGCCCCCGGCGCCCCCGGCGCCCGCGGACGCCGGGGACGCTGGCGCCGGCTCGCCCGCCTCGGACGGAACGCTGGTGGACTTTGAGGAGGACGCCATCTACTTCAAGCCGGCCTTCTCGCCCGAGGCGCTCGCGCCGATCCCGGAGGACGGGGACGTCGCAGGCGGCGGCGCGGCGGACGCGGCGTCGGCGACGGGGGCGCGGCTCATGCTGAGCCCGCCGGCGGCGCGGCCGGGCGAGCTCGGCCTGCGGGCCGCGGTGGAACTGCTGGCCACGGCGCTGGCGGGCACGCTGCGGCGCGGAAGCAGGCCGCAGCGGCAGGGCGGCGGGGCCGAGGGCGAGGGCGAGGGCAAGGGCGAGGGCGGGGTGCTGCCGCTGCAGGCGGGGCTGGCGATCGAGGCGTATGAGAAGCTGCGGGACCAGGTGCTGGAGGCGCACTTGCCGGCGGGCGAGTCGCATGTGCTGCGGGATGTGTTTGACGTGTGGTTGGGGGCGCTTTACAGGGTGCACGACGGGTTGGCTGGGAATGGTGTTGATGTGGATGGGGCGAATGCGGCTAGTGAACTGGAGGCGGAGGCACTGCACATGGTGGATCTGGGATGAATTGGTGGTTGTGATGTCCTTTGGTGATGTGGATGAGGGTGGCCAGGCAGGGCAGGGGGGGCCCTTCTGTCGAAAGGCTTGTTGAAGACACACTCTAGATGATCTCTGGCCAGGTACCTACTCATTATTTATATTTCTACCTCAAGTAATGCACGAGATACAACTGGTGTTGTAGGAACAGTGCGTTGCTGGTTCGTCTTCCAATATCACGGAGGAGGCAGGGCAAGGCTGGGAAGGTGCATTTCTGACGTCATACAAGGCTAGATAGAGTTCCGATCGCAGGCTACCAAGACTCGCACTCGCGCTCGCACTCACACTTGCTCACTGCACGCGGTTGTGTTCTCACTGTTTCTCACGCTGCATCCTTGCCTGCGCCACAGCAAACCTCTTCGTGGCTGCGCAACCAGAGATGGATGTCGAATTCGGAGCCGACGAGGCTTTCCTCTCCGCCCTCGCCGCCTCGAACTCGGCCGGCCCATCGCGACCATCCCCATCACGACCTCCACCTCCAGCAGCAGCAGCAGCAGCAGCAGCAGCAGCAGCAGCAGCAGCAGGGCCCGTTCGCGTGCAGCAGCCCGCCCCGCAGAAGATCCAGCTGCCCGTGCCGCAGAGGTTGGACAGGCCTCCTCCCAACAACGCCGCCTCAGGCGTGCAGCAGCCTACTCCCCAGGCCTTGCCGCGGCGGTCCGGCGGCTCGTCCATCTTGGTCTCGCCGCGCCAGAAGGGAAACCCCGTCCTCGCCCATCTGAAGTCGGTCGCCTGGGAGTATAGCGATATCCCTGCTGACTATGGCTTGGGGCTTACCACCTGTGCTCTCTTCTTGAGGCAAGTCTCGAAACCGGATGCGATGTCCATGTGTATACCGCCAACGCCCAACTGACAGAACAACATTCCACCAGCCTGAAATACCACCGCCTCCACCCCGAGTACATCTACACCCGCATTCGCAGCCTCCAGGGCCGCTACAACCTCCGCATCCTGCTCACCATGGTCGACATCCCCAACCACGAGGAAACCCTGCGCGAGCTCTCCAAAACCAGCCTCGTCAACAGCGTGACGCTGGTCCTCTGCTGGTCCGCCGCCGAGGCCGCGCGCTACCTCGAGCTCTACAAGTCCTACGAGCACGCCGGCTTCGCCGCCATTCGCGGCGCGCAGGCCACCTCGTACGCCGAGAAGCTCGTCGAGTTCGTCACCGTCCCGCGCGCCGTCAACAAGGCCGACGCGGTGGCCCTCGTCGGCACCTTCGGCAGCCTGCGCAGCGCGGTGAACGGCGACCCCGAGACGGTCGGCGTGGTCGGCGGGTGGGGCGAGAAGAAGGTCAAGGCGTGGTGCAGCGCGGTCGAGGAGCCGTTCCGCGCCAGGAAGGCCGCGGCGCGGCGCGGCCGGGCGGCGCAGGGGGCGGCGGTGCCGCTTGGCCGCGTGCCGTTGCGCGCGATGGCTGGCGTCACGGCGGCGAGGGCCCAAGCGGCGGCGGGCGCCGCTTCCGGCACCGGGGCTGGGCGGCCGCAGGCCGAGAACCCGCGGCGGGAGCAGACTGCCACGGAGGACGACGAAGAAGTCGAGCTCGCCGCTGCTATAGAGGAGTCCAAGCGGGTGGCTGCGCAGGAGCTGCGAGCTCGAGGCGGCGCCGGAGACGCGTCCTCAGGCAGGACCCTGTCTTCCAGGAAGGACGATGAGCTTGGCGACGGCGTTGCTGCTGCGTTGGAAAAGCTGCGGCAGGGTGGTTGAGCCTGCCCTTTTGTTCTACTGATCTGGGCGATGATACATCAACAGGGCCCTGGCAGGACTTCATTCAGCCCTGACCGGTGATCTGGATCGACGCAAAATCAATCGTCAATCCCTCGGGGGCTCTTCGGGGGGCGTGGCGGTGCTCCGAACTGGCAAACCTGCTTCCACTCCAGTCAAGCAAGGCTCTCTGGCCTGTAGACCATGGCTCAGGGACAATCCTCACGACGGTAGTACTTGGGGGCTGGCTTGCACTTAATCTTTCCTGGCGGCTCTGCAGGGGCTTGCCGCGAGGATCTATCTATCCCATCCGCCCCGACCGTAAGGCTAATAAGTATGTTGTCCATGATGCTGTCCGGCGGCCAACGAAATCCCAAGCCCACACGACGATCCGACACAGATAAGATCCCATAGCAAGAGGGGAGTGACGCGAGGGATGGGCACGGCTTTGGCAATTCGGGAAGCATACATGACTGAGTAGGAGGGCAACGAACTTGGATGAACCAAGCAAGCTGCCCAGTGGCATTGTGCGTCCTCCTCGCATTTTCCCCTTACGACCATGATACCCTGTGGCAGCGTACTATGGTAGAGGCAAAAAGGTCCAAAAAGGTCCAAAAATTTAATGGTATTGAAAGGGGAAGGAGGAAGAAAAGTAAGCTAGGTTTGTTCTCCAAGAACAAAGTCTAATTCGGCTGGTTACAGAGGTGCCACCTGTACGCCGCCACATATGCCGGGCCCCGAAAAAATAATGGATGTCCTCATCAAAACACCTTCTCGTGAGATACCCTTTCCTTCGTCCTCCAATTTTTGGCGCGCTTTAGCCGTGAGACGCCTTATTCTGCCAGATTTGCGGTATCCATTGAATGGCGTTTAGCCTTAACGACGGTTACAGTTTCCCACAAACTTCCTACATTATTTCAACTTGTTTAAATCTAGCTATTTGTCATCTTTTGCTGTTATGCCTTTCCAGCATACAAAGTATTGAGCCTTTATTCTGCCGCCTCGACGATTTACACGCTTATTCAAAATTTATTTAATTTCCCGATTCTTGTTTCATAAAGCCGCCGAAGTGTCATAAACTCAGGCCATTAACTATTGAATCTATAGGTTATATGATTATATACGTAACAGGATGTATAGTACCCGGCCTGGGCATAGTCTAGGCATGATCTATAGACGTTATATATAAGGGTACATAATAGATTGTATATAGACTATATATATAAATCTTATATAAAGAACCGTTATAGCCTTTTTAAATCTTTTAAAACTTTAATTGTAAGTTTTTTTTTAATACGTACTTAGTATACCTTTATACGTTGTATTATAATATATAATTAAGGTTTTTCATTTTTCAAAGGGATATTCCTAATAATAGACGAATTATTAATGGATATTAATAATTTTTCGCTATACTTTAACGTTAATAGAAGGGATAAGCTGTCGGCAAATACCTAACTCTTTCTTTTCATAAATATACCTATTACCTTTTCGGAATCGAACGATCTCAGCTAATATATTTAATTTATAAAATGCGGTAAGTTATATCGCGTTTGCATTAAAATTAAATAGCTCATTTGATAGATTTTTACATTCGATTTGGCATGTTTTCTATATTCAATTTTTTTCTATATTGTTATTCAAATTTAGCAAATTAAAGCTAACTTAACAATTATTTCATTTCGGTTTTTTTTTTGAACGTTGAAAAGTGATAAGAAACGATAGGACTAACCATAATTCGATAAATTTACTTTAACTTAGGCGGCAACTCACTAAATAATCAAGTTTATATTAAATACGAATAAAATATAAATTAGAGAAGGCTTATACGTCTTTTTTAACGTATAAGGTTGTTAAACATCAGCAGTGAAGTAAGTTATTATAGTATATTACAAAATTAAAAGGTACTAGAGTATATACGATTCGAGTATGTTTTGCGATTATGTTAAGACTGCTTTTAACAACCCTCACCGTATGGATAAGTCTTTAGTTGAATTAAAAGGATTATTTATAAACGATAAAAATTCATAGGTACTGTTGGTAGGCCTTAGACATTGCAACGTTGTCGATTCGATTGGTCTTCGAAGCAACAGTAGTATTGCATTGGTCAAGTGGTGGATGTATTGTTCTAGGTTTGGCAGACTGCTAGCCGGTCTGCACTGTAATTTGTATAGCCAATTGCTTGGTTCGTGCCCTAAAGTAAAGTGCAGCATACTGCACTCAACTTACACTCAATACGGTAAGTCTGCACAAAGCAATACACTTCACTTACAGTTAAGTATAGTTAACTTTACTGTAAGTAAATTTGACTTATTTCATTGCATGTAATATTATTCCAATATTAACGGCTTTTGAATTTGTACGTGCATACCAGTATAGCTAACTAATCTTTTCCAGTTACCACTAAATTACCCCCTCGTTAACTGGCTAGACCTCTACTAATTTCAGTTAACTTCCATACTAAATTACACTCGGTTATATGCAAATTGACCCTATTTGACCTTAATTTCTCCATTGCCCCGAGGTTCAAGTTTATCGATTTCCATAAAAAGTTAATTCGCCACAAACTTTTACAAGCCTCTCTTTTAACCATGTCACTTGAATAGATTACTATTATCATTCCCTTAATAGTTTTTCGGTTTGCCAGCACACCTTTGTCTGCTGTCACGTAATCTGGGCCTTTTAGGCGGTCTATTAACGTAGCTCTCGATTCGTATAATCAGCT
The DNA here is from genome assembly GCA_038502455.1 of Anisogramma anomala. Classification (NCBI taxonomy): domain Eukaryota; kingdom Fungi; phylum Ascomycota; class Sordariomycetes; order Diaporthales; family Gnomoniaceae; genus Anisogramma; species Anisogramma anomala. The sequence goes on from JASMMZ010000001.1 coordinate 16,700,987, forward strand.
TATTACTATATACAATTTTTTCCAAGGCCTTATTTGGTAATACTTTCGTTATAACGTTAATAGGAGTTATCTTTGCCATCGATTTATCGCAACTCTTTAATTTCCCTCCCTTCATAAGCTTTACGAAATGCTATCACATCGATTATCAGGCTTTTTTTACTGGTAGTTCCGAACTTCGAAAGGCATTTGAAAAGGCTCTTTAAGTCAGTATAAATCACCACCGGTATAAGGAAAAACTTCAATTACCTAGTAATAATATTGATAATTTCCTACATTACTATACCTATATTGAGTCCCGTCATTATACTATAAACTTCCGAAGTTAACACGTTTCGTATAATCCTTTTACACTTAACAAAGGTTTAGTAAATTAGGTTACCAATAATATTAAACTGGTTTTTCTACCTATATTCATTTACGAGGATCATTAGAAAGCCGATTTATAAAAATAAGTCGATATTATTTACAAAAGACCTATCCGTAAAGATTATTAATTTAACTTTTGAAATATCGATTAAATTTTATCAATTTCGCGATCTAAGTTCCGTATTTATTACTCGAGCCTTTTATTTAGCCGGTTAAAGTCCTTATCCATTAACACTTATACTTGTACAGTAATAAATAGGTCGTAAAAGGCTTCTAATTAGCTTAACTTAGCAATATAATTGCCATGGGTACGTTATTCCAAGTACTATTAAGCCTTAGCTTCATTAATCTTGTCAATTATAACTAAAACAACGCCTTCACCTTTTTGGTGAAAGTTAAAGCCGGTATTAATATTAAGTATAGGTATTAAAGATTTATTAAAGTTAAGTTAAGTATTTTCTGTTAACGTCGTTGCTGGTTAATAATTTTGAAATTTAAAGGTTTTAATTGATTGTTATTTTAATGTTACAAAGCTAGACATTCCGACAAAAAAGGTATTATTAGTTTACATACCTACTATACCGAAGTTTTCTCCTTACGTTACTAGCAAATACGGGTTATATATTAAAAAATTCATCGTTAGCCGCGATTTAAAGTACGACTAATAGGGTAGAAACCAGTAAATCCATACTTTAGTTAATCCATATAATAACTTAATATAACGTATTACCGTACTTAGAATGTAAATAATACGGAATTCTTATAGCAGTTCTAATAGTATAATTTGTTATAAATCCGTCATTAATCACGTATAAATTTACGTTATATTATGGCTATTCAACGTAAACTTATCTTTAGTTTTTACTAATTAACTTGTTATTAAAACGACTATTGAGCGTTAGCTGATTTTTTAAATCGTCAATAATTACATAAAGATTTAGTCTTTACTTTTATTGCTGTATCTTTAGACGATTAAACGTAATTTTTCGTACGACCGCTCCGTAATTTCACCCTAAACCTCGTAAATAATCCTCGACTTAAAAATCGTAACATTTAGATCTTAAAGGTTAAATTCAGTTTTCAATACGAATTATATAACCATTCAAGTTAATAAGCCATTAATCTCAACTTTATTATCTTCCTTAAAGGGTTTACCCAAGGTTTTAATAATCCATTACGCTTGAAGCTTTAATACCAACTTTTCATTATTCTTTTTTTTTTTTGCTTACTTAAGTAGTATTGTAAATACGACCCGGTATATATTTCTCCTTTTCAATTTTTCTTTTTTTCAAGAGTTATCTGTGCTAACAGCATTCTATCGGCTTATTGATAACGGGTAGAAGAGGTTCGTACTAGCTCAAGCGCTTAACTGGAAAAACTTAAGGTCTTTATCTTTAGTAGCTCTAATATAGGGCTTAACCTAAACAGTTCGAAAAAAAATCAGAGCCGTTAACAGTTTTAATAACTACATCAGAATTTATGATATTTAATATCTTATACTAGCCTTCTCATTTATCTGGCTCCCGTTATACGAAAACTTTACTTTGTAATGGCAAAGTAAGAACCTTAATTATTAAAAGGCTATTTTTAATATTAAGGGCGTTACTAATCTGGCAGCGTGTCGATTTTTTTCGCAATTCCCTTAAAGCTTTGCTATAAACCACAACATGTTTCTAAATACTTGCCGAGGACGAAGATTTACTCGTTAGGCGTAGGTACGCTTTACAGATTAAAAACGTTAACATTAAGCCGTTAAGGCCTATAGTGTTGTTAAGGCCTTTTACTACTATTTATAGGCATACCTATTGGTAGATCTTAGACGTTGCAACGTTGTCGATTCGATTGGTCGAAGTAATAGTAGTATTGCGTGGTCAGATGGTGGATGTATTGTTTTAGGTTTGGCAGACCACTAGCCGGTTTGCACTGTAATTTGTAGGGCTAATTGCTTGGCCCATACCCTAGAGTAAAGTGCAGTGTACTACACTCGACTTACACTCAATACGGTAAGTCTGCATAAGACAATACACTTAACTTGCAGTATAATATAGTCAACTTTACTGTAAATTAAGTTAACCTACTGTACTGTATGTAATACTATTCTAACACTGGTGGTTTTTTGATTTGTATGCGCACGCTAGTATAGCTAACCAACTCTTTTCAATTACCACTGAATTACCTCCTCATTAACTGGCCAGATCCCTGTCAATTCCAGTTGAATCCCATACTGAATTATACCCAATTGCATAAAAATTGACCTCATTTAACCTCAATTGCTTCGTTCTTCCGAGGTTTAAGTTTATCAACTTCCATAAAATGTTTTTTTACTATAGTTTTTCGCAACTTCAACTATGCTACTTAAACAGGTCGCTATCGCCATTATTAATCCTATAGCAGTCTTCCAATCTGCTAGTACATCTTTGTCCGCCGTTATATAATCTGTTTTTTTGGTCGGTTTATCCACGTATCCTTTAATACGTATAGTCAGCTTGTTGCTGTCTACAAACCTTTTCAGGGATTTATTTGGCGTGGCTTTCATTATAGCATTTGTAGGATTATCTTTGCTATCGATTTATCAGAACTCTTTAATCTCCCTCCCTTTATAGACTTCGTAGAGTGTTATTATATCAATTATCAGGCGTTTTTCACTGGTAGTTCCGAGCTTTAACAAGTACTCAAAGAGATTCCTTAAGTCGGTATAGATTATTACCGGGATAAAGGGAATCTTTAAATGTCTAATAATAATGTTAAGGGTTTTCCATAACGTTATGCCTACATTAAAGCCCATCATTATACCATAAACCTTTAGAATTAGTATGTTTAGTGTAATTCTTTTACACTTAACGAAGTTTTAGTGAATCAGTTTACCGATAATAATAAACCGGTCTTTCCGTTTATTTTTATTAATAAGGGTTATTAAAAATCCGGTTTGTAAAAATAGGTCGGTATTATTTGTAAAAAAACCTATTTGTAAAAATTATTAGTTTGGCCTTTAAAAAGTCGATTAGCATTATATTGATTCCGCGGTCTAGGTTTCGCATTCATCACTTTAACCTTTTATTTAGTCGGTTAAAGTCTTTATCTATTGGCGTTTGTATTCGTATCGTAATGAATAAATCATATAATGCTTTCAGTTAATATAGGGTAGTAATATAGTTATTTCATATACATTATTTTAAGTACCGTTTAGCTTTAGCTTTATCAGTTTTGTTAATCGTAGAAAAAATAACGTCCTGGCCCTTTCAGTAGAAACTTAGGCCAGTATTAATACTAAGTATACGGATTAACGATTTATTAAATTTAAATTGATTGTTTTTCATTAACGTTGTTACCGGCTTATAATTCCAAAAATTAAAGTGTTTAATTGTTTTCTGTTTTTATATTATAAAGACCATCATTTCAATGAAAAGGGTATTGTTAATTTATATATCCATTATATCGAAGTCTTTTTTTTACGTTATCAATAAGTACGAGTTGTATATTAAAAACTTTATCGTTAGCCGGAACTTAAAGTACGACTCGTAAGTTAGAAACCAATAAACGCTTGTCTTAGTTAGTTTATATAATGGTTTAACATACCGTATTATAGTTCCTGGTAGGTAAACGATACGAAGTTCCTATGGCAGTTTTAACAGTTTAATCCGTTATAAATCCGTTGTTAATTATATATAGGCTTAAGAAATTCCATGGCTATTAAACGTAAATTTTTTATTAATTCTAATTAATTAACTCATTGTCAAAGTAATTATTAAGCGTTAGCTAATATTTTGGATCGTTGGCGACTACGTAAGGATCCAGTCTTTGCCTTCATTAACATATCCTTAAAAGATTAGCCATAACTTTTTATAGGGTTGTCCTGGGGTTTTTATTTTAATTTTGTCAATAAGTTTCGATTTAAAAATCGTAAAGTTTAGGTTTTAAAAGTTAAAGTTAGTCTCCTGTGTAAATTATATTACACCTTGGATTAATAAGCCATCGATTTCAACCTTATTATTTTCCTTAAAAAGTTTTCCGAAAGTCTTAATAATCCCTTCTACCCTAAGTTTCCTTGCCAAGTTTTTGTTATTCTTTTCTTTCCTGTTTATCCAAGTAATATTGTAGATGTAGCTCGGTGTGTATTTCTCATTTTTAATATTTCTCTTTTTCGGAAGTTGTTTACGCTGGCGGCGTTTTATTAGTTTATAGATAACGAATGAGAAAGATTCGTGTTAACTTGGTCGTTTAACTTAAGGGTCTTTATTATTAGTAGCCTTAATGTAAGTCTTAACCTAAGTAGTCCGGAAAAACATAGGACTGTTAGTAGTTTTAATAATTACTTTAGAGTTTACGATACTTAACATTTTGTATAATCTTTTTTATTTATCTGGTCCCCATTATACGAGTACTTTACTTTATAGTGTCAAAGTAAATACTTCGATTATTATAGGCCCATTTTTGGTGTTAAGAGTATTATTAACTTAGTGGCATACCGATTCCTTTCGCAATTCCCTTAAAGCTTTACTATAAACCATAGTATGTTTTCAAGTATTTATCAAAGGTGTAGATTCACTTTTCAGGCGTAGATATACTCCAAAGACCAGTAACGTTAACACCAGGTTGTTAAGGCCTATAATATTGTTCAAACCTTTCACTGCCATCCATAGGCGTGTTTCCGGATCCGTAAAACTTCTAATTTCCAATGTAAAAATACTATACGTTCGGCGAAATAAGGCGTATTCCCTTTTAACTTTCCTAATACTTTAGTAGGCTTTTACAGGTACCTGTTTATATTAAATACCTATTATTTTAATATTTTCCTAAAACTTCGCCGCCATAAAATTAATGCCGGTATCGTAAACAACAACGTTGGGTGGATTTAGGTACGTGTTAATTTACAGTATCTTTAACATTTCCTACGTATTCTTTGTCGAAAGGGACTTTAAAAACTTAACTTTATAAAAAAAAAAGTTATGAAGTTAACGACGTGAAAAATAGGTTTATTATTTAAGTAAAATACATTAACAAAAATCCTATAATTGAAATCTTTATCGTTTTTTAGTGTAAACTTTAATCTCCAGAGGGGTTGGATATACATTTAATAGTAGTAGCAAAGCCTTTTAATAGATTTTAGGGCAAAATATTCCACATTGTTATGCCTTACAGACTCTAAGACTTTGTATAGCCTTTTAATAGCTAGATAGTTAAAACGCCGGTATAATTAGCGTATTTCAGAATCCTTCAGGTTTAGCATTACTATTTCCGAGCTTTAAATATAAAACTATAAATATATACACTTAAAGGCGAGTAAAAACCTTTAGCTGTTTTTAACCAGCTCGTCTACGTTAACATCCACATTGACGGCAAGGGCCTCTATATCTTTTAGATATAGTAGGAAAAGATTAAGGGACTTGAGGATATAAAACGTAATTTCCCCTACAATATTTAAAATTACCGTTATTCCTAATAACAATAGTTGTTCGCCTAAATTAAAGCTAACTTTAGTTTTACCTATATTATAACGATTAATCTTAGTAGCTGTAGTGCTTTCTCTCCATAATACTACATACTATAAATAAATATTTATTAAGTACCTTATTGCCTTAATATTTGACATAATACCTTGAAACGTATAGTCTGCGTAACGATCGTAAAGGTTAAAGGTATATAAATGGTTAGAAATATGGTTAAGGTAAAGGTAAGGGTCTTTACCACCTAAATGGTATAAAAAGATATAGTCGGTTAGTTACTAGGTTGTCGTGTAGGAAGTAGTATCTTTGTACCACTTAATTTGTTTGAGAGTATTGGCGGCGTTAGTTAACTTATCGCTTTTAACATTTGTAATCTGGTTTAAGTAATCTTATTCCAAAGTAATAAAGTATTGGACGTGATACGTTGCTTTTTTATTATTACGTTCAGTAGGCGGGGTGGCGAATTAACTAACAGCTAGCTTTACTATAGATTTAACATTTCTTATTATCATTACGACGATAGTATTTATGGTTAATAGGTTCGTTTGAATTTTGGTGGCATTAACATGGGTTTTACTTTTAATTTGGAGTCGAGGTTAATAAACCTAACTTTAGATGTTATAGGCGTAAGTATTTGCGGTTGACGTAGTTAACTACTATAAGGTTTTCCTTATTTACGTTAAGGAAATTACCGGCTTAGGAATATATACCGAGCGAGTTTAGTATACGTGTTATTATGGTAGTAAGAGAGAAGCGTAACTAGCTAAAAAAGCTTTTACAGGTGGCATTTAGGTATTGTAAAGCATATTCGGATTTAATAACGTCCGTAACAGCTGTCTGTACCTGCTCGCGAAATGTGGTTTCGCTAGCGTGTGCCTTCTCTATTGCCTTTTGACATATTATTAGCTTGTTAAACATTTGATTAAAAACATCCATTGGTAATTCCTCCTCGTTTTTCTTTGTTATCATTGTAGTTCACCGCATAATAGCCTAGTTTGTGTAGTATTGCGTAAGGTAGATGTCGTATTTAAAGTGACCCTTTATGTCATCTTAGATCTCGCCGAACGTGGTGATGTTTGTTAGAAAGGTTAAGTATTAGTTTTTAGCGTAATCTGTAAGGATTTTAGGAAATGGTGAGTGGAAACTAGAAGGTGAAACCTCCATTTACTTATAGATATTTAGAAAAGGTATCATTTTGATATCGAAAAGATTGTATGGCTTTCTGTTATACTTTATATATTTTAGATGTTAGCGAAGTCTATTATTAGTTTGTAATTGATGTTGATTATCTTGACAGGTTTTGGGAGAAAGTCGCGATAGTTATCTTAGGCTTGGTTGGTGATTTTTTAGCGGTTTAAATTTTGGAGGTTTTGAAGCCCGGTATTAAAAGTAATTGCCAGTCGTCTGGCCCAAAGGTTAAAGTCCTATAGTAGGACTTGTAGTGGGTTCGCGTGCATAAATGTATCTGAAAAGAAAAGGTTTTTAAGGTTTTTAGTGGTGGGTTTACTAAGAGACGATAGGTATTAAAAGGTTTTGGGAAAACTGACGATCTTATTTAATTGACTAGTGTAAAGCGCCAACGTTAATACCTTTAGCTGCATTGATAGTTGTTGCTTTACGCGTTTTGCTACCGTTAAAAGCGTAATTTGCATTATTACATAATAGTATTGAATTGCTGAGTAGGTTAATAGGTTCCTTATCGCTAGCGCGTGAAGAGGCTTGACTTAGTTAAAGATGAGTTAGGGGTTTTTTGTATTGTGTATAAGGAGCGTTAAGGTTTTTTAACACCTTTCCCTTTAAATCGTGGGTCTTGGGGGGTTTTTTTAAGCTGGGCTAGGTTAAATATGGTTTTTACCAGCCTTGTAAGGGTCTTTTTTAACACTTAGATCCCTCGACGTTTAAGTTCTTCCCTTAGTTTAGACTTAACGGTTTTTTGAACTTTTTTCCATATATTTATAGTCTAGTTTTCAAAAAACTTACAGTATTTGCGAAAGGCACGGTTACTGCGGTTAAGTTTTTCGCCGTCGTTTTGCTTAATAATGTAGTAGCCGACGAAGTTGGTAAGATGTTTCTTTGTTAATTTTTTATTAATATTTCATTCTTATACGTTATCGTCGTAAAAATTGGTGAAAACAGATCTGAGGATGTTAACTTTATCTATAAGTGTCTAAATTAGAGTTATTTTAACGGTTTGATTGGTAGGGAACGTGGTAGGACGTATAGAGCGAGGGACTTAGTGATCTTAAGCGTAAAGGCTAGGTGTTTTTGGTGTGAAATCGCGTGGAAACTTGACGATTTGATGTGGAGTCGCATGACGTGGCTTTTTCGGCGCGATTTGGTATTTTCGCTTGAAGTAGCGAACTTGAACGATTAAAGTAGCGTAGGGAGTGAAAAAATTGAAGTATGAGCAGAAGTTTGGTGTAAAGGGTAAGGTCGAAGGTTGTTGTTATTAAAAGTTGTAGTGTAGGGACTTAGTCGTTTTTATAGTAGTAGTACTCGTAGTAGTATTGACTTAACCATTTGCCAACTTGCCGAACTTTAAGACTTCTGACAGTCAATCTCAACATATTTTAAAAGTATTAATAAAGATTTTTTGGTGTTTTCGATAGCGATACCATCGCTACTTCTAGTCCACCATAAAAACCACTGCAGCCTAGAAGTCTTTTCTACTTACTTCTATGAAAACCGACGTAGTAGTAGAGGCCCTTTATAAGAATCTTTCCTCTACCCTAACGGTCGTTTAACTTAGAGCGTAACCAGAAAATAGCTTCTTCTTCTACTTAGCTTATTTGTGTTTGACCTATAGGCAGGCAAGCACTGATCAGTGTTGGTATGCCTTAGACGTTACAACGTTGTCGATTCGATTGATCGAAGTAACAGTAGTATTACGTAGTCAGATAGTGGATGTATTTTTTTAGGTTTGGCAGACCGCTAGCTGGTCTGCACTATAATTTGTAGGGCCAATTGCTTGGCTCATATCCTAAAGTAAAGTGCAGCATACTGCACTCGACTTACACCCAATGCGGTAAGTTTGCACAAGGCAATACACTTAACTTGCAGTACAGTATAGTCAACTTTACTGTAGGTAAAGTTGACCTACTGCACTGCATGTAATAATATTCCAACAATGCCTTTAAATCCGTAAAGTTTCCAATTTCCAACGTAAGGATATTATACGTTCGGCGAAGTAAGGCGTGTGCCCTTTTAATCTTTCTAATGCTTTAGTAGGCTTATAAGTACCTATTTACATTAAATCCTTATTATTTTGGTATGTTTTTGAAATTTCACCATTATAAAGTTAGTATTGGTATCGTAAACAACGACATTAGGTAGGCTTAAGTACGTGTCAATCCATAATAATTTTAATGTTTTTCATATATCCTTTGCCAAAGGGAACTTTAAAAACTTAGCTCCGTAAAAAAAAGGTTGTAAAATTAACGATCTAAAGGAAGGGTTTATTTTTTAAACAAAATACATCGATAAATATTTCGTAATTAAAATCTTTATCGTTTTTAAACGTAAACTTAAATTTCCGGGAGGCGTAGATATACGTTTGTTAATAGTGATAAAGTTTTTTAATAGCTTTTAGGGTAAAGTATTCCATATCATTATATCCTACGGGCTTTAGGACTTTGTATAGCTTGTTAATGGCTGGATGGTTAAAACGCCGGTGTAGTTAACGCATTTCCAGCTCCGTTAAGTTTAATACCACTACTTCTAGGTTTTAAAAATAAAACTATGAGTACTTTTACTGAAAGGCGAGTAAAAATCTTTAGCCGTTTTTAACCAGTTTATCTACATTAACATCGATATTGAAGTCGAAAGTTTTTATGTCCTCTAAATAAATAAAAAACGAGTGGGGGACTTGAGAATACAAAACTTAATTATTCCCACAACAGTTTAAATTACCGTTATCCCTAATAACAATAGTTATTATCCTGGTTCAAAGCTAACTTTGGCCTTGTTAATATCGTAACGATCAATTTTAGTAGCTATAGTACTTTCCCTCCGTAACACCACATACCAAGAATATCCTCCTATTAAGTACTTTGTTGCTCCTATGTTTGATATAATACCTTAAAACGTATAGTTCGTGTAATGATCGCAAAGGTTAAAGGTATATAAGAGGTTAAGGGCTTAAGTAGAGAAAAGCTAAGGGTTTTTATCACCTAGATGGTATAAAAAGGTATGGTTAGCTGGTTATTAGGCTGTACCAGGAATAGTATCTTTGTACCACTTGATTTACTTGGGGGTATTAGCAACGTCAATTAACTCGTCGCCTTTAAAGTTTACGATTTAATTTAAGTAATCCTATTTCTAAGTAATAGGGTATTAGGTGTAATATATTTCCTTTTTATTATTACATTCGGTAAAGGGGTTCCGAATGAACTACTAGCCATATTTTCCATAAATTTAATATATTTTGTTACTATTAAGATGATAGTATTTGCGGTTAATAGGTCTACCTAAAATTTTGCCTTGTTGGCGTTAACGTAATTGTTGCCTTTAATCTGAGATCGAGGTTGATAGGCTAAATCTTAGGCGTTGTAAACGCCCGTATTTGCGGTCAACGTAGTTTGTTACCGTAAGATCTTCCTTCTTTACGTTAGGGAAATTACCGGCTTAGGGGTATATATTTAACGAGTTTAGTATACGCGTTATTCAGGTGGAAAAAGATGAATAAAACTGGTTAAAAAAGCCTTCGCAAGTGGTATTTAGGCGTTGTAAAGCGTATTCAAACCCGTTAACGCCTGTAATTATTACCCGTGCCTACTCTTAAAGTGTAGCTTCGTCAACGTAAGCTTTCTCCATTACTTTGGTCAAGTATATTTATCGGTATTTACTCCTTCTTTTTCTTAACTATTATCGTTATTTACCTCGTGGTGGCCTAATTTGTATGATATTACGTAAGGTAAGCATCGTATTAGAAGTGATTTTTTATGTTATCGTAGACTTTGCGAAACGTAGTTACTTAAGTTAGAAAGGTTAGGTAGTAATCCTTATTGTACTTTATGAGGATTTCGGGAAATATTAAGTAAAAAACAGAAGGGAAAACCTTTATTTACTTGTAAATTTTTAAAAGGGGCATTATATTAATGTCTAGAAAGGTATAAGGCTTTTCGTTATACTTTTTTATGTATTCCTAGATCTTGAATAAGTTCGTAAAAGGTTTATAATTAATGTTTATTATTTTAATAGCTCTTGGGGAAATATTTAAATAATCATCTTCGCCTTAAATAATATTTCCTAGTAGTTTAAGCCTTGGGAATCTCGAGGCATGGTGTTAAGGTTAATTTCCAGTTTCTTGGCCTAAAGAGTAAATTCCTATAGTAGAACTTGTAGTAGGCTTTCGTGCGTAGGTAAATCCAAAGGGGGAAGGTTTTTAAAAAGTTTGGCGATTAAATTGCTAAGGGGTAATAGGTACTTAAAGGTTTTGGGAAACTTAACGATTTTGTTTAATTGACTGGTATAAAGCGTTAATGTTAATACCTTTAGCCGCGTTGACAGTCGTTGCTTTACGCGCTCTACTACTACTAAGGTCGTATTCCACGTTATTACGTAGTGGTAATAGACTATCAAGTAAGTTAACATGCTTATCTCCTGCGCATAAAAAGGCTTAATTTAGCTAGGGGTGAATAGGAGATCCCTTGGATCACGTATAAGGGCGTTAAGGTTATTTAACACTTTTTCCTTTAGATTGTAGGTCTTATGAGTATTTTTTAAGTTAGGTCAAGTTAAACAAAGTCTTTGTTACCCTAGTAAACCTCTTTCTTGGTATGTAAATACCTTGGCGTTTAATTTTTCCCTTTAACTTAAACTTAGTAGCTTTCTGGATCTTCTTTTATATATCAATAGTCTAGTCATCGAAGAGTTTACGATATTTACGGAAAGTACGACTGCCGAGGTTAGGTTTTTTGCTGTTATCTTATTTAACAATATAATAGCCGACGAAATTAGTAAGATATCCTTAGGTTAAGTCCTCGTTAACACCTTCCCCCTAAAAATTACTATTGTAATATTTGGTAAAGGTAGGTTCGAGCGCCCTTATTGCTTTTTTACTAGCAGTGTCGGTAATAGCTTTAAAGTAAGCGGTGACGGTAGATATTTTGAGGTTGTAGCTTGTATAAAAGGTGTAGGATACGTAAGGCGAGAGACTTGGTGATCTTAGGCGTGGGGAAACTTTGTGTTTTAGCGTATAATTACGTGACTTGGCTTCTTTGGCGTAACTTAACGATTATTGGTATTTTCGCTCGGAGCAGTGGTCCTAACGATTACAGTGGCATGAGAAGTGAAAAAAAGTAAAGGAGGGCAAAGTTTTGGTGTAAATGGTAAGGTAGAAGGTCGTTATTAGTGGTAGAAGTCGAAGGTTGTTTGTTATTTGGCCGTGAGAATTAGTTGGTTTTTTTTATAGTAGTAGTACTTGTAGTAATATTGACTTAGCCTTTTGCCAAATTGCCGAACTTTGAGACTTCTGACAGTCAATCTTGACGTTTTAAGAAAGGTTAATAAAAATTCATCAGTGTTTTTTAATAACAATACCGTCGTTTACTTCTAGATTGACATTAGAGATTAACATAACCCAAAAGTTTTTTCTGTTTTTCTGTCGTTAGGAACTAACGAAGTACTAATAGAGGCCTTTTGTAAGAATCTTTCCTCTATCCCAGCCGCTGTTATTAACGTAAAGCATAATCAGAAAGTAACTTCTTCTTTTACTTAACTAATCTATGCTTAATCCAATAGGCAATTACTAATTAGTATTGGTAGACCTTAGACGTTGCAATGTTGTCGATTTGATTAGTTTTCGAAGTAACAATAGTATTGCATTGGTTAAGTAGTGGATGTATTATTCTAGGTTTGACAGATCGCTAGCCGATCTGCACTGTAATTTGTATGGCCAACTGCTTAGCCAGTGCCCTAGAATGAAGTGCAGCGTACTGCACTCAACTTACATCCAATGCGTTAAATCTATACAAAGCAATACACTCAACTTGCAGTTTAGTATAGTTAACTTTACTGTAAGTAAAGTTGACCTACTTCACTGCAGGTAATACTATTCCAACAGGTACCATTTATTATTAAGTGAAATAAATGGTTTAAATTGGCCTTTCATCATTAAATATAACTACCTTTGTTTTTGTATTTCCTTATGTATCCAAAATAAGTTTATTATGATAGATATTAACCGTATTAATTATGTTATGGCTTTGGAAAAATACCGCGAGTTTCTTAACGAATTAAAGTTTTTGAATTTTAAATGACGTTTTAATCGATGGTTATCGGGCTCCGAATACGTACCGCAACTGGATATAAATATAATTATAAAAAAGGTTTATATAGTTTAGATATTCTCGTTGAAAAGCTGCGGTAATCGAAGCCGGTTATTTTAATAAACCCGTTGGACATAAGTCTGGGATTAAGGACGCCAGGTAACGTGGATAACGGCGAAGGAACGCCGAGCTAAATAGATCATTAGGTTTTGCCTACATTATAGCTTTTCGGATTACTTTTCAAAGTGTTATAAATTTTGTTCAGCTTTTCCTCCAACGTAAGTATATACAATTAAAATCGAAGAGGTAGATATAGGTTTTATATTATCGACGATGAAGGAGGCCTAACTTTTTAATATAGTTTCGTTCAAGAGTTATATAGCTTTACTTGCGTAATTATAGGATCTAATAAATAGGGATTATATTTAATTAAAATACGTATAAACAAGAATCCATTCTTCATTTCTATATGTTATCATGATATTTAATTTTTAGATACTTAATTCAATTATAGTTATAATTCTTATTATATTATAAATGAGGCTTTGTTATAACGGTTAAAAATTAAGCAAATCCAGCTATTATATCCTCGAAATTTCAGTATAGTATTATGGTTACTTCGGAATACGTATATTATCTATATAGTCAAGTTTCGTTTGAATTCTAAGATATAATCAAGCTCTATATTAATATATTATTTCTGGAATAATACGGGATATCATTTTTAATATGCTATGGATATAATATTAATAAGTAACTTTAATCGTTAACAGAAATCGTTTCATAATTAATATTTCAAGAGGTTAAGTAATCCATACAATGATATTACGCCTTAAATAAAATAAATATTTAGGGTATTATAGGATTTGTCTTCATTAGGTTATCGATCCGGTTTTAACGGGTGATATAACATACGAAAAACTAGTCGTAATTAACTTTAGTTATAAATCTTTACGAAATAACGCGGATTTTATAATAGATGACATTAACGGTCGTGAAAAAAAGAAAATTAGTTTTGTTTTCCGCTCGAGTTAATAAAATTCCTCGATTTGTTTAATGAAGAATAGGTAATGGTTTTACCCTCATATCGGAGGAAGCTCAACCATCACATTTATATTAAACCGAATAAAAACGAATCTTTATTTGATGAATTATAGGGTTCGTTATATTCGATGTCATAAGATAAACTTTGCAAGTTTCAACATTAAATTAACGAAATAATGAACAAGAGTTCAATTCGAATAAGTTTTTTATAAGCAATAATACCAGTGTTATTCATTTCCAAACCGAAGGAAAGATAGCGGTTTTACGTCGATTTCCAAGTATTAAATAAAACTACCAAAAAAATCGTTTTCCATTACTCTTAAGTAAAGATATCCCACACGTATTATTTGAATCGATGTATTTAATAAATTTTAATATTTAAACTTTTTTACCATATTTGGGTTATACCTGGATAGGAAAAAATAATGGTTTTGTTGGAATAGTATTACATGCAGTGCAGTAGGTCAACTTTACCTACAGTAAAGTTGATCGTACTGCAATTGTATTGCTTTATGCGGACTTACCTCATTGGGTGTAAGTCGAATACAGTATGCTGCACTTCACTCTAGGGTATAGGCCAAGCAGTTGTCTATACAAATTACAGTATAAACCGACTAGCGGTCTGCTAAACCTAAAAAAATACATCTACCATCTGACTACACAATACTACTATTACTTTGAAGACCAATCGAATCGGAAACGTTGTAACTTCTAAGGCCTACCAACATTGATCAGTGCTTGCCTGCTAGATAAAGCACAGATAAGCTAAGTAGAAAAAGAAGCTACTTTCTGGTTGTTATGCTTTATGGCTACGGCTGCTAGGGTAGGGGAAAGATTCTTACGAAGGGCCTCTATTAATACTGCGTCAGTCCCTCATGGCAGGAAAATAGAGAAGAATTTTTGGATTGTGTCGGTCCCGAACAGCAATCTAGAAGTAGTCGACGATATCGCTACTTGAAAACATTAAGAAATTTTTATTGATCTTTCTTAAAGAAAAACATTGAGATTAACTATAAGAAGTCTCAAATTTCGGCAAATTGGCAAACAGCTAAGTTAGTACTACTGCGGATGCTACTACTGTAAGAAAAACGAATAAGTCCCTACGCTAAACAACTATAACAAACAAGCTTCGTTTTTTACTACCAAAAACAACCTTCGCTCTTACCCTTTACATCAAACTTTTGACCTACTTTACTCTTTTTCACTCCTTACGTTACTCCAATCGTCAAGTTTGTTGCCATAATCAAAAACACTAATAATCGCCAAGTCGCACCGAGAAAGCTACGTTACGCAACTACATGCTAAATCGCCTCGCCAAGTTTTCACGCGACTTCACACCAAAAAACTAAGTCCCTACACCTAAGATGACCAAGTTCCTTATTATATACGCCTGTCAAGATACCTGCCTTCAACGCCCACTTTAAAGCAATTACCGACCTTAACCAAAAAGAAGCAATTAAAGCCCTCGGATAGATTTTTACCAAATTTTACGACAAGGGCTTCTAGGCGTTAGATGTTAACGAAAAATCAACCAAAAAACACCTTACCAACTTCGTTAGATACTTTATCGTTAAATATGATATTAGCCACAACTTCAACCGCACTTTTAACAGATATCGCGAGTTTTTTTAACGACTAGATAATTAACATGTATTTTTTTTTTAAAAAAAAGAAGTTAGGTTAAAACTTAAATCCGAATTAACAACGGAAGGATTTTCGTTTAAGTATAAGGCGTTATAATGTTAACCTATCTTCTCTTTGACTTAGCCTAGTTTAACGAATACCTTTATAACTTACGGCTTAAAGGAAAGGGTATTAAAAAACCTTACCACCCTTATACGCGATATAGAAACCCATAATTTACCCTTAGCTAAATTAGACCCTTTTATATACTAGTGATAAGAATCCTATGAATTTTCTTAGCAGTTTAGTACCTTTATATAATAAATCGAAATACTCTCTTAACAGTGGCAAAGCACGTAAAACAAATGCCGTCAATGAAGCTAAAAGTATTAATATTAATACCTTGCATTAATTAATTAAACAAAATCATCAAACTTCCCAAAACCTTTAAGCATTCATTACCTCTTAGCAATCTAATCGCCAAAACCCTTCAAAATATTTTCCCTTCAGATTTGCCTACGTACGTGAACCTACCACAGGTTTTATTATAAAACTTTACCTTTCGGGCCAGGAGACTGAAAATTACCTCTAACACCATATTTCGAAAGCTTTAAGGCCTAAACCACAAGGAAACACCATTTAAGATTGGGATAACTATCGCGACCTTTCTCCAAGACTTGTCAAAATAGTTAATATTAATTATAAACTTATAACAGACTTCGTCAAGATTTGAAATAACACAAAGAAGTACAAAGGAAAGCCTTGTAACCTCCTCAACACTAAAATAATGCCCTTTTTAAATATCTGCAAGTAAATGAAGGTCCTACCCTCTGGTTTTCATTTACTATTTTCCGAAATCCTTACAGGTTATTCCAAAAACTATTACTTAACCTTTCTAACAAGCGCTACCACGTTTCGCGAGATTTACGATAGCATAAAAGACCATTTCGAATACGATATCCACTTCACATAATACCATATAAACCGGGTTACTATAAGGTAAACTACAATGTTGACAAAGAAAGAAGGAGAGGAATTACCAATAGATATTTTTAATCAAATGCTTAACTAATTGATAATATATCAGAAAGTAATGGGGAAGGTTCATATTGGCGAAGCCATACTTCGCGAAAAGGTACAGGCAGAAATTATGGATGTTAGCGAGTTCGAATACGCCTTATAACGCCCAAATACTACCTGCGAAAGCTTTTTTAGCTAGTTGAGTTCTTCCTTTACTACTGTAATGGTACGTACGCCAAACTCGCTCAATATATATCTCCAAACCGGTAACTTTCTTAACGTGGATAAGGAAAACCTTACAGTGGTTAATTACATCAACCGTAAGTACGGGCAGCTATAAAGCCTAAGGCTAGACTTATCGACTTTAATTTTAGACTAAAGGAAACACATACGTTGATGCCAGTAAGGCTAAGATTTAAGTGGAACTGTTAACCATTAACATTATCATCGTAATAGTAGCAAAAAGTGTTGGATTTGTGGCAAGTTTGGTTGTTGGTAAACTCGACACCCCCTTTCCAAACGTAATAACAAAATGTTAGTATATTATGCTGAATACTCTTTTGATTTTAAACAAAACTATGAAAATTAAATCGCAAACTTCGAAGGCGACGAGCCAACTAGTAACGCTAACGCCATTAAATGGATTAAATGATACGAAAAATATACTGCTTCTAGTACGGCCTAATAACTAGCCGACTACACCTTCCTATATTATTTAGGTAATAAAGACCCTTACCTTTGCCCTCACCAAGTCCATAACCCTTTACACACCTTTAACTTTCGCGATTCTTATGCGAACCACACGTTTTAAGGTATTATGTTAAATACAGGGGCAATAAGGTACTTAATAGGAGTATATTCTTAGTATATGTTATTACGGAGGGAAAGCACTATAGCTAATAAGATTAATTGTTACGATATAGGCAAAGCTAAAGTTAGCTTTAGCCTAGGCGAACAACTATTATTATTAGAGACAACGGTAGTTTAAACTATTTTAAAAGCGATTACGTTCTATATCCTTAAGTTCCTTACCCTATTTTTACTTTATTTAAAGGATATAAAAAATCTCGGCGTTAATGTTAATATTAATGCAGATGAACTGGTTAAAAATAGCCAAAGGTTTTTACTCGCCTTTAAGTAATGGTACCTATGGTTTTATTTTAGGGATTCAAAAGTGATAGTATTAAACCTAAAGAGGTTGAAGATACGTTAATTACACCAACATTTTAACTACCTAGCTATTAACAAGCTATATAAAGTCCTAAAATACTTTACTCTCGAAGTTATTCAAAGGCTATATCACTACTATTAAACGTATACCTAAACCCTTAGAAAATTTAAATTTACATTAAAAGACGATGAGGAATTTAACTATGAGGTTTTTATTAATATGTTTTAATTAAATAATAAGCTTGTTTTTCACTTTATTAACTTCGCAACCTTTTTTTACGAAGTTGAGTTCCTAAAGTCCCTTTCGGAAAAGGACACGTTAAAAACGTTAAAGATGTTATAAATTAATATGTACCTTGGTTTATCTAACGTCGTCGTTTACGATACTAATGTTAACTTTACAGTGGCAAAGTTTTAAAAAGATGCTAAGATAATAGGTATTTAGTGTAAATAAGTACTTGTAAAAGCTTACTAAAGTATTAGAAAAGTTAAAAGGGATACGCCCTACTTCTCCGAACGTACAATATCCTTACGTTAGAGATTAAAAGCTTTACCGATCTGGATACACGCCTATAAATAATAATAAAAGGCTTAAATAATACCTTAGGCCTTAATGGCTTAGTGTTAACACTCTTAGTTTTTAAAACATACCCAAGCCTAACGAATAAATCTCTGCTCTCGATAAGTACTTAAAAACGTGTTATGGTATATAGCAAAGTTTTAAGGGAACTGCGAAGGGAATTAACACGCCGCCAAATTGATAACGCCCTTAGTACTAAAAACGGTCCTTTAACGATCGATATATTTAATTTACCGTTGTAAAGCAAAGTTTTCTTATAACAGAAGCCAGGCCAATAAAAAAGGTTATATAAGATATTAAGTATAACAAACTCTGAAGTGGTTATTAAAACTATTAACGATTTTATATCTTTTCGAATCACCCAGGTTAAGACCTATATTAGGGCTACTAAAGATAAAAAATGTTAAGCAAAAAGACTAAGTTAATACGACCCTCCTTTATCCATTATTAATAAACTGATGAAATGCCTTGAATGCGGGCAACTCCTGAAAAAAAAAGGAAAACGTTAAAAAGGAGAAATACACACTGGTCCGCATCTATAATACTACTTGGGTAAGTAGGAAAGAAAATTATAACGAAAATTTGGTAATAAACTTAGGATATAAGTGATTATTAAAACTTCTAGCAAACCTTTTAAAGAAAGCGACAAGGTTGAAATCGACGGCCTACTAATTCGAGGAGTTATACAATTTATACTAAAAACCGACTTTAATTTTTAATACTTCAATGTTACGATCTTTAAGTCGAGGATTATCTACGAAGTTAAAGGTAAAATCACGGGGCGGCCGTATAAAAAGTTACGATTAATCGCTTAAGGATATAGAGATAAAGGCAAAAACTAGATCCTAATGTAATCGCTAACGATTTAGAAGATTAGCTAACAATTAATAGTTATACTAATATTAAGTTTACAGGCTAAAACTAAACGTAAATTTACACTTAATAACTGTAATATTACGTAAGTCTATACACAATTAGTAACGGATTTGTAAAGGATTGTACTAATGTAACTACCGTAAAAATTACGTATTATTTATCCTTTAAAAACGGTAATACGGTGTATTAAATCACTATATAAATTTTTTAAAATAGGTGTTCACTAGTTTTTAACCTATCAGTCGCATTTTGAATCTCAGCTAACAATAAAGTCATTAATATACGATTCGTATTTATTAGTAACGTAAAAAAAGGACTTCGGTATAATAAGTATACAAATTAACAATATCCTTTTCGTCGGAATAGTTGCCATTATAAATCTGGAATAATGAACGATTAAGGACTTTAAGTTTTGGAATTACAAGCCGGTAACGATATGAACAGAAAATAACTAACTGAACTTTAATAAATTATCAATCCGTATACTTAGTGGTCATACCGGCTTAGACTTTTGCTAAAAGAGTTAGTGCGCTATTTTTTCTATAATTAATAAGATTAATGATGCTACAGCTTAACGGTACCTAAAATAGCGTATACGGGGTAGCTATATTACTACTTCATATTAACCGAAAGCCTTTTACAATTTATATATTACGATATAAGTATAAATACCAACGGATAAAGACTTTAACTGATTAAACAAGAGGTTAGACTGGTAAAGGCGAAACCTAGACCGCGGGATCAATATGGTACCAATCAATTTTTTAAAATCTAAGTTAATAATCTTTACAGACGAGTCTTTTGTAAATAAAACCGACTTATTTTTACAAATCGGCTTTTAATAACCTTCGTTAACAAAAACAGGTAAGAAGATTAGTTTAGTATTATCGGTAACTTAATCCATTAGTTTTTAATCAAGTGTAAAAGGATTATACGAAACGTATTAATATCGAAGGTCTATAATATAATATGAGGCTTTAATTTAGGTATGGTACTATAAAAGACCCTTAACCTTATCACCAGGCAGTTACGAATTCCTCTTATCCTGGTGGTAATTTGTACCGACTTAAGGAGCCTTTTTAAATACCTTTTAAAACTAGGGACCACCAGTGAAAAATTCCTGATAATCGACGTAATGGCGTTTTACGAAGCCTACGAAGGAAGGAAGATTAAGAAATTCCGATAAATCGATGGCAAAGATAAATCCGCCGACGCTATAACAAAAACATTACCAAACAAAGCTTTAGAAAGGCTTGTAGATAATAATAAGCTAGCCATATAAATCGATAGTTACGTTAATGGAATACTTAAACAGCCCGAATTATGTAACAGCGAATAAGTATATGCCGGTAAACTGAAAGATTGTCAAGGAATTGATAATATCTTGTTTAAATGACACAGTAAAAGTAAAGGCTCATAAAAAACTATGGTGTAAGAACTTTTTATGGAAGTTAATAAACTCGAACCTTGGAGCAACGGAGAAATTTAGGTCAAATGAGGTTAATTTGCATACAA
Organism: Anisogramma anomala; assembly: GCA_038502455.1. Classification (NCBI taxonomy): domain Eukaryota; kingdom Fungi; phylum Ascomycota; class Sordariomycetes; order Diaporthales; family Gnomoniaceae; genus Anisogramma; species Anisogramma anomala. The sequence goes on from JASMMZ010000001.1 coordinate 16,721,893, forward strand.
TTGGGTGTAATTCAGTATGTGAGTTAATTATAATTAATAGGGGTCTGGCCAGTTAACGAGGAGGCAATTCAGTGGCAACTGGAAAAGATTGGTCAACCACACTAGCGTGCGCATACAAACTAAAAAGCAGTCAGTATTGGAATAGTATTACATGTAGTGTAGTAGGTCAACTTTACTTATAGTAAAGTTGATTGTACTACAAGTGTATTGCTTTATATAGACTTACCGTATTGAGTGTAAGTCGAGTAAAGTACGCTACACTTCACTCTAGGGTACGAGCTAATAAATTGGCCATACAAATTACAGTATAGACCGGCTAGCGGTCTATTAAACCTAGAACAATACATCCATCATCTGACCACACAATACTACTGTTACTTAGAAGACCAATCGAATCGATAACGTTGCAACGTCTAAGGCCTACCAACAGGTTTTTTATATTCGTTTCAACTTATTCGGATAATTAGTTGCCCTTTTTAAATTAGCGGAAACGTTTGCGACATTTTAATATTATATTAATTATATAATAACGGATATTTTGGATGGTTTTATTACAGCTTACCTGAATAAGCTTTTGGTTTTTATTTCTATTTTCAAATATGATTATGTAGTGAAGGTTCGCATAGTATCAGGACGCCTTTGTAACGCCGAGTTAGACTAAGACCTAAAAGAACATAACTTTGTGGTAATAGAGGTAAAATACTTTGGTTTTATTCTAATGGTCGGCGTAGATATTTGGGCCGACCCTGCAAAAGTCTGGGCTATTCGTAAATGAAAGTCTCTACGTATTATTCGGGAAGTTCGAAGTTTCTTAGAGTTTACTAAATTTTATGAAAACTTTATAAGCAATTTTTTTGAATTAACTAATTATCTTATTCTACTTACAAAATAAATAATTTGGTAAACTTACAAAAATCGTGAGAAATATACTTTTTAAACGTTAAAGTAAAAGTTTTTGATAGCCTTAATTTTAGTATATAACGATTTAATTTGGTTAACGGTAATGAAAACCGATTATTTTAGAATAACTTAAAAAAGTTGCTTTTTATAAATGAATAAAAGCGGTACTTTTAAGTCGGTTACGTATTTTTTCGTACGATTATAAGACGCGAAACGTAATTACATCATTTACGAAAAAGAATTATTCGTGGTAGTATTTTATGTAAAGGCATGGTTATCTAAATTACGTAGTGTTCATATCACGTTTAATATTCTAATGAATTATAAGGAATTAAAGTATTCTTACCCCGTTTAATTTTGCAACGTTAGATTCGGTAAGTCTAAATCCTTTCATTGTTTTTATATTATTTACGTTACCGGTCCGTAACCTACGGCTTTTGCTTGGATATATTAACCCGTAGGTTATAAGACGAACCCAGGGATAAAAGGCGCTGTATGCTGGTCTTTTAACCTATTTTTTTATAGATATGTCGAATATATCAACAATAAAATCATATGTTGTGAGAATGTATATTACGGCGGAGTATGCAAGTAAATTTGTGAAAATGGAGGCTTAGTTGTTAGATTGCGATAATATGTGTTTAAAAGGTGAGGTGGATAATATCGACGCGTCGACTGTTACGGTATTACCGCTAGCTCTGACCGTATAAATATTACCGATTCTGGTAATTCCAGGCGAGTAATTTATTTTCAGGCGGGATATATTAACGAAGTCATGAAATTGGGTGTAATAAATGACCCATTATACGCGATTCGATCATTAACAGTTATTACAGGTATTAGATATTTTCTTGTGAAAGTAGGATATTCGTTGTAAATTACGAATTATAATATTGACTCGAGGAATAAGTTTCGTTACTATGGTCGTTAATAATTACCGAATTGGAGATTATAAACAATAAAGATTTTATAATAAATCTACAACTCACTTATTATGTAATATCCGTATAAAAATGTCCTATTTCAGGTCTTGAAATAAGATTTATATTAGAAAAGAATAGTCGTTAATATTTAATGTTTATATCGAATATATATGTAATTTAATGGTACAAAACCTTATTATGTTTTATAACAAAGCCCTTTTAACCTTTTTTCGTTTTGAATTGCTATTGATTTTACCTTTTCGTTGACTTTATGGTAGATTTACCAGTTACCGATAACAGCTTACGGTATTTATTAGTTTTTATAAATCGAATTTCTTGATTTGTTTAACTGAAAGTAATGTATTTCAAAATCTCTGAGGTATATACGGAGCGTTTTCGAAATATATAGTGGCGATTTAATGGATGTTTTGTATTTATTATTAGCGATTACGGTTAGAATTAGGTAAGTGTTTATTAAACGACCTTATAATTTTTAGTAGAAGTTAAATAACTTTTGTTAACGATATACTATTTATAAACGGACAACAGTATCAAATAGGTAAATTGAAAGATTGAAAAGTATTTACGGATTATAGTCATTTTTCCGTAGTTTTATTAAGTATCATATTTTTTCACTCATTAAGTCGTATTAAATAACCAATAATCAATAGTTATTAGGTTTAATATAAATTGGCTAGTTAACGAATAAAAAATGTCCTTTAATCTTAATGTGTATAGGAATATAGAGTTTTTAACTAATTTGGCATAACGGGCCTCTACGTTTTCAATATATTTATATAAAGGTATAAAGTTAATGCAGGTAATTCAATCAAATATTCAATAATAAATAGAAAAAACGGTAAATTGTTGGCGACATCCAGCAGAACGATATAATTTAAAGGGTTAGGTTTATTTTAGCTTACATAATATTGAAATTAATTGCCAAAGTAAAAAGCTCGATTAACTTTATGATTAATATCGTATCGTAAACGTCTCAAATTCGTCAAATCTTATTTTGAATATTTTTGATAAATATTTTTTGTTTTACATGGATTTAGTTAAACGCACAGTTACAGACCCCTTTAAATTATAGATATTATCTATGATAGTCTTGTTAAGTAAGCTCACGCCGGTTAGCGTGGCTTCAATCAGTTGATATTAGTCAGTTCTTTTGACCGCTGCACCAGGTCAAAAGTACTAATAATCTAGACGTACTGGATTACTCTAACCACACTATAAGGGCGGGAAATAACATAACATAACATCGTTCACCTCAACATGTACATGACTTATTACTCTAACTGACGGCTCACAGACTAAGTCCATAACATTATCCAATACCTATTCGGGTTTAGTTTTTATCGCAGAAGATACAGGGAAGCATATATATGAGAAATTTAGAATTTTGAATATTTTAATTAGAAAAATAGAAAAGAGTGGTATTCGTTATATGTCAGTGAAGTAAAAAGAATAGGAAAAGTTTCAGTAGAATTTATTAGAAAATTACTAGTATATGATAAATTTGCATAAATTTTAAACGAAATAAGGGGATATACAGTTTTATTACGGCTCAGCGTTTTCAAGTTGCCGTCGGGTACGATTTATACTATTTTTATTGAATAAATCGCTTTTACTTTAAAAATAGTATAATAATAATAAGCGGTAAAACTTTATTGATATTATATTATAATTGTTAGAATAGTACTACATGCAGTGCAGTAGATCAACTTTACTGACAGTAAAGCTGACTGTACTTCAAGTTGAGTGTATTGCTTTATGGATACTTAACGCATTAAGTGTAAGTTATATGCAGTACGCTAAACTTCACTTTGGGGAAAGAGCCAAGCAATTGACCATACAAATTACTGTGCAAACCGGCTAGCCGTCTCCTAAATCTAGAATAATACATCCACCATTTGACCAATATAATACTACTGTTACTTCGACCAATAGAATCGACAACTTTACAACGTCCAAGGCTTACCAATACTAATTAGTATTTATTGGGTTAAGTAAAAATAAGCTAATCAAAAGAAAAGGTTACTTTCCGGTTACTCTTTACGTTAAATGACGGTTAGAGTAAAGGAAAGATTTTTACGAAAGGCCTCTATTAGTACTACACCAGTCTACAACGGTAGGAAAACAGAGAATTTTTTTTGGTTTACGCCAGTCTATAAAGGCAATTTGAAAGTAAACGATGGTATCTCTACTTAAAAACATTAAGAAATATTTATTAACCCTTTTTAAAAACATGAATATTAACTATTAGAAGTCTTAAAGTTCAGCAAGTTATAAAACGGCTAAGTTAGTATTATGATGGGTGTTATTACTATAAAAACGATTCAATTATACGGTGAAATAACTATAATAAACAGTCTTTGCCCTTTATCACCAATGATAACCTTCTAACTTATCACCTACATTAAAATATTTGCTCCTACTTTACTCTTTCTACTACTTATACTACTTTAATCCTTAAGTTCGCTATATTGGACAAAAATACCAAGTTATCAAGCCATTAAATCGCCAAGTTTTTACGTGATTTTATGTTGAAAAATTACCAAGTCCTTTGCCCTTTACGTTTTACCAAGTCCTATATAATCCAAAACATTAAGATATCTATCTCTAGCGCTCACTTTAAAGCTATTACCGACTCCGTTAAGAAAAAGCAATTGGGATGCTCGAACCTATCTTTACTAAATATGATAATAATGATTTTTAGAGGAAAGACGTTGATAAAAACTTAACTGAAGACTACCTAGCTAAATTCGTCGAATATTATATCGTTAAGTAAAACAGCGGTAAAAAACTTAACTGCGGCGCCCGTACCTTTCAAAATTTCAGCTATGTTTTCAACAACTAAACTTTTAACATGTTAAAGAAAATTTAAAAAGGAATTAAGTTGAGGTTAAAAGCTAAATTCAAATGCTTTGTGATCTATGTGTTGGAAAAAGGCTTTACCAAGTTAGCGGAAATCCTTTTTAAATTAACATAGTTTGAAAAATGCTCCTAAAACTTACAAGCTAACGAAAAATGCGTTAAAAAACCTTAACGGTCATATATACGATCCAATAGACTTCCCTTTTACTTTTAACTAAGTTAAGCCTCTTTACGTGTTGGCGATAAGGAATTTGTTAACCTGCTCGGCAGTTTACTACCCTTACGTAATAACGCGGAATATGCCTTCGTTGACGATATAACATGTAAAGTAACGGTTTGTAACGCGGCTAAAGGTATTAACATTGGTGATTTACATTAGTTAATGAAATAGGATCGTTAAGCTTCCCAAAACCTTCAGATACCTATCGGCCCTTAGCAATTTCATCGTAAAACCCCTTAAAAACCTTACCTCTTTAGATTTACTTACATGCAAAAGCCTATTATAAGCTATATTATAGGACTTTACCCCTCGAACCAAGCGATTAGCAACTATCCCTAATACCGTACCTCAGAACCTTTGAAGCTTAAACCGTTAAAAACACTACTTACAGCTAGGACGATTATTACGACCTTTCTTTAAAACATGTTAAAATGGTTAATATTAATTACAAACTCCCTACGAACTGGGATAACATCTGAAAAAATATTAAAAAATATAACGAAAAGCTTTACAACCTCTTGCAAATTAAGATAATTCCCCTTTTAAACATCTACAAGTGGATGGAGGTCCTTCCTTCTCGTTTTGACTTATTGTTTTCCGAAATTATTACAGGGTATATTAAGGATTATTACCTAACCTTTCTAACTTAAGTAACTATGTTTCACGAAATTTACTATAGTATAAAAAGCCACTTCGAATACAACTTTTACCTTACGTGATACTATACAAATTGGGCTACTACGAGGTAAATTATTATAATAATAAAGAAAAAAACAGGAGGAAACACCAATAGATATACTTAATTAAATGTTTGACAAGTTGATGTTATATTAAAAAGTAATGGGGAAAGCCCACGTTGTCTAAACTACACTTCGCGAACTGATACGGGCAACGGTTACGGGTGTTAGCGAGTTCGAATACGCTTTATAACGCTTAAATTCCACTTACTAAAGCTTTTTTAATCAGTTGCAATCCTTGTTTACTATAATAATAACGCGTATAACAAATTCGCTTAATATTTAATTTTAAGCTAATAACTTTATTAACGTGTATAATGAAAACCTTATAATAATTGATTACGTCGACTATAAGTACGGGCTCTTATAACGACTCAAGTTAAGTCTACCAACCTTAACGTTAAATTAAATTTAAAGCTACGTTAAAGTTAATAGGATTTAGGTGAACCTATTAACCGATAATACTATCATCGTAATAATAGCAAAAAACTTAGATTTGTAGTAAGTTTAGCTATTAGTTAACTCGATACCTTCCTATCAAACGTAATAATAGGAAAGTGGGGTATCACATCTAATACCCCACTATTTTTAAGCAAAAGTACTTAAGTAAAATTGTGGATTTAAAAGGTGATAAGCCAATTAACCTCGCCAACGACCCTAACAAATCAAGTGACACGAAGATACTACTCTTAATACGGCCTAATAACTAGCCGATTACGCCTTCCTATACTATTTGAGTGGTAAAAATCCTTACTTTTACTTTAACTAAGCCTATAATTCCTTATACACCTTTAATATTCGCGATAGTTACGCGGACTATACGTTTTAAGGTATTATACTCAATATAGGGGCAGCAAAGTACTTAATAAAGGGATATTCGTAGTATATGACATTACGAAAGGAAAACACTATAACTACTAAAATTAACCGTTACGATATTAGTAAGGCTAAAGTTAGCTTTGGTTCGGGCGAATAACTATCGTCATTGGAGATAACGATAATTTAAACTGTTGTGAAAGCAATTACGTTCCACATCCCTAAGTCTCCTACCTCTTTCCTTTTTTGTTTGGAGGATATTAAAACCTTTGGTGTTAACCTCAACGTTAACGCAAATAATCTGGTTAAAAAAAGCTAAAAGTTTCTAATCGCCCTTAAATAGAGATGCTTATAGTTTTATCTTTAAGACCAGGAAATAATAGTATTATACTTAACGGAGCCGGAAATACGTTAATTATACCAGTGTTTTAATACCTAGCTATTAATAGGCTATTTAAGTTCTTAAAGTCTGTAGAGTATAACAATATGGAATACTTTTCCCTAAAAGCTATTAAAAGACTTTACCACCACTATTAAACATATGCTCAAGCCTCTAGGAAATTTAAGTTTATACTAAGAATCGATAAGGATTTTAATTACGATATTTTTATTAATATATTTTATTTAAATAATAAGTTTATCCCTTACGTCATTAATTCTGTTACATTTTTTGACGGGGTTCAGTTTTTGAAATCCCTTTCAGAAAAAGATATATAGGAAACGTGAAGGACGTTATAAATTAATACATACCTGGGTTTACTAGACTTTTTCGTTCACAGTACCGTTATAAACTTTACCGCGATAGAATTTGAAAAGGATACTAAGATAATAGATATCCAGTGTAAACAGGTATGTAATGATCACATTAAATACTCATGAGTAAATAGAAGGTGTCAGAGGATTTATGTTAAAAGTAAGGTAGTAGAGGTAACAAAGGTATAATATCAGAAGATGTTTGTCCATACTGTAGGATGATCATTAGCCGTTAAGCTATTCAGATATATAGACTGAATACTTAGATTGACAACTGAAGAGCTATGAAGGAAATACTATCTATGTGGTGCTGACCGTGTCCTTATATCCTATGGCCTTCATACCATCTTCAGTACTGAAGCTCACCGGTGCTCACTGAGGCTCAGTGAGCACTTGTAATCTAGATAAACCTAACCCTGGAGGGTTTCCTAGTCTGGTGCTGACAAAGAGATGTTTTCCGCTTGATGTGTTGGACTTCAGGCTCTCGGTAGCTCAGCTGTATGCTGGCCTATTTCCTGACCCACCAACATGCTTGAGTCATAACAAGGTACTTGTAGAAGTTCTTTAAAGCATTAAGAAGGTTAGAAAAGCACACGCCCTACTTCGCCGAACGTATAATATCCTTACGTTAAATATTGAAAGCTTTACGAATCAGGAGGCACGTTTACAAATAATAGTAAAAAGCCTTAACAATATTGTAGGCTCTAATAGCTTAGTGCTAACGCTCATAGTCTTTAGAGCATACCTAGGCCTAACGAGTGAATCTCCGCTTTTAGCAAGTACTTAAAAACGTGCTGCGGCTTATAACAAAGCTTTAAGGGAACTACAAAAAAAATTAACACGCCGCCAGATTAGTAACGCCCTTAACACTAGAAATAGCCCTTAAACAATCGACGTACTTACTTTGCCGTTATAGAGTAAAGTTCTCGTATAACAGAAGCCGGATAAATAGAAGGGCCTATAAAAAATATTAAGTATTACAAACTTTAAAGTAATCATTGACATTATAAACGGTTTTGTATCTTTTCAAATTATACAAGTTGAACCTTATATCAAGGCTATTAAAGATAACCCTTAAAAACTTTAAGTTAAGCGACCGAATTAATAAAAACCTCCTCCACCCGTTATAGATAAACCGATGAAACTCTGTCGATGCAGATAATTCCTAAAAGAAAAAAAATTAAAGGGAAGGAATATATATTGGGCTGTGTTTATAATATTACTTAGTTAAGTAGGGAAAAAAAAGATAACGAAACCTTAGTATTAAAGTTACAAGCGTAAAGGATTATTAAAACCTCCAATAAACTTTTTAAGGAATGTGATAGTATTAAAATTAACGGCTTACTAATTCGAAAGGTTATATAATTCGTACCGAAAATCTACTTTAACCTTTGAGACCTAAACGTCACAATTTTCAAGTCAAGGATTATTTACGAGGTTAAAAACAAAACTATGGGGCGATCGTATTAAAAATCATGTTTAATCGCTTGAAAATATAGTAATAAACACAAAACTTAAATATTTACGTAATCTCCAACAATTTAGATGATTATCTGGTGTTTAATGGTCGTTTTGGTAATAAGTTTGCTAATTGAAACTAAAGGCAAGTTTGCACTAAAAAGACGTGATATAATGCAAACCTACACGTAATTAACAATAAATTTATAACGAATCGTATTACTCAAACTGCCACAGAAACTCCGTGCTATTTACCCTTTAGGCACAGTAATACGTTATATCAAAATATTATACGGATGAACAAAAGCAAACGTCCACTAGTTTCTAACTTACTAATCGTATTTTAAATGACGGTTAACAATAAAATCCTTAACGTATAGCCTATACCTGTTAATAACGTAAGAAAAAAAAAAACTTCGGTATAGTAGGTATATAGACTAACAATACCCTTTTCGTTGGAACGACTAGCTTTGTAACATTAAAATAGCAAACAATTAAGGACTTTAAATTATGAAATTGTAAACCGATAACAACGCTGACAAAAAATACACAATTGGAATTTAATAGATCATCAATCCGTATACTTGGTATTAATGCCAGCCTTAGCTTTTGCCAAAGAGGCCAGAGCTCTATTTTAGCTATAATTGATAAAATGAATAAAGCTAAGGCTTAACGGTACTTGTAATAGCGTATTCGAGGTAATTACATTACTATTATATACCAACCAAAAGCTTTTTACGATTTATCCATTACGGTATAAGTATAAATGCCAATAGATAGAGACTTTAACTGGCTAAACAAAAGTCTTAAATGGCAGATACGGAACTTAGACCACGGAATAAATATGGTATCAATCGACCTTTTAAAGGCTAAATTAATAATCTTTCGAACGAATCTTTCATAAATAATATCGACTTATCTTTATAAATTGGTTTTTTAATTACGCTCGTTGATAAAAATAGGCAGGAAAATCAATTTAGCATTATCGGTAACTTAATTCACTAAACCTCCGTTAAATGCAAAGGGATTACACGAAATGTGCTGGATTTAAAGGTCTACGGTATAATAGCGGGTTTAGACGTAGGAATAACAATGTGAAAAACTCTTAACATTATTACCAGGCAGTTAAAAATTCCTCCTATCCAGGTAATGATCTATACCAACTCTAAAAGTCTTTTCGAATACATTTGTAAACTCGGGATTACCATGAAAAAACGCCTAATAATTAACGTAATAGCAATCCGCAAAGCCTGCGAAAAGAGGAAAATTTAAGAATTTGAATAAATTGATAGCAAAAATAACCCCGCTAACGCTATAACGCAGGCATCACCGAATAATGCCTTGAAAGGTTTGTGGACAATAACAAACTAACTATACGATTTGAGAGCTATATAGATAAACCTTTAAAAGGGCCCAGATTACGTAACGGTGGACAAAGATATACCGGCAAACTAAAAAAATACTAGGGGATTGATAATGTTAATCTATTTAAGTAGTACGGTTAAAGTAAAGGCCCATAAAGGCCTATAACAAAGGTCTGCAAAGGTCTATAACGAAGGAAATTTTTATAGTAGTTAATAAACTCGGGCCTTGGGGCAACAGAGTAATTAAAGTCAAATGAGGTTATTTTGCATACAATTGGATGCAATTTAATACAGGAGTCAACTAGAATTGATAGGAGTTTGGCCAGTTAACGAAAAAGTAATTTAGAGATAACTGGAAAAGATTAGTCAGCCATACTAACATACATGCACAAACTAAAAAGCCGCTAGTGTTAGAATAATACTACATACAGTACAGTAGATCAATTTTACTGTTAGTAAAGTTAACTTTACTACAAGTTGAGTATAATACGCTGCACTTTACTCTAAGGTATAGGCCAAGCAATTGGCCATACAAATTACTATGTAAACCGGCTAGCGATCTGCCAAACCTAGAATAATACATCCACCACTTGACCAATACAATACTACTGTTACTTAGATCAATAGAATCGATAATATTGCAACGTCTAAAGCCTACCAACAATAATACAATATATAAAGCTGGGTATATATTACCAAGTTTCTTCGAACAAGTATTCGACCACAAAGCGGCTTTTATCAAAGATTTACTAAACTTTAATTATAGGATATAAATGTCGTTTTTCGATCGTATAAATGAGGGCATCGATAGTGTTAAATCCTCTGTTATAATTGTCCCTAGATGTTAGGAAATATCGATGAAGGCGGGAAATACAAAGCGGAGAAGGTATTAAGCGACGTCAATAAGGGAGACTAATGTGGAGGGGAGGGGGCGGGCGTTAGGCAAAGCCGATAAAGGCGGATAATATTAGGCGGTGTAAGAGTTAGAAAAGGTTAATAGAGGCGGATAACGCGGGGTATATTGGTGAGAGTAGTCCTTTAAGTAGAATATAAAGGACCATAATATATTGGTTTATGCCCGAATAACACAGTCGACGCGAGTACGGTTATTAACTTGCTTTCAGTTAATATAGTTAATTCGTTTCTATATAAAATTAGTGAATAGGATGCGAGCGATTCAAAATCTTTTACGGTTAAGTTTTAAATTTCTTTTATTATATTTCATCAGCCGTATTCAATATTAGATATAAGGGATATAATTTAAGTGGTGGTGTTATTTTAACCGTTTGGTGTTAAGCTATACACAGGCACGTAACGGATACTAGCGGGAATCGGAGCAAAGATATTATGAGTTAAGGTATAATTAGCGCATAGCGTACGGTTACAAAAGGTGAAAAAGAGGGACAGAGAGGAGGGTAAGGCAAAGACTTATAGCCTAAAAAGTTATAATTTACACAACTGGAATAGTTAAGACGCCTTATGCGTAAAAAATATCGCAAAGCCAAGTAAACTAATTAATAAATTCGGAGGAAGTAAAAACGAAAAAGGGTTTATAACTCGTGATATCATTTTGACGTTTATAGGAAAATGATAGAATATAAACGCCGTTTCGGAAGGCTACGACAAATAAGCGTAGTAATATACGTAATCCGGGTGAAACTGTTAATAAATTCGTTTTTTGAACGTATTATGAAGGGGGTTAATATATATTTAGGTCTTTTATAAAATCAATTTGTATATCTGTTTTATTATATAGGTTGCAACAAGCGTAATATCCCTCAGCGCGGTAAATACAAATACAAATTGAAAGTACTTTACAATTGAACAAGCGATCGATATAATATATACAGATATTTTTAACATATAAGGGGGGGAGTTTAGATTTATCTTTATTATTATCAAATATAATAAGGTTATCTATAACGTAGAAGGCTCATATAATATGATTAGTAATAGAGTTATTAAGGTATAAAAAAGCGATTTACATTATGTAGGAACTATTTATCATTATTAAAAACACTGGTAGTTACATAGCTTATATTAATATTATTGAATATGTCAGCTACATTAGAAGGAAGGAACTATTAATAGGAGAACATTTATGAAAATATAAAGTTTATAACAAACATTAAATGAAATTTTTTTGATTCAAACTAATAGAAAATAATTTAACGGGAATGAGCGAAAAAATATGGACGAACGAATGGAAAAGAAAAAGGAGGGAGGTTTTACAAGTGATGATAAGGGCTGTTTGTATATACGTAAGCGGCTTGGGATCGGCAAGATTTGTACGTTTTATAACGCGTTGAGAGGTGCGTTATATGGCGTAAACAATCAGGGATTAGTAAATTTTATATGTTATACGGTGCGTTATAATGCGCGATATATAGTATAGTTGTAGCTTAACAATAATATTATACAGCTTGCGTCCAATTCGCGCCCAGCCCGCGCCCTATATGAATACGGTCCGTATTTATTTTTTAGCCAACGAAATACAGTGATTTCAACAGCTTTTTAATAAAGGTGGAGGGGAGAGGGTATATTATAAACTTATGTTATTGTCTATGAAGTTTATAGGTTACGAAACTATATACGTAATTAGATATGTTATGCCTAATTCAGGTGTGATCCGGGTTCGATCTATAGATGTTATGTACGAAGGCACATAGTGAACCGTACACAAACCATATACATAAATTCTGTATAAATGACCTCTGCAGTCTTTTTTAGTCTTTCATAATTACCTTAATTGTTAACTTCATTTGGCATATATATAATATATCTTTGTAGGTCAAACTATAATACAAAGTATCGTTGCTATATTTTACAGGAAGTGGAATTAGATTTTTACGATGGAATAAGTTATTTGTTACCATAGGCAACAAATATTGTGTACTTACAACTAGGTATACTTTTAAAACTGGTGGAAAATACAGTTTATATACTAACGAGGAGTTTTTTTTCCAAATCGGAACATAGGTTGAATTTTAATAATATAAATTTACCTTACAAATAGAGCGATCTATATAATTTTCTAACCTTAAACAAAATATAATTTCTATCGTCGAATTAGGGTTTACTATAACGTTTATTACATAAAAAATATATTAAACCGTTACAATATTTATAATGAATTATATGTTTTGATATAAATTTTATTATTATTGTAATAGTAGTAATTATAATGCAGTAGGTAAAGTTTACTTATATTAAAATTGACTATACCGACTACAAGTTGATTATATCGTTTTGTGTGGACCTATTATATTGGCTACAAGATAATTACAGTATATACCCACTTTACCTTAGGGCATAGTCCAAGCAATTAGCTATACAAATTACTACGTAGACCGGTTAACGGTCATCAAAACCTAAAACAGTATATCTACCACTTAACTATATAATACTATTATTACTTCGACCAATCGAATCAACAAACTTACAATGTTTAAAGCCTTACCAACACTAATCAGTGTTTATTATATTAATTACAAATAAGATAAGTAAAATAAAATGCTAATTTCCAGTTATATTCTACGTTAATAACGGCGGCTAGAGTAAAAGGAAGATTCTTACAAAGGGTTTTTACTATTATTTCAGTTTCTATAGAAGTAAGTAAAGAAAACCTTGAGGCTGCACCAGTTTTTATAGTAGTCTAAAGGTAGCGACGATATCGCTATTAAGAACACTAGGAATATTTACGAATACTTTTTAAAAACGTTAAAAATAACCGCTCAAAGTCTTAAACTTTAAGTTGGTACACGACTAAATCATGACTACTAAGGGTGCTATTACTGTAAAAATGACCAAATCCCATAGCCTACAACTTTCAATTTCTGACTTTTACTAGTAACAATAAACAACTTTCGACCTTACCATTTATACCAAACTTTTACCTCTACTTTATCATTTCTTCTCTTTTCCTATGACAATTTCATCATTAAAATCTCTATTCTATACGAAAACACCGAAAACCATCAAGTCGCGTTCAGGAAACTACTTCGTACGACTTCACGTTAAATCACCATATCCCCAAGTTCTAAATAATCAAGTCTCTCGCCTAACAAGTCCTACACAAACAAAAACTTTAGGATAACACCTACCCAGAAATTACAAAGGGTAATTAAAGCCCTCGAATCCTTTTTTACAAAGAAATACGATAAAAAACTTCAAAGATCAAATATCGATAAAATATTAACTGAAAAACATTTGGTTAACTTTGTTCGCCACTTCATCTTTAAGTAAGATGACTACGAAAAACTTGATCGCGGAGATCGCGTTTTCCATAAATATCGTAAGGTTTTCAACGACTAGAATATTAATATATATAAATATATTCAAAAAGTTATTAAGTCTAAGTTAAAAGTAAAACTCGAACACCAAAGGCTATACGTACTAAAAAAAAAGTTCTATTAAACTGACAAAAACCCTTTTCAAATTGGTCCAACTTAAGAAATACTCTCAAAACTCACGCTCTAAGAGAAAGAGTATTAAAAATCTCTAACAGCTCTATATGCGTTCTAGGGGACCTTCCCTTCACCCTCAGTAAAGTTAAGCCTCCTCACGCGTTAACGATAAAAACCCCGTTAATATACTCGGTAACTTAACACATTTAAGTAACAATACAGAGTACTCTATTAATAACGGTAAAACTCGTAAAGTAATAGCTGCTAATATAGCTAAATGTATTAACGTCAGTGCCATATAATTAATTAAACAAAATCGTTAAGCCCCTTAAACCCTTCCCTATAGTCAAGCCCCTATTACCCCTTAACCTTTCATCTAAAGTTACCAAATTTCTTGAAAATCTTCCCACAAAAAAATACCTACACGCGCGAGCCCACCACAAGCCCTACTTTCAGACTTTACTACTTGGGCTTAGCAACTGGTAATTACCTTTAATACTGCAACTCGGAGGCTTCAAAACTTAATTTTTTTGGAAAAACTAATAAAAACTAGGATGACTTTCGCAACTTTTACCTAATACCTATCAAAATGGTTAAAATTAACTACAAGCTTTTCACAAACTTCGTTAAAATCTAAAATAACGTAAACAGGTATAACTAAAAGCCTTATAACATTTTTAATACGAAGATAATGTTTTTTTTAAACATTTACAAATAAATACAGGTCCTTTTCCTCAGTTTTCACTCAATATTTCCTAAAATCTTTATAGAATACGCTATAACCTGCTACCTAATATTTCTAACACAAGAAAAAACCTTTCGCGAAATTTACGATAATATTAAAGGCTACTTAAAATACGATATTCACCTTACGTAATATTATATAGATTAGTCTAACGCTATGTAAACCACAATAATAATAATAAGAAGAAAATACCGATAGATATACTAAATTAGATGCTTAATAGGTTTATATTATACCAAAAAGTAATGAGGAAGACTCATGTTAGCAAATATATATTTTGAAAATAAGCGTAGGCAGCTGTTATGTGCGTTAATAAGTTTTAATACGCTTTACAACGCCTAAATACCATTTATCAAGGATTTTTTTAGCTAGTTCTTCTCCTCACTTACGACTATAATAGTGCGCATTCCAAATTCTTCTAGTATATACCCCTAAGTTAATAACTTCTACAATGTAAATCAAAAACCATATAATGATTAACTACGTCAATCGTAAATATAGTTATAATTCTCTTAAAATATAAAATATGGTCTAATAGCTTCGGATTAAAAACCACAGCTATACTAACACTAATAAAGGCAAAATTAAAGCAAACCTGCTAATTGTAAAAACTATCGTCCTAATAGTAGAAAAAGATGTTAAATTCATGGTAAACTCGGCTATTAGTTAACTCGCTACCCTCCTGCTGAATGTAATAATAAACAGGTAATATATCACACCTAATACCCTATTACTTCCAAGCAAAGCTACTTAAATCACATCTCAAAGTTCAAAAGTAAAAAAGTGTTAATGGCGACAATTCCACTAAATGAATCAAATAATATAAAGATACTATTTTAAATACGGTATAATAGCTAGTTAACCATTCCTTCCTATACCGTTTAAATAGAGAAAACCCTTACCTTTATCCTAACCAAGACCCTAACTCCTTATAAACCTTTAACATTCACAATTATTATACGTATTATATTTTTAAGATATTATATAAAATACAGGGAGAACAAAGTATTTAATAAAGAGCTATTCGTAATACGTAGAATTCCAAAGGAAAAGCATTTCTACTACCGAAATTAATCGTTAAATACTGGTAGGGCTAAAATTGGTTTCGGCTTGAGTGAACAACTATTTTAACTAGAGACGACGGTAATTTAAATTATTATTTTGTTGATCACATTCCACATCTTTAAGTCCCCTACCCATTTCATTATTTTTGAAGCATATAAAGACCCCTAGCATTGACATTAATGTTAACGTCTATAAATTAGTTGAAAATAGCCAAAAGTCCCCCCCTATTTCAAAGTAAGACACCTATGGTTTCATCTTCATAGCTTAAAAACAACGAATTTAAACCTAACTAAATTGAACATATGTTAATTACTCCGTTTTTCTATCTATCCTAATATAAATAGACTACATAAAGTCTCAAAGTTTATGGGATATAAAAATGTGGAATATTTTACTTTAAAGACTTTGAAAAAGCTTTGTTATTATTACTAAACGTATGCCTAACCCCCCCGAAAATTCAAGTTCATATGAAAAGACGATAATGACTTTGACAACGAGGTCTTTATTAATATATTCTACGTAAATAACAAGCCTATTTTTTACGTCGTTAACTCTGTAACATCTTTTTACGCAACCAAGTTTTTCAAGTTCCTATTAGTAAAGAATACCTTAAAAAATCTCAAGATGCTGTAAATTAATACGTATTAATATCCACTTAACATCATTGTTTACGATACTAGCACTAAATTTACGGCGGTGGAGTTTCAGGAAGATACTAAAATAATAGGGATTTAATACAAACAAGTGACTGTAAGAGTTAACTAAAGCATTAGAAAAGTCTAAATAATACACGTACTACTCTGCCAAATATACAATATCTTTATGCTAAATATTAAAAGCTTTACGAACCAAAAAGCACGCTTTTAGATAGAGGTAAAGTGCTTTAATAATATTGTGGACTCTGATAGCTTGGTATTAACACTATTGGTTTTTAAAACGTACCTACTCTTAAAAAGTAAATCTTTGTTATCAACAAGTACCCAAAGGAGAGCTATAGCTTACTGAAATACACTAAAGAAACTATAGGAAGAATTGGTACAACACCAAGTTAACAACGCCCTTAATACTAAAAACGGCCTCAAGATAATTGATATACTTACCCTACCGTGACAAAGTAAAGTCTTAATGTAACAGAAGCCAGGAAAATAAAAAGGCCTATACAAAACCTTAAGTATCGCTAATTTTAAAGTGGTTGTTAAAATTGCTAACGGCCCCTCGACGTTTCGTACTACTCCGATGAAGCTTTACATTAAGACAACTAACGATAAAAACCTCTATTTTGAATGAAAAAAGTTAACACAACTATAATTTACCTAGTATCGATAAGCTGATAAAATTTTACCAACGCGGACGACTAATGGAAATGAGGAACTTTAAAGAGGAAGAATATATACCAGGTCGTATTTATAATAATACTTGGGTAAATAAAAAAGAAAAGAACGATAAAGATTTGAAATTAAATCTCCAGGTATAAGGTACTATTAAAACCTTCGGCAAGCCCTTGAAAAAAATAACAAGATCAAGATTAATGGCTTCCTAATTTGAAAAGTTATATAATTCGTATTAAAAACCAACTTTGACCTCCAAAACCAGAATATTACGATCTTTAGGTCAAGTATTATACACGAGGGTAAGGGCAAAACCACGGAGCAGCCGTACGAAAAGTTACGTTTAATCATCTGAGGATATGGTGATAAAGACAAAAATTGTATCCTTATGCAGTCGCAAACTATTAAAAAGATTATCTAACACTAATTGGTCGCTTTAATAGAAAGTTTACTAGTTAAAACTAACGGCAAGTTTATACTTAGTAGTCGAAATATAACGTAAGTATATATATAGTTAGCGACTAATTTACAACAGATCATTTTACTAAAGTTACTATAGGAACTACATACCATCTACCCTGCGAGAAAGGTAATACGTTGTATTAATACACTGTACGAATTGGTTAAAACAGGCGTCTATTAATTTTTGACCTGTCAAACGTATTTAAAATTACATTTAAATATAAAGTCCTTAATATACAACTTGTGTTTACTAATAACGTAAAGAAAAAGAAAATGTTCAACTTAATAGATATAAAAATTAACGATATCCTATTTGTTAAAATTACTAGTTTTATAGCATTGGAATATCAGACGATTAAAGACTTTAAATTCTGAAATTATAAGCCAGATATAAGTTTGTTAAAAGGTAACCAATTTTACTTTAACAGATTATTAATCCGTATACTTAATATTAATGCTAGTTTTAGTTTTTTATAAAAGTGTTAAAGAGTTAATTCAGCTACGATGAATAAAAATAATGTAGCGAATAATTTATGGTGCCTAAAATAACGTTGCTGTGGTAGATACATCGCGACATATACTAATCTAAGGCCTCCTATAACCTATTAATCGCAATATAAATAAAAGACCTAATAGATAAATACTTAAACCGGGTAAAAGAAGTTTGAGTGACAAATACGAAACTTAAACCGAAAGATTAATATAATTCTAATTAACTTATAGAAAGCTAAGTTAATAATATTTATGGATTAGTCCTTTATAAATAACACCGACTTATTTTTACAAATCAGCTTTCTGATAACCCTCGCTAATAAAAATAGACAGAAGAATCAATTTAGTATTACCAGCAACCTAATCTACTAGATCCCCGTCAAATGTAAAAGGATTATACGAAGCGTATTAAGTTTAAGGATCTACAGTATAATAGTTAGCTTTAATATATGTATAACGTAAAAAAACCTTTAACGTCATTACTAAGCAGTTAAAGATTCTTTTTATCCCGGTAATAATCTGTATCGACTCGAAAATCCTATTCGAATGTTTTTGAAAGCTTGAAACCACTAGTAAAATCGCTGAATATTGAACTTAATAGCCCTTCGCGAAGCCTACAAAAGCAGGGAAAAAAAAAACCCCATAAATCGATAGAAAGGAAAATCCTACTAATAATATGACGAAGTCATTACTAAATAAGGCTCTTAAAAGGGTTGTAAACACCAATATGTTGACTATATGCATCGAGGGTTACGTTAACAGGCCATCCGCAAAGATCAAGTTACGTACCAATGGACAAAGATATATTGAGAAACTGGAAAACTGCCAGTGAAATAACGATAGCAACTTTTAGAAGTAATACGGATAAATTAAAGGTTTGCATAAGCTTATAAATAAAACTTTTCATAGGGACTAACAAAGTTAGAACTTGGAGCTATAGGGAAATTAAAGGTAATTAGGGTTAATTTGTATATAAAATTCAACTGGAATTGACAAGTGTCTAGCAAGTTGAAGAGGGTGTAATTCAGTGGTAACTGGAAAATATTGGTCAGACACACTAGCGTACGCATACAAACTAAAAAGCCGCCAGTGTTGGAATAGTACTACATACAGTGTAGTTGGTCGACTTTACTTACAGTAAAGTTAACTGTACTGCAAGTTGAGTGTATTGTTTGTATGAACTTACTGTATTGGGTGTAAATAGAGTGCAGTACGCTGTACTTCACTCTAGGGCACGAGCTAAGCAATTGACCATACAAATTACTATGCAGACCGGCTAGTAGTTTGCCAAACCTAGAAGAATACATCCACCATTTGACCAATGTAATACTACTATTACTTTAACTGCAATTGGAATCAACAACGTTGCAACGTCCAAAGGCTTATTAGGAAAAGCCTACCAACAGGACTAATATTTGTCGTAACTAGTAAGATTTAAAGAGACAAATGTAAGCAGTTATAACTTTTTTATAATGATCTATAAAATTATTTCGGTAATTTTAAATAGGATTGGAAAACCAGTATTCGGAAATTCAAAGTGTAAAACACTCGTATAGATAACCGCTAATCTTAAAACCATTCAGTAATTTTATAGCAAATAGCCGGCTAATAAATAAAATATAATATAAATTTCACAAGTTTTCGTTAAAGAGATTACTAAGTTATTAGCTTGTAAACCAAAAATATAAGCAGTTTATTTTTTTTCTTTGTAAGGAAGAGAAGTTGGTGATTAATATTTTTTATAAATTAAAAACCCGAAAACATAAAAACGATACGTCGAGTAAAATTACTATTTCAAAACATTTTATTTAATAACGATGTTCTCGTACTATTATCGATATATATCTTAATATTTTTGGCATTCATTAAATTTTCTATATATAAACTCAAATAATGGTAACCGCCTATAAATAATATGTAGGAAAGTATAACGAACGAAACTTGCAAAATCTCGAAAACATTATAATTACATTAAATATCTACAAAGTTAACTGGTATAAACGAGGTATTTCACCTTATTATACTCGAAAATTTGCGTAATTAGATATACTTAAATAACAAGTTACGCGAAACATAACTAAAATCATAAATGTTATATATATAATGGGTTTCATTAGAATTAAAGTAAATGATAAAAAAACCTTACTTATTAAATTACCATATAAGGCTAAGAATTACCTGTATAAGGCGAGTAAAAATACAAACTGTTTATTTTCGTTATCAACTTCGTCTCCTAACAAAACATTATATTATTCGGTTTTCAACTTATCGACCTCAAAATAATTACAAGCCTAATGATGGTTTCGATCCCATTAAACGCGATCTTATTTCCATTAATCAAAATCTTTTTCCCGTCAATCAAAGTCTTCGTTTTTACCATTAAAACATTAATTTCAACTCCGATTTTTCCGAAGTCTGTTTTAAATATATTTATGAATTTAACAATATCATTTGCTACGATTTCGACGATATAGATTACTTCAATCCTAATTATAAAAATCGCGTTCGTAATTATTACGTTTCTTATACCTATTTTCAATTTCCTATAATTCATACGAAAAACCTTATATTAGGAAACTATATGAGCGAATACTTATGAGATAATATCGCGAATCGTATCCAAAAGGCTTCGAAATTTGAGGTTTTTAAAGGTGAAATAAATATTAATAACTTGCTAATAATAATAACAAAGACTGACTCTCCTTAATTAATTACATATAGAAAGGTATAATTTGGCCGTAGCAAAAAGGGTATAAATATTATTATACTACTTGTTTTATATTACCCTAAATATAAGTTATAATTAATTTTAAATTGAAATTGTTTTGATTTAAAATGCTTATAACTAGTATGTATTTATATTTTCTTTGTGTTGTAACAATATTAGCTGTTATTTTTAGTAGGTAGATTACAGTGCAGTCAGTCAACCTTACTGTAAGTAAAGTTGACTGTATTGACTGTAAGTGCAGTACAATAGGTGCTCACTTCAAAGTGGAGTACAGGCCAAAGCGTTTGGCCATACAAATTAGTGTGTGAACTAGCTAGCTATCTATCAAACTTAGAACTTACAACTAAGACTTTCAACTATGCAGCACCAGTTAATTCAACCATAGTGATTCGAATCGATTAAGTTGCAAAGAAAGACCTATATCTATAGACAGGCCTACCAATACTAATAAGTGCTTATTAGTTTAGACACATATTGACTAAGTAAAAAAAGAAGCTGCTTTACTGTTGTTACGTTTTGTTTCAGAAAGATAGAAGAAAGGTTTTTGCGAAGCACTCCTATAGTACTGTGTTAGTTTTCGCAGCAGTACGTAGAGAAATCTTTTGGATTGTGTTAGTTTTCGCGGAAATTTAGGAATAGGTGTCGGTATTGTTATTGAAAACACTAAGAAATCCTTATTAATCCCTTTTAAAAACCATTAAAATCAACCACCTAAAATTCTTAATGATTACCAAGTTGTCAAGTTGGTAAACGGCTAAGTCAATACTATTATAACTAGTATTATTGCGGGTACTACTACTGAAAATCGCAAAAACAACCAAATTCCATAACCTTTAACTTATATTAACTTTGACGATAAACTTACGACCTACCACTTAATACTATACCTTTCCCCTACACCTTTTCATCTTCATTACGATGGTTTCAAAACGCACTGAAATTAACATCGTTACTAATCCTGCCATAAAAGGAACAATCATAGCTTTCGAAGTTATATTCATTAAGCATTACGACTAGAATGTATGGTTTACCGAAACTATTAAAAACTTAACCCTCATGTACTTTACTAACACTATTAGTTATTATAACCTCGATTTAGACTCCACCAGACATAATATGGGCCTAATAGCTTTTGCCAACTTTTAAGAATAATTTAACGAATAAACCTTAGATATGTAGAAAGTAACAGATAAGTAAGCTAAGACTAAACTAAAAAGTAAACTAGCTGATGAAGGATTTGACCTCTATATTAGGAAAGTGAAAGATAATACCTTGACCAACCTATTATTTAAATACAAAATAGACGAAGACCCTTAATAGATCCGAGTAAAGTACAAAGTCATTACTGGTGATAGTAATACTTAACGTCCTTACATACGTTTTTAAGGACCTGCCTAAGCTTAGATGAGTTTTTTAGACCCTATCGCATGAGATTTTCAATGTACCAATGTTATTGGACGTAAAAAATCAATGAACCTACGCGTTGCAAGCTCTTAGGTTTAATAGTCAATTAAGCAATAACCTCAATATATCTCTTAATACCAAAATAATTATTACTGAATTCCCCATATCTAAAACATTTAAATCTTATTTCTTTAAACTCTACAACACTTTTAGTTTTAGCATCCAAATTAAAGGCGAACTGGCTTTATATGCGAGTTTAATATAGGTGCAAATATTGGATTTTTCCCTTTAAATTCGATTAAAAGTAATTATACTACCTATTAGCATCAGCCCCAGTATCAATTGAGGGATTCAAAGGGCTCTTACGATTAGTACATTACCCTTCCCCCTCAATGGCTCCCTATAGTAGATATGGATTGTACGGCAATCATTATGTTTGTTAGAATTTGTGGAGAAAAGGAGAAGTATAAAGGTAAGCCGTATAACCTCCTCAATGTTAATTTACGTCCGTTTTTTAACATTTGCCGTTAAATGAGGGTTAAACTGCCAGGTTTTTACTTGCTGTTTCCTAGTATCCTTATCGGCTAAGTCCAGGATTACTACCTTCAGTACCTAACGAATTCTTTCTCCTTCTTCAAAATCTACGATGGCCTTAAGGGTTACTTTGAGTATGATATAAATTTTACCCTGTATTACACCGACTGGAATATTATGTAGTAGTTTTATATGCTAGATTATAAGAAAAAGTCGGAAATTGAGATATACATCCTTAATTAGATATTTTACAAGTTAATGCTTTGCCAATAAGTAATAGGGAATATAAAAGTTAACGAAGGAAATTTACGCCAGTAGGTTCGACAGGCCGTTACGGGTTATAAGGAGTTCAAATACGCCTTCTAATACTCAGATGCTACTTTCGAAGGTTTTTTTGAGCCAACTACTTTCCTCATTGGTAACTATGATAGCCCGAGTCTCCAGTTTAACTGTTATGTACTTTTAAGCTCCTGAATTTGGTGATAATAAAAGAAACTGTAGGAAATAGTCTAATACGTACCCGTAAAGGCAACAGTAGAAGAAGAAGGGTAATCAGAAAGATTGGTATTGTAGTAAAAAATGGATAGGTTCAGAAGAAGCATCCAGAGAGTTTACGCCTCAAGTGAGAGCTTATAAGCTCTCACCTAGAGGGTACCACTCTAGAATGCCTTTTCTAGACCACGCCACGCATGATGCACTCTGAAAGTGCAATCTGTGGCATGATAAGTTATCGTGCACGCTGCAGAAGTGCACCTTGCAGCATGATGCATTGCCACCTAAATATACTAAATATAGTGATATATAATAATATCTATACAGGTAATATTTTCTTCTATCTTTGTTCGTTCTGTATCCATAATCCAATAGTGACAGTTTATTTATAATGCGGTTCGTATACGTAATATAGTAATGACAGTAGTATATGACAATAGTCCAATATCCACAGGTCTAATATTTATAAAAGCAATCTTTTCTTCTTTCTTTATACAACCCGCATTCGTAATTCAGTAATGATAGTGGTGTATAACATCATCTAGGCAAAACTTCTTTCCTTCTTTTTAAAATTGAAAGCTGTAACGACTTAGTTTATATAACCTCCCCATTAACGTTGTTGAATAAAGTAGTGGTGGTAACTCCCGCTTCAAATATGTAATCCAAAGTGCTTATCGTAGGTAGGAACGCTTCCAATACACTTTCCGGAGTGCTTTATTTTCATAGGGGCCATAATTGCAAAAGTAATTATAAGGGCGTTTCGGATGTTGTTTTCGAGGTTCGGTTGATGTTTTCTTTTGGCTGTTTGCACTACTAAAAGAAAGATGACTTGTAAACTATTTTCACTATTTATGAGTGGTTGTTTTTAAAGCTCAGTTGATGTTTTCTTTTAACTATTTACACTACTAAAAGAAAGGTGACTTGTAGACTGTTTGTACTATCTACAAGCGGTTGTTTTCGAATAGGTCCTAATAAAAGATTCCGAAATTTGGTGATTTTTGGCTTGCGTGGCCTGATACGTGATATGACGCTTTTCAAGAAGTGTTCGGGTATGTTTAAAACGCCAATATAAGTCGACGTTTGATATCACGGAGCTTTTAGTAAATAGGGCACCAATTGGTTAATAATATCGTACTAAATTAGTCCTTTTTAAAGTCACTTCAGATATTATAGTCTTATTATGCTTCAGGATTTACGGTGCTCCCGCGTAATTCCACACTCCCGTATGATTTTTGTAAAGCATAGTGGTAAAGCACAAACAGTTGGGATCGCTATAGTATCCTGCTATAGGTATTTAACTTGGGTTTGTCTCTTCTTTCTTTGGCTATCTGTAGTTAACCAAGTCAGCTACTAATTAGTGTTGAAAAGATTCTAATACGTACCCGTAAAGGTAATAGTAGAGGAGGGAGGGTAATCAGAAAGATTAGTATTGTAGTAAAAAATATATAGGTTCGAAAAAATCATCCAGAGAGTGCACGCCTTGGGTGAGAGCTTATAAGCTCTCAACCATAGCGTACTACTCTAGAACGTCTCTTCTAGACTGCACCATGTATGATGCACTCTGAAAGTGCAATCTGCAATATGACACGTTATTATGCACACTGCAGAAGTGCACCTTACAGTAAGATATACTGCCACCTCAATATACTAACTATAGTAATATATAATAATATCTACAGAAACCCTTTCTATATATTTTACATTGATTGGAAGTACGGAAGGGCTAGCTAGTACGGTTAACGTAAGGCTCAAACTTGGGGAAGAGATTACAGAAGAGGTTATTTCTCTTCCTCCAAGTCTTTCAATGAATTAAATAAGTTTATATTAAATACGAAAAGATGTTGAATTTGCAGTAAGCAAAACTATTAGTTTATACCTTATACTGTTACTAAACTTAAAGATAAATGGGTAAAGTATTACATATAATTACCTTTTACCTCTGTTAATAATCACCTTAATACCGTCAAAAACCGTAAAGATATTAAGGTTCAATAGAAGGAAAATAAACCTAAGGCTATTAACTGGCATAAAAATATTAATACCGTTCCAGAAGTAATATAATAACTCATCGACCTCGCCTTTTTATACAGTTTTATAGGTAAAGACCCCTACCATCAATATAGCGATAAAAAAAATAGCTTTATATACATTTTTACTATTTAAAATCGGTACGTGAAACAGGGTTTTTAGGGGATAATGCCGGATATGGTGGTGGTATGATACTTAATAGGAGGCTAATCGTAATACATCGCTTTACGAAAAGATACTAATACTATTGTGAAACTTAATTATATGGATATTAGTAAAGCTAATATTAGTTTTA